>CM034147.1:977090655-978290655 GCA_019776745.2 Taxus chinensis
ATTTTAGATTTTGAATTATGCTTTTAGATTTTGAATTATGTTTTTGAAATAAAAAACCTCTACCTCTGCTTTGTCTAATTATGTTTTAACTCTACCTCTGTCCTTTCCGATTATGTTTTATACAAGTTGTGTTAATGCCCAAATCTTTTCTTCTTTTGTGCTGTATGATTTTAAGTTTGGTATCAGCTGTGATTATGTTTGCTAGCAGATAAATTCTATACCCCATTGTTATGCTTGAGCAGATTTTTAAGCTTCAAATTCCATAAAGACTAGAGTAATATTGGAACCATGCACAAGCGGAATATTATTACATGCCATTTGTACTTCTGAACCATTCTAACACATAAAATTGATGAAAAATCTTTGAGAGATATTTCTCTAACGGTCTAACTGCTTAATATCATTTCTTTCGTATCTTTGGTATTTTTTAAAGTTTAGTATCAGTTGTGATTATGTTAGCTAGCAGATAAATTCTATACCCCATTGTTATGCTTGAGCAGATTTTTTAAGCTTCAAATTCCATAAAGACTAGAGTAATATTGAAACCATGCATAAGTGGAATATTATCAGATGCCATTTGTACTTCTGAACCATTCTAACACATAAAATTGATGAAAAATCTTTAAGAGATATTTCTCCGACGGTCTAACTGTTTAATATCATTTCTTTCATTTCTTTGGTATTTTTTTGTTATTGTTACCTGTGTCTTTTGATGCTACTTATCTCCTAGCCAAACACACTTTTTAAAAATCTATAATATGCCAAAGATTATCTGCCACAGTGTGCTTGAAACTTGAAACCAATGTCTGATTTTGTTTTCGAATTAAAAAATCTCTTCCTCTGTCCTCGAATTAAAAAAAATCTGCCTTTGTCTTGTCTGATTATGCTTTCTATGAGTTATGTTAATGCTCAGCAGATAAGGATGTAGTCTAACCATTTTAGATTTTGAATTATGATTTCAGATTTTGAATTATTTTTTTGAAATAAAAAACCTCTACCTCTACTTTGTCTAATTATGTTTTAACTCTACCTTTGTCCTTTCTGATTGTGTTTTATACAAGTTGTGTTAATGCCCAAATCTTCTCTTCTTTTGTCCTGTATGATTTTAAGTTTGGTATCAGCTATGATTATGTTTGTTAGCAGATAAATTCTATACCCCATTGTTATGCTCGAGCAGATTTTTTAAGCTTCAAATTCCATAAAGACTAGAGTAATATTGGAACTATGCACAAACGGAATATTATTACATGCCATTTGTACTTCTGAACCATTCTAACACATAAAATTGATGAAAAATCTTTGAGAGATATTTCTCTGACGGTCTAACTGCTTAATATCATTTCTTTCATATCTTATGCTTTGATTTCTATATAGTTATAAAATACTAGCTTCGTGCTTTCACAAAGTATGAGTGTGATTGTGATAACTACTGCTCTGGTTCTCAATTTTCATTTGACTTTATAATTTTGGTGAAACTTGTCATGGCTTGCCCTCGTCTGGTTGAGCTTAATGTCGGTGCCTACTTTTATTTTTCGTTTCTCAAACTTATTCTTGGCATGGTAAATTTGTATCTACCTCTACCCTGGCAATGTTTGCAGAAGCTTTCAAACTAATACATTTGATTCCATTTGATTCAATTTTTGTTTTATCCGTATTTCCAAACATTGAACTAGATTTTAAAATATTTAGCCATAAGTTGAATTTAGAAAATTATTATTAAATTTCAGCAAGCATTTCACGTAAATTGATTCAATGGTGCCCCCCTCAAATAAAAACAAAATCCTATACCTAAAAATGTTTTACTGTTTATTGTACTTATTTGGAATTTAAGACAAACATGGTTATACACTTAGAACTTCTCCATGGGTATTGGTCCCCATGGAACTTTAAGACGTTGGTTCAGTCCTGAATTTGAATGAACTGTCTTAAAATCCTTGTCTTTCTTTTTCTCCTTTCTATGAATAATTGAAATGGTCATCAAAGTTGAGATCCTTGCGAAGTTCCTTAGGTACTTCTCCTGTGAGATGATTTTGAAACAATTGCAGATAAGTAAGATATGTCAGATTCACAATTCTCTCCGGAATTTCTCCCCCGAGTTGATTCTCGCTAAGATCTAACACGGATAACCTCCTCAAGTCCTCTATATTTGACAGAATTTTTCTAGAGAAATTGTTTGTATACATATACAATGTTTTCAAGTTCAAGAGACCCATTTGAAAAATATTAGCACTCTTAAATAGAACACAGAAATGCAAATACTATTTTTGGTCTATTTCTTATTCTGCTCTGCTAAAATCAGAGAATACAATATTTATAAAATAACAATAGAAAAAGTCTTATTAAAACTCAAACTCAAAGTACTCTATCTCTACTCTTCAACCTATAGATGGAAAACATTACTAGCAAGTGCACATATCATCTAATGTGATGTCTAATACAAAACAAATTCCATATATGCTAACTATAGAATCCCTAAATATTCGGCTATAATTTCTACATGCCTGACACTCCCACTTAGCCAAATATTTGTCAACCAGGTTGTATCACATCGAATCCTTCTTTGCAAAACTAAAGCTTATTTCTTGGTAATGCCTTTGTCAATGCATCCACCACCATCATTTCAGTTGCACAATACTCCATTTTGATAGTGTTGTTCTCAATTTGTTTACAGATGAAATGGTATTGTATCCGTATATTTTTAACTCTCCCATGGTACTTCGAATTCTTCGTCATGGCTATGCAACTTTGGCTGTCACACTTTGATATTGTCGGTTGGGATTGAGTAACCTTAATGTCCTGCAACAATCTTCTCAACCACATCAATTCTTTTGCAGCTTGACATGCTACTATATATTCTGCTTTTGCACTGGAGAGAGAAATAGTTCGTTGTTTCTTACTTGCCCACGAAACTACACCTCCACTAAGGATAAAACAGAACCCTAAAGTTGATCTCTTACTATTAATGTCCCCAACCCAATCTACATCACAACACCCAATAAGTTGCAGAGATTTTTCTTAACTCCCACTTAATCTTATTCCATGTTTAGTCGTTCCTTGAAGATATCTAAAATTTCTTTTAATTGTTGCCCAATTTTGTGGTCTAGGATTACTAGAATATTGGCTCACAATGCTTACAACATGTGCAATATCAAGTCTGCTAGAAACCATTGCATACATTAGGATCCCAACAACATTCTGATATGGAACCATACTCATATATCTTTCTTCTTCTTGTGTTTTGGGACACGTGTCCAGTGCAAGTTTGTTTCCTACTTCCATTGGAGTACTTACTAGCTTGAAAATTTCCATCCCAAATTTCTTGAGAATGTTCCCAATGTACCTCTCTTAGCTAAGATGGATTTTCCTCTTCTCCCTATATCTTAAAATTTGAATTCCCAAGCAATAATGAATCTCAACATGATCAATCATCTCAAATTCTACTCCTACTCGAGACTTAAACAAGCCTAACATCTTAAAATCATTACTCATAATGATCGTGTCATCAACATATAAGGCTAAAATGACTAGAGACTCACCAATATGCTTTATGTAGACATTTGAATCAGCATTGAAACTTACATATCCTTCATTTTGGAGAAACCCATCAATACGCTCATACCATGCTCTTGAAGATTGTTTCAGTCCATACAATGTTTTTTGAATCTTGCATACTAACTACTCCTTTCCTTCTTATATGTAGCCTTCTGGTTATTCCATGATATAAAATTCTTCCTTTAAGAATCCATTTAAAAATGTAGTTTTTATATCTAGCTGATGTACATGAAGATCCAAGGTTGTTGCCACTGCTAACAGAATCCTGATGGATGTTATCATGACCACAGGAGAAAAAGTGTCATGATAATCTAAACCTGCAATTTGGGTGTAACCTTTTGCCACCAAACGAGCCTTGTAGAGGTCTATTGGCCCATCAAACTTGTACTTTTGTTTGAATAACCACTTGTACCCAACCACTCTCCTTCCAGGTAGAAGAATTGTGAGTTTCCATGTTTGATTATTTATGAGCAATTCATATTTAGCATCTATTACTTGCCTCCAATCTGCTGCATAAAAACTTTGAAGTGCTTCTTGAACACTGAGTGGTTCATCAACCTCTACATTAAGTGCATATGGTTCAGATGCCTTTTGAGTGGGTTTTAGTAGTCTTGTTGATCTACGAAGCTACTGCTCTCCTTGTACATCTCCTATGGGCTGCGTGACTGCAACTTGTAATGGTCTTACTAGAGTAGAATTCTCATGCTCAAATTCTTCATCAGATTCGAGATCATAAGGCCTTATTTTTGAATCCTTAACATTTTCCATCTCTGTTGATTTATGCAAAACTAAATTTTCGTCAAAAATGACGTCTCTTCTGACTAGAATCTTATGTGTTATAGGATCATAAATTCGATATTCCTTTGAATTCAAGCTGTATCCAACCATTATACACTTCTTTCTTTTATCATCTAGCTTCTTTCTTTCTTCATTTGATATATGTGCATATGTTATGAAACAAAAAATTCTTAAATCATTAACACTTGGCTTGCTTCCATGCCATGCCTCATAAGGTCTCTTTTTATGCAATGCAGTAGTTGGCAACCTGTTTTGTATATATGCTGCACTGGAGACTGCTTCAGCCCAAAAGACATTAGATAATCCACTATTCTTAGGCATGCATCTAGCACTTTCAACAAGATTCCTATTCCTTCTTTCAATAACACCATTCTGTTGCGGTGAATAAGGAATAGTATACTCAAGTTTGATACCTTCTTTTACACATAAAATTTTGAAATCATTTGAGGTATATTCACCCCCATTATCACATCTGAGTTGTTTCAAAGGTTTTCTCACCAAATGCTTTAAAAATATTAAACATTTCTAATGCACATGATTTATTTTTGATAAAATAAACAAAGGTCATTATAGAGGAATAATCAATAAAGGTAATAAAATACCTTGCCCCGTTGTGTGACATTGTTTGCATTGCACTACAAATATCTAAATGTACAAGTTCCATTTTCTCCTTAGCTCGTGTTTCTCCTTTCTTTGGGAAGGGGAATCTATGTTGTTTTCCTAAACAAAAACCTTCACACACTCCCAACTCAACTAGTAGATGAAAATTAAAATCTTCCACAAGCTTCTCTAATTTCAATATTCGAAGTGAGTGAGTATTTGCATGTCCGAATCTATGATGCTAAAGAATTGAATCAGATATTTCATTATTTGTTGTTGTTAACACCACATCAGGTACTATTGCACATAACTTGTACAGATTGTCATCTCTAATTCCCTTAACAACAATTACTCCTTCAAAGTCCTTTAGGACACATTCCTTATTGTCAAACTATGCAATTATGCCAACATTGGTAATCTTGCTCATTGATAAAAGACTTTTTATGAGAGCAGGGACATACCATACATTCTAGATTTTCTTGTATCCACCATCCGACATTTGCAATGGAATATCTCCAATTCCGATCATCTCACATTTGCTATCATCTCCAAGATTGACAATCTTACTTTTGGGTGTTTTGAATATGCCATAAACCAACCTCTCTCAGATGTCATATGCTGAGTTGCTCTTGAATCTAAATACTAGCAATTTGAAACATCAGAACTTGGGGTTGTGACACCAAAAACAAATTTTCTTGGTCATTGCTTGAGGTCATGTTAGCTTCAACAACTTTCCTTTTCTTTACATTTTCTACCCATGCTAACCACTTTTGGCATTGTTTATTAAAATGCCCAGGAGGTCCACAATGAAAGCAATTTTCCTTAATTTTCTCCTCCTTTGTGTCTTTACCATTCTTTGAGACATTGGACTAGGAGGGATGAGATTTGTTGTCACTCTTCCTTTTTTACTTTGCCCTTATATCCTGATGAAAACAATGCTGTAGGATTCTCATCATTCAAGCCCCCATCCTTCGTTCTGATTTCTTCTTGAAGTAGTGTTGTTATTACTTTTGTCAAATCCAAATTAGATTTGGTGCTTAGTGCTACTACTAGTCCAGAATAGGATTATGGAAAACTCCCAATAAGTGACATAACAACATCTTGTTTTGCAATCACTGATCCACATGATGCCAATTGATTTTTGAGAGGTTTAAACTGATTTGCGAAATCTGATATATTTTGTGTTTCCTACATCTTTAACTAAAAAAATATTCTTCTAAGATGTAATCTTGTGCTAACATCATTTGATTCATATAACTTGATTAATTGATCTCAAGCTTCCTTTGTTGATTTTACCTCACTTACATGTAAAAGCACATTATCTCGCAAACTTAAAAGTATACAAGAACGAGCCATACCTTCTTGTGACTCCCACTTACTGATCATATTTGCATCCTAGGTGGGTTTAGTCTCAGTCCCTTCAACTATATTAAGTAGATCCTTGTTCAGCAGCAACATCTTCATTTTGATCTTCTAGAGATTAAATCCAATACATTAAATTGTTCTACCATCTTGTGAGGATCTACTGTGAAAAATGTGGTCATCTCTCTATCTTAAACTGCTGATACTTCTCTACAGCAACACCTCACCAACATTGCTCTGATACCATGAAAAATATTAGCACTCTTTAATAGAACACATAAATGCTAATACTATTTTTGGTCTATTTCTTATTCTGCTTTGCTAAGTCAGAGAATACAATATTTATAAAATAACAGTAAACAAAGTCTTATTCAAACTCAAACTCAAAGTACCCTATCTCTACTCTTCAACCTACAGATGGAAACCGTTACCAACACATACACATATCATCTAATGTGTTGTCTAATACAAAACAAATTCCCTAAATGCTAACTGTAAAATCCCTAAATATTTGGCTATAATTTCTACATGCCTGACACCGTTAAACAACTCAGAATATCACCCCAAGAGATGATTCTTCGAGATATCTAACTCCTTCAACTGTGATAAATTTCTCAATGCCATCGGAATTTTGGCTACAAGACTAGTATAATATATCCATAACTAAAAACAACCACTTTAAATTCCCAAGCTCTATGGGTATCACACCAGGTTGTAGAGGATTACTGCCATTTTTGAAGTTCTTGTTAGCTTAATTAATACATATGGTTACTCTTAACCGTCCCTGTGTAACTGGTAATTGTTCTTGCATGCTATATATTCTTCCTGTCCACTGCTATTTAGACACACATTGAATAAAATATTCATCTTTGCCATCATTGGTATTAGAGCTCCATTCTTTCCTTGACCTACGTGTAGATTTGGAGATTGTTTTTTTGGCGTGAAGAATTACCAGGCGTTGACCTGTTTTCCTATGTTGTGTGTGGAGAATTTGCTGAGAAAACTTGGTGGGAGGAAACTTGCAGCGTGGAGTTTTGGAGCAAGAAAACGTTTTTGCATTTCTGGAAATCACCATGGAAGAATTTTTTTTTTTCATTTATGAAAATCACCATTAAAGAAAACATTTTTTTTTTGCAATTCTTTGTTCCATCAGTGTATGTTGTGCATGGAGGAGGCAAGCCGCCACAGGAAAAGCCAGCCATGAGGAGAAATCAAATAAGATCTTGTCATTTTCTCGGTTCAGAAGATGGAGAAAAGATACTAGACCTATGCATGTAGAATATCAGGAGATTTGCTGAAGTGTTTTGAATCAAATCACCAAAATTTATCTTTTGCATCATTATTAGTGGTAACCTATGTGGAAACTCTGGAAAATTGCATGGATTTTGGCACTGAAATTATTTCTCAGTTTTTTTCATGAAAGGAAAAATGTGGCGGCATCAACTTGGAGAAGACTGCTTGAACAAAAAAGTAAATCTGCAGACCTGCGTTAGAGGATTTGACTATGCGTGGAGGAAGATAGCCTACAAATTCTCCTGAGGTACACATTCACCCCAAGTACACACGTAATCTTGAAACATTGCCAGCTCACGTATGTCACAAATTTTAGATGCAGAAAGCACCACGAGCAATGCACCAAATGTTTGGGCATTGAGTGACAACGAAGACACCGCTGGACTGTTCTTTGCTTTGGTCAACGAGCTCTGCAACACTGGGAATATTCTCTTTGATGAGGTTGTGCGCCGAGGACTATTGGAGTATTTTTGGTTCGACGTTCGATCTCAAGCACAACGGATTTGTGCAGAACTTGAACGTGGCTATGATGCAGATGATGAACGCAAAGTAGAACACCCACAGGAGCGTCCACATCTCACTACATGAGCCTATAGAGCCCATCTTTGGGACATGTTCCTTTAGTAAGCATTGTAACCATTTTTGGAAAATAAATAAAATACAATTATGAGTTTTTGAAAATGTCTGCTCCAAAAATATTGCTATCCGATGCCCAACTCTTGAAAGGGCCAAATTTCACCGCATAAAGAACCAAGATGTGGATGATTCTTCAGTTTGAAGATCTTTAGGGGATCATTTCTAGCAAAGACACCCCTCCCACAGATGCTGATCTGTTGGCTAAGCATGAAAAGGCCGATGCAAAAGAATTAATTCTTATCACTCTAAGCCTTTCTGATGGGGTTCAATCTTACATTTGGGGAGTAACCACTTCCTCTACAACATGGGCCATGTTATGTACCATCTATGAAGCCAAGAATCTGACAACGAAGCTGCATCTTCAGACAAAGATTCACACAATGAGTATGCATGATGGCGAATCAGTCAAAGCCTTCTTGCAACATGTGGCCAAGTTACGTGCAAAACTTTCTGCTCTCGGTGAACCGGTGGACGACAAGTTGCTAGTCCCGCTCACCTTGTGAGCTCTTCCTTCCCGATTTCGAGACATTGATCACCACGTTGACCATCACTCAATATGAGGTGAGTTTTTCCACACTGGTGAATTATCTCCAGGAAGAAGCCATTCAGAATGTTCAAGAAGCCTTCGAAGATAAGGCTCTCATCACGAGGCAAAAGCATAAGCCTCGGAAAGGGCAGTCTGCTACCCAGAATAAAAAAAAAACATCCTCAGCCGTAACCTTCTTAGCAGCCACCACAACGGCCACCCCAAAAGCAAAAAAACACCAAGGTGGATCGATGGTGCCACATTTACTCCACATATACGCACATGATTATGAACTGTTATTACAATGGTTGCAAGTATGGAAACTTTGGCAGAAGAGAAAACTTCTAGCCAAGGATATTCCAAGAAATCCCAATGGCATGCTCATAATCAGAGGCAGAAGGGTCATATTGCGGCTCAACAGGATGCTACCTCCGATGAAGAGGTTCCAGACACAACTCATCCGGACATTTTCCTAATCTCGTAGACTTTGTAGCCGTCAGAAAGTGTCTGGTTGATTGATTTGGGTGCCAACAAACACATGACTAGAAATAAGAAGTTGTTCCATACCCTGAGTGACCGACCCACTAGAGATCAGATCACCATCGTAGATAATCAGGAGTATATTGCGGCGGGGATTAGTGATGTCATCATTCCTCTTGGGACACGAATATGTACACTCACGAAGGTACTATATGTTCCAGGTTTCACCTCAAATCTCTTGTCTGTGAGTCAACTTCTTAATCATCGAATGCAGGTTGAATTCTTTGTTGAGAAAGGGATCAAGTCCTGCATCATTTCCCAGGGAGACTCAGTTATTGCTCGAGCATTTATGAAGGGATGTCTATTTAAATTGGATGCGGTCACTTCATCTAACATTGCTCTCTCTACTTCAACGACGGAGTCCATTGCACTATGGCACTTTCAATATGATCATCTTTCTGTTGGGGCTCTACATCAGCTTAGTGCCAAGGAAATGGTAAGAGGGCTTCCTCCACTCTCCCATTCCTTACCTATTTTCTCGGGATGTCTTATGGGAAAACAAAACCAAGGTCCATTCAAACAGAGCTCTTATCATTCTACGGAGCATCTTCAGGTTGTACATACCAATCTGTGTGGATCCCTGCTAGCTAGCTTCCAAGGTTTTGAATAATTCAAGCTCATCATTGATGATTACTCACGAAAAATGTGGGTATATTTTCTTCGAAAGAAGAGTGAGGCCTTTACCAATTTCCAAACCTTTTACTAGCAAGCCACTAGGCAGTCTGGGAAGCCTCTTCTTCTCCTCCACTCAGATCGAGGGGGGGGAATTTATATCGAAGAAGTTCTTAGCATACCTGAAGCAACATAACATTCAGCAACATCTGACTGCACCCTACACTTCCCAACAGAATGGGATTTTTGAGTGACACAACAGGACTGTCATGGAGATGGCTCATTGTATGCTCTCCACCACCAAGTTGGATGATTAGTTTTTGGTAGAAGCAGTTCAGATAGCAGTGTATCTAGTCAACCAGGCACCCACGAAGATCTTGCAGAATAGGACACCGGAAGAGGTATGGACTGGTCATAAACCTTTTATCCATCATTTGAGAGTTTTTGGTTGTACTGCATATATGCATGTTCCAGAAGAGAAAAGGAAGAAGATCAATCCAAAGACACTTCCATGTCTTTTCTTGGGGTATAGTACTACCTCAAAGGCATATAGTCTCATGGATCCTGAGACAAAGAAGATCTACGAGAGTCAAGATGTGGTGTGTGATGAGTCATCCTTTGACTCCCTACCACACAATGGAGATCTAGTACCGACCTCGTCACATAGATTGCTCACATATCTAGATGATGGGCAAGATCATTCTTGTTAGAGAGAAGAAGAGTTGAGTGGAGACTTGTTCATTGATCTAGGCACACTGGAAAACACATCTTCACATCAACAGTAACAACACCAACGTCTGAAATGGGTCCAGAATACTATTGGGGATGCACACCTGAACTCACTTCCTGATACTTCTACAGGAGTCAGAACATGAAGTCAAGCCAGACATGAGGTAAATTTTACACTCATGAGTTCAGTTGTTGATAGCACCAAACCTGACACTGTTTGTGAGGCATTAGACCAACCATAGTGGAAAACATGCTATGGATGCTGAATATGATTCCCTAATTCAGAATCGGATGTGGGAACTTGTCGATCTGCCTCCAGGTAAGAAATCCATTAGTTGCAAATGGATTTTCAAAACAAAATATAAGGCAGATGGTTCAATTGAAAAACACAAAGCACGGCTTGTTGCAAAGGGTTATGCTCAGCAAGAAGGAATTGACTATGACGAGACCTTTACACCCACTGTGAAGATCAAAACCATCATAGTTGTCTGTGCACTGGTAGCACAAAATGGATGGAAACTTCAACAGATGGATGTCAAGAGTGCTTTTCTGAATGGTGATCTAAAAGAAGAAGTATACATGGCCCAACCTGAAGGGTTTGTAGACGAGCATCAACCACACAAGGTATGTCATCTGATAAAGTCACTTTATGGACTCAAACAAGCACCTAGGGCTTGGTATATAAAAATTGATGATCACCTATTGTAGCATGGATTCACTCATAGCCCCTCAGATACAAATTTGTATATCAAGAAGGTAGGAACAAAGATTGTCATTCTGGTTTTGTACGTAGATGATCTTGTGATCACAGGAAGTTCTGACAATCTTGTAGATGATGTAAAGAATGATCTGAAGAAATCCTTCAACATGACTGATTTGGGGCTACTTCACTACTGTCTTGGCTTAGAGATATGGTAGAAGAAGAATCATATCTTCGTCTCCCAGATGAAATATGCCAAGACACTCCTGGAAAAGTATGGAATGTCAGACTATAAACCAATGTCCACACCTATGGAAAAAGGTTTGAAATTATCTAGATTCCAGATTCACCGCAGGTAGATGACACTCACTACAGACAACGTGTGGGGAGTCTCATTTACTTGACTTATACCAGGCCAGATCTTTGCTTTGTAGTGAGCTATCTTGCCAGATTTATGCAGGAGCCAAAGAAATGTCATTAGATAACAACAAAGCATGTGTTGAGATATGTCCAAGGTACAGTTGACTTTGGTCTGGATTATCAGAAGAACACTCAGTTCTTCTTACAGGGATATACAGACTCGGACTATGTAGGATCCGTTGATGACAGGAAATCCACTTCAGGGTATGTTTTTCATTTCGGATCTGGGCCTATCTCATGGATTAGCAAGAAGCAAATTGTTGTTGCTCTCTCATCCATTGAGGGTGAATATCACGCTGCACGAGGAGCTGTGTGTGAAGTGATTTGGTTACGTCACATTCTTACAGATATATGGATTCCTAAAGAGAAACCTCCCATCATTCACTGCGACAATCAAGGTGTGTTGAAGCTTGTGAAGAATCCTATTTTTCATGAATGAACAAAGCATATTGAGGTCGAATCTCACTACATTCGTGAACAGGTCTTGAACCACCAAATTCATCTCCAATACTGCCCTATTGATTTTTAGGTTACAGATATTCTCACCAATCCTCTCAGCAAGGTGAAGTTTGATTTGTTTAGGGGGTACATATGTAGGAACAATGTATTAAGGGGGGGAATGTTAGATTAATTAATACATACGATTACTCTTAACCATCCCTGTGTAACTGGTAACTATTCCTGCATGCTATATATTCTTCATGTCTGCTACTGGTCAGATAGGAATTGAATAAAATATTCATCTTTGCCATCAGTTCTTAAGTGCAGTCAAATTCATGAGAAAAGCAGGGATTGTCCCATTCAAACTATTCTCATGGAAGAAAAGAGCTTTGAACTTTGATGTCATTCCGAAAGTGGGAGGAATGGAGTCATTGAAACTATTGCTTGCCAAGTTGAATAATCTCAACTCACTTAATTCATGGAGCTTTCTGGCAAAGTGGTTGCTATACAAATCAAGTGACTGCAAATCAGTATGAAAAACTGGATTGATCGAGAACACAGTTGAACTGCAACTAATCCAAAATTCTACAATTTTTATGTGCTGAATTCTCAATGGAATGGACATTAATTAGACTTCAATAATGTAACAACATCTTCATGTCCCTTAGTTCATCTATATGGTAGGCTCAAAAATATATATAGAACTGCACATCTCAGTCCAACATTGTCATCATATGTATTTTACCTTGTTCATGAAAAAACATAACATGCCTTGGAATTGTCTTGGTTTTTTAAAACTAAAATTAAATGATGTAAATAAATTAAAATTTTAAAGGCTACAATAACATACAAATTTACAAACCAATAAATTTTTACAATTATTTTATTAAAAACCATGTAAATTTGTTAATATGAAAAGTGTATATTTATTGATGAAAAAAATAACAATATCTTATTGGTTGAAAAGTACACATAATAATAACTATTTAAGTAAATGTGAAACCTATAATATACTTGCCTTCCTCAATACTAATAATATTGATTTTTTTAATACTCATATTAATTATGCTGAGAGGCATTCCTACAGTGGTAGTTAAGGATGTAATGGTGTGATTGGTTCATTTTTTGGGCCGACATAAAAACCAGAATTAAAAATTATGAACTAACACAATAGATGTGGACACATTAGTGGCATCCCTGATTGCCACTATCACCTTTGGAGCGGCATTTCAAATTCCAGGCGATCTTGAGAATGGAGTTGCCAAGTTAGGGGTTGCATAAATGTTTATGTCTATTTTTTTTATTGTCGGACAGTGCTGCCTTGTTTGCCTCCCTCATAGTGGTAATTGTGTGGTTATTTCGGCAGTACGAGAACTTTTACCTGAGAGCAAGCCTAGGAAATTGACTGGCTATAGCCCACATTTAGTGATTTTAACCGTATATTATAGGTGAAATAAATTATAAACCGTAAACATGTACAAGTATTAAATTATATAAACTGTAAGTTTGACATGTACAAATTGATATAAACCGTAAATATTTATAATAGGAAATAACCATATATATATATATATATAATGGTGTATATAGTTATCATATTATGGTATAGCGGCATAACTAACTTTTTACCTTTTGGTAAACTATATTTTATAAGTTGTACAACAAATTGCAATAAATGAATTTTAAAATTTGATTGACAATTGCAATCCTCGATTCCCAATTGCGAATTTGTGGACCTGTAGACTGTGATATTATAGTTATGATTTGAACTTTGAAGTACAAGTAAAATTCTTAAATATTAAAATATTAATCAAATCAAATCTTTCTGAATCCCTAATCCATTTCAGTATGTTTGAAAATTTCTTGAAAAATTTAAAATTGGGATTTGGAAATACGTATCTGCAAACTACAATTAATAAAAATTGATATTAAATCTGTGGAAAATGTTGATCATTAATAAAATATTAATTAAAACTTGTGAAAGCATTCTTCTACTTGCTAGAAATATTGTTGTTAGTGTTGTTCATGAAATCACAGATTCTCGCACAGGAAGACACTTCCCTATTTTTCAGTTGAGGAGAAATTAGTTTGTGCAGTTGCGCTATTATAAAATCCAAGGGGCTGAGATAAAATTTCAATTAGTAATAGTGTAATAGTATTTTTACAGTTCTTCATGCTGAGACGGGAATGGGAATGGAAAAATGAACTTAATAGTTGGATTTATTGACCTCATTGGAAACTAGAGTTTGCATCAGTTCTCTCACCTTTCAACCTTGGCATAGCCATTTCAGAGTGTCATGTGAGTATTATCTAATTTTCTGTTATGTTACATTTTTTTGTAGATTATTTTTTACAATGGCTAGCTAAAAATTTAATCGTTAATGTCTGCTAAAAAAAATTATGTTACGTTATATTTTGTGTAAATTACTTTTCACAATAACTAGCTAATAATCTACATTTTGTGTTAGATTTTTTTGCTAGTAAATGGGCACAATAGAGTTGTTTAAGTCTACCTTCTTCCCTGCCTTTATGTAATTGTATACCCATTCTAATGTGAAAATATGAAAAACCATTTTTTCTTGATAACGGTTCTTCCTACTCTGCACACCTTTACTTCTTTGTATACTATTGTTCCATTGTTTTATTTTTGTTTCAACTTTATACCTGTACCAACGACATCTTTGTCTCCTCCTCCAGTCTAAACCCATGTGCGTCCTCTAATTGTTTCTTCCTATTCTGTAAACTTATCTCGAGTTAGGAACAATTCTATCACTTCTCCTAATTGTTTCGTGGTGTAACTTTAACCATTTTTTTTTTTGATGTATAGTTGAACTCTGTTTAAATTTTTTTACTAAATTTCTTGGTTCAACCAATTAAACACAACCTTTTATAAATCCATTTCCATATTCAAAACTACTCTTTCAATTCATTCAGCTTCTTTAATACTTTTAATTTTTCAAAAAACTGAAAGCCCAATTTCATTTTCACATAGATAACAAAACATTAAGATAACGTGCTTAAAAAATTTATGAAGAGATTTTAAATCCAAAATTCAATTATCAAATTCTAACTTATTTCCAAATCTTTATAAAACGATTAAGGTCTTGATTTTCATTACATAATACACAAGTGGTCCATTCATAATACACATGTTTCCTTTTTATTTTAAATTGGAGCTTTTGATATATAATTAAAAAGGTCATATAATATATAACATTTTATCCCTCAAAATTTATTTTTAAGGAGCAGATTAATATGTGAAAGAAATTTGCTATGGGTATTGTAAAAAGATAATTACTCTCTAATTCCTTTTAAAAAATATTGTAAAATTTTGAAACCTCTTTAACTAATAGTTAACTTTTTTGATAAAAATATTAACTATTTTACATTTGTAAGAAAAATATATCCACTATTTATTAGGCTAAAATCTATTAGGTTGGAGATATTTAATTTTTTAATTCATATATATTTTATTACACCAATTAACTTATTGACAAGACTTTATTATTGGTAGGGAATTCTTCATTCATTATTAATTGATCATAGATGAATGAAATCATTAGGGTGAGATTTTGATGAATACTTAAATTTAATCTGTACCAGATGTTATTTTATTTAATAAAATTTTGGTTATTTTAATTCAAAAAACTAATGTATCTTCAAACAATTTAATTTCATACCTAAAAATTTCATAATGACATTAGGAATTTTTGTTGGAGTATGACCTTGCACAAAAAACTTTATTTCATAGACTTATAAATTTTTTAAGAAATATAATATGCTAGTTGGATAATGATTGAATAATTTACAACAAGGGAATTATAGTTTATTTTCATTCTAGATTGCTTGATTAAAAGTCAAAATGGATACTCCATGAGTTATTAATTGACTCTAAGGGACATTAGTTAAATTTTGTAAATGATGGCAAATAATGTCGGATATGAAATCAATGCCATCCTGGTTTGTATTGTGTGTTAGTATCATAGTTCTCAGGAGAATCCATCAAATTATATAATTCACTAGCAGATTGAGTTTATGTGAGAAGGGAGAAACTTCTTGATCCAATTTATTTGGGAATTGGAACCTTTACAATTTTGCTCATGACTTGCTGAATACAATTGGTTATTTTCTAAAATCAGGTGAAAGCCAATCAATCCATGTTTTGTATATTTTTCTTATTGATCTATAACAATCCAATCTTTATTAATTTAGCAATTGAGACTTTGAATGTTTTTCATAGGCTTATATTTAAACATTTATGCCTAACAATTTTTTAGAAATTCCAGATTAGCTTACAAGGGTAATTAATAAGTTTTTTGTAATTTTCATGTTAAATGCAAATTTTATGAGAGTAAGTTTTATATTTATTTTAATGTTAAACATCAAGTTAAAATTGAAAGGAAAGTCGACAACAATTTAAATATTTACTTAAAATGGATTTTTCAGATTTTTGATATGTCTCTCTATCAAGTACCTTTCTTCAAAAGATAAATGTATAAATTAGCCATTTTTGTAGTACATAAATGTGACTTATAATTTTATTTTTTGAAAATGATTTACTCTTATAAATAACATAATTCATAATTGAGGACATGCTTATTTTAATTTGAATCTTAAATTATTTTTAAACGTAATATGACAGACAATGATAAACTATAACCGTAAAAAAAATTGAACTGACATGCATGAGGAATTTGAAATTCCAGGCCTGCCTGAGAGGTCTCCCACTATTGGAAATAACACCACAATTATGCATTTAAGTTTCTATAATCTCTACTAGCATTCGCATTTGTAACTGCCACACTACCGGTCATAATACCCCATAATTATGAGGCCTTAAAAGTTAATCAATCTGAAGATTTCAGAAAATACATGAATCTCATTTTCACTGAATCTGTATTGCACTCTTTCTGCCATTAACATTGACATTTTATCTATTGGTATATTGGGTAGATACGTATCGCTAGAATGCTACAAAACCCAAACTCGACGCCAACTTAAGCAACAATTAATGAGAATTTTAGTAGTACTTTGCATTGCGATGCTCTTTTGTTTTACATTGCATTTCTATAAGTTGTCCATGTTCATGATTACAATAGTCATATCAGTAAATTTATTTTATTGTTGCACTTTAGCAAAAAACTCTATACCAAGTTATAATAGATATTTATTAATATGGTGAATTCCTGTTTGTAATCTAAAGATATCAGTATCACATTAATTTTTATTCATGTTGTATGAAATAGGAATTTTTTAAAATACAATTTATCGAAGTATAAGGTATAATGATGTTTATTGTATTTAATGAATATTTTATAAATAATTGCTTTTTAAGAGTGTAGATTAGGATGTATTCAAAAAATAAAATTGAAAGTATATACTAGCATACCTATCTTAGAAAATCTATATAAAAGACGTCGAGAGGTATCATTCTTGAGGGTGCTTATTCCACTTATTCAAAATATAGGTGCCTTATAGTGCCCACTTTCCTTCGACACCTATTACTATTGATTTCGATACTATTGCCTCTACTCATGGACATTTTGTATTATTCTGACTTAGCATGATGTAGATGTTAGAGATACTCGAGACTATTGTTGGTTTTCGATTCTTAGTATGATGTTGTGTGTAGAATTTTAGAGACATTTTTATATTGATGATGATATGTTGTTGACATGGTTATATATTTCTGACATGCGATATTTTTGTCATATTGAGTAGACCTTAGTAATTGAACTAATTTTGTGATCCTATTGATATTAATGAAATGTAGAATCGAGATTTTGTTAGAAATTGTAAATGATAACATTAATTGCCTAGATGATGATTTGATGCATATGTAGATGATTGTGGATTTATATTGTATATTTTATCTAGGATGTTTGATGTGGCCATGAGGTCGAAGGAGGTATTGTATGTTTTGCAGGTAAAATATAAAACAACAACCAACGGGGGGATTAGAGACTAACCACATCGGAATACTAGATGAATTCAACAAGGGTCACCATGACAACATGTGTGTGTGTGTGAGTGTGTGTGTGTGTGTGTGTGTAGTGTTGTTGTGTGTGTGTGTCTTGTGTTGTTAGTAGGGGGTTCCCATGGGGGGATAACCTCCAATTGTGACCAAGGTGTGTGTGTGTTCTTTTATTTTGTCTCGTTAATTTAATTTAATTTTAGTATGGGACACCATTAGCCATGGACTTCATAGTATGGGTTACCGATGTCGAGATACCACCACGATGCCATCATGGTCTTTAATGGATAAATTGTCTCAATTAAGTAATTAATCTTGTTCTGAACTAATTAGTGCATGTGACCAAAAGTATCTTGATTTATTTTCAGATTACACGGGATTCTTGGAGATCATTTGCGAGTTGAGTCCTTTGAGATCTTGAGTGTTGTACACCATACCCCTCATGGATGAGGATCGAATTTGGCACTGTATCACCCTAAGAATTTTGGAAGCTTGTGGGACAAGTTAAACTTAGTCCCACACCTCTTAAATTACTATGCCAACCCTACCTATGGATTGAGGGGTCAAAATTAGTACCCCATTATGTGTTTTGTAAGTCAAAAAGTGACATTTATTGCACTTTTCTTACATGGCTCTTTAAGTTTGTCCTTAGGAGGGAATGGGCTTGGATTGTGTGTGAAGGTAGGACAGGGTTTATTCTTCTCACCCACCAATTTATTGTGCATTGGGGTCAAGTTGTCTTGACAGGCAGAGGAGGTGGAGTTGAAGGATGAGTGATGTGGCATCCTAGTTATGGAGTGGGCACCTCACCCTTGTCTCAGACCCATTTTCTATTTATTACGGAAAAGTTCTTTTGCTTAGGTTTGTGGGTCCCTTTACTTGGAGCGCATTCCCTTTAATGCTCTTGCCACCTTTTTGGAGTAAGAGGATTTTGGAGTGCTTGTTGGTCTTGTTGGAGCTTTTTGGTGATTGTTTTGGGCTTGAAGAAGCTTGGTGTTGACTTATTGGAACAAGCTCTACCCTATGGAAAGGTAGGAGCTATACTCTTGTTTTATGTTTTCTTTTTTGTTGGTATATGTGCTTGTTTTTGAGTGTTTTGGAATGTTTGTTGGGTGTTTGGGTAGATTCCCTAAGTGTGGTGTAGGAGGGGACTATGGGGAGAATTCATGTAGGGAGGCATAAGAGTTTATGTTCATGTTTTGGAGGGAGTTTGGGTTGGGTGCCCCACCTTGGACAAGGAATGCTTGCATTTCTTACTTGTTTCTTTTATGAGGGAGGTATAAGAGAATGAGGGAGGCATAAGAGTATGTGGGAGGCATAAGAGGTACTTGAGGGAGGCATAAGATTGTGTAGGGGTTTTGAGATATGTATTGGAGGTTTTTTAAGGTGGGCACCCATTTCCCATTGGGAGGCATAAGTGACCTCCCCATAGGTTCTTGCTCCTTTGGCTTTTCATTTTAAAGCCTTGTATATTTTGTTGTTTTCCTTCATTGTGTTTGTAGTTTGAATTGGTTGTGTTTTGGAATGGTTGTGAAATACTTGGTTTTGTGATGTGGAAGCTTGTTTGTTGCCATGTGTTGGATCCACCTTTCATTGCAATGTGGTTGGGGCTCGGGGGCCAATGAGGAGGATGGATTCTCCTCCTCATTAGATATTTTGGTTGGGTGGAGAGTGTTGCCTCTCTTTTTTGTTGTGATCCCCCCATGTTTTTTGTTGTGATCAAAAAAATCATGAAGGATCTCTCTTGAAGGAGTTGGTGATGTGAAGCTTGGAGCTTTGTTGTTGTCCTTAAGGAAATTCCTTCCTTGTGATAAAAACTATTTAATTTTCCCACTTAGGGTGGAAGAGCTTGTAATATTGTATTTTGTTTTAAAGGAAATGTTGTATTGTAAGTTGTAATATTATTTGAAGAAGTTCATTGAAGAGTTGTAAAATTTCCCTTCTCTTTAGATGGTAGTATGGAAAGAAAAGAATCAAAATGGAAATCTTGTGTAAAAGTTTAGTTGAAAGTTGTATTGTGAGAAAGAAAGTTATCATCATTGTGATGTTGTATTATTGTAAATGAGAAAGAAGGAAATATAGAAGTTGTAAGATGGTTAATAATGTATGCATATCAAACTTGAATGTATAACAAAGTTGTTATAGTTATTTTGAATACAGATAAGTTGTAGTGAAAATGAAAGAGACAACAAATTTGAGGTATATTGTTATGTGGGAATGTTGTGTTTTGTAGTAAGAAAATAACAATGTTAGAAGTAGATTTAGATCCTTTTTACTCTTGGAATTGAAAGAAAATTAGTTGAACAAAATGGAATTGACCTTGTAGTTGTTGTTGTTACTATTGGATTTGAAAATGCTTTAAAATGAATAATTTTAACTGAGGAATGAATAAATGGAACTAAATCTTGTAACTGGAAACTTTAGGCATGCATAAAATCAAGTTCAAAATGAATTTTAGAACACTTTAGTAGCTTTTTTTTTTTGGGAAATATCGGAAATGAAGGTTCTGTTTCTAAGAAATAGGACCGCCGCCCTGTGCAGAGTGGCGGTCTCGTAACCATCGCTCAGGCAAAGGTGGCGGTTTGTGAATCGTCATCCGGGTGGGGTGGCGGTCCTAGGTCCACTGACCTGTTCTGGGTGGCGGTTTTGTCACTTACGGCAGAAATTCATGGATCCGCGCCTATGTAATTCTTAACTTGTAATAACTAAATTTTAAGCTTGTAAAAATTTACCTAGGAAACCTACTAGCTAACAAATAATGGCTAAATCTCATGGTTTTAAGAAATAAAATCTTCAAATGGTAGATTCAAAGTACTCAAACTTGCATTTATAAATGGGAGTAGGGTTTTCCCCAAATGGAGAACCCCAAATACAAATAGTTTTGAAATAAAACTAGATTGGTAAAAGAAATCCCTTCAATCCTTGAATGGGAGAAATTACAATGATAAATCTACAATATAAACTAATCTAAGCTTGATCTCTTGGTATAATCCTCCATAGTTCTTCCTCCCTTGTTCCCATGGCTTTCCTTGCTCCAACCTGCAAATTAACAAAAGAAAATAGACCAAATGAGGAGAATGGAATAAAGGAAAGGTTTTAATAAGAATTCATAAGGAATTTTAGGGCTAGTTTGGAACCCTAGGATCTAGTGGCCACAATTGAATTGATCTAAGGGTTGAGGATCAACCCTACTTTTGTTTGGTAGGAATTTATTTTATAGATGTTTTAAATAAAAAATTAAAGGTATGTGTAGATGGGTGAATGGGGCCACTTAACCACCTTGGTGTGCAAAATCACTAATCTAGTTCCTAGAATGTTTTAGAAAAATAATGAAATGGACATTTAAGATAATTAAATAATGGAATTATAGTAACTAAGTGTAAGGTAAAGTATTAAGGTAGGAATGCTAATTGTGGAGGATTAAAAACATTAAACCAAGTAATTTAAATTATGGCACCTTCTTAGTTGAATGTTAATTAATTGACCTTAGAGATAAATTAGGAATATTTAATCTTGTAACTTAGACTTGGTCCATCCCTTATAAAGTAAAGACTGTTGGTGAAAATAAATTTAATGCACACTAAGGGTTGGCACCCACTGTAACCTATCTTATAAAAAAAATTAGCCATAATTTTCGGGATAAGTGTTAGGCTTTAACGTGTTCGAAGAACATTGTTTTAGCGGGGGGGAATTACACACCTATTCCACTTATTCAAATATAGGCGCCTCAAGAATAATATCTCTCAACGTCTTTTACATATATTTTCTAAGATAAGTATGCTAGTATTATATATTGTACACATAATTAAGTATAATATTGTTAAAATATTAAATTAAATAATATTAATTTTTATTTATACTCATATTAATATTATATATCCTACACATAATTCACCATACAAATGTATAAACATATATTTTAATATGTATTGAATAGTTATACATGCATATATTAAACACATAAAAAATTATAATATTATTTAAAAATTTAATATATAATATTAATTTTTATTTATAGTTGTATTAATATATTAAATTAAATAATATAGTTATTAAATTAAACTTTGAAATAGATATCTTTTCATACTTCTTCTATGCAAATGTATATCAACTACATATAAACAAATACTAAACATACAAATACATGAATTACATATCTCCACCCCCGTGGACTTATCTGAATATAGTCCTCCTATTTCAGAGATGATTTCATAGGATAAGTGGTAAGTAGTGCGTTTAAAGAAGGGTAAGAAGGGAAAGTGTTGATCTTCCTCCTTCTGTCCTCATTCTTCCTCATGCCCAGTTTCTCTTCCTTTGCCAGTATTTCAGTTGACCCTTTTGTAGCTTTGCTAGAGTTGCTTCTTCTCTTTCTATGTCGCAGGGCTGAATTAAAGGTTAGGAGCGCCCTAGGCAATAAATGAAGTGGATGCCCCTCTTAAAATTTTAGTTAATAATTTTTTCTCTTCAAATAAATAAATAAAAGTTATGTATATTATTGTGCTTTATAATTTTCATAAGGATAATAATTAATCACTAATTTAGAGAAATTGGTATAGAAAAAGAATTAAAACATCCTATAAAATTATCAAATAAGAACAAATAATAATCCATGGATGGAGAGAATTAATGTTAGGTAGCGTCCATGATTTTGTGAAGGGTGGTATTTGGACCAAAATTACTAATTCTTCCATAAAAAGAGACATTCCCCCCCAAAAAATTAGTAATAGAGAATTAAATAATTTTTCCTTCATTTATACTTGTCTTTAATAGCTAAACTAGTGACATTATAAACAATACACGAAAATTTTCTGAGAAAAAATAGCACACTTGAATTATCTAGAGCTACATTAGAGAATGGGTAACAATACCAACAAAATTGTATGAGCTTAAGAAGATGTATTGTTATTTTTAATTGTAAAAATATTATAGTACCTTTTATGTGTATACATGGAATATATATTACTTTATAATAATATCAATGCAAGGGTCAATTAATATAGACTTCAGGTAAAAACATTAATGTTGAGTTCCAATAATAGTTAAAAATATTTAAAATATTTCGATTTAGGCACCCCCCCTGATTGCTTGCGCCCTAGGCAGTTGCCTAGTTTGCCTAGGGCTTAGTTCCCCCTTATCTATGTGGTTGCATCTGACATCAGTGGCAACTCTTCTTTGTCCCCACTTCTAGCTTCTTTTCTCTTTCTACGTTCTGTTTGGGCCTTCTTGGTCTTTTGCTCCTTTTGCCTATGGGCCTTTTCTCTGTTGTGCTTCATGGTTGCATCTTGCCTTTTGGGCCTCTTGTAAAAGGATGCGGGTCCTTTCAAAACCCCATATTTACCATTTTTCCATAAAAACTAAACATGCAAATACATATAAAATGTATTTCAATAGTAATATATACAAATTTTTAAATCAATATAAATATTATATTAAAATTTAAAATAAAATAATATATAAATATTAAATTACATTAATAAAGTATTATATTATTAAAATAATAAACTAAATAATATAATCAATGAATCATAATATATTCGTATTAAGAAATATATTATATTTAGTAATATTTAAAATAGCAATCGTATGTGAAATGTACAATCGGAATGCTGAAGGGGATAGAGTGAAGAATTAAAATTTAAGTGAATAAGAGGGAGAGGTTGGGGGGCAAAGAAGATGGGGTATGAGGGAAGAGAAGTGCATTGTGTTCTACTAAATTTTTTCTATCTTAGTCGCATTACCACTACAACATATTAGATCTTTTACCACAATTTTTTAACAATATTTTTGTGGTTATATAGTATTCCAACAATTAAAATTGTGGCATTAGAAGTGTAGCTAATCCACATTTTGATATATGATTGTAGTTTTTATACAATTCATTATATCGTGGATGGTTCACAATTCATAAAATTTATATCTAATCTCCATTCTTTTAATTGTACATTGTCCACATTTCGTGATTTTTGTAACATTTCTACTTTTTTTTGTTTTTGTTGGTATTCCACAATTTTAGAAAATTGTATTTTTTCTATAGCTTTAATCTTTGTAGAAATTCAACAATTTAAAATTTTGTATCTCTCATCAATGTTATATTTGTGGAAATTTGAACAATTTTTTTTCTACAATTGTCCTTACCACATAAAACATGTAGGTGGAAGCTACAATTTGATTTCCACAATAATCAATTGTGAAATGATCTTTTAAAAAAATGTAGAAAAGTTACTATTAACATCCCATTTTCAAATTCATTTAAATAATTCTTTATGTCGATTGTCTACATTTAAAACACACAAAAATTTATTATATGGGAATATATTTCTTCGAAAAAATTATTTTTCATATTTATGTATCGAATGATATATTAAAAAGAAATGTTTACTATTCATATTGCATGATCTAAATAAAACTATTTATCAATCTAGAAAAAAATCCCCTCTATTTATGCTTTCATTATTAATTTGAAAGAAATATTTAACTTAAAAGTAAAATAACAATTTAAAAAATAAAAAAATAAAAAAATAACAACTTCAAAAGATCATGTGTTGGAGAAAATTTGTTTTTTATAATAGAAAGTGTACACAACATTATATTTTAAAACTTTCCTCATTATTGTCAAATAAATGTAACATTTAAATAATTCCTAATAGTTATTTTTGAATCCTTAAAAAATTCAATAAACAAGAAATTTACACAAATACATTTTTTCTAGAAGTCCACTATTGTTTTTCTTTTTTAGGGGGTCAATCTCTATTTGTTAAATGTGCCCACTCATTATACTTCCAACATTGCATGATGAACCAGATCGAACGAGTCACACCATAACTCCATAATTGTTATTCGAACATTTGTTGTCACTCTATTTTATCAACATGGTCGATATCGATTGATCCTTTCATGTAAAGCACATGTATGCACTTTAATTCCTTAGATGGTTTAAGCAATCTTGATTGAATCCATCATAAATTCAAAATTTTGATAAAACTTCTTCAGGAAAAAGGTATTCTTGTAACGTTTTTTTCTTACAGTCTATACAAAAAATACCCATGCCCTCTTTCATGGTGTCTTCCTTTCATTCTTTGATAATTTGAATTATGTCTCTCTCAAATCTTGTACACAATGTGAACTATCAATGCCCAATTCTAAGTCGTCATCTTCACTCCTTTTTCTCGAGCCTATAGATGTTTAGTTCTCCTTCTATATATCCATCAATTTGTTATATGCAATTCTATAAGATGGGGATCGGTTTACCATCATCATCCTTGAAAACAAGGGTTTTTCCGTAATAAACATGCAATGCTCATTTTCAATTCTAAAAAACCTTATGATTACAATTTCAGCTCCTGATGCAGAGATCATTGATTAATTGGATTTGTTGCGAATTTGGTCCATACTGCGAAATGGGTCTTATTCATAAGACACGACCATGCAGCTGAAGAGTGCTATATTTATAAACCTTGGAAAGCTTCTCCATGCCACCAATTAGAAGGGTACATGTGCCATTTTATTTTGAATTCAATGCATCGAGCTGTAACAACAAAATAATAAGAGAAATAAAATTAGACAATGACAACGCAGATCCCACGGGATAAGAACATGACACTCACACACATAACAAAGGATTCCCAATTACAACCGCATGATAATATCATGGAAATTCTTAATCTGCATAATCCATTCATGTTGGTTCCATCTTACCCAATAATGTATGAGGTGCAAGCTGTGGTGTGAAGGTTGTAAATAGTCTCTAGATCCTAGCAAATACATGTTTTTCGTCTCCATGGCCTCATCTCGTGCACGCATGAGCTTCACTTTGGACTATGCATTCAGGTCAATGTCACAACGCGTGAAGAAGCACTGCACAACAGGTATAAACTGTCCAACATCAACTCAAGCTCCGAGTAAAATTGCGAGGAGGAACTTGAGTATGAAAATTCTTGTTCTTTTAATATTCATCTTCCTGATTGTTGATTTATCATAGAGCAGTAGTGGCAGATCAACATGGAGGCATGCCCATGCAAAATTCTACGGAGGAAGGAATGTTGCACCCTCCACTATGTCTGGTATTTTAATGTAATTTCACCGACTTCCTTCAATTTAGCCACAGACGTCGGTGATTATAATGATTTACTTCTGGTGCAGGAGGAGAATGCGTATGGAACGTATATAACAACATTGAGTAGCACATTGTTAAGAGACGACATTGATCATAGAGTTTTCCATGCAATTGACAAATTGTAAAAATAATGAACACTGACGTAGGTGTGATGAGATGAGGAAATTAAGGAACAAAATTTTAGAGGTGATCATATGACAACACAGGAAAAAGCCTTTGGAAATTTTTATTCAATAAACAATTGTACATGCAAATGTTGACTGAGGATGATATATCGACAAGTGGTGAATAAAGGTTGCATGAATTGGTAATCAATTTGTGTTTGAGAAAGTCATAGTCCCATTTTTATATTTAAACTTAAAGTTTTTTTTTTATTATTGGCAAATAGTTTTTTGAAAGGGACTATACCCTTGTACAGCAAGACTCAGAAGCCAGAATAGAAAAAATAAGCACAAAGAAAAGGATCAACATCCTGATATAACAATAAGAACCAACTGCAGAACGTAGTCTGCAAAGAAGAAACAACCACCAGCAACTCAGCAGCAAATAAACAAGCTGCTGAACAACGAACAAATAACAAAGGAACAACAACACACATGGAACAGAAAACACGCAGTGATCCGGCCACAAAAATGATAACAATGTACTTCCGGTCCGAACACTAACGGAGAAATCATCCAAACAAATAGCTCTCCTTCAGGGTAAATTTTTTTTTTTTTTTTGTTAACCGTGACCCAGCCTGCTGGAGTCTCCACTGTTGGAGGAGGAGACAAAGGAGGGGTATTCTCCTTAGTCGCATATGTCCCAAATAGGACAGCCACAAACTTATTACTTTCCGTGTTACCCTCAACAACTTGAGCAATTTTCATGCTGCTAATAGTTTGATTTTCGGATAGAGGGGTGTTCAAGTGCAGATTTGGATTCAGCCACTGTTTCCACTTTTGATTCAAGATCCCTTTTAGCATCAAAAATTAGGTGCTCTGGGAGTGCATCTTTCCATATTTAAACTTAAAGTTATCTACCCGCAAGTCTGGGATTTGTAAAAGCTTGATATTATTTTGAGGAAAAATATAACTCTTCAAGAAATAATTTATATTATTGGTTTTTTCACAATATTCAATTAATAATTTTTTAAAGAAATTTATTTATATTAATAGAAATAATAAAAACAATAATTTTAATTATATATTTATTATTCATAAAAAAATGATTATGTTTGGAAAATTATTTATAGTTACAAATATTATAAAGATAAAAATATTTTCTTGTTCTTAATATATATCAGAATAAACATATTTTTATATAATTGGCTTTCCATAATATTTTAACTTTAATTTTCTATATATATATATAATATATATAATATATATATATATATATATATATATATATATATATATATATATATTACATTTCAAGATTATTTAATATTAATTTTTAGTATTAATATAATTTTACGATCAATTTTAGTTATATTTTCTAAAAATTGTGGAATTTCTATGAAGAGAGGTTGGATTTGTGACTTTTCTACCAATTATTATCACTATATGTAAATTGTAGAATATCCACAATACTTAGAAATGGTGAAAAGACATTTTCATAGAGATGCTACAAGTACTCTACAATTCTTCCAAATTGTGGCAATATCGTAGAATAATTGTAGTAAAAAAGACGTCTTTGTGATCTAAATGTAGCTTGTGTTATTCACATTAGTGCAATTTGCAGTTAAATGGAGGTTAAAATTAAAAATGGGGAAGATCCAATAGGCTCTAGGGACGTAACCCAACTAAGAACGACTGAAATATTTTTGATTGGTCAACGTCTAATTTTTTATATAAGATGAAGACAACAATGGAAAGTCAAAAATTAAAATTTGAGAATTAAATACCCCCATGTATCACACCTTTTCCATGGCTTAAATTGAAATGCACAAATAATATTCTGTATTTGTATTATACTTCACATTAATGTACAGTCAAATCAAATACGGAAACACAAATCATTGTGCGGTTAGTGCTAGCAAGGAGGGGTAAATTTATAGTGGAAAGGAGGTATGCATGACAACTATTGTTGATAATTATCAGATAAGGGCTAGAATGGAAACATAAGCATACATTTGTCAAAGCTAAATTGAAGAAAACTCAAGATTTGAATGCAACAACTTGCATGACATACATAAATCTCATCCTAACATTAAAGAGGTGAGAATTAAACTCAATCAACTTGAGTGAGACTTGATCAAATAAATGACACAATATGAGGCAAAGATGAAAGAAAAAGAGAAGCAAAAACTTTGAGATATCCATTTGGCTAGTCAAGTGAGACAAATTTCATAGAATTTCAAGATATTTATGAGCTTAGACTGACATTAGTAGTTGTCATAGACATGTCTAGCATTTGTACATGCAGCCTGAGGTCAAATTTGCAGATTTATTTTGTTTTTATCATATAAACATGTCAAAATACAAAAAAGGAAAAAATTAAAAGATAACAAATATTTCATACCTTGGATGGATGTTTACTTTTAACATGAACCTTGCCTCCCATTGTGATTTCCTATTTTTAAAGAAACATTTTCTTTAACATCAAAGTGTTCCCCTCAAGTAAGTCTCCCGCGTTACCTTAGGCGATCTACACACATGGCAGACTCTTCAAAACGCTAGTGTAGCCTCCACTCTTAATCTCGATGCAAGGGTTGAAAGGAATGAGATTCACATAGTTCGATACTGGAGAGTAAAGAGACACCATAAATAGATGTCATCAAGAAAGAAGACAAACATTAATAATGCCTGTCATTGTGTTTAAAACCATGCACACTCAACCCACCCCTCCCCTTTTATTCCCTTCCACATGCTCTCTTTCTGTGCCTGCATCCCAGACTAGAAAACACATTTCCTCCTCCACTGCTCCTGCCCCCTTGTTTGCTTCCTCCCCTCTATGAGTGGTAAGCCTCCTCTTGTATACTCCCTTGGTTTCTTGGAAGCCCAAAAAAGGTTTCACACCAAGGATAGATAAGCTTGCTGATATGGAAACATGTTCCATTTGTATGGAAAAGTATCCCAGTGTAAAAACAAGAATATCACATGGGTGTTGTGTGTGCTACCATTGTTTGGCTAAGAAGATAGGACACTGTCTCTCTATGTGGAATAAAATGGACCCTAATACCCAACCCCTAGAATTACGCGGCCTTACGCAAGTTGAGGAAATGTTGATAGAACATGTTAACCTTGTTGTCCAAATCTCACATGTTCAAGGTGGCCAACCCTCAAGTACATTGTCCACACGATAAGCTTCACATAAGAAATCTCGTCCATTTCTCGTGAACTTCCCCACTTTATTTCTTCATTGGATGTGGTTGTTAAAAAAAGGTTCCGAGAAAAAAGTATATGATTTCTATGTTTGTTGAAGTCACATTGCCCTGGCTTTACAATACAAAATTACACATAATCCTTATTATAGTGACATCTGCATTGATACAGATGTCATCTCTGCATTGCCTGCTATTCCTTATGATGTTTCTCATTTGCTCTGTCATATTGCAATTTATGTTGAGGACACCCACGATGCACATAAAATCCTTGACATTCTCAAAGAAAGATTGTTGTAATGCTTAACTCAACATTCATCATAGTTTTACACTTACATAACATGCCTATCAAGATGGAAATGATTCGTTCATTTTTGGAATCCCACCTTGGAAACATGGTTCCTTATCTACCTTGGCCTCAGATTGGTTCCTCTCCAATTAATGAATATAACACAGAGGGATGATTTTCTATGGCCTTCCCTTGCTTGTTTCCTGTCAGTCGAGCTAGTTTGGCCCACCGCATTTTTAAGAGGTTTTAGATGCACGAGTATCCACTCCATTTAATGTGGTACTACAATGGAAGGTTTTATAGCCACCATAGATTTCACTATTTCCTTCTTAATTTGATTATGCGTCAATGTAACCAGGCCACAATAACAATGTTTGGTTAAATAAAACATAGAAAAAAATATGCCAGCAACAATAACAGAGCTACGATATCGCCCGCGTGAGCTTCCTGATGACAAGTCACCTGATCCTTTTGGAAAAAAATTTGGCTTGAACTTATAGACATGGTTTTTCAATTGGCCCCTCCCTCTTTCTTCTTCAAAACCAAGTGCAACCAATACAAAATGGCCAGAATTACACAACATCATGCCTAGAGTAATTTTACATGACTGAACTGCTACTTTACAAGCTGTTTAGAAACATTGCTCGAGACATTGGCTCCTGCCCCCGGCGATATCATAGTAAACTGGGAGATTATGTGTTGGATGTATAGGCCTTGGCATGTTGAAAAATCCTTGTAAGAAAATAACTTTTCCTTAGGAGACGACTCAATTGATGATGATGAAAAAAACCATGATGCCTTTGAAATGAATGAGTGACAACTTTTATCTCAACATCGGTCAGGAACTGAGATGTTGCTAACTGAGATTGAAATGTTTGGTAAGCATGATTTTAATGTTAACCATGATTGGTATACATTTTATTTTAGATTGACCTTGGAACAAACTATAAAAACATTTGTGGACATGAATCGAAAAGCTCCACATCCACAAATCCTTTGTCAACTCTTGCTCCCCCTCCTGATACACTTTCCATAAAGAAACGCATGACATTTGACATTCTCATGAACCATTTTTTATGGTAGCCTCTGTAGGAACCTCTCAAAATGATAATCCTTGACATTGCAGGAATAGGAAAATATTACCTCATCAATAGCCTCAGACATTCATTTTCATTACAAATTGAAAGAAACAAATAAGCCATATTGGTTCTTTCCTCCACTAGTATAGTTGCATTCAATATTGATGCTAATACTATGCATTTAGCTCTACAGACCCCGTCAAGAATGTGAAACCTCTAAAAGACTAGGCCCTTGTGGTTTCCTAAGAATCGATGAAACATATATGCTATATACTCATTGATGAGATGAGCTTTGTCGGGCCAAAATTGTTGAGTTAGGTTGATAAGCAGTTGTGACAGGATTTCCCCCATTAGAAGAACACTCCCTTTGGTGGCCGCTCTGTTATTTTTTTCCCTCTAACTTGTCCCAACTCAGAGGTGTCCTGCACTCTCTTTCATAAAGTTCCTGAAAAGGAGCCATGCCTACTAAACTATGAAAACTATTACTGTAGGAAAACTCCACCAAGTACAAATACTCCTCCCATCTTGACTGGTGATCCATAACATACATCCTAAGCATGTCCTCTAGAATCTTATTCACCCGTTCAGTCTATCCATCTATCTCAGGGTGATATGTTGTTCTGAAATTGATCATTGTCCTGAGAGCATGCTACATGGTGGTCTAGAAGTGGGAAGTGTACAAAGGATCATGGTTGCAAATGATATTCCACGCAATCCTGTGCAACCTGACAATATCATCAAGATATACTCGTGCCACTACACTAGCTATGTAGGTGGTATTCATCGAAGAAAAATGAGCCACTTTCGTCAATTTATCCACCATGACCTTGATGGCGTTGTAGTGGTATCTCGACGTCGGTAACCCAATAATGAAGTCCATGGAAATGGTGTCCCATTTCCACTTTGGTATGGCATGAGGAAAGAGAAGGCCAACTGGATGCTGATGCTCGGCCTTCACCCTCTGACACTATAAACAACATGATATGAACTGGGCCATGTCTCTCTGAAGTCCTCTCCAAATGTACAAATGTCTCAAGGTGGCGTGCATCTTCTTCACCCTAGGATGGGCTGAATAAGGTGCACGATGAGCCTCTGTCAAAATGTCTTGTCTCAAGCCTCCATATTTAGGAACATATATCTAACCTCGATGTCTGAGAAGACCATCTACCTCTAATGAAAATCTATCAAATCTCCCCTCAAGGGGTCTTTGGGACTCAATATCTACTCTAGTTGTAAGGTAGAAATTGTCATGAGGAAGCTGTTGCAAAATCCTGCTCCACAAATCTATACCCACTGAAGTAGCCATAATCATATGTCTCTGTATACTTAGGGCATTTGTAACCACATTCTCCTTCCCCTTCATATGTTCTATCTTTATGTCGTACTAACAAAACAACTCCATCCAACGCCACTGACGAGTGTTGATTTTGGGCTGCATGAAGAGGTGGTGAAGACTTAAGTGATTAGTCCTGAGTGTAAATCTCTGGCCAAGAAGGAAGTGTCTCCATCTAACTAAGGCATGCACAACTATTGTAAGCTCAATATCATGAGTCAGATAATTGAGCTCATAATCCTTAAGCTTGCGAGACTTAAAAGTAAGTACTTTTCTCTTCTGCATCAACACACCTGCAAGTCCTATAAAAAAAACATCTGTATAAATGAAGAACTCACCATAAGGATCTGAAACTACAAGAATGGGTGCTGTCGTGAGGCATTCCTTCAGTGTCCTAAAGGCCTGCTCACATCTATCTGACCAAAGAAAATTCTTCCCTTTCCACTGAAGGGAAGTGATGGGGTGTGCAATCTGAGAAAATTCCTGAATAAATGTCTTGTAATATCCTGCCAAACCCATGAAGCTGTGCACCTCGGTCACACTAGTGGGTGCTGGCCAATCCATGATAGCTCAAATCTTGGAAGGATTGACTACGATACCTTCCTTAGAAATGATGTGGCCCAAATATTGAACTTCTGTCTGAAAGAACGGACACTTCTCCATGTTCTCGTAAAGATGTTGCTCACGAAGACACTGAACCTAACAAAGGTGCTCCTTGTCCTGAATACCCCATGGTGAGTAAATCAAAATGTCATCAAGGAAGATGAGCATGGAGTGATCCAAAAATGTCCTGAATACCCCATTCATCAAGCTCTGTACGCCGGAAAAGTGACAAGCGAGCGTGGGAATCTACAGGTAACTCTTCCGCGTACCTGACCTCCCGAGGTCATGCCGAGACAGCCGGTGGGGATGGAATATACGTGGGATGCAGACAAACTAGTTAGGCAATCTAATGTCTTCAATACGCACTAGTGGAATTTGTGAATCTAAGGCAAAGAAGGCCCTTCTAACCTGAACTGGTGTGATAGATCGATCGGCAAGGATGACTGCTCGAAGGCTCCAATCAATATCGAGCTCTGGCGTGATTCGATCTATGGGTTGTGGAATACGTGGAAAATGACCTGGGATAGTTTCGTGTATGTCTCCAGATAAGGTCATATGGTGGATGGTGAATACAATCGACTCTACGGACGATTCTCTGGCCTAGTCTAGAACTCTCTAGCTTTGTTAGCCACTATATCTAGTAAGGATAATTGTTCGACGATGGTAGGTGGAAGTGGGGTAGATCTGAATACTAATATACGTAGGCCAGTGTCTATGTCTGATTGACTTATGGATTCGTTAGGTTGCGGGATTTGTGGATCACAACCGTAGACTCTTGGTTGTTGCGGTCCTGCTATGGTCATGTACGAAATCAAGTCCTAATCCCTAGTATCCAATAATCATATGCTTTCTCAGCTTCTATATTTAGGATCAATAACTGCGCGATCTTCTCAGAGTACCTCACAGTGTTCTTGCAACCTGGATTCTTAGGCTGGTATCTATATCTAGAAGAGTGTCTCCTGCATCTGGCTGTGGGACCAAAGGATCACAACCAAAGGTTTGTTCTCTTTCGAACCCTTCTACAGTCATATGTATGTTTGCCTAGGGTAATCTGTAGTTCGGTTGATTTGACCAAAACGTGTGTGCTTGGTCGTCTTCTATATTTAATCCCCTCAACTGAGAGCTGATTTGTCGTAAATCTGTTGTTGTTTGGAAGATTTGTATTCTAAGGTTTTGATCTATGTCAACTATTGCCATGACGAGATTGGGTTGAGGCACAATTGGCTCAAATACGTATTCCCTGGGCTCCCTGGGTCCCGTGATTGTCATACAAAACGATAATATAAATCTAACTGCAACAAAGTAAATTTTAACTACGTGGAATAAACCTAGAACATATATATATTTTCTATTTTTGTATTTTCTGAGAAACCTTAAGAATGCAAGAAAGCAGCTATTTAAACGTATCTAGAATTTGACAACTAATATAAAACTTAAAACAAACAAAATAACTGAGTGTAGTTATTTGTCTGTGTAATTTGTAGATCTATTCTAAATAATGAAATAACTTGCTTAATCTATTTGCCAGACTTTCGATCCTACCTCAGAAGTGAGGAATGAATCATAGTTTCTCAGAAACTATCAATCCCCACAGCTTCCCTGGCAATATCGAAAGTAAACTTAACTGAAAAGAAGTGATTATCTACTCTATTTGATATATTTCTAACTTTAGAACTTTGAAAGCTAGAACCTGGATTCTGCAGAACAGTGGCGGATCCAATGGCGTGTATGATCTTGTCCCCTCAGTGTGATTTCCTCGTTCCTTTGTGTTCACGTGAATCCAGAAAAGCGTGTAATGCTAGCATCAACAGAAGTAGATGTTGGGACAAAGGTAGCTCAGAATACAGACTGAATACAATGCGAGTAGGAGAGGGATAGCGCAAGAGTACAGAGCTTGGCTTATGCAATTCCTAGCGGGATTTATTGCGAGTCATGCAACATAAAGCGTCCAGAACCTGAAACTATCCTGTTTTGAGGAGCAAAACCTGCAACTTTAATGGCTTCCTAAGCTATTTTACTCCAATGGATTGGGTGAAATAACAGTACTGCTTGCACAAGATGGGTATGTGGCTTACCAACAGCTGAACAATGCTAACTAAACATGCAAAGGAATGAAACTATGGCTTCTAAGCAAAATAATAGACTGAACTATGAAAATGAGAGCATGAAAAGTGAATGAGGGGCCAGATCATTTGTTTGTGCACAAACCATTTATTTATAGCTTTTCATTCACCCAAAGATCAAAACCAAACTGAACTCTAAAACTATAAACAATGGCCAAACACTATTCCAGGGGACCAAAAACATAAATGCAAGCCCAAGTCGGCAAGGAAAAGCTGGTGAAACGTTGATTTTTACGTGAGTCGCGTTAAAACGCTTTCTGGAAAATGCGTAAAGGACCGCCGCTCTGAGCAGGGCGGCGGTTACGGACCGGTTTGGCGGTCACGAGACCACCGCCCATGCAGGGCGGTGGTTTCGTCACTGAAGAGCAAAAGGCCAAGAAAAGAGGGGAAAAAGGAAAAACAAAGGACGCGGGGGCTAAGCGGGGCATGCGGGATGTTAACGCATACTCGGAGAGCTTTTCCGGATCCCGAACACCTTGCGAGGAGACCTGTATCATCATTGGGGCACTTGTCACGTTGTTCCGGCAGTACAGTACCTTACAATTTTGGGTACGTACATATTGCCCCCTCGGAGAAGTGTTTTAGCCATGAAGAGGCGTAAAACGGTGGGTCTGAGTATGGCAGTCCCGAAATGGGAAGTTAGAAGTTATACCTGACACGTCCGTGTGTTGAAATGACGCCATCCAATATTCCCGCTACCTGCAAAATGAAAAGAGAACTCAAGTGCAGATAGATACAATAGCTGAAAAATAAACGCTAAGAATAACAGGGAATGAGAACGTACCATTTATGCGGGGATAGGAACTTACCTCCATCAGCGCTCCAAACCTGTGAAAAAGTCATTTTTAAAACGAAACAGAGTGCTATATGTATGAAAGTGGGCCCATTTTCCTATTCATTTGCGCGAGTTGATTTGGTTGATTTTGAGCTCTGGGACCCACGGTGACGGTTTCTTGCGTGAGTAGAGTCAAAACGTTCGCAGCGAGATAGTGATCATGCCTCCACGTGCGGAACATCGACCTCAGCGATCACAGGTTAGTTTTCTTCAGTTTATTGTTTTTCCCCCCTTAATTTTGAAATGCTAAATACTCTGCAATGGGGGGGGCATTTTTGAAAATGCTAGTGTTAAAAGGTCCACCTAGGGGGGGCGCCTACTGGGTAGGCTCTGTTTTTAAGTTAAATGGCCGTTTTTTGCACTTTTTAGGCCTTTTTAGCTTAAAAACCCGCGTGGGTTTCCGGACCACGACCGCCGCCCTGCCCAGGGCGGCGGTTACATGACCGCCGTCCTGCTCAGGGCGGTGGTTACATGACTGCCGCCTTTAAGGCGGCGGTTACAAAACCGCCTCCCTGCTCAGGGCGGCGGTTTTGCACAGAATGCAAAAGGAACCTGCTTTTGAGATTGTGTTTGTATTTCTAGCATTTCTATGTGCTTTTATGACTTTCTCAGTATTGCCTGGATGCTAACTTACTTTGTTTTGTGTGTTTTTGGGTGTATGTAGGCGAGAGAGGAGTACATCCGATGGAGTAGAGAGAGGGAGTGTGATTGGCTCCCAGGGGTACTAGATGCCCTCTCACAGGACGAGGAGGACACACTTCAGAGGGCCGGCATATTGCGCATATCGCGCGTGCCCCATGTTACACCATCTAGTCACATCCTTTGTGACTTGTTTTCATACTGGGATGCGGACCGGAACACCTTCCGATTGCCAGGGGTCCGTGGCGAGTGGACCATTACATTGGAGGACGTCTACCGCATTCTGGGGGTCCCGATCATCGGGAGGCGACTCACTTTAGAGACAGCAGGCTCACGGGCACAGATTGCACAGTGGGCGACATATATGGGAGATGCAGCCATCTCTACGGGGTCGAAGAAGGGGGTGAGAGTTCGATCTATTCCTTCTTTGCCCATCCCCGTATTTCGACAGGCCATCATGGGGATCCTTGCCTCGAGATTGATCGGGGACAAGGGAGGGGACACATTGTTATACTGCTGGGCCCCCATTATTGCACAGATAGAGGGGCACGGTCGGATATACGCTTGGGGAGCAGACATTCTTGGGACCACTTACCACGATCTATACAGGGTGGTCCGTTTACAGGGGCAGTCATTGAGCCACCTGACTCTAGTCATGAGTTGGGTTTATGAGCATTTCATCCCCTATGGCAGGGGTGTGGAGGTGGCAGATCCTGGAGCTGTTAGGGCAGCGAGATGGACAGACATGTCGGTGCTTAGAGCACCTCATCAGCCAGTTTCCTCCCTGACTACTGCCGACATGGAGGCGACACCGTATCAGACCATGGCGGGCATATGGGGCGAGGAGACTCTTACTTTGATCTCCTGCTCCACCACAAGGCAGCTCATTGATAGAGTGGGACGAGTGGAGGTGCACCCCTTTGGCCGGGTTCCTCAGCAGTTTGGCCTACCATATACGGGTATGCTTCCCCTAGTGGCGCCAGTCTACAGATCAGTTCGTGAGGCCAGAGGGGGGCCTAGAGGCCGAGGTTGGACAGTGGTTACTCCTGGCATTCCCATTGCAGCCAGGAGGATAGTACGTGCTAGAGGGAGAGCCGGTGCACCTCGGGCACCTTTGCTTCAGATTGCTGTGGGTCCTGCTCATAGCAGCGATGACCCTATTGATATTGACTCTGAGTTTGAGGAGTTCACAGAGGGAGGAACAGAGGAGGAGACCGATGACAACGATCCTGAGTGGCATGACACTCAGGATATCATGCAGGTAGAGAGGGCTGAGCAGAGCACAGAGAGGGATACTCTAGTTTCAGAGGAGCCACTCTCCCAGGGCCATGGTGGAGAGGATGAGTCTGTTGCGGGGTGACACGTTGCTCCTGCCACAGGAGCAGCCCCTCAGTCGGCAGCGGCATCCGCGGCAGGTGCTGGCCCCAGCGACCCATCCTGGAGGCCTGGTGATCCGAGTAAGTTACCCTTTCTCCCTTTTAATGTTTATTTGTAGGCTCTCCTTAGTTGCAATCTTGTATTCCTAATTTCTTGTTTGGTTTCTAACTTGTTTTCTCCTTTGTTTGCAGAGACTATTGATGAGTGGCGGGATTTGATCCGCAGGGTATGTACTGATTCCCTGATGATCCCCATGGATAGGACGCGTGCAGAGCTGTCCGTAGATGCTGGGGAGCCTTCAACAGCCGGTAGGCATACCGACGTCTTTGCTCCAGTCTGGCATGTGGCCAGGATGGTATCGACCCTTCGCACTGAGCTAGCGGGGTACAGGACGGCTGAGCGTCTTATGAGGAGCCGTTCTCGTGGTGAGACTGCGGCTGCTCCTCGGGATCCTGAGCCCTCCGTACATTCAGAGCGCCGGCGTAGCCGGAGTCCTAGGCGTGGACGTGCACCTTCGGAGGGGTCGCGTAGGGACTGAGAGGCCACTTGGCTCTCGTAGATTTTGTTTTATATATTCTTTTGTATATCACGGGCTCTTTGAGCATTTTGACCATGCTTAGTGCATGATGGCATTGTATATAAACATTGATCATTTATATATACGTATTTATTTTGGATCAAAATCTTGGCACTCATAGTTTCCTTTCTATTTCCAGTTTCCTCTATGTATACTACGATGTACGTTTATATGCTTTTCAGAATGTATGCAGTGGAGAACAAATGATGCAAATGTTTGTTTCCTTTTGTGTATTTCATGATGCTGATATATGTAGATATAATGTGATTTTGAATCTTAGCTTCTGTAAGCAATTTTGGATACCTCATGTTTGTTTTGCAGAGTGATGAATACAAACCAGTACGATGAACAGATAAACTTGCCCCACTCCTAACTCCACGCAACTAGTAAGATGCGAGGGCTCATCACCGAGAGCTAGAAAGGGCACAAGTTGCGAGGTGTAGCTGAAATGATAGTGATGAAAGACAGACAAAGCTTTGGTGGAACCAAATTGGAAGCTACAAGCTTACTCTACCCGAGTGACTTCATAGTTTAGAATGCAACTTACTTTGCGGTTTATCTAGACTTAGATCCGTAGATGGCCACATAGTAGACAAAATCTGGGTTTTTAGGATTTTAACTCTCTTGGAATTTTGAGCATCTGATTCATTTATTTTTGACTCAAAGTTTCAAAGTTTGAATTGTTTGTGTATGACCATTTGCATTTATTTGTCAAGAGGACCCCCTACACTTTGCCCCATGCTACTAGTAAGAAGCGTGGGTTTAACACCGTGGGCAAAGCATAGGCGAGTAAGGGCATTTCCATCCTTTCCCAACCCTACGTCACTAGTAAGAGACGCAAGCTCATCACCGAAGGTTGGTGGGGCAAGGAAATGTGTAAAATTAAAATTTTCTGTTTAATCACTTTTTGACTTGTTTTCTTGAGTAAAACGTCAGTATGTGCTTATTTCCAAAGAGATATACATATGGGATAGATGTGACACCATGAAGCTTCTAGAACAGACCATAGGCAAGACACCTACCCTAAGAAGAAATCAAAGCGAGAATAAACTTGCAGATCTTGGTATGGTTACCGTTAAGACTTTGTCATATCTAGCTTTATTTGATAAAATGATTCCGAGATAATTTGATGACATCATGAAAATGGAGAGGTATGATTAAAGAGTTTATGCCAACAACATCATGAGTTTGTAATGAATTGCTTTGAGAATAGATTCCTTGATCACAATTTATGTAAGAGACAAGTGGACAAAATGATCTTAATCTGTATGAAAATGCAATGTAGATAGTTATATAAGTAATGCTAGCTGCTTATGCGTAGAACCGCTTGAGGTGCAGGGAATTGACTGTTTCGCCAAATTCCTCACCTTCTAGCGTACATAAGAGGTATGCACCGTTTCCATAGTCCTTCATGACTCGGTATGGGCCCAACCATTTGGGCCGGAATTTCCTTCCTTCGCCGGTCTTCTTGTCGATCTGGCTGTCTAGCCTTAGAACTAGATCACCTTCGTATATGTCGCGTTCATAGACCTTCTTGTTGTACTGCCGGCACATCCGGTCAGCATAGATTCTATGTCGTTGTTCAGCATCTAACCTAGTTTCATCTAGGCTTTCTAGTTGGGAAAGACGTGCTTCTCTGTAAGCGTCTTCATCCAGAATCCCTTGTAATGAAATGCGGAGACTGGGTATTTCAACTTCGAGTGGGAGAACTGCCTCTGCCCCGAACACTAATGAAAAAGGAGTGGCTCCCGTTGGTGTTCTTATTGAGGTTCGGTGGGCCCACAAGGCCGGATATAACTTCAAATGCCAATCTCGTTTGTTTTCTTTCACAGTTTTAAGGAGAATGGCTTTCAGTGTCTTGTTTGTCGCTTCAGCCTGTCCGTTGGCTTGAGGGTAATACAAGGAAGCCGTATGATGGCTTATCTTAAATTTATTGCATAGTTCGCGAACCTCTTCATTCTTAAAAGAAGTTCCATTATCGGAGATAATGATTTGCGGGATACCGTATCTGCAAATGATTTGGTTTAAAATGAACTTGGCGATTACAGAACCAGGTACAGTAGTAAGAGGCATAGCCTCTACCCACTTGGTGAAATATTCGGTGGCCGTGATTATAAAATTATGGCCATCTGTAGACGAGGGAGAGAATTTCCCTATCAAATCTAGGCCCCATGTAGAAAAGGGCCATGGAGTAGCGATTGGTTGCAGAGCTTGTGCCGGCATGTGGATCTCATGGGAGAATTCTTGGCACTTATGACACCTGCGTACAAACTCTATTGCGTCATGTTCTAGAGTGGGCCAGAAATAACCCATTCGATGTATTTTTCGAGCGGTGGCATGGCCACCGAAGTGGCCTCCACATATTCCACTGTGGGATTCATGGAGAATCTTCTTGGATTCTTCTGTGTCGACACATCTTAGGAGCATTCCATCGAATGCTTTTCGGTAGAGTACTTGCTCTATGATGACGTATTTGGCTACGATAATACGTAACCACCTTCTTTGTTGCGGTGTAGCTCCTTCTGGGTATGTATGGTCCATGATATAATTAATGATATCAGTGTACCAGGGACACTCAGAGATAGAGGGTCGGGTTTCGATGTAGTATACACACTCATCTGGAAAGTCTAAATCTACTAAATCACCTCCATCTAATGGGTTATCAGCTAACCAATCTGCAATGATTTGTCCCTTAACTGACTTCTGATTTACAAACGTTAATTCGAATTCTCCCATTAAGGTTATAAAACGTCCAGCCTTTTTAGACAATGACCCTTGTGTGAGGAAAGTTTGTAAGTGGTCCGTTTTTACCATGACCCTTGTTTCTTGGTTCAGCATATAGTGTCTTAAGCGTTTAGTAGCAAAGACTATGGCAAGGCATTCTCGTTCTGCTTGTGTATAGCGTGTTTCATAGTCGAGCAGTGTTCGGCTAATGAAATAAATCACACGTTCTCTCTTGTCATCGTCCTCTTGGGCCAACATACAAGCTAACGAGACATTGGTAGCTCGTGAGTATAAAATTAACGGGTGATCTAGCTTAGGTGGCATTAGCGTAGGTGGTGACAACAGGAAACGCTTAACTGCATCGAAGGATTTATTGCAGTCTTCGGTCCAATCAATGCTATAATCCTTCTTGAGTAAATTGTTGATTGGATGAATGGCGAAGCTTAAGTCCGGGATAAATCTCTGGATTGCACCCAGTTTTCTGAGAAATGACCTGATTCCAGATTCATTCGAAGGTGGGACCATTTCGAGGACAGCCTGAATTTTGGTTGGATCAACATCTATCCCTCGTGACGATATGATGTAACCTAGGAGCTTCCCTCTTGTTACGCCAAAGACACATTTTTCTGGATTTAGTGTGACTCCGTATTCTATTAGGCGTGAAAGAATGATGCAGAGTACTTCTGGATGGTCACAACGCTTCTTGGCCTTAGCCAACAAGTCATCTACGTAGGATTCCACGATTTTATGGATTAGATCGTGAAATATATATGTCATAGCCCGCTGGTATGTAGCACCAATGTTTTTGAGACCGAATGGCATAACAACGTAGCAATAGGTTCCCCAAGGAGTTATAAACGTGGTTTTAGCTTGATCTTGCTCAGATATTTTGATTTGATTATATCCCGAGAATCCATCCATGAGAGACAAAAGTTCAAACCCAGCTGTTGCATCAACAATGACATCAATAGATGGCAACGGGAAGTCGTCCTTAGGACATGCTTTGTTAATGTCTCGGAAATCTATGCAGATGCGTATCTTTCCATTCTTCTTGAGAACGGGAATGATGTTAGATACCCATTGGGAGTAGTCGACTGGTTTGATAAATCCTACTTGGAGGAGTTTTATTACCTCCTCCTTCACCATGAGAGCTACCTTGGGTTTCATGGGTCTTGATTTTTGTTTAACTGGCTTTGCATCAGACTTAGTGACGAGGTTGTGTACCACGATGTGGGGTGCGACGCCTGTCATCTCCTTATAATTAAATGCAAACGCCTTCTGATGTTCTTTGAGGATCCGAGTATGTATTTCTACTTCTTCTGGGGTTAACGAGGACCCTAATTTCAAGATTTTTGGTTCATCCTCCGTTCCGATGTTGACATCGATTGTTTCTTCGATCAAAGAGGCGTTACCCTCTTCAAACTCAGGTGGTGCTGGGGGTAAATCCAAATCATCCCTATTTTCTACTGCGTATATGCTAGGTTCCATTATGGGATTTCTGCAGTAAGAAGATGAATGTGGGATTAAGGACAAATCTATCATATGATAGGAGAGATGTAGTGCCGCATAGGCGTTTAAATAATCCAAAGTAGCCACATCACTATTAACCTGATCCAGAATGGTAGATTCACTTCTGTTTAAAAGGGGATTTGTCATTGTTTTTATCAATGGTTCATCACGAATGGATACCGTGAAATGGGTATCCTCTAACTCATTGCTTGGAGTAAAACGTGATGCTGAAGTTGCTATTGAGTCGGCGAGAAGATTTTTCTCTCGCGGGATTGCTTCAATGGATATAAAGTTAAATGCCTTGCTTAAATCTAATACGGCTTCTTTGTAAAGCTGCAAGTGTTCGGCTTTGGTTTCGTATACTTCAGAAACTTGATTTGTTACTAATTGCGAGTCTCCTAAGACTCTGATGTTATCAACACCAATTCTTTTGGCTAAGGTGAGGCCAAGGAGGAGGGCTTCGTACTCAGCGCCGTTGTTTGTGCATTCAAAATTTAGCTTAAAGGAAAATGGCAGGACTTTCTCTTTAGGCGAAGTAAGAATTATACCTGCCCCCGCTCCATAACGGCATTTAGCTCCATCAAAATGGAGAGTCCAATACTTAGCTGGGAGTATAGATGTTAGGGTATCTGCTGCGTTTGCGCACTCCACTTCTACCATGCAGAGATCCTCTGATGGAAGGGAACCAACACCTAGTGAATATCCTATGCCTACTGAATCAAATGGTAAGAACATTGGTAAATCTTGTTCTATTAACTCAACGATTTTTGCAGTAGTCCCTAATGATACCATTTCTTTAGCCTTATCTTTGGGGGTTGGGGTTGTTTTGGCTATGCTGATAGTTTCAAGATCCGTTGTAGGTACCAACTTCTCCTCTGGTTTTGCGTTAGTGGGTTTATTAAGTTGGTTTGTTGGAAGTTCAAATTCCGAGTGCACACCTGGTCTTTTCTTTAAGTCGGCTAGGTGTATATCGAAAGGTTTTGGATCGCCTTTGGCTACAAACACCTTTCCTAGATGCAAGAATCTTACTTCTTGGAATAACGTAGAAGGGATTGCCTTCATTCGGTGTATCCATGGCCGGCCGAGGATCATATTATAATTAGTTTCCCGATCTATAATATAAAACTCAGTCAGGATTGTTTTGGGTCCTAAGGTGACCGGTAGTATTATAGTTCCAATCGAAGTGGCTTTAAGGCTATCATAGCCTCTCAATGTATTTCGAGTGGTGGAACAGTTTGTTTCCCCATATCCTAACTTTTGAAGGAAAGAGAAGGGGACTATGTTAACTGCAGCCCCATCATCAACCATTGCTCGTTTTACGTAGTTATTATAAACCCATACTTGTAAGTGTAAGGCTGGATCACCTCGGCGTGCAATCTCAGCATCTGTAGGCATTTTACTTATTTCGAATATGAATTCGACATCCTTGTCCGGCTGTCCCGGAGGATGGATATCAAAATCTACATGATTTACCTATGTTTCAGGAGGTGGAGTGATGTTAATTAAATGACCTAAACCTAATGCTTCTAAAAGAGCAGCCCTGTGAGCAGGAGAGTTTTTTAGTAAATCTAAAAATGAAATGTGCGAGAAGGTTTTTGTTAGGTCGTTAATTAAATCATAGGCACCCATGGGTTTTTCTACTATTTGTTGACTCTTATCTGTTTCTGGCAGGTGACTTGGGCTTGGTTGAGAGAAATATTCTCGTGTTCTTGTTATAGCTTCGATAGGTAGTTCAGCGTCTAGTTCTACTAAACTGACTATCTTGGGTCTCGGCTGATTTCCTAATTGTGGCGCAACTGATGGATTTAGTGAAGTTCAAGGCTTCATGATCATTGTTTCCCGTCATTGCACCCTTGTTCGTCCCAGTTGGATTTAATCTGTTATTATCATGATTTGGGAGTGGATCGTTAAAGATCTTGAGGGGAGCATTCTGAGGGGAAACTGTCCCTGCGAGCGTGCTTGGTGGTGGTGACACGGGATCTGCCAAAAACAGATCTGTGAAGAACTGTCTTTGTTCTTCTGGCAAACGTTGCATGAATTTATTGTAGTCATGGCACGTTCTAGTATCATGACCTCGAATCTTGTGGAAACCACAATATGAATTGGGATTGTAATTCCTGGTTTGTTGGTTTGGTGTATATTGTGGCCTAAAACTCTGATCAAACTGTTGCCTATTAGGATTAAAGTTTTGCATTTGTTGTTTCTGGCTTTGATTTTGGTTTTGATAACCAAATGAGTTTTGGCTTAGACCCTGTGTGGGATTTCACCGCTGTTGTTGTTGTTGTGGATGGTTAAAATCCACTGTATTGATTGTGGGGGTAAAGTTATTGTTTCGTTGGTTGTTTGTTTGTGATGGAGTATTGACAACATTTACCTTCTTGGGCTGATCGGTTACTCCATCAGTTGTTACACCCCAATTTTTGTTAAGGATTTTGGGTCCTTGATTGACGTTCGTGGTAGTTGTAATGTTCTAGCTGGAGGTGATTAACCTCCCATTTGTTCCATATGTCTTACGACCACTATCAATTGTTGCTTGATCTATTCGAAGGGCACTTTCTAATACTTCATCGTAAGTTCGTAATGGGAACTTCTGGACTTCTTCCTTCACTTCTCTGCTGAGAGAATGAAGGAATAAATCACATAGTTCCATCTGATCCATATTTGGAGCACTTGCCGAGGAATAAAGGACTGTACGCCACCTTTGGATGAAATGGGCGACAGATTTGTTGTGTTCTTGTTTGATGTGTAAGAACTCCCTGATTCCTGTTCTTAACAGCTTGTTCATGTCAAATGCCTTAATGAACTCTGAAACGAGTTGCTTAAATGAATGGATTGAAGCCTCAGGTATTCTGTAATACCAATCAAGAGCAATTCCTTCCAAGGTTTTGGGGAATATTTGAGCAACAACCCCATCCCAAGGAAGTAGTTCACGTATGGCTGTAGCGTAAGTTTTGATATGTGCGTTTGGATCTCCCTCACCTTTGTACTTGGGTAAATCGGGAAGGGGTCTTGGAAGCATGACGCTTCATATGGCGAAGTCTAAGGGATCTTTCAGATATTCTGAATAAGTCCCTATCGCATAGGTTTCGACCATTGATGGTGGTTGCTGAGGGAGTGGTGGTGGGATGGGTTGTTGATATGGCGCAATGTATGTGTTGGCAGGGGCATAGGGAAGTCCCTGCATTTGAGAAAAAATTTCGGGAGAGGAGAACATATCTCCTTGTGGTGATTTGGAGTACATGTTTAAGTATGACGGGGTATTGTCTAGGAATGGATTGTTTGATACTAGACCGGGAGGAATGGTGTTAGAGATGATGGGCCTAGTTGGCATTTGTTGTGGATACTGAGGAGGCATGCCTAACGTGCCTACTCCTGTGAGGAGATCTACTTGGCTAGGATAGCGTGGAGGATTGGAACTTCCTGCTTGCATGAACTGAGAATTTTGACTTGCTTGAGCAAGTTCTAACCCTCTCACTTTTTCTACTAACGTTGAAATGACTTCATTTGGTGAAGTCACGGTGCTTTGCCTTAGCGGCGTTTGTTGTATACCCTGGTGTTGTATAGGCATGTGATATCCTGCTATGAACTGATCGCTATCTTGCCAAGTTTCTCTGAGAGTATTTCCTATATTCAATGGTATAGAGGTATTTTCTTGAAAAGAGACCTCGGGTTGCGTTTGTAAACCTCCTACAGGTGGGTATATACCCTGAGAGTGTTGTTCACTCCTAGGATAACGTATTGACTGTTCATCATCTAAGACCAGGTATGGGTCTGATTGTCTACTAATTTGTGGTCTAAGTAGCATCTGAGGAGATGATCCAGATTCTCGGTGAACGTCATATTATTCGAGCCTGAAAGCTCTGTTTGTTGTTTTTGAGGGGGTTGATCTAACTCCCCAGTTTGAAAAGACGAATTATATCTAACTCTTGGAGTTTGTGTTGACAACTGATTAGTTGAGTAGTTGTCCCCCCATACTGAGAGTGAGGGTGATGATTGCCTATTTTGCTGGGCGTAGTACGCCTCAAGACCCAAGAGGGGTCTGCCATATGCATCGAATCCCGACATATTCGGGGGGTATATGAATACCCGCAGAATAATGGGAAGGAGCGAAGGTGGATGAGATAAGATGAAACTTCTCAAAGAGAAGGTGAAATAGTTGTTAGTTTCACGTTGGGTTCACCAATTTTGTACACCGGAAAAGTGACAAGCGAGCGTGGGAATCTACAGGTAACTCTTCTGCGTACCCGACCTCCCGAGGTCGTGTTGAGACAGCCGGTGGGGATGGAATATGCGTGGGATGCAGACAAAATAGTTAGGCAATCTAATGTCTTCAATACACACTAGTGGAATTTGTGAATCTAAGGCAAAGAAGGCCCTTCTAACCTGAACTGGTGTGATAGATCGATCGGCAAGGATGACTGCTCGAAGGCTCCAATCAATATCGAGCTCTGGCGTGATTCGATCTATGGGTTGTGGAATACGTGGAAAATGACCTGGGATAGTTTCGTGTATGTCTCCAGATAAGGTCATATGGTGGATGGTGAATACAATCGACTCTACGGATGATTCTCTGGCCTAGTCCAGAACTCTCTAGCTTTGTTAGCCGCTATATCTAGTAAGGATAACTGTTCGACGATGGTAGGTGGAAGTGGGGTAGATCTGAATACTAATATACGTAGGCCAGTGTCTATGTCTGATTGACTTATGGATTCGTTAGGTTGTGGGATTTGTGGATCACAACCGTAGACTCTTGGTTGTTGCGGTCCTGCTATGGTCATGTATGAAATCAAGTCCTAATCCCTAGTATCCAATAATCATATGCTTTCTCAGCTTCTATATTTAGGATCAATAACTGCGCGATCTTCTCAGAGTACCTCACAGGCGTTCTTGCAACCTGGATTCTTAGGCTGGTATCTATATCTAGAAGAGTGTCTCCTGCATCTGGCTGTGGGACCAAAGGATCACAACCAAATGTTTGTTCTCTTTCGAACCCTTCTACAGTCATATGTATGTTTGCCTAGGGTAATCTGTAGTTGGTTGATTTGACCAAAACGTGTGTGCTTGGTCGTCTTCTATATTTAATCCCCTCAACTGAGAGCTGATTTGTCGTAAATCTGTTGTTGTTTGGAAGATTTGTATTCTAAGGTTTTGATCTATGTCAACTATTGCCATGACGAGATTGGGTTGAGGCACAATTGGCTCAAATACGTATTCCCTGGGCTCCCTGGGTCCCGTGATTGTCATACAAAATGATAATATAAATCTAACTGCAACAAAGTAAATTTTAACTACGTGGAATAAACCTAGAACATATATATATATTTTCTATTTTTGTATTTTCTGAGAAACCTTAAGAATGCAAGAAAGCAGCTATTTAAACGTATCTAGAATTTGACAACTAATATAAAACTTAAAACAAACAAAATAACCGAGTGTAGTTATTTGTCTGTGTAATTTGTAGATCTATTCTAAATAATGAAATAACTTGCTTAATCTATTTGCCAGACTTTCGATCCTACCTCAGAAGTGAGGAATGAATCATAGTTTCTCAGAAACTATCAATCCCCACAGCTTCCCTGGCAATATCGAAAGTAAACTTAACTGAAAAGAAGTGATTATCTACTCTATTTGATATATTTCTAACTTTAGAACTTTGAAAGCTAGAACTTGGATTCTGCAGAACAGTGGCGGATCCAATGGCGTGTATGATCTTGTCCCCTCAGTGTGATTTCCTCGTTCCTTCGTGTTCACGTGAATCCAGAAAAGCGTGTAATGCTAGCATCAACAGAAGTAGATGTTGGGACAAAGGTAGCTCAGAATACAGACTGAATACAATGCGAGTAGGAGAGGGATAGCGCAAGAGTACAGAGCTTGGCTTATGTAATTCCTAGCGGGATTTATTGCGAGTCATGCAACATAAAGCGTCTAGAACCTGAAACTATCCTGTTTTGAGGAGCAAAACCATGCAACTTTAATGGCTTCCTAAGCTATTTTACTCCAATGGATTGGGTGAAATAACAGTACTGCCTGCACAAGATGGGTATGTGGCTTACCAACAGCTGAACAATGCTAACTAAACATGCAAAGGAATGAAACTATGGCTTCTAAGAAAAATAATAGACTGAACTATGAAAATGAGAGCATGAAAAGTGAATGAGGGGCCAGATCATTTGTTTGTGCACAAACCATTTATTTATAGCTTTTCATTCACCCAAAGATCAAAACCAAACTGAACTCTAAAACTATAAACAATGGCCAAACACTATTCCAGGGGACCAAAAACATAAATGCAAGCCTAAGTCGGAAAGGAAAAGCTGGTGAAACGTTGATTTTTACGTGAGTCGCATTAAAACACTTTCTGGAAAACGCGTAAACGACCGCCGCTCTGAGCAGGGCGGCGGTTACAGGACCGCCGCCCTGATCAGGGCGGCGGTCACGAGACCACGCCCATGCAGGGCGGCGGTTTCGTCACTGAAGAGCAAAAGGCCAAGAAAAGAGGGGAAAAAGGAAAAACAAAGGACATGGGGGCTAAGCGGGGCATGCGGGATGTTAACGCATACTCAGAGAGCTTTTCCGGATCCCGAACACCTTGCGAGGAGACCTGTATCATCATTGGGGCACTTGTCACGTTGTTCCGGAAGTACAATACCTTACAATTTTTGGTACATACAGTAACCCCGGTAATTCCCCTGGAAAAAAATCAGAAATCTCTCTCAAAATGTGATGGTCATCAAGGGATGGTCCACTAGACTCATCCTCAGATATGTCACTAACCGTCACAACAAACATCTGACAACCTTATCACACACACCACTTAAGCTGCATAGCGAAGATGGTGTGAATGGAAATGGGCATCCTAACTCCTGCTATCACTGACTCAACTCCTAGATCATCTATACAAGCAATAGTCTTATGGTAACAATCCACTCTAGCTATGTGTGCAGACAACTAGTCCATGCCTAAGATGACCCCATATGAACCCAAAGGAAGGATGCAAAGATCCGAGGTAGTGGTGAAGGGTCCCAAATCCACTACACACTCCTTAACTAAGGAGTCTACAAAAATTTTGGCTCCAGAAGCCATCTCAACGTCCTAACTACGACCCTGCCTAATTGCCACCTGAGCCTGCAATGCTCTACTAAGGATGGTACAATAAAAGAATCAGACAAACCAGAATCAAATAATATAGAGGTGAGAATACCACCAATACTACCTATTGTCTCTATCATGGTACTCTAGTGCTCATCCTGGCGGTTCGCAACTACTACATAGATCCAATGGCTCCGCCTCATGTCACCAATAATAGGTTCTAAAATCTGCATCTTACCCTTGTTATTAGGGTTATGAGGGCACTCTTTCTAATGATGTCTAGCAACACCACAACCATAACAACTTCCCGATCCTCTCTAGTGAGAAGCAGGTCCAGCTGGTACTCTAGAAGTCTGTGCTATGGATCCTGACGACCTAGTTATGGACTGCCGAGGTCTTTGCTGATGAGCTCATGCAAACTAAGCTCTTAGTGCACCCTGTGTCCTAATGGCACCCTTAGGAGGAGGCCCCATACTCCGTCACCTCTATGCGTCAAATTTTTGAGGAGGTCAGTAAGGTGGGCGGGTATGCTGCTGCTACTGAGGTGGCTGATGTGGTGGCTTGAATGAAGACTTTCCCAAACTCTGTCCACCATGAGGAGGATGAGGAACTGACCCCATCAATCTATCATCCTACATCTGCTGGATGTGGCCCTAAACTCTGTCTCTACCTTGTTGCATCTTCCCCCGTGTCTCCTCTGCAATATAGGCCTTCTCCACGACCTCTGCTAATGTGTTTGGAAAGTGAATGTACACTGCACCATCCAAATCCAAGTTCAGGCCCCTGATGAACCTGTGAATCCATACCTTCTCATCCTGCATATAGTCAAGATACTGGAGTAGGTCTAGAAATCGACTCTCATACTCAGCTACAGACATAGATGCCTGACGGAGGTCGTGGAACTCGTCTATTCACTGCTGAATAAACCTCTTGGGTAAATACCTACTCCTGAACCACTCCTCAAATAGCTCCCAGTTAATGGTCTCCGAGTCAACATGGAGCTTCTACTCCTTGGTCCTCCACTAGACTCCTGCTCCATCCCTCAGAAGATGGATCGCAACATGAGCTTTCATGTTGCTAGTACAAGGGTAGAACTTGAAGCATCTGCTCAAGCTCACTAACCAGGCCTCTTCCTGAAACCCACCTATATATCTAGAATAGTGAGATGGTCATAGCATTAGGATCTCCCTAATATGGTCTACATCTGACGATTGATGACCCCTAGGTCTCTCTGCATGCTCCTCTCTTTGCCTGTAGGCTCCCAGATTTGTCCCTATATCCTGAAATCCTATCTCCATGTCCCCTCTGTGGTGACTCTGCCCTAGTCAGATCCACACAAAAGTTATCCACCCTGTGTTTCTCACTGCATCAAGGAGATGCATGAGCCTCCATTGATGACTCCATATCATGTCTAGCAAGTCATCCTCCTAAGGACCCTCTGCATATAGCGGTATTGACATCCTGAAGTGTTTATATAATCTAAGGTAGAATGGATGCTACATCCTGATTTATAGGTGGAAAATCTAGATCTACATGTAAGAACACTTCATCTGGTCCACACCTCTTGCATAGACCAAGGTGAGAGTAAGTTCATCATTTTAGGTCTTGTTTCAGTTTTCTATGTTTTCTAAATTATACAAATATCAGATAGTGTGGTTTCCAAGTTTAAAAAAACAATTTTGCACTAGGTTAAAAGTTTATGTCTCATGTTTTCTAGTGTGCCCAAGGGTCCAAGATTTGAACCCACGGCTCTAATACCAAGTGTAACACCTGCAAAAATGACGTTCTCGGAACACGTTAAAACCCATCACTTATCCTAAAAATTTGTGACTAATTTTTTTTTTGCTATAAGTCATAAGGTTACAAGGGTATTAACCCCTAGTGTGTATTAAATTAATTTGCACCAATAATCTCAACTCTTCAGTTGATGGACCATGACTAGTTAAATGATTAAATATTTTAATTTGCTTTAACTCTAAGGTCAATTAATTAAAATTCATTTAGTGAGGTGACCTAATTTAAATTACTTGGTTAAGTGGTTTTCTCCCCTTTTATAGTAATAAAACCCAAAAGGTTAACCTCATTACTTAGTTATTTTAAATTCATTATCCTATTAGTTTAAAGTCCATTTCATTAATTCCCTAACAAATACTAAGAACTAATGATGATTTTGCACCCCAAGGTAATTAAATGGCCCCATTCACCCATCTACACATACCTTAAAATTTATTTAAAACATTTAAAATTATATTCCTACCAAACAAAAGTAGGGTTGATCCTCCACCCTTAGATAAAATTAATTATGAACACTAGATCTTAGGGTTCCAAACTAACCCTAAAAATCCTTAAGCATTCTCATTAAAACCTCTTCTTACCCTATTCTCCTCATTTGGTCTATTTTCTTTTGTTAAAATTGCAGGTTGGAGCAAAGGAAGCCATGGGAGCAAGGAAAGGAGGAACTACAGAGAAAATTATTTAAGGACAAGCTTAGGGTAGTTTTGTTTGTAGATTTTAGCACTTGTAATATCATTCCTTCAAGATTTAAGGAGGTTTCCTCTCCAAATTTTGAGTGATTCCATGGTTATTGTAATTTGGGGTTCTCTACTTTGGGGCAAACCCTACCCCATAAATATAAATGAGAAAGGATGTGTTTAATTTACCATTTGTAGGTTTAATTGATTTATACAATAAGATTTTATCATTATTTGATTGCTGGTAGTTTCCTAGGTAAGTTTACAAGCATAAAATTTAGTTGTTTACAAGTTAAAAATTGCACAAGCACGAATTTGTGAATTTCTACCGTAAGTGACAGAACCATCGCCCAGAGCAAGCCGATGGTCCTGGGACCACCACCCCACCTAGGTGACAATTCACGAATTGCCACCTTGCCAGAGCGGCGGTTCTGAGACTACCACCTTGCCTAAGCGGTGGTTACAAGGCTGCCACTCTACACAGGGCGGTGGTCCTGTTCCTTAAAAGAGAAACTTAAAATATGAGATTTTCAAAAAAATAGAAGTTACTGAAATGTTCTAAAATTCATCCTAAACTTGATTTTCTACACCTAAATTTTCCAGTTACAAGATTTAGTTCCATTTGTTCATTCCTTAGTTAAAATTGCTCATTTTAAAGCATTCTCAAATCTAATAGTAGCAACAACAACTACAAGGTCAATTCCATTTTGTTCAACTAATTTTCTTTCAATTACAAGAGTAAAAAAGATTTAAATCTACTTCTAGCATTTTTGTTTCTTACTAAAAAATGCAACATTCCCAAATAATAATTTACCTCAAATTTGTTCTCTTTCATTTTTTCACTACAACTTATACACTCAAAATAACTATAACAACTTTGTTATATATTCAAGTTTTCTATGAATACATTGTTAGCATCTTACAACTTCTACATTTCTTCTTCCTCATTTAGAATAATACAACTTCACAATGAAGATAACCTTCTTTCTCACAATACAACTTTCAACTAAAATTTTACACAAGATTTCCATTTGGATTCTTTTCTTTCCATACTATAATCTAAAGAGAAGGGAAATTTTACTACTCTTCAATGAACTTCTTCAAATAATATTACAACTTACAATACTATATTTCCTTAAAAAATACAATATTACAAGCTCCTCCACCCTAAGTGGGAACAACAATAAGGCTTCTCACAAGAAGGGATTTCTTAAGGACTCCAACAAAAGCTCCAAGCTTCACATCACCAACAAGAGAGCTCCTTCATGATTTGATTGATCCAAAACAAAAATGGGGGGAGAGGAAACAATCTCCACCCAACCAAAATATCCAATGAGGAGGAGAAGCCATCCTCCTCATTGGCCCCCAAGCCCCAACCACATTGCAATGAAAAGTGGATCCAACACATGGCAACATAAATGCTTCCACATCACAAAACCAAGTATTTCACAACCATTCCAAAGCACATTCAACTCAAGCTACAAACACAATAAGAAAAACAACAAAATAAACAAGGCTTCAAAATGTAAAGCCAAAGGAGCAAGAACCTATGGGGAGGCCACTTATGCCTCCCAATGGGATATATGTGCCCAACTTAAAAACCTCCATTACATATCTCAAAACCCCTACACACTCTTATGCCTCTCTCAAGTACCTCTTATGTCTCCCACATACTCTTATGCCTCCCTCATTCTCTTATGCCCCCCTCATAAAAGGAACAAGTAAGAAATGTAAGCATTCCTTGTCCAAGGTGGGGCACCTAATCCAAACTCCCTCCAAAACATGAATATAAACTCTTATGCCTCCCTACACGAATTCCCCCCATAGTCCTTTCCTACACCACACTTAGGCAATCTACCCAAACACCCAACAAGATTCCAAAACACTAAAAAAAAGCACATATACACAAATAAAGGAATAACACAAGCAAGAGTAAAGCTCCTACCTTTCCATAGTAGAGTTTGTTCCAAGAGTCAATCTCCAAGCTTCTTCAAACCCAAGCAATCACCAAAAATCTCTAACCAAGACCACAAGCAATCCAAAAATGCAAGAGCATAAAATAAAATGAAGTAACCCCCAAACAAGCAAAAGAACTTGAATAAATAGAAAAGGGAGAGATGAGGGTGAGGTGGCTTCATGTAGGATGCCACATCACTCATCCTCAACTCCACCTCACAAGTCAAACCTCAACCCCAATGCACCATAAATTGGTGGGTGAGAGGAATGACAAGTTACTTACATACACAAGCCAAGCCCACACCTCCTAAGGACAAACTTTAATTACAAGAGAGAAAGTGCAATAAAATTTTACCTTTTTATCTTCCCAAAACACATAATGGGATCTATTTTTGACCCCCCAAACCCATAGGCAGGGTTGGTATAGCAATTTAAGAGGTGTGGAACAAGTTTTACTTGTCCCAAAAGCCTCCAAAATTGGCCCTTGAGGCCAAATTCGAATTTTCATGAAGGGGTAGAGTGTACAACACTCAAGATCACAAGAACTCAATCTTACAACACAAAACCCAAGAGCCATCTAGTCTAATAAATGAAAACTTTTGGTCACATCCATAATTCGTTTAGAACAAGATTAATTAACTTAAATAGGACACTTAAACCCATTAATAATAAAGGGGAAAAATATACACCAAATTCTAAAAAGTAAATACAATAAATTACATCACTAAAAATCACATACTAACATCAATTAAAGGAAAACTAAATAAAAGACAATACATAACCCCTTGCTCACAATTAGAGGTAATCGCCCCCATGGGAACTCCCCTAACAATAACTCAAACACACACACACATAATACATGTTGCCATGGTGACCCTTGTTGAATTCACCTAGCATTCCAATGTGGTTGGTCTCTAATCCCCGCGTAGTTTGTTGTGAATATATTTACCTGCAAAACACATAATACCCCTTCAGCCTTGTGGCCACATTAAAACATCAAAGATAAAATATGCAATATAAATCCAAAATCATCTACATATGCATCACATCATCATCTAGGCAATTACAATATCATTTACAATTTCTAATAACATCTCAATTCTACATTTCATTGTTATCAATAAGATCACAAAATTAGTTCAACTATCAAGGTTTACTCAATGTGATGAAAATATCACATGTCAGAAATATATATATATATATATATATATATATATATATATATATATAACCATGTCAACAACATATCATCATCAATATAAAATGTCTCTAATAATCCACACACATCATATATGAATCGAAAACCAACAATAGTCTCAGTATCTATAACATCTACATCATGCTAAGTCAGAATAATACAAAACGTCCATAAGTGGAATCAAAAGTATCAAAAATCAATAATAACATTGTCGAAGGGAAGTGGGCACTACAAGCTCAGGCTGTTTACTTTGGCTGAGCTTACTACTTCGAGACTTCTGATAGCTTGAATTCACATGGAAACATTATATTTACTATTCTTACTGGGAATTTCCTCTCATGGTGGAATATATGATATAAGATTAAAAAACTTTCCAGTTATCACTCTTCATCTTGATGTTACTAACTTGCTGTAACTGTGAAATTTACAAAAAACATTTGTGCTTGTCACATAATTATACTTCTTGTTGATGTTGAATTCTTTCTGTCCATTATCTACATCCAAACTGTATATTTTCTTTCCCAAATGTGGCTTCCCTTAGTTCTTTTAATCTTGCAGTTTCCTAGAGCTTATACACTGCTCCTCCATAATACCAAGAAAATAAACGTCACTTGTCGATAACATGGGATGTCGACCATGCTAGAAGAAGGAACATCCACTAAAAGTCATCATTGAATAAGTCCAACGTGAATTGCCCAGGAAACGTCCTTCTGTTCTCTGTGACTTTCCATTTGGATGTGCTAGGTTTGAAATGATTTGGACCAGCCACTAGTATGATACATCAAAGAACTTGTCGCATGGAAAGGACAACCCCAGGATTGTGAGGAAGAAGAATTAGAGCCTGATTTCCTTGCTCAAGAAATTTCTGACAACCATGAACTTCCACTTACTAGAACTAAACAAGGGATTCAAAAGTAGTCACTCAACGAACCCAGTTCCTCTGAGCTACAGGTTAGTTTCCTTGAAAACCATCCAATCTTCGTGGCAGTCCCTATTTTGGAATTTTCATTGCCTCCCTCTAATCATTGCAAAAAAAATAGAACCGCTCTTTTAATTCATTTACTTGTTTCTCATCTTCCTCTTTCATGTTTGTTTGTTTGCAGGTTACCGTTGATGATTATGGAACTAGGGCCCACATTTAGTTTCCATACATACTTTTCTCTTCTTGATTTCTCCATTGGCATCTAACCATCGCTTTACATGGTCTTCTAGAGATAGTTCAGTCTTCATAGAAAAAACTAAGTGTCGACATCACATGCTACTATTTTGTGTTTTGACTCCGCGAACACTACTCAGGCACACTTGTATTTACAACTTTTATTTTCTACTAACTATTGGACTTTTATACATTCACATCTCGGATATGCATTATATGGATACCTAGAGTAAACAAGTTGGAATCCAGGTAACATCAATATTTTCTTTTCCTTAATTAACTTCCTTATCACGATTATGGTTAAGATTTTCACATGATTTTATAGTGTTCCAAAATCATGTCTTATTCCTCACTTCAATAGATTGTTATTGAATGCAAGTCATATATGGTAAACTTGTTTTCATAATTTTAGCTGATAAAATTCTAGTCTCTAATTTCTGCTTGACAATGACCTTGTCTACCCACCTTGGCAGTAGGGTTCAGTTATTGTGCGTTTAAAATATCTTGTGATTGGGTGTATATTTTTTGTAAGTGGATTTCTTGTCCTTGAACAATCCACATTTTTAATTGTTTTTCATTGGATTTTAATAGATATACTTCACTGATTGTAGCCACAAAATGCTAGATTTTACTCTTTTATGTCCCCTGGGTGTAGAAGTTCATAATGGTTGCTAATGCCTCTGACATGTACACAATCTCCATCTCAATTTGGGCACAAATGCATCCATTGGTAAGGATAGTGTAATCCATGATGAAATTGAATCATTCTCTTCAACTGGAAGAAACAGAGCAAAAAAGGAATGTAAGCTGCGACCTCCTAATTGTAAGAAACACCCACACATTATCCTTTTATCTTTTGCAACATCAAATTTTCTATGGCTCAACAAGTAAATTTGAGTGCGAAAAACCATATTTTTTAAAAAACTAAGCTTATCTAAACTCTGTAACTCCGTATAATGGATGTAGTATGCGAGAATACTTTTGGTTCTATGATTAAAACAACGGAAAAAAATAAGGAGCACCTGACATGGCTTTCGTTGGCATTTGTATACCACATTTTCATTGGATGAATCTTCATATTTGGTTAGAGTCAAGCTGTAGCTATGGCTGCAAACATTCAAAATTATTTAAATAAGCTTATGAAGAATGCACCCTGTTATCCATTTTTTTGAAGGTCATACTTGTTGAAAAGATAAATTGTTACATTTGAATTGTTTGTAACGTATTCAGCTGGGAAATATGTTTTGTATAAAAAATGTAAATTTCTTCTCATAAAATGAAAATAATTGCTGCTTTTTCACATACAAAATATGTTTGTTAAGAAAATACCATTTTTACTGTGCATGAAATGGAAACGATTGTTGCTTTTTCACTTACCCGGGCTGCCACAAACACTTAACTATCATATATTTTTTTTTTAAATTTAAAGATTCCATTTCTTAATGGGCATATTTTAGGACGGTCTTCTACAAATTATGAGGGTTAAATGAAATGAAAGAGAATGATATTGGCGATAGGTGGAAACTATAGACACTAAGAAGCATCATGGAAACAATTTATTAAAAGTGAGTAATGTATCAAGAAAATAATAATATTACTCTGGAATTTTATTTTGTTGGTAAAGATTTTTATTTTATTTTTGGATCTCTGAAGGTTTGATAGAATTTATGTAGGGACAAGAGAGAGAGTGTTCGATGGAGGAAGCTTCCCAAAAGGTGAAGAAGATTCGGTTATATTTTGGCACTTGGTGGGATTTAAATGTGGTGTTTAATATCCACAACAAGAAGGTGTTGAATGCCTTCTCTTAACCATGGTTAACTTCAACTTTGTCTTTGGCTGCTGGTTCAGCTATGATGTTGGCCTCTTGGGCAACCATAATTGTGAAGCCTCCTCAGACCGATCGTGATTCCTGAAAGGCCTAGGTATGTAACGCCCATTAAAATAACCCGCTTGAGACCCAAGAAACAACCTAGGATTATTTAGGAAAATTATGGAATAATTTTTTTTTGATTAAAAGAATTTACAACCAGGTTACAAGGTAACAACTGCCACTAACAAGTTCCAGAACAATACAAATCCACTAAAACATGCTTTTCTTTTATTAATATTTATTATAGGTCATAAGGTCCACAACTAAGGGTTAGAAGTTTCAATAAGGTTCAGAGGGTAATTCCTCACCATACCCAATCTCTAATAGGCTTAAATATTCAACTTGATTTTTTTCACACTTAACACATTCAAAATTTTCCTAAATTATTCTCATTGGATAGGAAATTTCCTCACCTTTCCAATGATATAAACAAGTCCTCCTAACTCCGCATAAAACTCAAGTCTTGGGTCGGCGAACCTTGGGAGGAAAATTTTCCCAAGGGCGGGTTTGTGGGCCTGGGGGAGAAAATTTTCCCTCGTGTGGGTCGGCAAAGCGGGGAAGAGTTTTAGCACTTTTTCCCTCTTCAGGGAAAAAGTGCGATTTTCCTCCATGTGCTCGCGAGCCTGAGGAGGACATGTGTTGGCTTATAAAAGCTCGGGCAAAAATTCGGGCCGCTGGGGCGATTTTTGGTTTGAAGATTTTAAGGGGGGAAAAAGTTCAAAGTGTAAAAAATGTTGTGTGCCTCCGCCGATGCCTAAGGTTGCCACGTGTCAGCCTTCCATTGATCGCAGGCGGCAAGGAAACTTAAGAAATTTTGCCCAAAAGAGTTATAAAGTTTCAAGGTAAAAAATAACTCCACTCCTCCGCCGTCGCTTGGTGATGCAATGTGCCAGCCATTCATTGGCTACAAGTCAGTGGAGGAAAATTAGAAATTTTTCCCAAAATTTTCTGAAGGCGCTAAGTTAAAAAAAGATCCGCTCCTCCACTGTCACGTCATGGTGCCATGTGGTAGCCTCTGATTGGTTGCGGGGCGGTGGAGAAAATTTTGAAAATTTTCCTAAAAATTTTCCTAAGCATTTTAAGGGAAAAATTTGGGCTGCAGGCCCACCAAGGAAAATTTTCCCAAAATTTTCCGCCAAGGAAGGAAAACTTCAGAGGGCCATAACTTTTGATAAGGAGCTCAGTTTTGGGCAAATGAGGACTTTTTAGAAAGATCTCAATGCCCTATTTTCTCTGAGATCATTAATATTAGATTTTGATAAAGTTTAAGGGATCAATTTTAAGAAAAATACCTGTAGGATTTTTAAAAGCAAACTGGTAAATTTTAACTTATGAATTTTATTCAATCTGATCTTCTTCCTCTCTCAACATGTAAAATATACATAGAGGATTGTTCTAAGAGGAATTTTAGGATGTATTGGAAGGTAACTTTGCTTGATTGATTTCCAATTCAAATTTTTACAACTTCGAACAACAAAAATACTGTGAAAGGGTTAGGCCCGATTTTGCAATGTTTTGAAGGACTTTTCCTTTCGTGTTTTAGCCCAATTGAGTTCATTGATATCATAGCATGCTAGATTTTAATGTTTCAATGTTGATTATTGTTTGTAGGCTCGAACTGTGCATTTTAGAGAAGTATTTTCTAGTTTTAAATTTTAAAACAGAGATCAGATTAAAAAGGGTCTATCTAGCTTTTTCATCATTCAACTATGGAAGTTCATTCTAATCCTAGTCATATCCATTTAGTTGATTCAACAAACCATTTAATGGCTAAAATATAAAGTCAGGTTTCCAAATTGTCTTATTTTCAAAATAACAAGTAATACAGTGCCTTCATACGTATTCCTTTCTTTCAACCAGAGATTTCAATGCAAAAATGCAAATGAAGAAAGGTATTGCAATCCTTTATTGATTTCAAATACAACTTTACATCTCTCAATTTCTTGAATGAAAATAACATATTTCAATTTCTTCCTTTCAAATGAACAGAACGGAGTATAAAAATATCTTTCACATTCTTTCAAAGCAAAACAAAGTCCATCTCTTTTTTCATTTCACTTTACAAATTTCATAATCCATACAACATCTTTCCATTTAAAAACATTTAATAATTCATCCACTTTAAGTGGGAAGGGTTATAATGAGATTTTATTTCACATGGAACAGTCAAATAGTCTTTCTCCTCTGCTCCAGAATAGCAACATAAATTTCTTCTCATTCATCCAATTTGATCACAACAGGAGTAGGGGAAAGGCAATGCTCTCCACCCAACCAAGACATATAATGAAAAGGAGAAGCCATCCTTCTTCATTGGCCCCTGAGCCCCAACCACAATGCAATAGAAGGTCTGATTCAAATCATGGCAACAACAGGCTTCCACACACACACATGCATATTTCACACTAAAAACACAGTTCAAAATAGAATGTAGTTTACAACTACATTTAAAACATACAAACAAGACTAAGGCTTCATCAAACAAGCCAAAGGAGCAAGGAACTATGGGGGAAATTGCTTATGCCTCCCAATGGGAATTGGGTATCCACCTGTAACAAACCGCCAATTTAAATCATCACACATATCCTTACGCCCCCCACAATCCCTCCTTATGCTCCCCACAAATTGCCTTATGCCCCCCACAAAGTAAGAAATGCAAACTATTTCTTTTCCATTGTGGATCCCAATCCCAAACTCCCTCCATAATAAATCTGATGCCACTGGCATTCCCTTATGCCCCCCACATGGATTCCCCATAGCCTTCTCGTACACCATTCCTAGGTAGTCTACCCAACCAACCAACAAACACACAAAACATTCACCATTCACACAAACATAAAAAATAAATAAAAGCATATATAAAGAGCTAAGCTCCTACCTCTCCATGGTAGATTTTGTTCCAATACAACAAACTTTCAATGTCAAAATACAGTCCCAAAAACAACAATGCCCAAGTATGAACTGATCTCCAATCTCCTCCAAATCAGCAAGAGCTCTAAACATCGAAGGAAAATTCACCCTAAGGAAGCATTTCAAAAGTTCAACAACCCAAAACAAAGCAAGGAGTTCCAATTTTATAGAAGAGGGAAGAGAAGAGGATGAGGTGGATCTATGTAGGATGCCACATCACACATCCTTAACTCCAACACAAAATTCAAATTTATTCTCCAATGCACAATAAAGAGATGGGTGAATAATATGACAATAAAATTACACACTCCAAAAGCCCACACCCCAAAGGACTGCAAATTTAAAACATTAAGAAAGTGCAATTAAAACATGCAACTTGACTTATAAAAATGCATTAAAAAGGCCTAAAATCAACCCTCCAACCATAAGTATGGTTGGTAAATAAAATTAAGAGGTATGAGACAAGTTTTACTTGTCCCACAAGCCTCCAAAATCATCCTCCAAGGACAAATTCGAATTTCCAAGGAGGTGGAGTGTTTCATACTCCAAAATTTGACTTACACAACTCTTACACATCACTTACCACATTTAATACAAGAGCCAAAAACTTCTATAATTACTTTCTTATATCCCAAATTTGATTGATTGATTTATTTTAACAATATGATTACTCACATGAATTCTCCACAATTAAAAGAATAATGAAAAGGGTAAATGCATCACAAAATAAACACATGCAAACAATAATAAAAAGGAACCACATTAATAAAATATACAAAGCCCCTTGGTCACATTAAAAGATAATCCCCCCATGGGAATCCCTAAACAAAATACAACACACACAACAAATACAGTTGCCATGGCGACCTTGTTGAATTCATCTAGAATTCCAATGTGGTTGGTCTCCAATCCCTCGATGTTTGTTGTGATATTTTAACCTGCAAAACACAAATACCTCATTTGGCCTCGTGGCCATATCAGAACATCCAACATGATATAAATATAATCACAAAATCATCTATACATATGAATCACAACAACATTAAGGCAATCAACAATATCACTTACAATTTATATCAACAACTATTCATCATCATAAAATGTCTATTTTCTAGGTCTACTCACAATATCCAAAATCTGATGTCCGAACAATCATTCATAATATATCCATGTCAAATAGTATACCATCATCCACATATGAAGTGTCTCTAATAATCATCATGCATCAAAACTAAATCAAGATCAACAATAATCCATAGTCCAACATCTAACATCATACTAAATCAAAACTATAATAATGTCCATAATATAGTCAATAGTGTCAAGGTCAGTAACAAAAGGTGTCAAAGGGAAGTGGGCACTACATGGTACCTGTAAGTTTTTTGGACCTTGACATAGATATCAATAAGGAACTAAAGGGATGCAACACTGTTCAAAAATGGGTATTTCATATCTCAAGTTGGATCATATTGTTGATGATCTTGTTTTATTTTTTTCACTCAAGTAACAAAAGTTTTGATGAAGTTTTATTACATGTAGTTCCTTACAAAAATCAAGATAGTTTGAAATTAATCCTCATCCCTAAACTTATAGATCCCAGTCGACGATCCTTATGAATTCTTCTTGATTGGTGTATGCTATGTTTATAATTATTGTTACAAGGTTGTTGTTACCCACACAATCGGACATGTAGCTGCAACTGTAAGCATGTCCAAGGTAGCAATTTAGTTCACTCACATCATCAAGAGTTCAGATCCAAAATTTAGTGTTATGGTTTCTCGGTTCTTCTTAGGAGACAACTTCCCATTACATGTATACATGTCATTAATACCCATCATTGTGGATTGTACTCTAACTACTGTCACAAAGCTCATTTTCATAATGATACCTACTACATTTGTACATTAAGAAATTCATTTATCTTTAAAAAACTTTTTTTTTGATAAGTTGAGTATTGCATCTAAAAGAATGTTGGATTGTAGGCTTGGATAATGCTCTTCACACAATTGGTCCTCAATTTGTATGATAAGTTTTTTTTCAACTCTATAGACAATATGTTTATCACTACTCATAGCATAATACATGAAATCATGAAAATATGAATAATTGTTTATTTTAACTTAACCAGAGAAACACTCTTCAAATGGATAAAATTATAGTTTTATAGATCCTAGAGATCTATTTAGCTAGAAACACATTAAATGTCATCCCATCTCATTTACAAAAAAATGAAGACATTTAAAAATGCTTCCAGTTATAGTTATACCCTTTTTATTTTTATGAAACAGAGCACCACGGACATTTGTTGAATGGTTTACATAGACTTTATTGGCTATGTCTTTTGAAATATTTACATCTGCTTCTTTTTTTGAAACAAAGAACCTCTGAAAATTGTTTACATATAACTTGCACCGGTCTTTTGCATTGAATTAAACCCATAAAATTCTGCACTCTCTTCTAAATTGTATGGTAAATCTCACTTTACTAAGCTTGGAATTAATTTTACTATAAATCAAAGTGCAGATAAAATTTGTAAACACTGATATGCTTCTCAAATATTGGATTTGTTTCGCAGTAATGAAAATTTTAAATTTCCTTTATTCATAAACATGCAATCAAGTTTGCTACAATCCTGCTTACTCATCTGAATTTCCATTGCAGTTGTGAACAAAATTAGACACCATGCTTATAAAACCTTTACGGTATATGAAAAACTGCTTTAAGTATGAATTGGTGCCACTCTCCCTGTGTAGACACCAAAATTGGGTCACACTCCCCTTGGTCCCCTTTCGAATAACTAACTTAAACATACTCACCTAACATTATCCCCCTTTCACCCCATATTAACATTAATTTAATTATCCACAATTAAATCAATATTCGCCCTCACTCCATTTATTAATTTAATTAAGTAGCATTATAAGATGCACACCTCACCTAGCCACCTCACCTAGACACCTCACCATAGACCTATTCATAGCATGTTTCCATAACTAAGACTTAGCCCTACTTACCTTAATGAACTAAGACTTAGTATAACCCTAAAATCACATGCATATTCTTCCTCTAACCACATTCCATGTATCTAAGCGGAACGTTCCATTTAGACCCAACACCAACTAGCAAAGCTGGAAAAAGATAGTCAAGATATGTTGTTTTAGGCAACCTGCCAGGAACATATGGTCAATTTCTATATGTTTAACTGACGCCTGGTCAACCTAAACCATCATCAGTTACCATATAACCATTTTGGGTAACCTTGTTTCAGAGGTTGGCCACATTCTCAAATTTTGGAGCAAAAGAGAGATTTGCATACAATCAAGAACCAAAGATCTTTCACACATCCAAGCAGCCATAGCCAACATCAAGACATATCAAGAGGTATCACTCTCATTGGTAGCATTTCGGGAAGCACCACCGCGACACCAAGCTCCATCCCACCGATCAATCATCACCATCACCTGACCATTAGACCTGCAACATCAATAAGTGCATTTATCACATGTGTCATTCCATCCTTATACTGTTTTAAAGGTTTTGGTCATCTCTGTTATCATATTCTATTAGCATATTATTCCCCCACCATTCACTTTCCTTCAAACTCAACCTTTCATCACCATACCATTTGATCATCTATAAACGACCTTTATACATCTCTGAGTGTTCCTAAGATCCCCATAGACCTCACCATTCCCCTTTTTATCTCTTTCTAACCTCAGACCAATTTCCACAATCAGGTCTTATTGAGTTCCTATCATCCTGACCGTACTGATGTATGGTTACTCATGAATATTGTCGGTTCTATCTAAACCATCATCAGTTATATCTCACCGATACCAGTCTCTGTGTTTTGGCCACCCTATCAATGATGTGCCAAAATTAGTAGGAACTTGACAAGGTCATAACTTGAGCTCCGGGTGTCCGTTTGAGTCCGTTTGTTTTTTGAAACCACATGTTTTGATGAGAAAACTGCACCGACGATCTGCCCTACCGGTTGGAGCAAGTTTTGACACATTTTCGGGCCATAAATCTACCATCTTGAGGCCGAAAATTAGGATTTAAGTTGTAGTTTGGTTTTTTCCTATTTTTGGGCATTAGTTAATTTTAGTCTATTAGTTGCATTATGAGTTAGAAAGTTGGAAATTCCTCTAATTTAGGAATGTAGAAGATAGATGGAAATTTATGTGCCCGTACGAATAAGCATGCAAACTTACTAAGAATAGCAGGTTCTAGTAAACTGCTAAAAATAGTAATTTCTGCCATCTAGAGTAGATTTAGTCAAAGTTAGTTAGATTTTACTTGGTAGCTCGAGTTGGGAGTTGTTTTCCTATTTAGGAAACATTGTAATTCATTATTTGGAATGAAGAAGGAGATCTATTTTCTTTTGGAGTTCATATTATTTGCAGTATATCAAGTTTTTTTTGAATTTGGCTACATTATCTGGTATGAGAGCTGGTTCGAGTCTTTAAAAAAATGGCAGGAAGAGGAAGAGGAAGAGGAAGAGGAGGTGGTATTTCTTCAGAAGAAAAGAAATATGTAAGATCTACAGAGGCAAGTTGTTGCGCTTGCTGCAATGATAACCCAGAGAGGAAATCAAGGTGGAGATGACACAGATGAAGAAGAATTTTGTGAAGAGGAGGAAATGCCAGTTCCACCATTAACTTTTGAAGAAAAGATGCTTCGAGCATTAAAATGAAAGAATGATGGGATAAGAGTTGATGTTTCAGAGTATGGTGGTAGTCTAAAACCAGAGGAGCTGATAGACTGGTTGATTAGCATGGGGAAATTTTTTTGAGTGGAAGGCTATGTCAGAAGAAAAGAAGGTAAAATTTGCATGCACGAAATTGAAAGGTCATGCTATGTTATGGTGGGATCACCTACAAAAAGATTGGTCAAGAAAGGGAAAGAAAGAATTAGGACGTGGAGTAAGATGGAGAAGAAGCTGAAAGATAAATTTCTCCTTGTGGATTATGCACAAACCCTTTACAGGAGGTTTCAGAATCTCAAACAGAACTTACAAATAGTGCAAGAATACACAGATGACTTCTACAAGTTGTCCATTCATGTAGAGCATGAAGAAACTGAGGAAAAAATGGTTACAAGGTATGTAAATGGATTAAAATTTTCTTTTCAAGATGAGATAAGTATGCATAGGATTAAGAGCATGGAGGATGCCTATCAATTAGCCTTAAAGGCCAAGGAAAAACAAAATCGTCAAAGTTTTAGGAGATCACTTGGAATGAATAGAGGGGCCTCATCTTCCTTTTAGGGATGAGCTAGTTTCAGCCAAGGTAGGGGAGAATCATCTTGTGGATTGGAAAAGCAAGAAGATACGAGACAAGATTTCTAGAATCAACAAAGAGGCAGAGGATTTTCTAGGGTCAAAGGATATGCTGGCGATAGAGGATGGGAGGCTCCATGAAGACCATTTGTTTGTTACAAATGTGGTGAAGAAGGGCATAGGGATTTTGAATTCCCGTATTCTTATACACATGAAAAGAGGCAAGGAGATGCTCCAAGAGTAAATCTTGTTGAAGCTAAACAAGTAGAAGATGAACAAGACCTAGAAATTCCACTGGCAGATGTTGGAGAAAATATGATGATCAAGAGGACGATGATTGCTCCAAGAAAGGATATCAAGGGGGATGCATGGCTGCATAAAAATATTTTCAGAACAAGATGCACTTCAGGAGGAAAGGTATGTAATGTTATTATTGATGGTGGTAGTTGTGAGAACATGGTTTCAAATGAGATGGTTGAGAAATTGGGTCTGCATTGTGAGAAGAATCCTAACCCTTATCGTATTGCATGGTTTAAGAAGGGTAATGAAGTTACTGTTGATAAGAGATGTTTAATAAGCTATTTCTATTGGGAACAGTTATAAGGATGAGATTTGGTGTGATGTTATTCCTATGGATGCATGTCATATGCTGCTAGGAAGACCATGGCAATTTGATAGAAAATTTATTCATGATGGGGGAAAGAATACTTATACTTTCTGGAAGGATGGCACAAAAATAGTTTTTCTACCTCTTAAGAAGAGGGGAAGGCTGAAAATATGCTTTCTGCAAAGGAATTTGTGAAGGAGGCAAAGGCAACCGGTTTAAGTTATGCACTAGTCGCAAATAAGGATGAACCTACAAGTGAACAAATACCAGTAGAAATAGCAGAATTAATAGAAGAATTTTCTGATGTTATTCCTGATGAGCTACCAGATGGATTACCACCCAAAAGAGATATTCAACACCATATTGATTTGATTCCAGGGTCTTCACTCCCAAATCATGTGGCTTATAGGATGAGCCCGACATTACATGTAGAGTTGAATAGTCAAGTGGCAGAGCTTGTGAGAAAGGGGGTTGTAAGGGAGAGCATGAGTCCATGTGCAACCCCAACTTTATTAACACCAAAGAAGGATGGAACATGGAGAATGTGCATGGATAACAGAAAAATCAATAAAATTACAATCAAGTATAGGTTCCCAATACCTCGCCTTGATGATATGATGGATGTGCTTGCTGGATCTAGGTATTTCACCAAGATTGATCTTCGAAGTGGTTATCATAAGATTCAGATCAGAGAAGGAGATGAGTGGAAAACAACATTCAAGACAGAAAATGGATTATATGAGTGGTTGGTGATGCCATTCAGGTTATCCAATGCACCTAGTACTTTTATGAGATTGATGAACACCGTGCTACGGGAGTATAATGGTAAGTTTGTTGTGGTTTATTTTGATGATATCTTGATCTTTAGTAAAACTAAAGAAGAACATTTGAGGCATCTAAGGGTGATATTTGAAGTGTTAAGGAAAGAGAAACTCTATGAAAATATGAAGAAGTGCACATTTATGCAAGAGAGTTTGGTATTCTTGGGTTTTATTATTTCAGTAGATGGGGTACAGATGGACTCAGAAAAGATAAAGGCAATTATTGAATGGCCTACTCCATGGAGTATAACAGAGGTAAGAAGCTTTCATGGTCTAGCAACATTTTATAGAAAGTTTATTAAAAATTTCAGCAGTATTGTAGCACCTATAACAGATTGCACAAAAGGAAGGGAGTTTTTGTGGACAAAGGCAACTGAGGATAGTTTTCAATTCTTGAAGAAGAAGGTGACAGAGGCACCCATTTTGGCACTACCAGATTTTGATAAAGTGTTTGAGGTTGATTGTGATGCCTCACATGTGGGTATTGGTGTTGTTCTAAGTCAAGCTAGGAAATCCAGTAGCTTTCTTTAATGAGAAAATGAATGAGGTAAGAAATAACTACTCTACTTATGATGTGGAATTTTATGCAATTGTACAAGCATTAAGGCATTGGAGGCATTACTTAGTGCCTAAGGAGTTTGTGTTATTTATAGACCACATAGCCCTGAAGTATGTGAATACACAAAAGAAGTTGAATAGTAGGCATGCAAAGTGGGTATCATTTTTGCAGGGTTATACTTTTTCTCTAAAACATAAATTTGGAAAACAGAATCAAGTTGACAGATGCATTGAGTAGGCATGTGACTTTGTTTACCACTATGGAAAATGAGGTGGTGGGTTTTGAAGCAATAAAGGGTTTGTATTCTTCTGATTCTGATTTCAAGGATATTGTTGAAAGGTTAAGTCATCCATTGTCAGACAATGTAGGAGATGTCATGGATGAGTACATTTTACAGGATGGCTATACCTATTCAAGGGATGCCAACTATGTATTCCAGTTGGGTCTATGAGAGAGAACATATAGTGAAAGAGTTGCATAGTGGAGGATTGGATGGGTATTTTGATAAAGATAAGACGATAGCCTTGGTAGCAGAGAAATACTATTGGCCAAAGCTGAAAAGAGATGTGGTAAGATATGTGGAGAGGTTTCGAATTTGTCAATTCTCTAAAGGCCATGCACAAAATACAGGGTTGTATATATGCCGTTGCATGTTCCTAAAGGGTTGTGGACAGATCTGAGCATGAATTTTGTTTTGGGATTACCAAAAAAACCACGAGGTAATGACTCAATTTTTGTGGTTGTTGATACGTTTTCTAAGATGGTTCATTTTATCACTTGCAAGAAAACAAGTAATGCAACAGGCGTAGCAGATTTGTTTTTTAGAGAAGTTGTTCGTTTGCATGGTGTTCCAAAAACCATTACTTCAGATAGGGACACAAGGTTCTTAAGTCACTTCTGGCAGACTTTATGGAAGAAATTGGGAACTCAACTACAATTCAGCAGTGCCTATCATCCTCAGACTGATGGGAAAACAGAGGTGGTAAATCAGAGTTTGGGAAACCTGTTAAGGTGCATCATTGTGGAAAAGATGAAACAACGGGACTTAGCATTACCACAAGCTAAGTTTACATTTACATAAATAGATCCATAGGAAAGTCTGCATTTTCAATTGTGTATGGGAGTAATCCAAATGGGGTGTTAGATTTGATACAACTACCAATTGATGGCAGAGTCAGTGATGATGCAGAAGCATTTGCCGAACATATACAACAATTGCAGGAAGAAGTGCAGAAGAAGCTGCAGAATAGTAATGATAAGTATAAGGAAATAGCAGATGTGCATGGATGGAGAAAGGTTTATACAATTGGTGAGTTAGTTATGGTATATCTGTAGAAGGAAAGGTTTCCAAAAGGAACCTATAACAATCTGAAGTACAAGAAGATTGGTCCCTGTAAAATCATGAAAAAAATAAATGATAATGCTTATGAGGTAGAATTACCATGGAATTTTGATATTTCTCTAGTGTTCAATGTTTCAGATTTGTATTATTTTCATAGGGATGGTTCAAAAGGGGATGTTATTAATGAAGTAGTATATTGTAGGCAGCAGGTTCCGGTGAAGAAGAAAGAAGAAGTGGATCAAATTCAAGATAAGAAAACAATGGACACGCGACATGGGAAATACAATAAATATTTGGTCCATTAGAAAGGATTGGAACAAGAGGAAAATACTTGGGTCACAGAGTTGGAGATTAAGAAGTTGGATGTAGATAAATTGAAGGAGTTTGAAGAAGACAACTTGCAGGAGCTATGTTTTTTTCAAGCAGGGGAGAATGATGTGCCAAAATTAACAGGAACTTGACAAGGTCATAACTTGAGCTTTGGGTGTCTGTTTGGGTCAGTTTGTTTTCTGAAACTACATGTTTTGATGAGACGAATGCACCAGAAATCCACCCTGCCAGTTGGAGAAATTTTTGACACATTTTTGGGCCATAAATCTGCCATCTTGAGGCCAAAAATTAGGATTTAAGTTGTAGTTCAGTTTTTTCCTATTTTTGGGCATTAGTTAATTTTAGTCTATTAGTTGCATTATGAGTTAGAAAGTTGGAAATTCCTCTAATTTAGTAATGTAGAAGATATGTGGCAATTTTTGTGCCCGTACGAATAAGCATGCGAACTTACTAAGAATAGTAGGTTCTAGTAAACTGCTAAAAATAGTAATTTCCACCACCTAGAGTAGATTTAGTCAAATTTAGTTAGAGTTTACTTGGCAACTCAAGTTGGGAGTTGTTTTCCTATTTAGGAAACATTGTAATTCATTATTCGGGAATGAAGAAGGAGATCTATTTTCTTTAGGAGTTCATATTATTTGCAGTATATCAAGTTTTTTTAGAAGTTGACTACATTAATCAATAACAGAACTTAAGAATCTTCACCCAAACAACCTAAGTGACCCATAACCTGACCCTAACCAGTATCAGAACCTTGACCAACTACCACACCTCCAGATCTGATCATAACCTAGCATGTTATGTTAGACTTGCTTATTGTATTTGGACGAGATACCTAAATCATAACAATTACAATAGGATTTTATTTACTTATGTTGTTTCTTACATTAAATTTTATTTAATAGTGGGTTGACTACCACCGAGGAAGTATCACGCTTCCTGGATCTAGCACATGCTAGGCAACCCACTGACATATATTATTTAATCCTGTTTTTGTGGTCTTGATGTGTATTTTAGGTAGTTCCTCATAGCCAAAAGGAAGCTCTCACAGTCAACATTGGATTGAGAAGTCAGAACATACGCACAACCTTCAACCCAACCATCTTAATAGGTATTCCTCCTTGGCCTACACCCTTATCTGCTTTGTCTAAAAACTTAAAGAAAACGGTGAAACATTTTTGCACACCCGGTGGAACCCTCTCTTGGGTTTATTGCATTTTCTTCATATATAGAAAATGTTTTTGTGTGTTTCTTTCATTTCAAAAATTACACACTTAATCTTATCCCTGGTAATATTCCTTCCTTCTAATTGTCTAAATGACATTTGTCATTTGGGGCTTAAAATGAACCACTTCTTCTTTCTTGCATTGCATTAGTGAAAAAACATCCCTCTTTCTGTTCATCATTTTCTACATCAAATATCATATTTTGATTTAGGTATTAAAACACTTGCATTGCATTCTGATTTTGTGCATTATAGCTCACATAAAAAATGAGGGCAACCTATACGTTGGAAGTCATGCCCAGCTGATGGTTGACATAATTGAACCATAGAAAGCACTTACTTTTCTCTCTTTCTCTTGCCAAACTATAAAAAAATTGAATATACACACCTTCTTAAATGATATCTTACCTAGGAACGCCTATCAACAATCACACGATCAAAGGATTGGCATGTAATCCCCAACTAGTTATCTCTGTCTAGTACCCCATCAAAAGAAGTACCACCCCCACCATAACATAACCTGAAACCTCACCCTCTAGATTTCCTTTTTTGTAGGACGCCTTCCCAACCAAAAAAATTGTTCTAAATTCACGTGTCAGTCATACATAACATAAGCTACAACAAATATAAAATTAAATTTTAGGACTACGTGTTTTCATAGCTTTGTGCTTGACTTGTGTTTTGAGGTGAGAGGATACATTTTCTTCATCTTTATTTTTTCTTTCACACTCTACCATCATAGTCAAATTATTTTGACTTTCTCTGAGTGTGTCAGGGCATTATCCTATCATACCCAGGCTTCTGGGTTGATTCTTCATACAATCTAAATTGACAACACCTCATTTTTCTTTATCTTTCAGATTGCACAGTAATCATCATCGGTTTACATCTGACCATCATCAATTTACATAACCAGCATCAATTCCTTGTTCTATTGGTCAGTTTACCCAGAGAACACTCATCTCACCTGCTTTCCTATCTAAAGGTTTATGTGTGTCACCATACTCTCTGTATTCTAATAATAGTCCTCCAACATAGTCTCCCTGTCTAATAGTCACCAGTTTTCTGTTGTTTTTTGCTGAAACTGTTATTCTTCACTGTAATTGTCATCGCTCATCTTATGACTGACATCGGTCACACCTTAAATGACATTGATCACCCTGTTTTGATTTTTTATCAAAATATTTATCCAATTTTCCTCTCGAAATCTATTTTATCCCATCTCAGTTGCCCCCTGTGTCATTTAAAGAGTACAATTCACTTGATTTACGTTGATTCACATGGTGTTGACTCACAGCCAAACTAACGCCCTCATGTTTCACACTAGCCGTCTTCCACTCCCACCTAGTCCATCACCGCCGTCCATTTTTCTGCCTATGGATCCGACTCAGATTATCCCCATCGCTACCAGAAATGGGAATTTTTCGAGACTCCTCAACCAGAATGCCGCTTCCCTCTAGTACTACCTTTTTCATTCTTCCTCCTAGGATTCCTTGGGACAGTTAATATATGGCACGCACCTGTATCTATCCCTCCTACTCTATCCCCCACTTCTGCATCAGCTAGCACCAGTTTGACACTACTGTCATCCAATTTATCACATGTGGTGTCTCAGATAAATCCCACAACTACTATAACTACAACATCTACGTCACCGATCGCACCCATGACATCAATTGTCCCTCTGACAGTCGTTATGAGTATAACTTCATCTACACTCGCCATTTCACATATACCCATTGCATGCAACCACCTCCGGTGTCGGTAACTTACACCCCTTTCCAAAATCTCGTCCTCTCTATCCCAAAATCCTTACCCCCGATCGCCACTATAGTTGTTACAACAACCCCACCTGCTTACACATATTGCCAAAAACCCCCAACCTCATCTATCACTTATGTTGGCTATGTGCCACCCACGTTTATTCCTCTTATATAGTTCTCATATTCAACGCCACCATATACCAGCATACCACATACCTCGTATATTCAACATCTACACCCTTTTTCTGCAGGGGCACCTATTCATCGCAACCTACCAATGACCTTATTAAAATAAGGATGGATAAAATGTAGACCTAAGAAGCATCTGTTTCTGGCTCCCGTAATTATTTAACATATGATGAAATCTATAATGAGCCTATCCATCCATCTATTCCCATTCATCCTTACCCAGTGCAATGGGAAATGCCTAAATTCAATCGCTTCAATATTAAAGAAGACCTGTAGCAACACTTGCAGTCGTTTAAACATGGGTGTTACCTAATTGCCCATGATGATGCTTTTACTCCTATGAACTTTCCCAATATGCCTAACAGGACCAACATTAGATTGGTACAGTGGACTACCTCGGCATTCTATCTATTCCTTTAATCAAGTAGCCCAAGCTTTCCTAGATCATTTTTTAATCAATGTTACTAAGAAAATGACCATGACCAATCTCTATTCAACCTGACAGTACGAAGACAAATCTCTCATAGATTTCGTTGCCTGCTGGTGAAGTCTCATCAACCAATTGACGTTCTAACTACCTAAGACTTAACTTATTGAGTTGTTCACTAGAGCTTGTGCTACACACATTTCACCAAATCTACAAGTCCAAACCTTCTGAACCTTTGATGAAGTGTTCACCATGGCCTGAAAACTAGAAATTTTTGCCATTAAAGAAAAGAAGATCCAATTACGAAACAAGAATACCCCATTTAAATCAAACAATTATTCTTCATCTTCAAAACCCCAAAATAACTATTCAAAGCCCAAAGGATCTGCCAACACGATAGTCCTCAAGGTGGGTCTACCTCATCCTTCTAATTAGGCCCAACCTTCTTCCAATCTTTCTCCTGTCTAAGCCTTTTAGCTTTGGCGGAGCAGCGGAAGTACACTTCCATCAGAGAGCCCTATTCTTCGGTCTTGGAAAGACTTCTTAAAGTTGGAGCCATTACACTTCCACCCATAAAACCTCATACATGTTTTTCTCAAGCTCATCCTATGCCCGCGTGGTATAAAGAACACGACTACTACAATTATCATCGTGTTAAAGGACATAGTGATGGTAACTACATAAATTTTAAAAACATTGTTCAAGATATGATAGACAATGGATACCTTGTCGTAGACAACCCAAATGCACCAGCAAATCAAAATTTTCACATCTTCAAAAATCCATTCCCTAATCATAAACCATCGTCTAATCAAAATAGTGAACCTTCATCCAGTGACAACAACATCTGTGAGGTTCACACAATTTTTGATATCATGCCAACTATTCCTCAAAACCTACCTACTTCATTTATTAAGGAAATCTTGGCACGAGCTCCTTCACCCACAGAGAAGCATACCCCTTCTACTCCTCCACCCACAGAGGAGTCCCTCTCATCTCCCCTTGCTCCCATAGAAGAACCCACACTTTCTACCAATGTCGTGTCATCGTCTGCTTCCCAACCTTCTGAACTGTCAACACTTGTTATTCTCCCATCCACAAGAGAATCATCATTGCCTTCACCTCCATCGAGAGATAATTCTACCTCACCCAGCCTATTATCTCTCCTACCCATGGGAGATGCTTCAGACATATCACTACCTATCGAGGATAGTTCTCCCCTAGCATCCTAGGACCTTATTGACATGATCTCGGCTCTCTTACCTCCAAAATCTAAGGCCAACCAATTCCTGTCTCATAGCCACATTTTACAGGGAGTGCCACCCAACCCTTTCCATCCTCTTCTTCTGTAATCCCATTTTCATGGTTGGTCAATCAATTAGATTACGTTGATCAATCCATGCTCTGGGAATGTCTTCAGATCCCTGTTCTGACCCAAATGTAAATGTTACCTGGAGATACTTCCACGATCTACCCAAAGGTATTTTCAGCAACCAAAACTACACTAACCATGCCAATTGAAGCTGCTTCCTCTTCATCACCCCTACCTCCATCCAAACTTCTACCCATCACTAAAAATATTCCCAAGCCTAAAAACCTACCCACACTTATCTCCCCACCCGTATTTAGACCCATCACTACTTTGGGTGTTATTCCAACATCAAGCCTTACTCACCCACCTGTCAAATTGGACTTAGTCGCATATTTCAAAGTTTGTAGTAGAATTATACTCCCACCTAAAAATAAAATCCAACCCTCTAATCCATATACACTAGTCTTGCCTACTACACCCTTCTCACCTTCCCCCTCCCATCCATCCAAGGGCCTCATCCATCAACCTTGACCAAACAATCTCACACCCAAAGCCAGTCAAAAGCTATACAATCTACTAGTGCATCACGAGCCTTTGTTACACCTTATTCACCCAAAAACCAAGCTCCCTCACCCTCACCCATGCACTTCTTGCCACCTATACCTCCACCAGTTACTATAACCCCAACCTTTCCTATACGACTTCAACCAATGCCACCTACCCAACCTTTACCAACCACTCCACCGCAAATCAGTTTCCCCTGTGGGTAACCCGTCCTCTGCCACCATCTATTGCTTTTCCTTTTACATCTCATACTCCTATGTCACCTTTACCCAAAAAGGTGCAACCCAAAGATAAGAATCCACTACCCTCCACTAAGGTAGACACATGAACCAAACCTTCCATCACCAACTCTTCTACCCCACTTTTACCCAAACTAGATGGCAGCAAAACCTAAGACCACTCCACATGCACAACTAATAGACCAACCCATTCCCCCTCCTATAAAGCCTCTTCCTTCACAATCAACAATACCTATACCCAAACCCACACTCACCTCCCATTGCAAGATCCGTTAGTGGGGTCCTACCCAACAATCTACTTATACCAGTCAAGGCATCTATCACTACCCCCAATTCACCTTCACCCACAAGCCCATCCACCAAGGCTACCACCACCTCTCCCATATTTAACCCTATTATTCCTACTGCCACCATAGCCTTTACAGCTGACTCATCTGCTTCCCAATCATCTAGCGAGTCATCTATCCCCGCTACCCACATATCGACTACTGATCCCTTAGAAAGTGTTTTTCAACACCTCACTTTGGAAGAGTACTACCTATACAATATCGACACATTCCTCACCCTGCAAGAGTATGGGAACCTGCGTCAGCACCCTAGTTATGAATACCACATAGGCGAGGTTTTTCCTTATGGTCCTCCCCACCTTCGCAATAATCTAACTTATGGGGAACTCAATATTGCCACTTACTCACCCAAACCTCCATCCCAAACATGACCATTTTCATCCGAATTACACTCCCTTACTAACCACCGCTTCGCTCACACTTTCCTCCACTGTTGTGCATGGAAAGGCCTTAACTTTGGTTTTTACGAACAGGGCCGCCATACTATCATCTCCTATACCACCCATAAACACAATGACCACAGTGGCATTGGATTTGACACACCACCTCCCAAGAAGGCTCGCGTCGACCTCATTGAGGAAGACAAACCTTCTCCACCCCATTCACCCACGTCACCATATTCACCCACGGAGTCCATAGATCACGAGTCTATTCCTCCTAACTTTTTGTTTTCGTAAAACACAATTTCCCTGGGACCTATAACCTATCAACGCGATGGAGAGGCTACCTCTTCTCTCCCATTCTTGTATCCTAACATGATCGATGATGATACACCTTCTATTAATGTCGTTTAATGTCAGGATAATGAGTGCATCCTCACCCACCTTAGTGCAGAAGACTCTAATATTCACCAGTCGTTACCTTCTGAGATGCAAACCATGTTGAACAAATCGATCATTGAAATCAACATTAACACTTAAGAGGACCCGCACATTCTAAAGATAGGCCAATCTTTAGATGATACTGAGTAGGAAGATTTTTCCTCTTTCCTTCGTGACCATAGTAATAATTTTTCCTGGTCCTATGCTGATATGACCAGTATTGACCTAAAAATCATGGTCCATAATATCGTAACCATTCCTGATGCCAAACCCATCACACAAAAGCTGCGGAAAATGCATCCTTGCATTGATCTTCTGGTCAAAGAAGAGATTTAGCACCTTCTCTCAGTTTCCTTCATCCTACCCATTGACTATCCCCAATGGATTTCTAACATCATTCCTGTCACAAAGGCGACAAGGGGAATCCGCATTTGCATGAAATTTCGTGACCTCAACCTAGCTTGTCCCAAAGACAATTTCCCCTACCAGGCATTGACCAACTAGTTGATCTCACCGTTGGCCATGAAATGCTATCACTCATGGATGGTTTCTCGAGTTACAATCAAATATTACTTGCTCTAGAAGATCAACACAAGACTGACTTCATCACCCCTTGGGAGGACCTTCTGTTATTGATTCATGCCATTTGGCCTTAAAAACACCAACACTACATACCAACGAGCCATGACTTACATCTTCCATGACATCATGCATCGCATATTGGAAGATTACGTAGATGATCTTCTTTCCAAATCCAAACATCGAGCCAAACACTTGACCATCCTTAAGGTCATCTTTGACTGCCTCATCAAGTATTGTGTTCGTCTTCAACCAAAGAAGTGCATATTTGCGGTACTTTCAGGAGAACTCCTTGGTTTCATCGTTTCTTTGTGTGACATAGAAATCAATCCTGCTAAAGTAAAGGATATTCTAGAAATGCCTCTACCTACTAATCTTCGTTAACTTTGAAGCCTAAAAGGTAAGTTACAATCCATTCCTCATTTTATCTTGTAAATTTATGACCACTGTCAACCATTTCATCATCTTCTCAAGAAGGACGTTTCATTGAAATGGGATGATGAATGCCATAAAGCCTTTGAAGCCTTAAAAAAATAACTTCTTCAACCACCAGTGCTCATTCCTCTTAAGGATGACCGACCCTTTTACCTATATATTTCTGCCACTGACCATTCTTTAGGTTCCATGCTCACTCATTGCGATGAGCAACACAGAGAGGAAGTGGTTTATTACATAAGTTATACCCTTTTGGACTATGAAACTAGATACACCCATGCCAAAAAACTCTGTTTAGCCTTAGTTTTCGTCGCCACCAAACTCCATCATTACCTCCTCAACCAAAAAACATTTATTGTTACTAATACTGACCCCTTACACTACATGTATGCCAAACCCTATCAACATCAATGTGTTGCATGTTGGTTTATGCTTCTTGCCAACCTTGACCTCAAATTCATTCATCAAAATTCCATCAAGGGCCAAGCTATCGCTGACCAATTAGGAGACGCACCTCTTTCTCGGGAATCAAACCTCTAAATTTGATTTCCCAGACGAATCCATAGCTACCCTCTCCTTAGATGAACTCGCTTACCAAATGACACTCTTCTTCAATGGCTCCAAGTGTCAGCATGGAGGTGGGGCTGGTGTTATCCTCATCCCTCTTGATGGTGAACCTATGCCTTTGTATTTCAAACTATATTTTGATTGTACAAACAATATTGCCAAATACGAAGCTTTCATATTAGGTCTCCAGGCTTCTTATGCCTTAGATGTTAAGTCAATCAATATCTTTGGCAATTCCTAGCTGGTCGTAAATCAATTCAATGGTATATACTAGTGTCGTAATGAGATCCTTCAAAAGTATAAACATCGCTTAGATATACTTTTGACCACCTTTGACCATTACAAACTTTAAACCACCCCATGTTCTACCAATAAATTTGTGGATACCATGGCCTTCTTGGCTTCTCAGATACCTGCTTCGCCTGTCAACTCTAAAATCTTTGTCACAATACAAAGGTTTCAATCACCCTCTTATTTACCTTGTGAGGTCTACTCCTTCAGATCTGTTGCACCTGACCCATGTGACCTTTGGTATAAGAAACTTACAGACTATCTTTCCCTTTCCATTTTACCCACTGATCTCACTCGTAATGGACAAAGTACCTTTCTTAAAAGTGTCTCTCGTTATGTCATCATGGGTGGTCTCCTTTATAAGCACGGCTTCAATGGTATTCTCTTGCGATGCCTTACAAGTTCTAAAATTCCGTACACCATCAAGGAAGTCCACAATGGAATTTTTGGAGGTCACTTTAGTGGTTTAGCTATCACAAAATGTATTCTTCACCTTGGCTATTATTGGCCAACCCTAAACCGCGATTGTTGTGACTATGTCAAACATTGTGTGAAATTCCAGCAACATGCTAATCTTCATCACACACCTAGTCATACCTTGCAGGTCACACGAGACCTTTGGTTTTTCTCTCAATGGGGCTTGGATTTTGTCAGAAAGATCAGTCCCTATTCTTCACAACGCCACCAATGGATTATAACCATTAATGAATATTACACTAAATGGGTGGAAGCCTTTCCCCTCATTTCTACAAAAGCTGAGAAAATATGTGAATTCATTAACCATCACATTATATGTCACTTCGGAGTTCCTCACCATCTCATCACTGATAATGGAAAGAAATTCAAAAACAAAACCCTATGTAAGTTGTGCGACTCTTTTGGCAGCTAACTCAGTTTCTCGTCACCTTATTACCCACAAACCAATGGCCAAGCAGAATCAACCAATAAAACCTTAAACAAAATTCTTATGAAATTTGTTGAGGATACTGGTAAGGATTGGCATTCACACATTCCTTTCGCCTTGTGGGCTTATCGTACTAGTATTCACACTTCAGTGGTTGCCACACCTTTTTCTTTGGTCTATGGTACCAAGGTTGTCTTGCCTCTCAAAGTCTAGATTCCATCTCTTCACATCTCACTACCAGACATGCTCAACAATGATGACTTTCGCCAAGATCGTTTAGCGCAACTTGAGTTATTAGATGAACATCGTCTTAATGCTCTTGACCATCTCCAAATTTACCAAAAATGTATCAAGCGGGCCTACGAAAAACGTGTCCATGAATGAACCTTTTAGGTTGGAAACCTCATCCTGAAGGAAAATAAACATGTAACCAAAGAAGAGAAAAATAAACGAGGTAAATTTGTTCCTAATTGGCTTGGACCCTATATCGTTACCCATGCCTATGGATTAGGTGCTTATCATTTGTCTTCACTCAAAGGTAAACCTAAACCTGAGCCCCTCAACGTTTTACATCTTTGACCATTTTATTGTTGACATCAAGTCCTATATCACTTTTTTTCAATTGACCGCTCATCCCTTGAGCGTTGTTTACCTTCCATATTACCCGTTTTTGAGGATTAACGACCAAACAAGAACTGTGTGATTACCTGTCACCTTTCAACCTTATCTTCAATATGAGTACCATGGCTCTACCCATAGCATGATTCTCATGGATACTTTTCCTCTTTTTTTAAAAATATGGAATCCCATTTTCGTTCATCACTTGAAACCACCTCTTTCATAGTTAACCATGTGTACTACAATTATGTCTTCTAAAGAAGAACCTAATCTTCCTATATAGTTTTGTCCATGACTTAAACATCCAAAAAAAAAATGGGATTCAACTCCTTGAGTCAAACTTCCAGCAAAAGATGACTCCCTAAAAAAGGGACATCTCTCACTGCTATAAATAGACTACTCCCTTGAAGGACAACTATATAAAGTCATTGCAAAAATACAATTAAAATATCTAGAAGGTTCCTGCATCGATCAACTTCACAAAGACCTCATGGAGATAATATACTCATCCCATATAGACTTCCCACATCAATTAGTCTATTAAAAACAAACAAATGAAGAAAATGATGAAATTTTCATCATGGAGTTGCCTATTTTTGGTGTTAGGTTTCTTGCTAGGTAAACATGTTGTCGTACACTAAGTTACACTAAACCACCCACTTTCACCTCATTGCCTTTTTCACCCCAGTTTTCTCTCTGCTCAAGGGACTTGCCGCAACTATGACATTTCGTGATCATATGGCTTTCTTCACCCTTAGAATAGTCCATTATGCAACGCCTTTAGGGTCTTACGTTCATATGCCCATCTAGGGTATGGTAGACTCATTAGGGTTCTTATCAATTAAGTGCTTCTTTTACCACTGGTTACCATTCACCTTCCTCATTACTTATTGATTATCCTATACAGGACCAGATCAACGACACCTAGATTTAAAACAACTCAACCATGCTTATAACCTCACCTCAACCATGCCTATGACTTAAACTCAACCATGCCTATAACCTAAAATCAAACATGCCTATGACCTAGACTCTAACCATGCCTATGACTTGCATTCAATCTTGCCTACGATCTACCAACCCACTCATCATAATCTTCCCTCAGCTTATGGGAGACCTACATCGGCTTAAGGCCCCTTTTCATCCAGGGCTAAGTAAACAACACTTCGAGGGCATGGGGACCTTGAAGGTTAGCTCCGAAACTCTTCACCCTAACTTATTTTCCCCTTTATTTCCCTCTTCACATCCTACCTTATTTTTTTTCCATTTTATATCAACAATTGGAAATTAAACCAAACAAGCACCAATTAATAAACATTTTTACCACTTCATCAAATCATTCATTTATCATTTTTATATTTCCACCATAGTAAATATTTAGAAATTTAAACCATAAAATGCATGACCATCATCATTTGTCTTCCATGTTACCAACAACTTGGAACTTAAAGTAAAACCATAAACCATGACTCAAACATGCCTAATTGACCTAACTCCATCATGCCTATATCTGACTCCATCAGGCCTATACCTGACTCCACCATGCCTAATTGATCTGACTCAACCATGCCTATGACCTAACTCCATCATGCATATACCTTTTATCATTCCAGCCACCCATTGAACCATACCTAAAAGCTCAACCTACTCCTACATCTCCTTTGTTGCATCTTAGGAGTTGTTATTTTACCTATATCTTGGCCTTATATGTGCTATGACCCATTTTCCTGAACCCGACCTACTTGGTGTGACCATTGAGCTTATGCACTTGTTATACCTTGCGATGCGGTTACCTATGTTGTTTTAGCTTACCAACCATACCTTGCCCATTACCGTGCCGTTTATCCCAACCAAACCTTTTGGTGTACCAGAACATACCTAAACATTCCTGCACCTTACCTACTCTATGTTTCTAGACCATATCCTATACCTTGGATACCTGAATCACCTCACCCTTGTTTGGATAAACCTATTGACCTTAGACGATGTAGAGTTTGCAAGCTCTTCAACCTAGTACCGTGTTGCAATCTATACGTGTGCGTGTATTTGATTTTCATTACCCATGACCCGATTTTGACCATGGCCTACTACCCATTACCCGAGTTGACCATCACCCTTTCCCTCAATACTCAAACCCTTCCCACCTACACATTTATCAAACCACTCACCAACTCCGTATTTCACCTCATCAGTGCTTGGTTTGAGGGGGATCACCTTCACCCACACATGGGGCAATCACTTCCTATTTTTGTTGGCATCGCTTACCAATACAAGCTACGCAACAAAAGGGGCCAAAATGCAAACACCAAAATTGGGTCACACTCCCTTTGGTCCCCTTTCGAATAACTAACTTAAACATACTCACCTAACATTAGCCCCCTTTCACCCCATATTAACATTAATTTAACTATCCACAATTAAATCAATACTCACCCTCACTCCATTTATTAATTTAATTACTTTAATTAAATGAATGCACACCTCACCTAGACACCTCACCATAGACTTATTCATAGCATGTTTCCATAACTAACTAAGATCTAGCCCTACTTACCTTAATGAACTAAGACTTAGTGTAACCCTAAAAGCACATGCCTATTCTTCCTCTAACCACATTCCCCCCATATCTAAGCGGAATGTTCATGTTGTCAAAATTTCACCCCCCCAGGGTAAATTTCGATAACATGCATCAAAATTTGCAGAAAGGCAAATAGGTTGATCCAGGAAAAATCGTGAAAATCGGCTAAGTCCTAGTCCTAGGAACAATCGGGACATTTGGGACAGAAATGTGCGGATCGGCCAAAAAGGGCCAGACAGTCCAAAGCAAAGTGGGACAAGCGGGACAAATGGACGCGAACCGGCCGGTTCGCCTGAAACCAACACAAGGAGCACTGAGCAAAATGAGATAAAGGGACGCGCGGGACGCGGATCGCCGAAAAAGCCGAAAGCCAATAAAATTGCACCACGTGTCATCGACCAAATGAGAGATAAGGAAGCCCATTTCGGGCGGATCAGAGGTTTTTGTTCCAAACGGTTTGGGACATCCGGGACAAAAAGACGCGAAGGGCGCGAAAGAGCTGGCAGGCCTGCGGACTAATCAGAAGTTGTCACGTGTCCTCACAGGAGAAAAGTCAAAAAGTCAAAGGGCGAGTTTTCGAGCACCGATCCAAACCAATGAAATAATGCCACGTGTCCTAGCTAGGGCCCACAAGGAGATTTCAAAGGAAAGCCCATCGAAAAGCAGAGGAGAGAGAATCATTCAGTGAATCAGAGCTTGCCACGTGTCATCCAGGTGGCAGAGCGCGGGAAGAAATTCACAAAAATCTGTTTTCGCCTGTTCCGTGCCCTAAATCTTCAGATCGACATAGCTTTCGATCCAGAGCTCAGATTTGCGCGTTCTTTATATCAACGGAAAGCTGGTGAAATTCTCTACACGTTTCTAGGGTCAATCTTGCATTTTGGTTCAGATTAGAGAGAGAAAATCTAGAAGATGCCTCTGGCACGAAATAATAAGTAGAAGTAATGCTTCAATGCACAACTTTAATGCAGCAGACAGTTCGCCGCTTCTGTTAGACAGCCCACTGTTTTGACATGATCCGCCACTTCTGCCATGATGAGATGAGTTAAGTGCATTCTGGAGGTGGTTGGGGTAGATTTCAAATTCCTCTCTCTTTTCTCTCTCATTCTTCCTATAAATTGTAAGGAGGGGCTTCTTTCTAAGCATTGGACATTTTGTTTTGCAACCCCTCCCTTCTCTCCTAGTTGCAAGAGAATTCGTGGAGTTTTCAAGCCTCCCACATGGACTGTAATGCCATTGTTTCCTTTTGGCCATTGCAATGTATTGAATTGACCCTTTGAGCAATATATATGTCTGTGATTAAATTTAAATCCTCTCATATATTCGTTGTTGTCATTTTGATCTCTCATTGCATTTCGGTTACCTGTGCATGGTGTGGTATTGCATCTATATGGTCTGTGTTTATTTTTGCAAAGCTTATGTTCTTCATTCCTCGGTGCATCACCTCCGTAGCTTAGGTTTATTTTTATGCATTTCTCTCTCCCTATCTCCTTGGTAGTTAGATTAGGCTTTTTTGGGTAAACCTCTGCGTTTCATTGGTGCATCTAAACAGAGGAATAGGAACCAGCCTTCTCTGGAGAATCTTTTCTCATTTTCAAGTCCCACACTTGGGGAAAGGATTCAATGTTATGCAATCACACTGGATGCCTAAGTGATCAACCTAGAAATTCGATCTGCATCTAGGGGTGCTGTGATTTTGCATCAACAGTTTTGGCACGCCCGGTGGGAGCAGAGGTCTCATTTTTATTGTAGCAAAGTTGATATGCATCTGCTGCAATTTTCTTGCTTAAAAAGAGCTATTATTTGCATATCTGGCGACTCCAAGGGGAAGATCAACTAGTTTCAGCAGTGCAGGCCTAAAAGCTTATGAGAAGAATCACAAGGTCAAGAGTTGGAGAAGAAGTGCTGTTTGAATACCTGCAATTATCTCCAAGAAGAAGGCAAAGAGGAAGAAGGATTCAAAGGTCTCCATCTCCACCTAACAGAACTCTCTTAACTCCTCCACTTGACAGGCCTTTCTTTCAATATACAAGGGTTTTAAGACCAATCAGAATGGCGCAACCAGTAAACCCCTATGTCAACTTCACAGGCAGCAGCCCACTTGCTCTCAATGCACAAAATCCAATCCCAGTTGCAGCACTGAAGAACATTCCATACTTTACTGGAGAAAATCAGACCACTCCTGGTGATCATGTCAAGGACATTGCTAACATTTGTGCAATCCATGAGATCGATGAGATGCAAGTAGCTGTCAAATTGCTGGCGTCTTCATTCAAGGGGAAAGTGTTGCAATGGTTTAGGAGCCTTCGAGCTGGCTCTATCACAAACTGGAATCAGTTGTGTATTGCACTTCATGATCAATTTGGAGAGAAGGGAGACAACTTGTCTCTTTTGGAGCAGCTGACAAACATCAAGAGAGCCTCCAATGAGCAGCTAACTGACTTCAACTTCAGATTTCAAAGATCTTGGGATAGAATTCCAGTAGCAGTTAGGCCAACAGCAGGAGGTGCTTTTCTATACTACCTTAAAGCTTTAAATTCTGATATTTCTATGCTGGTTCAATCTATGGGAGGCACAACTATCCCTGCTGCTTATAGTATTGCCATTAGAGCTGAAAATTGTCTGATTCAAGCTGGCAAGCTAGCTCCTAGGCCTCCAATGCCATTATACCCAAGTTTAGAGAACCCAAGTACTGGTCAAGCACCTGTCTTAGCTCCTATTCCCACTCCTAGGAATCAGAGTTCAAATGAAGCTTCCACTTCATCTCCAAGTGCCCCAAATGAGCTTCAAGAAGTCATGAAGCAACTGCAAAATTTAGGTAACGAGCTGGTCACACTCAAGAGACAGCAAGCTCAAGGTTTTAGACCTTCGTATCAGTCTCAAGCTCAACCTAATAGGCAGCCATATCAGCCTCAAAGACCACCTAATCCAGCTGCAAACATGAATCAAACAAGGCCTCCTGTCAATAGACCTTTCCAGCCCTATAATCCTAATGCCATATCTGCCTCTAAGGCATTAGTACCAGCACAAAATAACATGGTATAGGAGTACGACTGGTGTTACCCTTGTAATCTACCTCACAATCAGTCAGCATGTTTCAATGGTGCACTAAATTAGGCCTTGATGGTGCAAACCATTGGTGTTGCTCAAGATCCAAGCCAGGAGGAGAATCAACAGCAACAAACGCAACAAGAAGGACCTCCAACAGAAACCACATTGGCAAATTGGCAAACGGAGGACTTCTGTGGAGTTAACCAACAGCCTTTTCAAGGCATGGCTGCCAATACATGGTCAAAGAAGAGAAGCATAGAAGAGGGACAACCATATAATCCAGTTGTTCCTCAACCCACTCTTACACAACAAGGGGTCAGTAGACCAAACGCAGCTCCAAATCTGCAAAATCAACCCAAGGTCCCTGTTGTAGCAACACATGCACCTGTTCAAGCTCCAGAAAAGGTTGTACCAAGTAAGGGGCAGCAAAAAGAGAGTGCACCCGCTTTCAAAATCATCGATCAAATGAAGAAGACACATGTGAACATTTCCATGTGGGAATCACTGGCGATCCCAGGACAACGAGATTTATTGCAAGCTGCAATGACTAATTGGTCTGCCACAAATATATCAAACCAGGGGCATGAGAAAGTTCTCACTAATGCAGTGCAACATGATGGGGGGTAGACAAGGAAAAATTTGAAGCCTCCACCATTCTATGTTTCGTTATTTTTGGAAACCACTTGGTGCACAACTGCATGTTAGATTCAGGGGCCAGTAGTTCAGTAATGCCGAAGCAAATAGCGGATCAGCTGGGTTTGAAATATGAGCCAGTGCTGAAAGGAGTAGTACAACTAGATGGAACGGCAGTGGGAACAGTTGGGGTCATCAAGGGGTTAAGCCTAACACTACATTCATGTCCTAATGTTACAGTTCTACAAGATGTATCTGTGATTGACCTTCCGCCACTCTTTGCGTTGTGTCTATCAAGAGACTTTACTGCGAAAATCGGTGGATATTTATCTGCAGATTGGTCACACATGATTTTTAGGACAAGGTATGGAGCCAAAGCAACAATCAGGTCAGAACCAATTGCCAATTTCCATATTGAGCCTTATGTACCAGGTCCTATCAATGTAAATTGCTCAGCTTTTGATCAAGAAGAGTGTTCAAGTGATCTAGAAACAAGTACTAAGGTCGAGGGAATTCCTGATTTAACTTTGGATGAATGGGCAAACAAAAGTCATGAATTTGACCCATACAAGGAAATTGAAGAATCTGAATTGGGCGTGTATTGTATACACGAGGAAAATTCACCCATCCCTGACATCATTCAGCCTGAACAAAAGGATGAAAACAAAGTCTGGAGATTATTCTTCGATGGTTCGAGAAGCAGACAAGGTTCTGGAGGCGGTGCAGTGTTGATTTCACCTCAGGACATCAAGTATTATTCAGCTTTTCGTTTCCAGTTTTCTTGTTCAAATAACACAGCTGAATACGAAGCATTGATTCATGGACTTCATTGGGCCAGAAAAAAGGGCATAAAGAACTTGCAGGTGTTTGGAGATAGCGAGCTAATCGTCAATCAAGTTAAGGGACAACATGCTACAAAGAACGACTTGCTGAGGAGCTACAAGACTAGGGTATGGGACCTCATTGAGGATTTCGAAGCTTTCAACATTGTGTCCATACCCAGGAAGAAAAATGAAGCCGCAGATAGGCTCACAGTAGTTGGAGCAACGTTTGATGTGGTTGACAACATCAGAAGAGAAAAAACGCAGCCACACATCCATGTGGTTGTAAGGCCAACAGTTCCAGATAATAACACAAGCTGGCAGGTGTTTGAGAACGATCAACAGATCGTCAATTTCTTACAAGAAGAAGTTGAATTTTCAGCTAGGAATCAGGACAGATTAGATCAGCAGTATGGGGATCAAGTAGTGCAGCTGCGGACAAACAAGCTTCCTAAAGGGTTGGTAACATTGGAGTCTATCTTCAACCCTAACGACCAATTCCGTAAGGAAAAGGCAAACATACAGGTCAAGAGAGAGGATTCAGAGCCAATTCTGGTTGGGGAAGGCAAAACACTTCAAATTGGCAAAGTGGCCACTGAACAGGAGAAATCAGATTTCATACAACTTTGCCAAGAATTTCCAGATGTCTTCGTTTGGAGCTATGAGGACTTAAAAGGATTCGATCCAAATTTGGCGCAACATACCATAGAATTGGATCCAGATGCCAAGCCCGTCAGGCAGAAGCAGAGACCAGTCAACCCTCACATTGAGCCTCTAATGAAGAAAGAGCTTAACAAGCTAATCGAGGCAAGCATTATATTCCCAGCAAGCACTCAAGCTGGGTTGCGAACTTGGTTCCGGTCAGGAAGAAGAGCGGAGAAATCAGGGTGTGTGTGGACTTCCGAGACCTCAATAAGGCATCTCTCAAAGACCATTACCCGCTCCCTTCAATGGAACAAATATTGCAAGTAGTATCCGGTTCAGAGAGATTCTCTCTCCTAGATGGCTACTCAGGGTATGATCAGGTGATGGTGAAAGAAGATGACCAATTCAAGACGGCTTTCACCACCAAATGGGGAACCTATGCCTACAAGAAAATGCCATTTGGGCTATCAAATGCTGGAGCCACCTTCCAAAGGGCAATGGATATGGCATTCAAGGGGTTGATCAATAAAATAGTTTTGATATATCTTGACGACATCACTGTATTCTCAAAAAATGCAGCAGATCACCTCTGTCATTTGAGGCAGGTATTTCAGAAGTGTAGGAGATTTGGGGTATCATTGAATCCCAAAAAATGCATATTCTTGGCTCACGAGGGAAAACTCCTTGGCCATATTGTCTCCAAGGAAGGATTAACAATCGATCCAGAGAGGGTTGAAGCCATAAAATCTCTACCATTGCCAAGCCACAAGAGGGCCCTTCAGAGTTTCCTCGGAAGGATAAACTTTGTTCGGAGGTTTGTTCCAGATTTTGCGGTCCTTGTCAAGCCCATCACCAAAATGTTAAAGAAAAGCATGGCTTTCAAGTGGACGGCAGAAGGCAAGGAGAGTTTTGAAGCAATCAAAGATGCCATCTCCCAAGCACCCACTCTCATCAACCCAGACTTTTCCAAGGATTTCATCCTCTATGCATTTGGAGGCGATGACACTATTTCTGCCATTCTGGTACAGCAGAACAAAGATAATGATGAGCAGCCGATTGCCTTCTTCAGCTAGAGCCTAGGTGACTGCAAAGTGAGGTACTCTTTTATTGAAAAGCATGTGCTTGCAGTAATCATAAGCTTGAAGAAATTCAAGCATTTAATCTCAAACAACAAGGTCCAGTTATTGGTCTCACATGTTGGGGTTAAGGACTTCCTCCTCAACAAGGATTTGAATGAGAAAAGGGCAGGATGGATCACCCGTGTCATGGAGTATGACATTGAGATCAAGATCACCAAGCTGGTAAGAGGCAAAGGTTTGTGTGAGCAGCTCGCTTCCAAACAACTAGACAGCCCAGAAAATGAAGAAGACGCTGTCCTGCTATTACAAGATGATCAAAAACAGGAAAATGATGATGTGTCCACTCCCTGTTGGACTCAGAGTATGATACATTTCCTACAGACGGGCATGTGCCCTCCAGAAATGAGCAAAGCAAAAAGAAGGTACTTCAGATTGCAAGCAGTTCCTTATGTGCTTGTTGATGGTGTTTTGCTTAAAAAAGACATCAACGGTGTTCTATTGAGATGCATTAGGACAGGTCAGATTGAGAGGAACTTACAAGAGTTCCATGATGGGGAGGCAGGAGGCCATTTCACCCCACGAGTAACAGCTCTCAAAATCATGAAAGCTGGTTACTATTGGCCTACTGTATTCAATGATTACTACTCATGGGTTAAAAAATGCAAGAAATGTGCATTCTTCACAGGGAAAGGAAGGTTTGCAGCACTGCCCCTTCGTCCAATTTCAGTAGATCATCCATTTATGCAATGGGGATTAGACTTCATTGGAGTCATCAATCCCAATTCGAGTCAAGGCCACAAGTGGATTCTTACAGCGACAGACTATTTCACCAAGTGGACCGAGGCAGTAGCGCTCAAAGAGGCAAGTGAGTCTAGCATACTAGACTTTTATGAAGGAATAGTAACCAGGTTCGGCGTGCCGGCCACCATCATATCAGATAATGCATTAGCATTCATAGGTTCAAAAATTACATAATGGGCTATCAAGAATGGAATCTATTTGAGCACCTCTTCAAATTATTACCCGCAGGGTAATGGACAGGCAGAGTCCACAAACAAGAATTTACTAAAAATCATCAGAAGGACTCTGGATGAAAATCAAAGAACATGGCATACAAGGCTAAAATCAACATTATGGGCTGACAGAATAACACCAAAGAGGTCTACAGGTAATTCTCCCTACAAGTTGGTTTATGGGAAGGAGGCAGTATTGCCTATATCATTAGAATTACCAGCCTTGGAGCTCATGAAGCAGCTTGAGTTATCTGAGTTCAAACCAATGGAGGTCAGGTATGCAGAATTGATGGAATTAGAAGAAATCAGAAAACATGCAATTCAGACGGTTGAAAAGGATCAGGCCGTAGTAAAAAGATGGTTTGATAAGAGAGCTAGAGCAAGGACCTTCCAGGAAGGGGACCTAGTTCTGAAATGGGATGCAGATCGGGCAAAACCACGAAGGCATTCCAAGTTTGATGCCATCTGGAGTGGTCCCTACATGGTTACGGGATGTAAAAATAGTAATGCCTTCCAATTGTCTGCATTGGATGGAGAGGAACTTCCGATTCCGGTTAACGGAATCTATCTTAAACATTGCTACTAAGAGAAATGTTTTACCCTTGTAAATATTAGTCTAGATTTTTCTTAATTCCTCTAAGTGCGTATGCACATTGTCCTGTTGTAGTTAGTTTTCTTTTTCCTTAAGTGCTTTGGCATAGGTTTCGCTACTCTCAGGTTTTTTTCTACAGTTCAGAGTGTTGTTGGAGAAGAAGTTGTGGTATCAGGCTCGTTTCAGGTTATTGCTTATAACTCCATGCCCAATGGATCGCTAAAAGACCACAGATCTTCTACCTGGCAGGCAGGTAACCCCGCTGAGTCGTCAAAACTATTGTCAAAATTTCACCCCCCCAGGGTAAATTTCGATAACATGCATCAAAAGTTGCAGAAAGGCAAATAGGTTGATCCAGGAAAAATCATGAAAATCGGCTAAGTCCTAGTCCTAGGAACAATCGGGACATTTGGGACAGAAATGCGCGGATCGGCCGAAAAGGGCCAGACAGTCCAAAGCAAAGTGGGACAAGCGGGACAAATGGACGCGAACCGGCCGGTTCGCCCGAAACCAACACAAGGAGCACAGAGCAAAATGAGATAAAGGGACGCGCGGGACGCGGATCACCGAAAAAGCCGAAAGCCAATAAAATTGCACCACGTGTCATCGGCCAAATGAGAGACAAGGAAGCCCATTTCGGGTGGATCGGAGGTTTTTGTTCCAAACGGTTTGGGACATCCGGGACAAAAAGACGCGAAGGGCGCGAAAGCGCTGGCAGGCCCGCAGACTAATCAGAAGCTGCCACGTGTCCTCACAGGAGAAAAGTCAAAAAGTCAAAGGGCGAGTTTTCGAGCACCGATCCAAACCAATGAAATAATGCCACGTGTCCTAGCTAGGGCCCACAAGGAGATTTCAAAGGAAAGCCCACCGAAAATTAGAGGAGAGAGAATCATTCAGCGAATCAGAGCTTGCCACGTGTCATCCAGGTGGCAGAGCGCGGGAGGAAATTCAAAAAAATCCGTTTTTGCCTGTTCCGTGCCCTAAATCTTCAGATCGACATAGCTTTCGATCCAGAGCTCAGATTTGCGCGTTCTTTATATCAACGGAAAGCTGGTGAAATTCTCTACACGTTTCCAGGGTCAATCTTGCATTTTGGTTCAGATTGGAGAGAGAAAATCTAGAAGACGCCTCTGGCACGAAATAATAAGTAGAAGTAATGCTTCAATGAACAACTTTAATGCAGCAGACAGTTCGCCGCTTCTGTTAGGCAGCCCGCCGTTTTGACATGATCCGCCGCTTCTGCCATGATGAGATGAGTTAAGTGCATTCTGGAGGTGGTTGGGGCAGATTTCAAATTCCTCTCTCTTTTCTCTCTCATTCTTCCTATAAATTGTAAGGAGGGGCTTCTTTCTAAGCGTTGGACATTTTGTTTTGCAACCCCTCCCTTCTCTCCTGCTTGCAAGAGAATTCGTGGAGTTTTCAAGCCTCCCACATGGAATGTAATGCCATTGTTGCCTTTTGGCCATTGCAATGTATTGAATCGACCCTTTGAGCAATATATATGTCTGTGATTAAATTTAAATCCTCTCATATATTCGTTGTTGTCATTTTGATCTCTCATTGCATTTCGGTTACCTTTGCATGGTGTGGTATTGCATCTTTATGGTCTGTGTTTATTTTTGCAAAGCTTATGTTCTTCATTCCTCGGTGCATCACCTCCGTAGCTTAGGTTTATTTTTATGCATTTCTCTCTCCCTGTCTCCTTGGTAGTTAGATTAGGCTTTTTTGGGTAAACCTCTGCGTTTCATTGGTGCATCTGAACAAAGGAATAGGAACCAGCCTTCTCTGGAGAATCTTTTCTCATTTTCAAGTCCCACACTTGGGGAAAGGATTCAATGTTATGCAATCACACTGGATGCCTAAGTGATCAACCTAGAAATTTGATCTGCATCTAGGGGTGCTGTGATTTTGCATCAACAGTTCCATTTAGAGCCGTCACCAACTAGAAAATTTGGAAAATGATAGCCAAGATCTGTTATTTTAGGCAACCTAGGATATCTCGCCTTAACTAATGCTAGTCAACTTGAAACCGACACCGGTGACCCTAAACCATCGTCGGTTACCATATAACCATTTTGGGTAACCTTGTTTGAGAGGTTGGCCACATTCTCGAATTTTGGAGAAAAAGGGATATCTGCATGCAAGCAAAAACCAGAGCTCTTTCGCACATCCAAGTAGCCATAGCCATCATCGAGACAAATCCAGAGGTATTGCTCTCACGGTAGCATTCTGAGAAGCACCACTGCGGCACCAAGCTCCATCCCACCGATCAATCATCACCACCACCTGACCATTGGACCTACAACATCAGTAAGTGTGTTTATCACCTATTTCATTCCATCCTTGTTCTGTTTTAAAGGTTTTTATCATCTCTGTTATCATTTTCTATTAGCATCTCCATTCCCCCACCATTCACTTTCTTGCAAACTCAACCTTTCACCACCATACCATTTGATCATCTATACACGACCTTTATACATCTTTGAGTGTTCCTAATATCCCCACAGACCTCACCATTCCCCTTTTTATCTATGTCTAACCTCAGACCAATTTCCACAATCAGGTCTTATTGAGCTCCTATCATCCCAACCGTACCGACGCCGGTTACCCATGACCATCGTCAGTTCTCTCTAAATCGTCATCGGTTATATCTGACCAATACCGGTCTCTTTGTTTTGGCCATCCTATCAATAACAGAACCTAATAACCTTCACCCAAACAACCTAAGTGATCCATAACCCGACCCTAACCAGTACCAGAACCCTGACCAACTACACCACCTCCAGATCTGATCATAACCTAGTCTATTATGTTAGACTTGTTTATTGTATTTGGATGAAATACCTAAATCATATCAATTATAGTAGGATTCTATTTACTTATGTTGTTTCTTATATTAAATTATATTTAATAGTGGGTTGACTGCCACTGAGCAAGTATCACACTTCCTTGATCTATCACACGCTAGGCAGCCCACTAACATATATTATTTAATCCTCTTTTTGTGGTCTTGTTGTGTATTTCAGGTAGTTCCTCCTAGCCAAAAGGAAGCTCTCACAGTCTGCATTGGATCGAGAAGTCAGAACGCGCACACAACCTTCAAACCAACCATCACAACAGGTATTCCTCCTTGGCCCACACCCTTATCTATTTTGTCTAAAAAATTAAAGAAAATAGTGAAACACCCTCCATACACTGTGCTTCGACCACTTTTTTAGGCCTCCAATAAACTATCTAAGCATATATGTACGTTGTAAAATTAAACTAGACTCTTATATGCTTTTGGGTTGCATTTATAGTCGCCTTCAGAGACACAACTATGGTTGACATGCATTTGTAATAAAAAAATTGTTTGTGAGAGTGATATAGACGTTTGGAAGCCTTCACCTTTTAATTCATTGCCTTTGATTGTTTCATGGAATTTCAATATTTTATTCCATATCTCTCATTTTCCCATAGTCTAGGAGTTTCAATATTTTGTTCTGTATCTCTCCTGGCTTATTAAAAAAATTCCTATATTTTTACATATACTCCAGCCATATTATTTAGTTTTATTTTGAAGAGTATTCTATTTCATGTGTGATGAGTAAAGCACAAATGCTCAATTAAAAAAAATAGAAAGGATTAGTTTCTTTTTCCTCTATTTGTTGGTCTTTTCACAGGTCACACTGACATAGTTGATTAGGCAATTTTGACTACCCTCTTTTTTAAATTTTTTTTATTGAAGCTTAAAGCTACATTCTTGTAATATACTACTCTTCCTATACAACAACACTGCTCATTGTGCTCATCCAAATTGGATAGATTTGTTCTTTTTTGCATACAGACAAACACATCCCATTTTATCAACTTACAATTGTATTGCCTCGTATACATTGATAGATACATACATTTGTTCTAGATTGTTGTGCACTTTAATCCATTTTCCGTTTTCCTATGACTTATTCAAAGTCTAGGTATAAAGGCAGATAGAAGTCAATTTTCTTTCTTGTCTTTAGGAATCTCTGCCACGGAGGTTGCCCTCTATCATGTGCCACCTTATTGGCATTCCCATTACACGCTTTTGGTGTAATTGCTAGTTATTATTTAATTCAGTGCACTTTCAATTAAAAAGTAGTGAGTCAGCCTTTTTTGTCATCAAACTGCTCTCACCTTAGCCAAATTATTCTGACAACTTTTACAGTTGAAATCCTCGAAAATTATTGAGGAGTTGCACTCGCATGGGTCATCTGTTATCCTGCCACAAAGAATTTTTTTTCCCTTCCACCAAAATCTGCAGCAGAAAAATTTCAGAATTTTTTTGGGATTAAATGCATTGGATTCTTGGAATTTGGGGTTGCGAATTTGTGAACTGGGAAGTGGGGCAAGGTGACTGGCTAAAACAGGTAAACAATGTTTGCCCTGCGAGGACAACACAATTAATTTTGTGAATCATTTGAGTTAATGGGCATCATTTTATCATGTATTCTTACATTCAATATTTAATTACTACCTGGAAGTTACTCGGAATCAAATTCTAAGCTACGTGGGAGAGAAAAAAATTGCCCAAAAATAGTGTTTGTGTTGTTAAATTTAGGGGGTTGCGGTAACTATCTAAGTTTAACAGGGTTTTCTACCTCTAAATTAGGTGGTAGCTACTAAAAATGCCTCCAAATTTTGAAATGGGTGGGGGCGGAGTTGACCCTATGACTTCCCAATCACTAACACACTTCTACTAACCCACGAAGTGCCTATAGCGCATATAATACAAAATCTTTAAAAAATCTTAATTTGTTAGTGTTATAGACTTAGTATTTTGTGCCATTAAGTGAGAGCTTAGTAACCCGCGTACCCTGTGGCTATCTTGACGACATGATATCACACACGTGGTCCAAGATGCCCCATACCATACATGCATCCATGCGCGGGGTACCCACCCTAACTTAGGTGTCACAGTTTTGGGATTTAAATTATATATGTGTTTGAAAAAGAAGTGTGACATGCAGTGGGTGAAGTGGTAGGCATATGTGCTTGTATTTAGGGGGTTATGGGTTACAATTGTGTATACCAAAAACCCAAAAAAAAAATCTAAGACATGAAATTTGTGGGTCCCACCTGCGCATGTATGGATGCATGCCTATCATGGGGGTGTCACGCCAACTCCACGTAGCCTGTAGTAGAGGAGGATCACATATATTTCTGTGTCATAAAGTTTTTACACGAAAATCTATTGTTCTGCTCGTGAGCAAGGACTTCTCTCTCTATTTGGTTGAAATAAGAATATATGCATAAAATCAGGCATCGTAAGACTCATCTAATAGATCATCGCCATTTCTCCTCTCCATCGAATACTGCCATGAAAGTATCGTCCATTCATAAGTGCATCGAGTTGGGCTTTATTTGCGAAAACAGATTCAACGTTTAACATCGAACATTACATTGGATTCTTGATGGTGAACTCGCATCCCACTAAACATTTTCAGTCAAAGGATTGGTTCTTTAGTTTTCAAATCCTTTTAAATGAAATATAAACAAAAATTTGAGCAATATTATGTTCAGAAGTTAATAGGAAATTTAATTGTCCTGAAATTGCATTATTTTGTGTGTTTCTGTTCGTAGAGAATGGTCTAAATGAGTGCTCTATTAAGTTTTCAGCCATAATTAATTTTTCTCTTATACCATAATTTAAAAAAATTTATATTGCGATTTCCAGTAGATAAAGATTTAATTCAGTTACTTGTTAGATGCATAATCTTGTTAATTTTAAATTGAGACTCGTGTGAGATCATAGACTTAATTTTACTCTTCCGCACTCATACTCATAAATAACTGTATGTCTTGCAGAGGACATTCAGGAAATGAAAACATTGCAAGATCTTCGACTGCGCAGATTGGAACGCTTGGTCGGAATGGCTATATGGCTATTGAGGTTGTCTTCTCTATGAAGAATAATGTTGGAGTACTTGAATGTGAAGGCTCTTCAACCTCACATTTTTGAAACCCTTCCTCCTCTGCGCCTCTGTTGGCAATCGAGAACTGTTAGCAATTGATAGATTTGCCAGCCGAATCTGGTAAAGAAAGAGCGTTTACAGCTCTGGAAGAACTCACACTAGATAATCCGAAAGTACGCTGCACGGAATCAAAATCTATTTTCACCTTTAGCACCGTACACGATCATTTTTTGTTGTTGTAATACTTCACAACATTGTTTCTCTTATTTAATTTTATTATAATTCTTGAAAACCTTTGATTTTTTATTTTTTATTTTATATTCAGTTGTAATGTTAATTATTAAATTTCCCCTCCCAATGAGTTTACATATACTCTTCTATTGGTGAGGTATTTCTACTTGGTGACTTCAATGTCTGAATTGGCCACCTTCAGTGTACTAATCATGATCTTCATAATGACCCTTTGATGATTTATGAAGTTGATCATCATGAATGAGGGCTTCAACGTTATTTTGTAGATTTTATAGTGAATGTTTATAGACAACACTTAAGCAAATTAGGCCAATCTCATGATCTCGTTATCTTGAATGGTACAAAACACTTCCCTAATTCTAGAGGTTTTACTTGTTTTCCTCATCCTAATGGAGCTAGTGTTGTAGACTATGTTATATCCTGTAAATCTTTTTCTTTGAGTATATATGATCTCTAGATTTCAAATTCTCCCCCACCTCTCACAGACCATGCCATTATCTCTATTCGTGCACCTCTTACCAAACCTATCACGACTTCTTCCCCTGGGCTCTCTCACAAACGTACTACTATTCATTCTGACCATGAATATGATGAGAGCTACACCAATATCCTTAAAACTGACCTCATGAACATTTATGATATATTAGATCCGGCTGAGAGGGCTACTAGACTATCCTAGGGAATTACAGTTGTTGCTTTTAAGGCCTTCCCGCACTCCAATCATACTTCCTGACCCCATACCCATGGCCATTGCCCTAGAAATTGTTGGTGCAACGTGGAATGTTAACATGTTCACAAGTTAACTAAATGTATTATGACCGAAACCCCCTTTAAAGCCAAGTTGGCCCAAAAGATTTATAAAATTAGTCTTAGAAATAAAAAGTGACAATACTTGTATAACAAACAAAAAGCTACCATATACCAAATCCGATTCAATCCCAAGTCTTTATGGAGATCCTTTTTGCCCAAAAAATGTATTTGTGTCATTATTGATCAAGATACATGTTCTATATATGCTACCTCTCTCTATGATACTCCCGTTCAACCGCCATCCATTTAAATCCTAAACCACCTAACTGTCATTTCTTCACGGAAAAGATGGTCCTTAAAGCCATCTATAAACTCAAGCCCAATAAAGCCCAAGATGTGGAAAATTTATGTAGTGCCCACATTTTTTTATAGCTCCAGTTATCTGTTGGTTCCTTTATTTCTAGACATGTTTTGATTGAGACTCTGATAGACGTTGGACATTTTACTATGATATTTTATTCTCTTGGACATTATGGCATTTTGGGCGCGTAGCGCCAATTGTATTAGATTCATATACTGTTATATTTCGTATGATGTGATGACACTAACAGAGTTATATGATAGACTTATCGGTTAGATGATTAGCCTCTTGTGGTTAATTTGATTGATGATATAGTGTTTTAGATTTAATGATGGTGATTTTTATGCTAACCTAAGTATATGTCATTGCAATTTTGATTGTGGATGATTCATGGCAAACTATATGGATAATTGTATGCATTGCACTATCAATTGTAAATTATGATCAGACATTATAAGTTTGACTGTTATTGTGATGTATAGATGATGTTTATTATATTGGACAGATGCGGTTAATGTGTACAATGAGTGTGCAGGTGACAGGTATAGGAGAGCATGGGTTTCAGGGCAGCTACGCAATTGTGCACAAGCGGCCCACGGGCTGAGTCCTAACCATGCTAAATTGTTTGAAGCCTTAGATTAGATGTATTTTAATTGGGCACCATGGGTGAACCCTCATTTTGTAATGTAATTATGTCTTGTAAAATTAATTAGGTTTAGGATGTGTTTGCATTAAGTAAACTAACTTAGGGGTTAATAATCTTATCTTAAGTTAAGTGTTGGTTTTGGGAAGTGTGTGTGTGTTGGTAGAAGGGATTGAGGACCACATGTGAACCTTGGGTGAACCCCACACCCTCTACCCTTGTGCCCAAGCATGCCAAACCCGAAATTGGGTTATTTTGGGTAATTTTAGGGACCCCTTTTGAGTTTGGGGGTTCCCTTAGCATGAAAATGGGCCCTTGGACCCTACCTAATAGGTAGGGGGACCTATTTCCAAGGTTTTGAGGGAGTTTCCCTCCCATTTAGCCCTCTTTAGTCACCATCCATGTAAGATGGTTGGATTGTGTGAAAGTGTTAAAAGTTGCTCCACTTTGTTTTATTTTAGTTTTTAGTATTTTGGGTGAAAATGGATAAAAGGTGAGTTTACTCTTACTTATTTTGTTTTTGGAATCTTTGACTCTTGAGAGGAGAGGGGGTGACACTTGTCACTTTTCCATTGGTGAGGAAACTTTTGGGATCCTCTTTTTATTCTTCCTCGTGTGGGAAGAATGGGTCTTCTTGATTCATTTTTTTGGAGCACTTGGAGAATTTTGGAGCTTGGAGGGAAGCTTGGACAAAGGGGAAAAGCTTAGAGTCTTGGAAAGCATTATAGAGGTAGGGTTCTTAACCTTCTTCTTCTTAGTTGTGCTTATATTGTATGTATGTTTGATCAATGAAATAATGTGTGTGAAATATGTGTTATGTAGTTGTTTGTTCTTGTGGTTTTTCTTGTTTTTTCTCCACCATCATTTGGATTGATGGTTTTTAGAGAATGTAGGGGAAGAGAGAGGGATTTCCTCTCAAACCTCATGGTTGTTGGTCAAGCCATGAAGGCCCCTTCTCATCCCCTCATATGGTTTGAGGTGGGAGAAAGGTTCATATGGCTTGATCCTTTCCCCATTCTTGGTGAGGAAACCCATGTGGGTTTGAAAATCCTCCTAAGAAGGATCTCTATTGTATAAGGAGGAATAAGGAGGATGTATGACTAGGAGGTATAAGGAGTTTTATATATATGTATTATTGGTGCTCCTATGGTTGGACACCTTGATTTGGGCATCCTTCTTCCTCTCTTCCCCCTTGTGAGGTTGACCTTGTTCTCCTCATGTTGTGGTTTTCATTGTGTAGTAGGTCTAAGTGGATGATTGATCTTATGTTTTTCTTGTTGTGTGTGTGTAAATCCCCATAACTTGTGCACATTGTGGAAGCTAGTTCCTCTCTCCCATGGGCTTGGGGGAGGCTAGCATGACTTCTAACCATGGAAAGGCATGTGATGATGCCTATTGGTTGGGTGGTAAACAAGCCATATTATCTTGTAGTTGGAGCTCAAGTTGGAGATAGTAGAGCCTCTTGTCATCTTGGCCTTTCTCATCCTTGGAGGACATTGCCATCACTTTGTAAATGAATGTGACTTGTCAAGTCTATACACTTGTAAATAACTATTATTGTAATTATTGTTTCTTGTAAACATTGGTTGTTACTAAGAGAGTTGTTATTTTCATTGTTGCTAGAATATTGAAATATAATCATTTGAAAACATGAGTTTTCTTTTAGTTACATGTTATATTTGAAAGCCTTGTTGTGTATAAATCTGCAAAGTATGATTATGCATGATGCATCAAAATTGTAATTTTTAGTTGTGCCTACTTTATCAAAGAAAAAAAAAAATGAAAGTTAAACATTCTTTTAGGTTGCAAATTTTATGGCACTACATTTGGTATCAGAGCATGGTTTCAACACACGAACTTTTGGGTAATGTGAAGATGTCTTAGTCTTGCATTTAAATATATATATATATATATATATATATATATATATATATATATATATATATATATATATATATATATATATATATATATATATATATATATATATATATATGGATGTTTTAACATAACCTCCTTGCATGAAAATCTGAAATATTTAATTAGTTAGTATTACAATTTTTATTTTTTTTGAAAATACCAATTAGTTAGCCATTCAAAGAAAATTAGTGTTCATTATGTTTTTTTTTTTTAAATGGTTATATTATCTTTTTTTTATTAGGTTTTGGCCTGCAAGTTTGTTAGTATTGATCAAGAAATGAAAATAAGTTTATATAGTTATTTTATTTTTATTTCGCTTCCTATTTACAACTATATTTTCCTTGAATAAACAAAAATAAAAATAATAAAATAAATAAAATAAAATCAATTTGTATATATATACATATATATTTTATAGTATATATATATTCTATATTAAATAATATATAAATTTGAAAATATATTTATACATACTTGTTATATATATAAAATATAATAGAACAGATTTTATATATATATATATATATAAACATATAAATTTTAAAATATATAAAACAAAAATAAAAAAAATAAAAAAATGCATACATATATGTACATATATATATTTGGAGTCGTTTGTTTTATATTGTAAAATAAAAAGAATAAAATAAAATAAAATTAAAAAAAAAAAAAAAAAAAAAAAAAAAAAGCGCGGACTATGTTTTGGGGGGCCAAACCCCCCCAAACCCCAATTCCCCAAGGCCCGTCCCCCTGTCCTCCCGCCCGCGCCCAACGCTCAGCGCCGCCACGGATCCCTGTCCTGCCCCCCGGATACCTGTCCCTCCCCAACAGACCCCCCCAGCGTACCCTGCCCCGCCAACAGACCCCCCCAGCAACCTGCCCCCCCGCAGACGAATCCCGACCCTGCCCCCCCGCGGACCCTGACCCTGTAGCACCCTGTCCCCTGCGCCCGGACCCCTGCACAGACCACACAGGTGCGACCTACAGCCGACCCCTCACCCTGCAACACGAAAAATATACATATAAATATATACATACATACATACATATATATATATATATTATATATATATATATATATATATATATATATATATATATATATCCGTCCATTTAAAATCTGAGTTTTTTTTTTTTCCTCAGCACGTTCAAAATATATATATATATATATATATATATATATATATATATATATATATATATATATATATATATAATAAAAAATAAAATAAATATATTGGCATATGTTTGAAACCAAAACTCCATGAAGCCAACCTTTCACCTGCACAAGAGGAGACAAAGAAAATAAAATAAGAGAAATAGAATGAAAGAAGAAACAAAAAGAATGAAAAGGAAAATAAGACACCATAGAGAAATCTAGGGCAAATTTAGGGCAAGTTTGAAATGAATGGCCAAGATTGGATTAGATCCTAGGGCTCTCATTCAACCCTACTTTTCTTTAAAACATGACTTTTAATGGGAATAAAAATTTTTTTTTATTAATTTGATGGGGTGTGTGGGTAAAATAATTAAAAAGGGGGGGGAAACAAATTAAATTAAAAGGGGTGTGTGGTAAAATTAATTAAAAAGGGGGGAGACTAATTATTTACAAAAAATATAAAATTTTATTTATAACCCTAAGGAGCTTAATAGATTAAAATAATTAAATTATTGCGGGATGGTATCAATTTATTTCGGGAAAATAAAAAAATAAATTAATTAATAATTATTATAAATTAACTATTAATGAGAAGGGGCATTGCATTTGGTGTTACAATGATAATATCAATAACGATAATAATTAAAATAATAATGGTATAATGCTACCAACAAATGTTTAGAAAGTTTATAATTTATTTATTTTTTATTTCGGGCTCAGGATGGCACCCAAAAGGGGACGTTCAGCTCGAGGTTCGGGTCGTAGCGCACCTACGCGAGAGCCACTGGTGGCCGATTTTGGGCCTCTGATATTGGAGACCCTGCAGCAGCTGATAGGTGTCGTACAGGAGCATCTTCCACCACCGCAGGTGCCGAGAGAGGAGGACATTCAGTTAGGAGATGAGGAGGGGATTGGTGAGGACGCACATCCAGAGCCACCTGAGCACGACATTCCGAGACGAGAGAGGTCACGCAGCCCTTCCATCCTTGGCGAGAGGGTGGCCTCGTTTCGTCACAGTCGTTCACACAGCTTCGAGGGGTCATTTGGAGATAGGCGACGTCTTTCACCTGTTAGACCACATCGCCAGGATCGAGACACAGGCAGTGTGATTCGAGACCTTCTTCGTCTTCAGCCGCCTACGTTTACCGGTTCGACAGATGGCTTTGGGGCAGAGTCCTGGCTCCTTAGCTTGGATAGCTGCTTTGGCTTGCACTCTCATGAGAGCAACGTCAAAGCCAGGTTCGCCATACACCTCCTCCGAGACGCAGCAGGCATTTGGTGGAGGAATGAGGAGCGGAAGCTCCATTTGACTCGAGATACAGTGACATGGGAGATGTTCGAGGAGTGATTCAGGGCCCGGTATATGTCAGAGCATTTTGTGCAGAAGAGGATTGATGAGTTCCACGACTTGCGACAGGGTTCTAGCTCGGTGGCGCAGTATGAGAGCAGGTTCTTGGATCTCTTGCAGTATGTAGACTACCTGCAAGACGAGAAATTGCAAGTAAACAGGTTCATTCGGGGCCTGAATGCAGATATAGCAGGAGCTGTTAGGATGTTATCTCCTCCCACGCTCGAGAAGGCCGTTGAGAAGGCCTACTTGGCTGAGGAGAATAGGACCTAAGGCTCAGGAGCACAGAGAAAGAAACAAGAACAAGTTCCTGGACAGAATTCAGGCATTCCAGAGTCAGAGAGCACGGGGAGCAGTACCACCCCCTAGAGGAGGATTCTGGTCTTCTCCAGCAGCATCGAGAGCTCCTCCACACCCATCACAGCAGACACAACATCAGGGACACCAGCATCAGAGGGGTAGACATACTCAGAGTTTTCAGCGAGGTGGGTCTAGAGGTGGTTTTGCTGGGTCTAGAGACAGGAGGCCGAGTACTCATCACTCCCAGCCGGCCCGCTCGCAGCAGTCTACTAGGGTTAGGACCGGCAGGTTCAGTTCGCTCAAGCACAGGAGGGACCCCATCTCAGAGGGGTACAGGAGGATGTTTTATTTGTGGGGCTCCAGATCATTATGTGTGTATGTGTCCGCACAAGCCCACTACTACGGAATATGCAGAGGGCTCCTAGATCCTGAGTAGACGGTGGGTGACGTGGGACGTGCCCATCGTGTGTATGCAGCAGGTTGACAACCGCCAGGCTGAGCATCAGGCCACAGTTATTGAGACGACAGGTACTATCAGGGGTATTTCTGTCTCAGTACTTTTTGATTCAGGTGCTTCAGATTCCTTTATATCACCTTCTATAGTGGACCAGTGTGGGCTAGTGGTGGCTAGGCAGCTAGATAGTTGGCAAGTTGAGTTGGCCTCTAGGGCTAAACTCGCCGTGGACTCGTATGTGGAGAGTTGTGTACTCGATTTGGGAGTCTTCTCCACTATGCTTGACCTCCGAGTTGTTCCTCTAGGTTCCTATCAGGTAGTTTTGGGTATAGATTGGCTCGAGGCTCATCGAGCCAAGGTGGATTGTAGAGAGAAGGTCATTGAGTGTCAGGATGATTTGGGTAGTGCAGTTGTGATTTCAGGGATGCAGAGACCCATTTCCTTGCGTATGATCTCGGCTAAGCAACTCAAGCGGAGCATGCGTAAGGGTTGTCAGTTGTTTGCTATCACTATCAGTGATTGTTCGGACAGTACTCCAGAGCATTTACCCCTTGATGATCATGCAGTTTTGAGGGAGTATGCAGATGTGTTTCCAGGAGAGCTTCCAGGTTTACCACCTAGTAGAGAGGTGGATTTCACCATTGACTTAGTGCCTGGATCTGCACCAGTTTCTAGGGCACCCTATCGGATGACGACTTTAGAGCTTCATGAGCTCAAGATTCAGTTAGAGGAGTTGTTAGAGAAGGGTCTCATTCGCCCTAGTGTATCTCCTTGGGGAGCGCTAGTCATATTTGTGAAGAAGAAGGATGGTTCTCTCAGGCTTTGTGTAGACTTCAGACAACTTAACAAAGTCACAATAAAGAACCGTTATCCGCTCCCGAGGATTGATGACTTGTTTGATCAGATGCGGGGAGCTAGAGTGTTCTCCAAGATCGATCTCAAGTCAGGATATCATCAGTTGCGCATTTCAGATGCAGACATTCATAAGACAGCGTTTCGCACACTGTTACTGGGCATTCATGAGTTCACAGTGGTTCCATTTGGTTTGACTAATGCCCCAGCTGTCTTCATGAGCCTCATGAATGGAGTATTCAGGACATTTCTGGATTCGCTTTGTCTTAGTGTTCCTTGATGACATATTGATTTATTCTCGTTCCAAGGAGGAACACGAGGAGCATTTGAGGCAGGTACTTCAGGTTTTGAGAGAGCAAAGTTGTATGGGAACTTGGAAAAATGCTAGCTTCTTTCAAGACAGAGATTCAGTACTTGGGTCATATCATATCAGGCGAGGGTATCTCCGTAGATCCCTCTAAGATTCAGGCTATCTTGGATTGGCCAGCACCCACATCAGTCACTGAGGTGAGGAGCTTCATGGGTTTAGCAGGGTATTACCGCAGGTTTGTGCAGGACTTTTGTAGGATTGCTCACCCTATTACTTCTCTTCAGAGGAAAGAGAAGAAGTTTGATTGGTCAGAAAAATGTGAGCAGGAATTTCAGTTGCTTAAGGAAAGGTTAACCACGACGCCCATCTTAGCAGTTCCAGACCCAACAGAGGATTTTGTTGTTTGCACTGATGCATCACTAGAGGGTTTGGGAGTAGTTCTTATACAGGAGCGTTCGGGTTATTGGTTTTGAGTCTCGTAAGCTCAAGGACTATGAGCTTAACTATCCTACTCACGACTTAGAGCTTGCCGCAGTGGTTCATGCACTTGTGCGTTGGCGACATTTCCTTTTGGGTAGACCTTTCATCTTGAGGACAGATCATTGTAGCTTACAGCATATCTTCTCTCAGCCGAACCTCAACGCTCGTCAACGGCGTTGGATGGAGTTCCTTTATGAGTATGACATGGAGGTGTAGTATATCAAGGGAAAGGAAAATGTTGTTGCAGATGCACTTAGTAGACGACGACATGTGCTTGCTTCTTTGACACTGCAGTCAGATTTGAGAGGAAGGATACTTGAGCATCTTCTAGAGGACAGGTTTTATGAGGGTGCTAGGCAGATGTTGGAGTCTCAGGGTTCTTTTGAGGGTAGATATTCAGGATGCATGCTAGAGTCAGATGGTTTACTTCGGTTTCATAAGCGCATTTATGTGCCTAAGGCAGGTGATCTGCATAGTTTCATCCTTACTGAGGCTCATCGAGCCCCATACGCAGCACATCCAGGAGTGAAGAAGATGCATGCCGATTTGAAAGAGTTATATTATTGGCCAGGTCTTCGTTGAGACATAGCAGATTTTGTAGCACGGTGTCTTGAGTGTCAGAGAGTCAAGGCAAAGCATTCTCATCCCGCAGGTCTTTTATACCCTCATGACATTCTCGAGTGGAAATGGGATGTGATCTCCATGGATTTCATAGTAGGACTTCCTGTGTCCTCTTATCGTCATAATGCCATTATGGTCACTGTGGATAAGCTGACCAAGGTTGCGCATTTCTCACCAACCAAGGTCACCTATAATGCACAGGCCATTGCCAAAGTGTTCATGGAGGATATTGTCAGATTGCATGGGATTCCGAAGACGATTATCAATGACAGAGACACCATCTACACATCAGTTTTCTGGACTTCTTTTCAGGAGGCCTTGGGTACACAGATTAATTTCAGTTCGGCTTATCATCCAGAGACAGATGGGCAGACAGAGAGGGTTAATCAGGTTTTTGAGGACATGTTGAGGATGTATGTGATGGACCAGCAGAAGAAGTGGGAGGACTATTTGCATTTGGTTGAGTTTGCCTACAATAACAGTTATCATAGCTCCATTGGCATGGCCCCCTATCAGGCTTTGTATGGACGACCTTGTAGGACACCTTTGAGCTGGGATAGACTTGATGACAGGATTATTTTGGGGCCAGCTTATCTTCAGGATTTAGAGCAACAGGTTGTTCTGATTCGGCAGCGTCTTGAGCAGGCTAGAGCACGCCAGAAGACGTATGCAGACACCAAGAGGATCGATCATCACTTCTTTGTGGGTGAAAAAGTCTTCTTGAGGGTTCGTCCTCATAAGAGTCCGATCCGTTATGGAAAGGGTTCTAAGCTATCACCTCATTTTGTGGGGCCTTTTGATATTCTTGAGGTCATCGGTCCAGTTGCCTATCGCCTAGCTTTTCCACCACGCCTTGCACGTGCCCACGATGTTTTTCATGTTTCTGTACTACGTAATATGTACCAGATGTTTCTCATGTCTTGGATTGGTCGGCATTACAGGTAGAGGACGGAGGGCAGTGGAGATTGGATCCGTACGCATACTGGAGCACCGGAGGTTGGCCCTTCGGGGTCGAGATTTGGACCAGGTTAGAGTGCAGTGGGACCGATATGACGAGTCATCAGCTACCTGGGAGGATGCTACACCACTGAGGGCTAGATATCCCTATCTCTTCCAATGAATTCCAGGAGGAAGTCTAATTCTAGGAGAGGGGGATGTAGTGCCCACATTTTTTTATAGCTCCAGTTATCTGTTGGTTCCTTTATTTCTAGACATGTTTTGATTGAGACTCTGATAGACATTGGACATTTTACTATGATATATTATTCTCTTGGACATTATGGCATTTTGGGCGCGTAGCGCCAATTGGATTAGATTCATATACTATTTATATTTCGTATGATGTGATGACACTAACAGAGTTATATGATAGACTTATCGGTTAGATGATTAGCCTCTTGTGGTTAATTTGATTGATGATATAGTGTTTTAGATTTAATGATGGTGATTTTTATGCTAACCTAAGTATATGTCGTTGCAATTTTGATTGTGGATGATTCATGGCAAACTATATGGATAATTGTATGCATTGCACTATCAATTGTAAATTATGATCAGACATTATAAGTTTGACTGTTATTGTGATGTATAGATGATGTTTATTATATTAGACAGATGCGGTTAATGTGTGCAATGAGTGTGCAGGTGACAGGTATAGGAGAGCATGGGTTTCAGGGCAGCTACGCAATTGTGCACAAGCGGCCCACGGGCTGAGTCCTAACCATGCTAAATTGTTTGAAGCCTTAGATTAGATGTATTTTAATTGGGCACCATGGGTGTACGCTCATTTTGTAATGTAATTATGTCTTGTAAAATTAATTAGGTTTAGGATGTGTTTGCATTAAGTAAACTAACTTAGGGGTTAATAATCTTATCTTAAGTTAAGTGTTGGTTTTGGGAAGTGTGTGTGTGTGTTGGTAGAAGGGATTGGGGACCACATGTGAACCTTGGGTGAACCCCACACCCTCTACCCTTGTGCCCAAGCATGCCAAACCCGAAATTGGGTTATTTTGGGTAATTTTAGGGACCCCTTTTGAGTTTGGGGGTTCCCTTAGCATGAAAATGGGCCCTTGGACCCTACCTAATAGGTAGGGGGACCTATTTCCAAGGTTTTGAGGGAGTTTCCCTCCCATTTAGCCCTCTTTAGTCACCATCCATGTAAGATGGTTGGATTGTGTGAAAGTGTTAAAAGTTGCTCCACTTTGTTTTATTTTAGTTTTTAGTATTTTGGGTGAAAAGGGATAAAAGGTGAGTTTACTCTTACTTATTTTGTTTTTGGAATCTTTGACTCTTGAGAGGAGAGGGGGTGACACTTGTCACTTTGCCATTGGTGATGAAACTTTTGGGATCCTCTTTTTATTCTTCCTCATGTGGGAAGAATGGGTCTTCTTGATTCATTTTTTTTTTGGAGCACTTGGAGAATTTTGGAGCTTGGAGGGAAGCTTGGACAAATGGGAAAAGCTTAGAGTCTTGGAAAGCATTATAGAGGCAGGGTTCTTAACCTTCTTCTTCTTAGTTGTGCTTATATTGTATGTATGCTTGATCAATGAAATAATGTGTGTGAAATATGTGTTATGTAGTTGTTTGTTCTTGTGGTTTTTCTTGTTTTCTCTCCACCATCATTTGGATTGATGGTTTTTGGAGAATGTAGGGGAAGAGAGAGGGATTTCCTCTCAAACCTCATGGTTGTTGGTTAAGCCATGAAGGCCCCTTCTCATCCCCTCATATGGTTTGAGGTGGGAGAAAGGTTCATATGGCTTGATCCTTTCCCCATTCTTGGTGAGGAAACCCATGTGGGTTTGAAAATCCTCCCAAGAAGGATCTCTATTGTATAAGGAGGAATAAGGAGGATGTATGACTAGGAGGTATAAGGAGTTTTATATATATGTATTATTGGTGCTCCTATGGTTGGACACCTTGATTTGGGCATCCTTCTTCCTCTCTTCCCCCTTGTGAGGTTGACCTTGTTCTCCTCATGTTGTGGTTTTCATTGTGTAGTAGGTCTAAGTGGATGATTGGTCTTATGTTTTTCTTGTTGTGTGTGTGTAAATCCCCATAACTTGTGCACATTGTGGAAGCTAGTTCCTCTCTCCCATGGGCTTGGGGGAGGCTAGCATGACTTCCAACCATGGAAAGGCATGTGATGATGCCTATTGGTTGGGTGGTAAACAAGCCATATTCTCTTGTAGTTGGAGCTCAAGTTGGAGATAGTAGAGCCTCTTGTCATCTTGGCCTTTCTCATCCTTGGAGGACATTGCCATCACTTTGTAAATGAATGTGACTTGTCAAGTCTATACACTTGTAAATAACTATTATTGTAATTATTGTTTCTTGTAAGCATTGGTTGTTACTAAGAGAGTTGTTATTTTCATTGTTGCTAGAATATTGAAATATAATCATTTGAAAACACGAGTTTTCTTTTAGTTACATGTTATATTTGAAAGCCTTGTTGTGTATAAATCTGCAAAGTATGATTATGCATGATGCATCAAAATTGTAATTTTTAGTTGTGCCGACTTTATCAAAGAAAAAAAAATGTAAGTTAAACATTCTTTTAGGTTGCAAATTTTATGGCACTACAATTTAAAAGTTGAATTCATCCATCATAGCCCAGTTATTCTTGTTGTCGATGTCTATATTATATTTAATTTTAGTGTTCCTCATGGTCTTCCCCCCCACTTGGAATTCACATATTATACACCCCATCTTTAAATCTGAAGATTATCTTAAACTTGAGAACTATTGCACCATCATGATTGGGCATACTTTGGCTAAGCTTTTTACCGCAATACTTGATGATTATATCTCAAAATGGTCAGAGAAAAAATAGATTAGAGAAAAATGTCAATCATAATTTAGAAGGAATCACTGAACAAATGATCACATTTTCACTTTGGTTTTCATTATAGAGGAAGCAAAGGCTAACAAGAAGAAGGTATATTGTTTTTTTTTGTAGACTTTCGAAAGGTATTTGATACAGCGCTAAGGCATCTTTTGATCCAGAATCTTAAAGAGTTGGGTCTTCTTGACATGGTAATTTCTCTTGTCATGACTTTGTATGAGAATTTTTTTGCAAATATTTTTACCTAAATGGGAACTACTAATAATATCCATACTATCATAGGTGTGAAACAAGTTTTTCCACTCTCACCTATAATTTTTGGGCTCTATATTGATGAATTAGAGGATCTTATCTCCATGGCCTCAAGAAACATGAATGGTTGTAGCCTCTTTGGGATCTACATTACTATTTTATTGTCTGTAGATGATATTATTTTTGCATTCACACTCAGCTACATGAATTCAAAATTATCTTGATGCATTGAGAAATTTTTGTGATAAGAAAGGCCTTGAAGTGAATCTTGCAAAGACAAAAATCATGGTATTCACACAACCAAGAAAGTAGCATCTTCAATGAGTTTGATGTACAAAGGAAAACATGTTGAGGGGGTGTAATCTTACACCTACTTGGGTGTGGTTTTATCTGGATCGCCTTTTATATTTGTTCTGGAAATAAAAGCAAGACTGAGCAAAGGGTATGCAACATTGACAACCTTGAAAAGGCAATGTTTCAAGCTCTAATTTCAAGATATTAAAAAAAAAGATTCAAAATTTTCATACATTGGTTACACCACCACTATTATATGGATGTGATGTTTGTGGTCCATAATTGAGACATAATTATTTCAACCGTATGAAAATATTTTTCATTTCCATGTTATCAAAGAATATTCGAACCAAAAGAATGGTTCCTCACTCAATTAATCTTGCAGATTTTTGGGTATGTCCACTCTTTATCACTTTGATTTTAAATGTTATCACTATGTTGCATAGGCTTCGATGCATGGAAAATTATTTTTCTAGTCAGAATAGGTATCCATATTTGGCACTCCAATCTTCTATAAAATTTTTTAAAAAAGGATGCAAAGCTTGTTTGTGGGCAAGAGTTATGATTTTCCTTCAGAAGTTGAATATTGATATCTTCTATAAAAAAATTCAAAAAAGGATGCAAATCTTGTTTGTTGGCAAGAGTTATGACTTTCCTTCAAAAGTTGAATATTTATATATAAATACTTCCTCCACTTGTTTTTTCTATTAGTTCTCCTCAACTCACTAAACACGAGGTTAACAGGGGTATATAAGAAGAACTCACTAAGTCTTATTTGAAAGTTACATGGTTTGCTCCAAAAGAGCCTTTGAAACCAAATAATTTTTGTGTCCCTCTTGTTCCCATTCCTAAGAGGACAGAGGGGACACAAAAATGTGCTCCTCCTTATCTCTTCCCCTTGGTCCTCCACATGACCAACTTGTAGCACTTCGAAGGGCTTATTTGTCCTATCTTGATACTTGGCACAACCTCCTTAGGGCACATTTTTCCCCCTCTTGTTGCTATTCCCAAGGGGACATAGGGGAAAAAATGCATTCCTATTTAGCCCCCAGCCAAGTTAATCATGTGATCAAATGACATCTCCCAGATGTAAGAATCAAACTCTCTCCATCTCCTCCTCATTGCATATCAGAACAACACATGACAACATTTCCTTGAGGCACATTTTTGTACGCCTCTTGTCCTCATTCCTAATGGGATAGAGGGGACACAAAAATGCACCCCTCACCCAACCATCAAAAAACCTAACTTCTCCCTAGCTTCTTCCAACTCTTCCATGATCAAATTTTACTATCAGGTGAGTGTCAAAACTCAATAATAATAACTGCTAAGTCTATTTTCTAACCAAGTTTGACCTAGCAACCATTGATGAAGATATAAAACCTAAAAATCCATTAGAGCATAGTAACCATGCTTCTCAACATGTTCTAGATTAACCATGAATGTAAAAATGAAGATTTTTCTATGATTCTACACCCAAAAAGTTGATTATACCAAGTGTTTGAACTGGTTTCTCTCCTCTTAAGCTCAATGTTTCCACTTGGATAATGTTTCTTGTTGTAAAATATTTAATCCTTCATTAATGTTTGTCATGACGCAGTAGTGAAAGGACAACAAGACCTCTCTTCACTTCCCGATTCGACAGGCAGAATCACTTGAAAATTGGAGAAAACGATCCCTGAAAAATCTAGTTTCGCATGAGCTAGAAAATTCTATCTTCCTCAAATAAATTTTCAATTTGTTGAAGATCTGGTAGGACTGTATGTGAAATCATCATAAACTTGGAGCGAAGTGTATTTGAAAAATATCATTTAAACTACTTTTCGTACAATGGAGTTGTTATTTTTTGAGATATAGAGGACTGAGTTTTTTTCAGTATATTCCCCCCTCTAATGAAAATATAATTTTCCCACTTATTCAAATGATAGAATCATCCAAAATTTGGAGCGGAGAATCTTGGAATAAAATCCATAATTTTAAGACCTTTTTCGTTGTAGTCTGACACCCTCAGCACACTTACTAAAAACAACATGCATCCATGGTAAGACATGACTAAAAAATAGTAAATGGTTGAATAATGTGAATTATTGACAGATCTGTGGTCCTCCAAACAGTAAAAAAGTGTCAGGGAAAAATTACTAAAAATAGAAATCCTGGCTAGGACCTGCTAAAAATAGAAAGTATCAGTTTTAGATGAAAAAAATTACAATTAGATCCAATTTCACTTATCTTGTTGTTTTTTGACATCTTAGGATGGCTGTAAGGTGATTGTATATCTCAAAAAAATAATTTCACCCTCCATGAGGATCTTGAAGCATCACCCTAGTCACAATTGTGTCAAGGAGCGAGAAAGAACATAGTAGGGCGTAACAGGTGAAAGTCAGAGGCATTATGTAGTCTAAAAATATTTTAAAGAAGTCAAGAAATCCATTGAATTAAAGATAGCATAGTCATCGCAACGCATTTGTCAAGTTGGATCCATCATCACCTCTCCAAGATGATTTGGTTGAGGTGAGCTGATGTGAGTTGGTTGAAGTGAGCTAAGTGAGCTGGTTGAGGTGAGATAAGTGAGTTGAGCGAGCTAGATGAGCTAGTTGAAGTGAGCTCAATGAGCTAAGTGAGCTGAGAAAGCTAGGAGCTTGAGGTGGTTAAGTTGTTTGAGGTGAGATGAATGAGCTCAATAATTTAATTGAGCTAAGTGAGTTGATTGAACTAGTCAAATCACCTAAGCATTAAATTCATTTTATGTGAAGGATAAAGAGCTCACATTTTCCTATACAAGGTATGTAAACATCCCTAAATCTGATTCCATAGATACTCTTGTGTTGAGAAAATTAGATAATTGATCTTCAATTAGGGAACCTTATACTTGAGAATGAGAAACCATCCAAGCTTCAATTGACAACATTTACATAACAATGTTCTTAAACACTCAATCAAACACCTAGGAGTGTGGTCAGTCATCAATGGGTTCAAGTATCATAGAGCTAGCTTGGGATCATCAATGACCATTATGAAAGCATAAGGATAAAGAGAGTTATACTTTCTCTCATTGTGAGATCAAGGAGGAGTCATCAGTTTTCCTAAACACTCATTCGGAATTCCGAGGTGTTTATGCATCTTGTAGAAGGAGAAGATTGTGATCACCATGTCTTATAAATTAGCAACTTCTTCATCAGCAACAAATCAGTCAATCCCACTCTTTCCTTCTTATCTCTTTCTCCCTCTTTCTTCTCTCCCCCTTTCTAATTCTTCATTATACATAATCATGGTAATTTTTCTCATTCGCTTAAGTGAATTTCTAAATTTGAACTATATAAGTCCCTTTGTTTTTCCCTTGTACCAATTGTGGATTGTTGTAGATTGTGAAGCTTTGTATCACCACTACACAAGAAATAAAACTTTCATTTCTTCTATGTCCTTTGCTCATGTGTTCATCTCTTTTCTCTCTATCATATAAATTTGAAAGCATAAGTGATCTTGAATAACCAAGAAGGAACTTGGTGTCCTTGATTGATAAATATAAAGAACTATGTGTCTCTAGTTTGTTTCATCTTGCTAAATTCTCACATTTTTTCTTTCCTCTAATTGAATGTTGAACTGCTCTGGTTGTTGTATGTGTGAAATTTGATAGTGCCTACTCATAATGATAACCCTCTCTTTCCTAATTTCTCTCCTTCATCCCTCATCACTGCAAATTCTTCCCTTCTACCATGTACAAGAACTTTTCCACATGTTTAATGAAGTGTTCTTGTGTGATCCCAACCTATTGACCACTCCCACAACATTTATATAGAATTAGGATAGTTATATTCAATTATGATAGCCTACCCATACATAAAAAGGAAGGGCGTAGCCCAACAAGTGTTGGTGGAAACACGTAATTTGCAACACGAAAAATTATTTCACCAACACCAATTAAGTGATTTATATATATTGAATCAAGTGTGGATTGAAATAACTATGTCTGTTAAGATTTTGAGAGAGTTGTTTCCTCCATGAATTCTCTAGATAGACATAGTTCTTAAGAATGAGCAAACCATCTCCTCCATGAATAGTCCTTGGGCATGAACGTCCAATTGGCGGTGATCAGGAAGGTCGCTGAAAATTATGTTAATGTAATCTCCATCGATTAGCAATCGCTGGAGATTAGTGTGATTTGTGGATAAAGTTACTAACTCATATGTTTTTTAATGTGTTTTACATGTGAGAAACACTATTTATCTGCAAGATAGAGTGCCAAAGATTTTTGAGAAAATCAAGGCCAATGTGATTGATGCAGAGTGGGTCCATATGGTGTTTGTTGTATTAGGAGGGTTTCGCCACTATCAGTGGATTCCTTGTGATGTAGGTCTAATGATGGATTTTCTTGATAGATGGGATTTGAGCACAAGGGCATTCTAGTTCCCGACTAGTGAGATGAAGATCACTCTAGAGGATGTATATAAGATCCTCAGGATACCGATTCATGGTGAGAAGGTTGTACTGATCACTTGAGAGGCCCATCTCAACACTTTGAGATGATTGTATGGTGATGATGCTAGAGAGATAGGGTATACATCAACGGGCTTCCATATTAATACCTATTATGATACATGTGTGTCAGGTAATCAATTGATGGAGATGATTATGTTGGTTATATCGTGTTATGCATTACCAGATTCAGGGTGCAATTGGTTTTTAAGACACTTACGGATGTCGTGGAAGAGATTATGGAGCATTATGTTGTTTACACTTAGGCTTTTGCACTTGTGTCCCATGTGTACCTTAAGCTCTAGATGTTTGTTTGGGGGAGGAGATATGGGTTAGATGTCGGGTTTATGCTACACTGTTGGGCCGATGAAAATATATTTTTTGCGAGGCCACTAGGGCTACCATGGAGGGTAGGTGATCCTTCAGAGTATGCAGTTGGGTTTTTGAGATGGCATTTTGACTAGATACAAGATGATGAGGTTGAGTGAGACTAGACCTACTACATTTATTAGTTACAAGGTTTGTTTATCGATGATGTAGTATGGAGGCCTTATGTGAGGTACCTTGTATGGCCATGGATGGATGCACAATTGGTAGGGTTAAGGAGGGTAAGAGAGTGTAGGGGAGGGGACCAGATAAAACATAGGTCATACATTTTCCTCGAGTGCGGTGATAGTTTGGATTTCCTCAGTTGATTCTTGGTGAGTCGATAGTATATCGGCATGATGGTCTAGAAAACAATTTACTTGCACCGGTATTGGATTCGACGGGGCCAACTGAGGAGGAAAGATAGATAGAAGGGATTAATTAGGATGACATGGCAGTAGGTAAGGGTTTCAAGGCTTGGTGGGCATAGTAGTTGGTTTCTTGTGGAGCTAGGGTTAGTAGGAAGCAACATGGGGGTGGAGAGAAGGAGGTGGAGGGTGATGGTGGAGACAAGCTAGACAGGTTGTGGGAAGCTCATGATTTTTTTTAGGAAGAGGGGATAGGTTGGTGGTCAAGCATGACACCACTATTTAGGAGTGTGATAGGCTGCAACATGAGATACATCAGATCCACGTGGAGCATGATACATATTTGTAGTGGTGAGATAAATATCATCAGTAATGGGAGGTATTGTGGGTGAAGTATGGAGAGGTGGGTATGGCTTCAAAGGAAGCTAATAGTGTAGCCCAGGGAGTAGGGCCTAGTACATGGTAGGCAATGGTACCTACAGGAGGAGTTACAACCGCAAGAGGGTAAATGGGGCCTCCTAGTTTTGTGAGCATTGAGAAGTATAGAGTGCTTGGAGAGGAGATGAGATACTATTAGCGTTTGGTTACAAAATTCCTCCTTGGTGTTCCTCATTATGCGGAGCACTGAGTGAGTGAGCATCGATAATCTTGACAGGTGAAATCGGTGAGCATAAGAAATATCACACATCCATGGAGAGATCCATGGCTGGATGCACAAACCACATGAGGCTAGGGGGGAGAGCGTGTATCAATTTTTAATTTACCACATGAATTGTGGGTTTTGGATACAAATGATCTTGTATATGAGCCTTTCAAAGGCATTTTGTATAGAAATTATATATATATATATATATATATATATATATATATATATATCTATATATATTGGGATTCATATATTGATTGAGTTATTTTCCTAAACTATATATATGTGTTATGTTGATGAGATGTAATTATGAATTTTTTGATGAGTTCTTGAAATGTTAGATGTATTTGATTATGATATCAGATGCACAAATGTTAGGTATTTGGTATGCTGATGTAGTGAGATTTAAATGTGGCAATCTTGATATATAAGTCAAAATGTATTTCAATTATGGTTAAAAATAAAAAGAGCTAACTGTAGAATGGTAGTTAAAATAGAATTGTCTCATGGAGATATAAAAGCAAAAAATGCAGAGGGGGATTAAGCCTTAGGCAAACTAGGCATTTGCCTAGGGTGCCATCAATAAGGGGGCACCTCAATCTAAAAATTTACTTTTTGTCGGTTAATTTTAGAACTTAAATTTAAAATAATTTATCTAAAGATTTAATATTGATCAACCCATTTATAGATATTATTGTATAGTAACATAAATTTCATGCATACACATAAAATAATGTTGTAATATTTTTGCAAGTAAAAGAAAATATCACATATTTAAAAGCACATATGATTTTTTTGGTATTGTTACCCATTATTTGATGTAGCTCCAAATTATGTAGGTGTGTATTTTGTTCTAGAAAAAGGTTAATGTATTTTTATAATGTCATTGGTGTATCTAGTACACATGAGTATAATTAAAGGAAAAAAGTATTTTATTTTCTATTCTTAAATTTTTGGGGAAAAATTCTATTATTTTGTTATGGCGGAATTCGTAGGCCTGATCCAAATACGACTCTTCACAAAACCATGGGAGTTACATAAACATTTTTGTTTCTTTGCAGGATAGAGTTCTTATCACCTACTTGATATGGCTAAATCAAACTTGTAAGAAGCCGTGTATAAAATATTGATTTTTTACATTCTGAGCATCTACTACGATTAATGTTTTCCATCCATGAAATATTTTTCACCCTTATGTGATAACTTATTAATATATATTTATTATTATTTTATTATGACCATGATGTAAATTTAAAAATAAAAGAATATAGACATATTTTATTTATTTACTTTATGGGAAAAAAATATTAACTAAATTTGTGAGGAGAGTGTCCACTCAAACTATTGCCTAGGGCGCTCCTGACCTTTGATTCGGCCCTGAAAAAATGTAGCTACTTTTACCATTATTCAATTGAATACAAGAAGAAAAAGGGGCTCCAAGAATTTTGTGGGTGTTCTTCAAGTATTTTGTGATTGTTTTAAGCTTAAGAAACTGTGTAAAAGGATGGTGAAACAATTCTCTAGTTTTCAAGATGCGAAAGTGTATGGTATTAATCTCATATGATGTTATAGAGAGATTATTATAAGGTGAAAAACTTCATATAAAGTGAATCCTTCTTGGTTGTGATTGTAGGGGTTTGTTTGTTCTTGTTCTACTTAAATTTTGAGTTGCATTACTTATATCCCGTCATATAAATTTGTATTGATTCATGAAGAATCATTTTCCATTATCTTCAATATTTTTAGAAGGTGCGAAAAATTATCTAGAAATATCAGCCTCCTGAAAGAGCAATAAAGAAACATATCATGGTTTTTTTGTATTGTTTATACAATTCACTGTGAAAAGTTTGATTGTAACTCATATCTTAGAAGGAAAGTGGAGGTTTTTCATAAGCTATTAGTTATTTTGAAAGCTTCTTTGCATTAAGATAGACCTCCCACACCTAGAAGTTTTGAAAAATACCTTGATTCAAGAAAGGAATCATTAAAATTGTCTCTTGGACTCTACACAGGCGTTAAACCTGTAACTAGGGTTTCCAGAAGAAAAAGTGAAATATCTCGGAATTGAATTGACAAAAAAATAAATTTTTTTGAGGGAATGATGGAATAAATAATAGGAGGTGAATTCATAAATAATGATTTTGCTTCATCAAGTATCAAGAGAGATAATCTTACCAGTGTGCTAAAGAACCCGCAACATATCCTTGTGTTGGCATTTTTTACAAATTTAGTAAAGGATAATCAAATGTGAAGGTTTGAATTCTCCAGGAGAGATTTAGGAAGGTGTTTGAAGTTATAAATTTTAATAATTGAAGAGGGTATGACTCTTTCATCATGGATTATTTAGTTGTGCAAGTCATAAATTGTGACACTAGAGGCAAAGTAGTGAAAAAGGGGTGACTGTCAATATCTTAAGGGGTGAAAAAGTGTAATTAAAACCTAAAATCCTTGACGATTGTATTAAAACCTCTTTAAAACCATAAATAAATATATTTTGGATTAATTTCACCTTTCTCTCAAGAATATACAAGTAAGAAAGGTAAAAGTGGACTCAGAGACCTATTTGTTGTTGGTGTTTAGATTCAATCCTGCAAGGAAATTTGATTATCTCAAGGTGAAATGAGATCAACCTTATTGTGATAATAACTTCTTCTTACAATTTCATTTATAATAAAGATTATATAGCACATGGCAATGAGTGTAGATAAATCCTAAGTAATATTTTAAGCCATTGGAACAAGAAAGGACCTTGGAGACCCATTGAGTGATTGGGCTACACCATGAAGGGACATAACAATACGCCTTAGTCCTATTATGACAAGTGGTGATCATGGATTGTTTGGAAGATGATGCGGAAAAACTATAATTTTAGCACTTGGGGGCCTAGACTGGTCATATGAGAAACCATGCAAGAGTAAGGGGGCACATTTTTGTTTCCCTATTGTACCTTTGCTTTGGGATGGAAGGGACAGAAAAGTGCACCTTAGCCTCATGATGACAAGTGATAAGTTGAGGTTTCACGAGGCAAGGGATAGAAAAATTAGAAAAGGGGAGACTGAGGCTTACCACGTTCATGTGATGGGTCCATCGGATCAACTGGGCATGGGATGCACTTTTTGTGTCCCCATTGTCCCCTTGGGATGAAATGGAAGGGACAAGAAAGTGCACCTCAGTGTCATGTTGGCACGTGGCACTTGAAAAATTGGCTAAGTATGAAAGGATTACCTTATGCAGGACCTTAAAGACTTATGAATACAATGGGATTGGTATTGAGGTCTAATTCAACTTGAAACCCCCTCAAAAATAGCCTTATTTCTTGGGATCACAAGGTGTGTTTGCCAAGAATGAGTTGTGGAAAGAATGTTTGGATATTGTGAACAAATTTAAAATACCACCATTTAGAGGATTGAATCAGATTTCCAAAGGTATATTTTTTTAATTCTAACTCATTTTGGAGCTCCTGGTATCATCTTCCGAAGCTTGGGTGCTTTTTTGAACTATAATTTCCTTCACATTCAAAAAAGTGCTTTCGTTTAACTCTTCCCTAAACCACCAAATATTCCATAAAATTTTCTAAATCACTTTCAATATGATCTTATCTCCTCAATACCACTTCCTGATGAATTTGAGCCTTCATTTTTTTCTTAAAGTGTGGACACCTATCTTAGAAAGGCTAAAAATAGTCATTCCCAAGTCACTGAAAAATTTGTCTTGAGAAACATTGTATCAAAAGAATTTCATGAGCTTTTTTTTTGACATTTCAAACAATTGGGAAAGTGTATTAACACATATGAGCACTCAGAGGGTGAGGATATGCATGACACAAGGGAATAACTGATATGGAGGAGTGCTCAGAAGGATTTACAAGAAAAATGTGTGACACTAGGGTAAATTTGTCATGTTTTTTACTTGAATTTTTCCCTTGCAAAACCCATGACAATAGTTATATATTAAAGTGCCTAGTAAATGAAAGAATAATCTAGGATTATATCATATCCAGTTATGAAAACTTATTTGGAAAAGGGGCATTGATTTAGAAAAGGTCTTAGGGTGGTTGAACATGGAGAAAATAAAGTGTTTAGTAAAAAACTTAATGCACAGTCATACACAGTCTTCATGGAAGTGTACAGTCCAATATTGACAAATTAAGATCCTAGGAATCAAATTTTTGGGGTAAAGACAAGTAATAAGGGTTGAAAAGATAAATTTTCATGTATTTAAGTCCTTGGAAGTATGGTGTGAGCCTAAATTTTCATGAAGAAGAAAGACTCTTTAACATTCATGTCATAATTTTGGAGATAACCCAAGAACTTCCTACAAATAGCGTTACAAAATCCAAGGTGGTATCATAGACATGAAATTTTTATAGAGAAAAGGTATACATTGAGATAGACAAGGAAATGAAATACCTTCATGCTTGAAAGGTGTCAGAAAATAAGATAAGTTACATAGTTAACATTGCATAGTGAATAGTGAACTAGAAAAAAAGACAAATTATATTTCTTGTACTTGAAGCCATAAATCAAGTCTAAGGACCTAACATAATTGATTTGGAGGTTATATGAGTTATGCAACTTGAATATAAATATTAAGAATCCTATAAGATAGTGAAGACATCAAAACCCTAGTAAATGGTTCATGTGAGCCTAGAGACCTAATTAAAGGGCTAACAACAAGGTGAGAGATGGACTGGGTAAAATGTGTTGAGAGTTGAAGTGTGAAATTTTTCATGAAGCTATAACTTGATAATGGGTATCCAAAGAGTAATCAATTTTCAAGAACCTTTGTATATTTTTCTAAGCTATGAGGTTTAGATCAAAACAAGTCTACAAGGAAACCTAATGAGGAAATGGTAAGGGAGAAGTTGGAGGAATTGTTCTTTGTATTGGAAGTTAAAACTTTTTTATACATTTGAAGAACCCTAAAAGGTATCCATAAAGGTGACCAAAATCGGACAACAATTTTTTCAGTTTAGAAGGGCTAGTAGCACTTGAAGTGGTTTATAAGGGTGAAATAAAGGAATGAATATCACTCCTTCATGAAAGTGGTAAAATCTTGTTTGTGTTGGGAAATTAGAGTTTCCATGGTAATTAGTAATATACCATGAGGTAAATAAATGGGTAGTTTGTTATTTGTTTGTACGGTTTGGAGTGATTTGTGGGAGGATAAGGATAGGGATTAGATCCCATATATTGTGGATCAATATCTGTATAAATATCTCTCTCAAAACTAATAAAATTGTATTGTTTTGATTGACTAAATTCCCTGATTTGGTATCAGAGCAGGCTTCTGTTCTAAAAATTTTTCAGGCCTTGATCTTCATAGAGTTAAACAGTGTAGACCACGTGCAAAGGCTCTTCATATACGAAAGGTCTTCCTTTTCCTTGTCAATGGTAATGTAATGTGGACCATGTGCTGATCCCATTCACATTCGAAAAGGATGTTTAGAAATATTATTTATTGATATATTATTTTGCATGGAGGCTATATTATTTTCAAAAAAAAAAAAATTTAAATTGCAGGCGTATGTTTTTTGAAATTCGTCCATCATACTTCACTCTACGTTAGCTGCATACAGTTTGAGGAGGTCGATTGATATAGCTTAACATTCTGTGTTAGCTGCGTACATGTGTTTGTTATTTCAGATCACAAAATCAAGTTGATCCGCCATCAATTGAAGCTTTTAATGAGGAAGGGGAGATAGTGTTCGCACCAAGATTCATGCTTTGTATTTGGTATTGTAATATTATCCCTCACAGTAACTGGATCTCTACCGATCCACCATTTTCTCTCGTTCATATATCAACATTCCAAACTACGTTGGAGATCTGACTAAGCAATCGAAAAGATCTTGGCACTACCAGTCGTTTGAATTCCTCAGAAAATTGATCTATATCGGGCAGACCAAAATGCTTCAAATAGCTTTGTCTGTGTATAAACTCTTCCATTGGTTAGATTTGGATCTACGTGGTTTCATTATGTACATCGCATCTTGAGATCAACGTCCCATAACTTCTTCTTTTTTGAAATTTGAATATATATATTCCGCAGATTGGATTTGGAGAGTTCACTGCATGCATGGAGTTCTGAGGTCCACCGTCCAAGATATTCATTCTTCACGTGTTCCTTGAACGGATCTGACATCCACATATCAGATCAGCAGCGACCTGTTCCAGCTGTGCATAAAAGGCAGATATTAGATTCGAACTACTTCACAGATCTGCAGCGAGTAGTCCCAGCTGTGCATGAAAGGCGGATCCAGAGGACAGATCTACAAAATTTGGACGTGTATCTTTCAAATCAATTTTTTGGGTTGTTGTCTTGTATAAACTAGTTTTGATCTTTTAAATTATAGAAAGTAATTAAAGATTACTTTCTTATTTCTTCATTGGTATTTTTAAAAAAATGGAAAAAATGAACCAGATAGAAAAATTTGATGGAAAGGATTTCCATACATGGCAAATCCAAATCCAACTGTTGCTGATTGAAAAGGATCTTTGGGACATTGTTGATGGAGGATCGGTTGCACCAACAGATGTAGACGCACTCCAAAATGGAAAGTCAAAGATAAAAAAGCTTTGGCCATTATTGGCCTCGGATTATCCAAACCATATCTACATCATGTAGATTTCAAAAAATCATCCAAATAAATATGGGAAGCATTGAATCAATTATTTGGATCAAAAACTGACAATGCAAAGATAAATATGAAGCAGAAATTATATGGGTTGAAAATGGAAGAAGGAGGAGATATTGTATCTCATATCAGCAAGTTCCGCTCTCTAATGGCCCAACTGGATGGCATTAACGAAAAGGTGAAACCCAATGATGCAAAGGCCATATTACTAAATAACATGCCTAAAAGTAAGTCCAATATGGTGTTTACTTTAAGTAAACTAAATCCAAGCTTGGAGAGCATAATAGCAACGCTACTCGATATAGAAAGCAAGGATGATGAAGAAGAAGAAGCAACATTAGCTAGTCAATCAAGTAATTCCTATAAAAGATCAAAACATATCAAAAACTATATATGTTTTTATTGTAGGAAGCCAGGACATGTTATTCTCAACTGCATGAAAAGAGCAAAAGATCTACTTGATGGAAAACTATCCGACAAGGCCATGGCTACTGAAGAAGATGATACTGAAGAACAAAACACACATGCTAATACTGAAGATTTTTCAAGCGATGAGGATTATCTTTTTTAAATTGTTTGTGTTTTGTATCTACCCATGTCAACTCTAAGGGAGGGAATGTTGGGAAATTAGAGTTTCCATGGTAATTAGTAATATACCATGAGGTAAATAAATGGGTAGTTTGTTATTTGTTTGTACGGTTTGGAGTGATTTGTGGGAGGATAAGGATAGGGATTAGATCCCATATATTGTGGATCAATATCTGTATAAATATCTCTCTCAAAACTAATAAAATTGTATTGTTTTGATTGACTAAATTCCCTGAGTTTGTTAGATGAGTTTGAGTAGATACCAAGTGAAAATAGCCTTTGAAACAATTCAAGTAAGAATATGGTGTGTTATTGCACACGGGAAGTTCTTGAGCTTTGACTTGTTTATTGATTTGGATGGATTTTGAAACTAACTTTCAAGTGATGGATTGAATCTACTACCCCTCTACATTAAAGTGGTACCAGAGAAGGTTTGTCAATAAGATAAATAATCTAACAAGATTTTGTGCTAAGTGTGTATTATTAAATTAACAGGTTAGCTATTAAGAAGATAAGAGAAGTTGTGAAGATAAACAACAAGAAACAAGGAACATAATTGAATGAATAAATAGTTGAGTTAAGAAGTGATTTGCATAGACTTGAATTCTTGGAATGGTTATGGTTACATGAAAGAAATCAAGTATATGGTTGGTGTTTGAAAACAAGGGTGAAGTGGCCTAATGATTCACTTGTTAAGAAAGGAAGAAGACACATGATGAATTCCATGAAAACAAAAGACGATAAAGAGGGAAAATCCTTTGGAGGCTTGAAAAGTAGAGATTTACCAAGTGAGCAACATGAAAGAGAACTTGTAAAAAGATTTCTCATTGTGGAGAGCATGGAGAAAGGTAAAGAAGATGGGATAAGAGAAAAAGTGAAAAAAGAAGCACTTGTTGAAGAAATGAAGAAAAATAAGAACGTGCCAAAGAAAGAGGCACTCATGGAGACATTTTGGTCTCTAATTTTATTATATAATGTTGTGTTTAAGTGCATGTGTGTAGGTGTGATAAAATTTACATGGAATTTGAAAGATAATGCATTGAAATTTGCAAGAAATGGAGCCAAAAGAGCATCCATAGAGACAAATGAGAGTGATAGAAGATGAAAGCAAGTTGTGGAAGTCTACAAACATGAGATTGAATTCCTTTAGGATGCTAATGATAATATAAATTTTCATGATGCTTTGGAAAGAATTCTATTAGAGGAAGACAAGAAAGAAAACAAAAACAAGAAGATTTCAAGTAAAGAGATAAGACAATACATTCAGTTGATGAGCAGGTTTATACATGTTTGAATATTGATTTTTATCATGCATTTGAAGAAGAAATTTCTAATATAGATGGTATAAAGAATAATGAATTTAATTCTTCAAAATCAAAATTAAATCATGGATATATAATGCCAAAATGGATCAAGAAATCAATTGATTGTAAGAAGGATATTGATGCAAAGTAAATACGAAAACAACCAACTCAATAAGCTAAAGATGATCAATCACCCAAACTACCTAAAATCTCTGCAAGAGAATCTCTTTTGCTTAAGCCTATAAAGCTTCCTAAGCATGCAAGTTTTGATTATATGAAGTCTTTAAGAGATATGGAATTTAGATGCTTTGTTCCTATGCCTCAGAGGTGCTAAACCAACATCTAAATTGATTGCAAGCCACTGACTGCAAACTTCAATACTTTTCAAACCTCCTTAACTACCATGTTTTGGTTACCTAAGAACATTGTTTCCTTAGCTCTAAAACATGCAAATTTTACCTTTTTAGTTTTGAATGAGCTCTAAAATTAATGCACCTTGTTCAAGATCCCTACTCAAAGAAATATCAATCTTCACAATGATGGAAATCACAAGAAATCAAAAAATTCCATCACCTTGGCCAAAATTGTCCTATAGGCTTCTTAAGAGCAATTCCGTTGGTGGAAACTGATTGGGAGCATCTAGTGAAGACCCAAGACAAAGTAAAAACTGATATGAGTACCCATTAGAATCCCCAAACTCATTACCAAATTTTATCACCCAACTCCAAAGTTAGACCTTCTTTCTCTCACCTTCTCTTTTCCAATTAGCCCTTGTTCTTGTAGCCCTGGTTTTGAGGTTTTCTTAGCATAAATTTTGTTTCAAGTGGTTTCTAGAAAAAACTAAAGGTAATTTTGGGTACCCATTATCCCTTTTTACATGAATGTGAAATTTCAAGGTCTAATCCAAGGTTTAAGTACCTTTTTCACTAACTAGTCTTCACCAATTAGGCCTTTAAAATAGGACAATCCACTTAACTCCAAATTGGTACGGATTATGAGAAAATGAGGGCATGGAATGCCTTAAATATTCACTATTATCACTTTATACACTCATATGATGTTTCTCAATTCTTGGCACATAAAACCTTGTTTAAGTCATACTATCCACATTTTCTTGTTGGCACATTAGGTGTCTTGTACTCCAAGTTGGTAGATTGTCAAGGATTTCTTACAAATAGAATCATTTTGAGAAATGGAAACTTTATATTAAGTGAGTACACACTCTTAGGCTTATATCTTACCTAATTCACTCAATGGCTCAATCCCTAAGTCATCTAAATCCTTACTTTTAGGTCTGTATGAAGCTTTGTTTTAGAGATGGTCAAACTAGTAGGAAGACTATTATGGACTCCCAACAAAATGAAGAGTTTTAATCATCAAACCTTCAATAATCCATGAAAAAGGGCTACTCAATTTTGACCACACCAATCTTATCCTTTGAAGCATTTCTTAATTCCTTAAACAATAAAAACTTTTCCAAACCCTAGCAAGGGTTTCTACATGTTCGGTAAGAAGATAAACTAGGTTTTAAAGTCTTTTAATCACTTGCAAACCAAAAAGTCTTAAAATGAGTTTTTTTCATGATTATACATCTACACAAATGAATATATGGTTATGAAATGCCTTTAGAGCTTGCAAAATGATCTAATATAGTCAAACATGAAGCAAAGAACATTGTTCATAGTCACAACTTGGAGAAATTCATTTATTGATTCCTTTTATTCAAAAAATGAGGGTCTATTTCGTAAAATAACATCTCACTTACATTCATTAATGCTCTTAAATTCCCAAATCACAATTTACTTGTTCTCAAACTATCTTTTTTCCCACAATTTGGAGGCAATCATCCATGTTACAACCCTCTCCTTTTCAAAACAGAGTTAGTTTTTTTTACAGTTTTTCTCCTTTACCCCTAGAACCCTCCTTTCTTTTCTTTTTTCCTCCTCATTCGAATGAAATCATCCTTCATAATTACTAACAATTAGTTATGCATCCTTCTATAATTTTCAAGATTATACTTCATATTACACACTTGGGTTAAGACTAACAAACTAATTTAGATGTCAAAACCTAGATTAATAGTTATGACCCCCAAGAAGGACTGGATTCACCTTATTCAAACATCTTTGAGACTTCCTAGACACCAATCAAATCACTCATAGGCCAAAAAATGGCCAAAAGGGAGATACACCTTACACTAGGATTCAAACATGCTTTTGGAGGGAAACTCCTTCATAGTTCAAATTTGAATTTTCAAGCTTTCTAATGACCTCTAAACCCCTCAAATGACTTGTCTTGACCTCCAAAACTTGATTACACTAATATTTGACTGAAGAGAAGAATTTTAAACTGATGCCCCTACATTAAATGTAAAACTCAAACAAGAGGTTAAAGAAGATGAAAAATGCAATGGAGGAAAAGAGGAAAATGACAAGGAAAGAGCAGCTTTCAAAATGAAACAAGCACATAATAAGGAGGTATAAGATGGAAGTATGAAAGAAGAGTCTCAAAGCATGGACTAGTTTGTGATTCAAGAAGGAAGAATGAAATGATAATCACGTATCAACCCAAGGTGATGAAAAACAAAGTGTGAAAGGTTAAAGGAATGAAATAGGAATAGGTTAACAAAATCTCCAAGCATAAAAGGGAAGGAGCTTTCCAAGGTGAGATCTATACATCCTCATGAGTCAAGTAAACAAGACAGAAGTGATGAAGAAGAGCCTAAGAGGACTGAAGTAAGCCTAACCAGAGCTTGGAAAGAGAAGAACGCCAATGAAATGAAAGGTAAGCAAATTGTTTTGCATGCTTTGAATAATGATGCATTAAATAAGTTCATTGAAGGTGATGATGGATCCCATAATAGAATGGATATGATAACTAACATGCAATATGAGGAATGCATGGTAATGAAATCTAAGAGAGAGATTAGAAAACTGAAGGAGGAAGATAAATTGAGAAAAGAAGAAGTGACAGCTGAGTATAATGTACTAGCACATAGTTTGAGAGAAGATGAGGAACAAATAGGTCCCAAATTTGACGAGGAAATTTGAAAAATGAATGGTATCCTATTGCAAGAGGAGATGAGGATGATTTAGGAGCTATTGAATCCCCTTAGGAATTATTTACACGAAGTATTATTGGTGTAAACACATTCACACTAGGGCGTGTGAACTAGTTATTTAGTGGAGCACATATATTTTTATTTGCAAAAAAATATTTTGGGAGATATTGTAATTCCCGTAACTTCTTGGAGTTATTTGAGAGATTCTCTCCACTCATTGATTTTTGGAGATAATCTCATCTCCTTGTTTAACAAATCCCACCTATTACTTAGGTGAGGATACGTTTTGAAATCACCTATTTATTTTGTTTTTCTTGTGTAATTCTCAGTCTCAACCTTTGTTCTGTAATTTTGTTGCAGAGTAGATTTTATTGTTTCTAAGATTTTAAATTTCTGGTTTATGATCCTGTCTTTGTTTGAAGGTTTTTACTGGAAAGGTGTTTTTTTAGGCTTTTTGATTTACAACTCGGACTCAACTTGTTCTTCCTCCTCGGTGACTCGGGCTTCCTCCACAGTGACTTGGTCTTCTTTTGTAAGGCTCGATTTGCTTATAACAAGGCACCATTTTTCGGATTTGTTATATTGCTTATTTTGGAGAGCTCTCCATTTAGCTCACCCTGTGCAGACTGCCTTTTAACACGACCTGTTTTCTCCTTGGCCTTATCTCGTTGTGCATTTGGCTGCAACTCGGCCCCTTCGAATCGCTATCTGCCCAGCTCGACGTGATTATTTCCCTTAAATATTTACTTGGCGTTCAGATGGTTTCGGGAGCAGATTTGCCTTAGCTCCGCACTATTTGTGTGCGTAGATCGGTGGTGGCTTGGCATCACTAGTATTTCTCTTGGATTTGGAGAGTGAGCGATTGAGGCTCGGCCTCTCTGCTCTTGGTGGCTACAACCTCTAACCTGGCAGTGGCTTTATCTCAAAGCCCCTTGAAAAAATTCGCTTGTGTGTAATAGATGCCTCAACCCAGTTAATGACCCGCCGAGTCCGTAAGCCAATCCACGGATTCATCTTGGCCACCATACCAGCTTGGTTCTTAGCACCCCGAGCTATTTTTTTTGCAAGGTGAATTTTTATTGAATTTTTTTTAATGCGCAAAATTAAAATTTGAAGGTGGCATAAATTTTTTGGAATGATAATTTTTTTTCTGGAAATCCTTTTTTCTCCATTACTGTTTTCAAGTGGGATTGTCAATTTTCCACCATGTCAAAGGGAGTTCCTTCTTCTTCTATGCCCGCAAATGTAATGGATTTATGTGTGTTTGAATCTTTAAATTCAAAAAACTACCATGAATGGAAGCTGAAAATGGATAAATTGCTTAAATCATGGGGTCTCTGGCGTGTTTTTCATGACTCGGTACCCGCCTTCACCAATGAAAAATACAAGTACGGTTACACTTGTAAACAAAGTGAAGTTTGGGGGATTATTTCTCTAAATGTTTATGATAGTCTAAAGTTCCATATTTCAGTTGCAAAATCTCCAAAAGAGGTATGGGATAAATTTGAAAGCTTATTTTCCAATATTAACGAGTTTAAATTATTACAAATGGAAATGGAATTTATGCAAATTGCACTTTCCAATTTTCCTTCCATAGAAATTTTTTTGAGTAAATTTAAGGAACTCGAACGAAAAATAAACGCTGGTGGTAGAGAGAAAAAAGATAACGAGTGCATTTTCTTAATTTTGTCAAAGTCAAAAGGTCCCTATTTAGTTTTCACTTTTACTTTCTTTTCCACCATGGATGCTCTAGGAGACCAGTTTCAAGTACCTTCATTTGGAGTTTTTTGTGATAGGTTATCTCGTGAACATTAAAAATTAATGTCACTTGATGCCTTACCACATTCAAATTAGGAATCATTAACAAATTCTCTTAAGAGTAAAGGGAAACCAAAGCAAAAATTTAGACTTAACACTACAAAATCTATTAAATCATCTCCTACTACCATTGATAAAACCTCTGATGCTCCTAAGTCTTCTAGTCCTAGGAAAGGGGAAAATATTGTTAAAAGGAAAGAGTACGATCCATGCCCCTTTTGTAGCAAAACAAATCATCCATAATCTAGATGTTTTGTGAGAGTTGAAGCACTTGAGAAAATGTTAAAACAACATAAGATTTCAGTTCCACCTCTATCATCCTCTTCTAATACTGGTAAAGGAAAAGCTCTTTCTACATGGGGCTTCTCTTCGTTGAAGGATAGATGGACCTTCAAGTGCCACACATTACATAAAATTTTCTAAAATTTTATTGAGTTCAATTTCTCCTTGCAACATTTCTAAGATTATGGTAGGAAACTCTACATCATTAAATGTTGAGGGTTTAGGAATCATTGATATTCCAAATGGTTTTGTTCATGATGTTATCCATGTTCCCCACATTTCTAATAATCCGTTGTCATTATACTAGATTTGTAATTTAGCTAATGGGAAAACTATTGAATTTTCTCCAAATAAAGTTGTAATAAGTGAACTGAATGATCCTAATGATATTGTAGCTATGTAGCTAGAGGTGTTGTTGACCCTAACTCTCGATTTTATCTTTTTGAAAAGTTTGAGATCTCATAAGGATATTCTATGATTTCTCATTCAGATTCTATGAGTAAGTTATGGCATGAAAGGTTTGGTCACCTCAACTACAGGTATTTGTAGTAGTTATTTTCTCAGAACATGGTAACTAGCATTCCAAAAGTCTATTTCAATGATTGTATTTATCCTAGGTGTATGTTGGGAAAGCAACATCAAGATCCTTTTCTGAAAGGACAAGCTAAGAGAGCTAAGGCTCCTTTGGAGTTAATTCTTAATGATCTCATGACTTTTCCTTCTCAATCATTTTCTGGTTGTAAATATGTACTGACGTTCATTGATGATCTTATAAGGAAAACTTGGGTATATTTCCTTCTTTATAAAAGCGATGTGTTTGATTGTTTCAAGGAATTCAAAGCCTTTGTTGAAAAATAATCACCACATTGTATTAAAAAACTCCGCACTGATAATGGGGGAATATATAAGTAATACATTTGGAATTTTTTGTACAAATCATGGTATTTTGTATCAGTATACAGTGCTTTACAACCATCAATCAAATAGAGTTTCTAAACATAAGAATCGGACACTAAAGGAAATTGCTACTTACATGATCCAGTCAAAGAATTTAGCACCAAAATTCTAGGTTGAATCCATATATTTTGCTAACTATATTCAGAATATGATGCCACACAAAGTAGTTCAAGGGATAACTTAAGAGGAAACATGGTTAGGTGAGAAGCTAGATGTATCTAATTTTCCTGTTTTTGGAAGCAAATCTTGGGATTTTATACCTAATGAAAAAATAAAATCCATGCAACCCAAAAGTAAAGAACTCATATTTGATGGTCACTATGAACATGTGAAGGAATATCGTCTTCTAGATCCAACTACTTTTGAGGTACTTTATAGAAGGGGTGTTTGTATTGATGATAACGATTCTTCTAATGTGCATCAAGTATATGATCAAAATTTGTCTCATATTTCACCTTCTTCTGAGTCTATTGATATGCTTATTGATGATGATTCTAAATAAGATCATGTGGCACCAGTTCCACTTCCTCCTCATCCTACACAATAACATCCAAAATGGCCGTAATCCACTCTTCAATATGATGGTGACTTGGTTGGTGAACCTAGTGATCCTCGACGTATGAGAGCTGGAACTTCAAGTAATGTTGTTTATCAGACTAATGTTATGCCTGTAAGAATAGCTCTGGAAAGTTAAGCCATTTCTAATGATCCAGTCACATTTTTTAATCTTTTAGTCATCAAGAATGGAAAAATGCTATGAAAGAGGAATATTCTTCTCTTTTGAACAATAATACTTGTGAATTAATGCCTCTTCCTAAAGGAAGAAAATTTTTGATATGTAAATGGGTCTATAAGACCAAATGTGCTTCTGATGGACCAATTGAAAAATACAAGGCTCATCTTGTTGCTAAGGGATTTCATCAAATTGAAGGAGTTGACTACTCCGAGACTTTTTCTCCTGTAGCAAAGATGGATTATGTATGCTTTCTTTTATCCCTCATTGCTTCTCATCGATGGTATGCATTTCAAATGGACATGAAGAGTGCTTTTTGGCATGGTTATCTTCATGAAGAAATTTATATGGAGCAACCTCACGTTTTTGTGTAGGACTCTTCATTGGTTTGTAGACTTCGTCATTCTCTATATGGTCTCAAAAAAGGTCCTCGAGCTTGGTATGAGAAAATGAATGATTTTTTGTTATCTACTGGTTTTGATAGATGTGAAATTGACCATATAATATATTTACTAAATCAAGGTGATGATTTTTTGATATTAGTTTTATATGTTGATGATCTCATCCTCACATGTAGCTCAGTTTCACTAATTCAAGACATCCACGAAAAAATGAAAATCAATCTCGATATGACAGACTTAGGTTTGTTGCATTTTTCCCTTGGTCTCCAAGTTCATCAATCCTCAGCAAAAAATTCCATTGGACAAAGGAGGTATACTACAAACTTGTTATAGAAATTTAAAATGGATAACTGTAATCCATCTCCCACACCATTTTAGTCATGTATTGAATTGACTATTGATTGCAAGTCTAACCTTGTTGATGCCACTTTGTATAGACAACTAGTTGGAAGTATTCTCTATCTTACTCATACTCATCCCAACATCACTTTTTTTGTTGATCTTGTGTCTCATTTTTCACATGAGCCTCATGAGAGTCACTTTTGTAAGCTAGGAAAAATGAACTACTAATAAGGAAGTAAAATACCAATAATCATAACTCCTTCGCGTTCCATAGCAAACCTCGGAATGGGCTAGGAAACTTAGATTGAGGCTTGATTATGTGATATGTAGGTGCTTTTCCTTCAAGACGGAGCAAGGCCTTCCTGCAACAACGATTCTCTTACTTTGCACCAGATGGAAAAAATGATTATGAGGCTATTTAGGCATTAGGATGAGGCAGAAGGATGTTCTTTGCTCAAAGGATGCAAGAACTTAGATAGGGCATTCAAGCTTATTCTCCATGTCCTTAGAGAGGAGGGGTAAGGTTGTATTTATAGCTTGGGGGAGTGATTAACTTAGAGTAATTTAAGTAATCATGGTTTGAAAATGTGGGCAAAATTAGGTGAGTGGGGACCATGAAGAATGGGTTAGGATTAGATTTTGGATTTTTAATTCATAAGTGAAGGATTTTAGGTGAGTGGGGACCACGAAGAGTGGGTGAGGATTTGAATTTAAATTTTTAATTCAATAGTAGAAAAACATGGAGAATAATGACATGTGGTGAGGTTGAGTTATTTTTTGGATTTTGAAATGGATAATTAACCAAATTATATTTGATTAATTCGAAGTGTATTTTTGTGGGAAATGAGGAAGGGGAATTAATTGATTTAGGACAGATGTGAAATTAGGGTGTCTACATTTGCCCCTCTTTGGAAAGGTACTATGAAAGTAGTGTCCTTTCAAAGAAAGTAGATGGGATGTGGGAAGAATTCAATCTACTTTTCTTAAGAAAAAGGTAGAGCTAATGTTTTTTGGGGAGAATAGAAAGTGGTGAGTGACGGATGTCATAGTATACTCAAAAAAAAAAATGTCATGAGAAGATGTGATTATGGATAGATGTGGTGATGCCCCATCGAGAGGACTGACGAGAATGGAATATACGAAAGAACTCTCGAAAAGAAGAGAAATGAATTATGCGGAGAAGAGGACGATAATGGAGTGGAAGAGACTAGAATGACCACACGACACAAATGGAGAAAGGATTCAATTGTCCTTGAATGATAGGTGTGAAAGTGTGTGGGAAAGAGAAAAGGGAATGGATAGGATTGGGGATGGATTATGAGAAGAGTAATGGTGGTAGGGAAGGGGAAAAAAATGAATTAAAGAAGGAGAAATAAGAGAGAGGGATGATAGGAGAAGAAGGGAATGATGAAGGAAAAATACGGAGAAAAGGAAAATGTCAGAGTAGAGAGTGAAGGGATGAAATAAAGAGATGTGCCAAATGAAGGAAGCAACAGAGATAATAAAGAGGGATACAGAAAAGTGAAAGAAATGATAGAGCTAAGAAAATAAGAAAATGGGGAAGGATAAATAAGAAGGAGAAGACAAGGTGGGAGTAGGGGGTGAAATCGACAAAAAATGAAAGAGGACGAAAGAAGAAGTAGAATAGAGAAAAAAAGAAACTATGAGGGGCGAGGAAAGTGTGAAAAAGAGTAAAGAAAAGAAGAGAAACAAATACAGAATGAATGAAAAGGTAGGGGTGGTAGAGAAAGAGAGAAGTAGTCAGGAGGAACGTGAAAATTAGGGGAGAGGAAAGGAAGATAGAGCGAATATAGGGAGAATATTGAAGGAATCATGTCATTGCGAGGAAGACCAAGGCTAAGAATATGAATAAGACCATATGGAGATGCATGTGGAGGGTGGTATGATAAAAAATACAGGACAATGCTGAAGAGCCAGGTTGTTGATGGGGAAGTAAGGAGGAAACGTGATGCAAAAAGGGGAAGAAGATGGTTCAGGGGAAGGGAAATAAGATGGGGGGTGGTAGAGAGAGAAGAGGATAACAAAGAAAATGATGTAGAAGGAAGGGAATACATAAAGGGGATAATAAGTGGAAAGGGAATAGTATAAGGAATGTAAAGAGAAGAAAGAGGGGAGGAATGACATCGATTGGAAAATATGCGGAGATGCATGAAATGAGGATATTAGGATGACAAGAAAATAGACAAAGGATGTATGATGAAGACAGTAAAGATATTGAAGAGGGCGAAGGGAAGATGGAGAGATGGGTAAGAAGCGACATGAAAGGGTGGGATTAAGGGAAAAGAATGGGAGAGAACAAATACTGGGGGGTAGAAGAGGCAATGCTGATGAGGGGACGTTAGGGAAAGCCCCCTTACAATGAGTGGTGGGGAAGGGTGAGAGAAAAAATGAAGAAAATGAGAAAGGTAATGAGGATTGGAAAGGGTAACACCAAAAAAGGGACGTTATGGAAATCCCCCTTACAATAAGTGGCGGGCTTAGAGGAGGGAAGGAATGAAGGGAAACTCTAGAAGGTCCAAGGTAGTGAATGAGGTCGTGCGGAATGAGGATTGATGATTTTTAGGGAAATCTCACTTACAATTATTAACGCGGGAATAGAAGATGATGATGAAAGAATGATAGAGGAATGTTAACAATAATGGTGAAACATGTGTGTGGGTAGAAATGTGGGGGGGATTTGAGAAGATGAAGTGGAAATAGTAAAGAAAATGGGAGGGATGAGTTGGGACTAGGTGAAAGTGATGAGAGGATTTGGGTGATGATGATGAACGAGGTGAGGATGAAGAACAAGACATGAAAATAATGGGAAGAAATGATATAAAGGATGATGGATCAAGAAGGAGAAAATGGGGGGAAAGAACGTGATTGTAGACAAAAGAGATTATAGGTATGTTGTAAGAGGATATGTGGAGAAAGGATAATGGTAGGAGGAAAAAGTGGGTAGTAGGAGAGACCAGGTGGAAGAATCGATCAACAAAGTGAATGAAGAATGAGGCGAGGGAGAAGTTCATGATGATGAGTTAAGCGTAGGGAGGACCCTGACATAATACTGTCATGTGATGGAAGTGGTTAAGTAAGATTGCCAAGTGAGCGAAACTAGAGATGACAAGTGGGCAAGCAAGAAGTGATGTTTGTGAGAATGGAAAAAGGAGGTGAAAGGATGTGATAATGGGGAATGCTGGGAAAAAGTGAAGAGTGAAGGGTGTGTAGGGATGGGGAAAGGCAAGGAGATAGATCATCCTTAAGAGGGACTCTTAAGTGAGATTGCCATGCCGGGTGAGTGGTTAAGTAAGATTGCCAAGCAAAGGAGGGTGATAGTGGTGGTAAAAAGATGTGATGATGGGGAATGAAGACGAAAGATGGATGCTAAGATTGTAGAGTGATGGGCGACTGTAAGATGACATGTCATGCTTAAGAGAATATCTTAAGTAAGATTTTCATGTTGCCGAAGAGGTTTTGTAAGATCACCTAACCGATAGGGATGATATGCAAGGAGGAAGACAAAATGATATTGGGGACATGGGTGGAATGGTAGGTTGAAGAATATGATCGCGACGAGAGGTGAGAGAAATAAGATGGGGGAAGGCCATAGGGCTGATCAACCTTAAGTGGAAGTCTTGAGTAAGATTGCCATGCGGCCAGAATGGTTAAGTAAGATCGCCAAGCTGAAGAAGAAGAAGGATGATGATAGAGTTGGTGGGAATAGGGTATGAAAAAATGGACTGAAGGGGGACCCTCAAGTGAATTTTCCATACTACGAGAGTGTGTAAGTAGGATGACCAGGCATAAGACAGATTTGGGGAAGGATGAGAAAAGAGTGAGTGAGGTATTCCTGAGTGGTATATGATATGAGATGAGGTGATAACAAGAAACAAAGGAAACAAAGGAGTGTAACATGAATTGATGAAGGAATATATGTAGTGAAGGGTGGAGAGTGTGAGGGGAATAATTAATTGGGATGCCCACGTGGTGAGAGTAATGATGCGAGAATGAGAAGCAGAAGAGGTGAAATGGGAAGATGTGTGTGGTGGTGAGTGTTATTTGATGAGAGGGGAGGTTGTGAAGAAGCTTCTACAGCGGGAAGATCTTAGGGAGAGAGTAAACTTCCACCAAGGATCCCATATAGAAGGGGTTATTAAGTAAGAATGTTAAGTGGGAAGCAAAAGAGTGAAAGGAAAGAATACAAATGGGTGAGAGGCGACAGGAATGATAAGAAGGGTAATATGGGGATAAGTGGCAGAGGAGTAAAAATGAGGAGCAAGGATGAATGGATCAAATACATGGTGATCATGGTGGGGGGAGGAGCTGTTGGATAGTGAATGCTACTAGAGAAAGATCTTCAAGTAGGATTCTCAAACTGCAATGGTGATCAAGTAGGATTCCCAAACTGGGGAATGTATAAGTATGGGTGAATGGATGGGGTGCAAAGTAAGATGTTGATCATGCAGGAAGATACTCACATGACGAAAAGCATCTTAATTTTAATATAGCACATAACATGATGCATCGTGATATAAAAGATCAAGATGACTAGACTGTAATATGCGTGATAGCATAGACAGGGGCCATCAAAAAGGTTTGATGCCCCAGTACGATATGAAAATGGAAGAGAGCATAGATAGAGGCCGTCAAGAAAGTATGATGCCCCAGTACGACATGCAATCAGATAACATAAGAATATTAGAGAGAACACCAGGATACATAAATTCAAGATGCTCCATGTAATATATCAAGATAAAAGAAAGAAATTAATAATGTATAACTAATAATGCAACACAAAAACCAATAAACATGTCCCTAACGTGTTCCACAGTGAGGATTGATCGGATGTGCCCCCAAGCAGGGGTACGAGGACATAGTAAAGTATTGGGTCATTGTCCTCAAACAAGGAAACAATGAGAGCCAGATTTTTCCCAAGCGAGGATTCATACGAGGAGAAGTGTTTTGAATTTGGTAGTCATAAAGTCATTGGATCATCCGTTGGGGATAATAGTTCAAAAGTTGAATTGTGTTTGTATTTTTAGAGTTTTTGCGATTTTACAACATTTTTGTTTTTGTTTATTGCAAACAAAAACAAAAAAGTTGTAAAATCGCAAAAACTCTAAAAATACAAACACAATTCAACTTTTGAACTATTATCCCCAACGGATGATCCAATGACTTTATGACTACCAAATTCAAAACACTTCTCCTCGTATGAATCCTCGCTTGGGAAAAATCTGGCTCTCATTGTTTCCTTGTTTGAGGACAATGACCCAATACTTTACTATGTCCTCGTACCCCTGCTTGGGGGCACATCCGATCAATCCTCATTGTGGAACACGTTAGGGACATGTTTATTGGTTTTTTGTGTTGCATTATTATGTTTTTTAGATTTTTTGATAATTGTTTCTAATTTTTTATTATATATATATTGACGACTTTTCAAATGTGTTCGTATTTTTGATGATTCTTTCTAATGTTTTTAGATTTTTGACGAGTTAATTTTTTTTTGTATTTTAGACGATTGTTTCTAATGTTTTTAGGTTTTTTGACGATTTTCAAATGTTTTTTTTGATTTTTGGATTTTTACATTGTTTTTAGATTTTTGACGATTTTCACACTATTTGTGGATTTTTACACTATTATTAGGCAATTTATGGACCAGAGTGCAGACTTTATTTTTGAGAGGTGATAAACCAAGATATTATCTGTATGTACCATGTTCTGTGTGGTAACTTATGTTCAGAATAACAAAAAAATCTCTTTCCATTGGTAGGATATGGTGGTGATGATATGATGAAAAGAAGTCCAGCTCCATTCTTGACTCCACACAACTAGTAAGATGTGTGGGCTCATCACCGAGAATCAAGAAGGATGTAGGAGGTAGATAATGAATATATAGAAAAATGCTAACAATAATCCCTTTGGGAAATTGTGATTCCATTCTTCATAACGGTACTGAACCAGTTTCAAAAATGGCTTTCACTTTATGAGTCACGTGCTAGGCTTAGACAGTTATGTGGCTTGCTAATTGGTAAGATATGAGGTGAAGGGATAGTTCTCTCTTCACTTAGGCATCTAAATTACTTCTTTGGTGATTCTATAATTTGAAAGCACTGTAATATTTTATATTTTTGAAATGAATCCCTATGCCTTAACCCCATGCTACTAGTGAGAAGCAAGGGGCTCATCACCAAAGGCAAAATATAGGTGAGTGAATTCCCTTTTTGTCTTCTTTTTTGTTTTTGTTTTGTTTTATTTTTTATGAATGTTTTGCAATATTTTTATGCTTTTATGAGAATGACCCTCTATACTTTACCCCATGCCACTTGTAAGAGGTAAGGGTTTATCACCGAAGCCAATATGTACAGATGAGTAAGGGCACCTTCCTACATTCCCAGTCTCACACTACTAGGAAGAAAGTGTGGGATCAACACCAAAGACGATGAAGGACAAAAGATGTGATGATGAATTATTCATAAGTTATTAAACTGATGGATTTTTACAATAGTGATTTGTATTTGGGAAGGAACATCTGCCCCCCAATCTCATCCCCACATGACTAGTAGGACGTGAGGGTTCAACACCAAATATTGAGATGGATGACCAAATGAACTAGGTAAATAATTTTAGAGCTTTGTTATGAAAGAGAGAATGTCTTTGAAGGGAATATATTACCATCAGTAAGCTTCTAGGTATGACCATAGGTGAAAGCGACTGAAAATGGGAAATATTATAAGAAGTATGATACTCACAAACTTAATAAGATCTATCTTAGCACCTATCTCATGATGATAAATATGAAGATATGACTTTGATAAAGAAAATATCTGCCAATGGAAATGAATAAATTTAAATTATTTGGAGATAAGCAAGATAGAAGGAACAATGTACATGTTGTTTCTCGGAATAGTGAACATCTCAAGCATAAAATTTCTTTAAATGAACTACATTCATTGTTTCATCAAGATCTTGACCATCTTTAGTGGCCAATTTATAGGCTCTAGAGCCAAATTTAGCTATAATTACATAGGGTCCTAACCAATTAGGCTCAAATTTTCCTTGTTTTTCTTGTTCTTTAGTGGTATTCTTTTGATTTTCTTTTAAAAAGAGATCACCAATTTCAAATTCTCTGGGTCTTACCTTTTTATGATAACTGCGTTGTAGTCGGTTTTGATAGACTTGAAGATGATTGAGAGCATTAAGTCGATTTTCATCGAGAAGCTCAAGCTCTTGAAGACGTGACTGTCGGTATGCATCCTCATTAATTACATCTTTAAGGGAGATCCTCAAAGATGGGATTTCTATCTTAATAGGTAAAATGACTTCGTAACCATAAACAAGGGAAAATGGGGTGGCTCCGGTAGGCGTGCAGTAAGAGGTATGGTAAGCCCAAAGAGTGGGGTAAAATTTGAGTATGCCAATTATGTCCATGGGTATTGAAAATATTTTCCATGATAGATTTTAACGTCTTATTGGTTGCTTCTGCTTGACCGTTACCCTGAGGGTACTATGGAGTGGACGATTTAAGTTTGATGCGAAAACGTTTGGCTAGGTTTTTTACATCCTGGTTTTTAAATGGTTTTCCATTATCTGTGACCAGAGCAGATGGAATACCAAATCAACATATGAGATTATTAAAAATGAATTTCAATATTTGGATACAGGTAACATAAGTGAGAGGTATATCTTCCACCCATTTAGTGAAGTAATCTGTAGCGGTAATGATGAACTTATGTCCATCAGATGATGTTGTCTTATTTTACCAATGAGGTAAAGTCCCCATTGAGAGAAAGGTCATGGTGTGGTTATCAATTGTAATTCCTGGGAAGGTGTGTGGATAATATTTCCATGCTTTTGACATGCTTGAAAACGTTTGAAAAAATGACATGCATCACTTTCCATGGTGGGCCAATAATATCCAACTCACAGGATTTTCTTGGCTAAGACAATACCATTCATATGTGCTCCACAGATACCAGAATGGACTTCAGCTAAAACACTCGAGGCTTCTTCCTGATTGATACATTGGAGCAGGTTGCCGTCATATCCTTGTTTATAAAGAGTTTATGCTAAAATGGTGTAACGAGAAGCTCATTGTGCTAAAGCACGTTTATGCATTGGTTTCATGTCGGTAGGAAATGTTTTATCATGAATGAAGGTATAAAGATCATGGTACCAAGGGTTATTCAGACCCACGATCTCACATACCATAGTGTTTTCAGGAAGATCATAGGTAGGCATTAAGAGATGTTCGACGAGAAAATGTGTCTGTGGTTGACTAGATGCGATTTCTAATAGGGATCCGATGGTTGCCATAGCATCGATAGATTTATTATGAATTATGGGGATTTGATCAAAGCTAATTAATCGAAAATAGCTTCAAAGACTATCCACCATACATTTATATGGGATAAGTTTTTCATCCTTGACCTGGTATTCATCGGTAACTTTCTTGATGGTAAGTAAAGAATCACCAAATACAACTAATTCTGTAAGATTCCAATATATAGCCAGTTTTAATCATGCGATGAGAGCTTCATATTCTCTGATATTGTTGGTACATGGGAATGCTAAGCGAAATGATTTGGGGATAACATGTCCATTGTGTGTGATAAGAAAAATACCAACCCCTGAGCCATGGAGATTACAAGATCCATAAAAAAATTGAGTCCAAGCTGGCACGATGTCTATGTGTAAAATATCTTCATCAGGAAAAGAGAACTGAAGTGGTTCTGTGCTAGGAAGAGGTGCCTCGACAAGTTGGTCTGCAAGGGCTTGTCCTTTAATTGTTTTTTAGGGAACAAATTCAACATCGAATTCACTAAGTAATACGACCCACCTAGACATTATTCCCGTGAGAATGGGTCTGGACAACAAATACTTGAGAGGATCAATTTTGGCAATCAACTTAGTTGTGTGATTGAGTAAGTAATGATGTAATTTATGGAATGCAAAGGTGACCGCTAAGCATACTTTTTCGATTTGGGAATAATGTACTTCATGCTCAATAAGTGTTTGACTAAGCCTATTCTTTTGCTTGATCGTTATGTTCTACTAGTAGAGCTCCTATGGCAAGTTCGGTGGCAAATGTATAAAGCAACATGGGTTTATCGGTAACTGGTGACATAAGAACATGTGGACTAGAGAGGTATTTTTTTAACTTAGTAAAAGAGTCTTGGAAATTGTGGTTTCAATGAAATTGTGCATCTTTTTTGAATAATTGGTTGAAGTGATGGCACTTATCAGCCAACTGTGATATGAAACGCCAAATAGATTGTATTTTTCCTTGAAGATTTCATAATTGTTTTAGGTTTTGAGGAGGAGGCATTTCCATAATGGCTTTGAATTTGGCAGGATACACTTCTATGCCTCTTTGTGAGATAATAAACCTTAATAATTTTCCAGAGGTTAATCTGAACACACATTTCTTTGGGTTAAGATGAACCTTATACTTGCGTAATTTATCAAAAATGTGTCTCAACACATTGGGATGCCCTATTCGTGTTTTAGATTTTGCTAATATATCATCAACATAATCTTCCATGATATCATGTAACATGTCATGGAAGATGACAGTCATTGCTCGTTGCTAGGTGGCACCAGCATTTTTCAAACCGAAAGGCATGACCTTATAACAAAAGGTGCCCCATGGTGTAGTAAATGTCATTTTATGTTGATCCCCTTCAGCAATACATATTTGATTGTGACCAGAGAATCCATCCATTAAGGAGAGCATTTCATGGCCTACCATAGAACCAATAATCATGTCTATATTTGGCAAGGGAAAGTCATCTTTGGGACAAGCCATGTTGATGTCTCGGAAGTCTGTGCATATTCTGATGTCGGGAGTTTTCTTGGCGACGAGAACTATGTTAGATATCCATGCCGAATAATTAATAGGTTTGATAAAGTTGGCTTCCAAGAGATTCTCGAGTTCGACTTTGACAAGAAATGCAACTTGGGGATGAATTTTACGTAGTTTTTGCTTTACAGTTTTTACATCCGGATGTACCACAAGATTGTGTACTACAAGAGATGGGCCTAGGCCTGGCATGTCCTTATATGTCCATGAAAATATATCTTGGAATTAAATAAGGAGTGTTGTGAATTCCATGCATTCTTGGTCGGACGGACTAATGCCAAGTTGTAAAAATTTTGGAAGTTCGGTGGTGCCAATGTTTATGTCTTTTGTTTCTTCTATAAGCATTTTAGATGTATCCTTTTCAGAGAATGATGCTAATGGTTGATGTAGGTCATCGGTGTTGGGTGTTTTAGGTGATTTGGTACAAGATTTTGGTGTGTAATGTTGCGATTTTTTACTGACATTTTTGTTGGATAGGGTGGCAGTGAGATTTTGACTATGGGAAATCCTCTGTTTGCGCTTCTGATCAACAATTTTCAAGGGTGAAGGATTTGAATATTTTATCTCTTCGCCAAAATGGGCCAATTCATTTAGATTGATTTCAAATCCTTTTCTATGGTTAGAAGTAGGGATTTGGTCACGAGTTCCAAGGAATTCTTTGATGGCTTCATCATTTTGGAACATGTCCATGGCTGCATGATGTGGTTGGCCATGGTCTATGAAAGTCAGATGTGTAGGCTCAAAATAGATGACATTAACAGATAAATGTTCAAATTAAAGATGTGTTTTAGTGAGGTCCTCAAAAATACTACATGGAGACCTGATGTCAGTATCAAAATTGGTGTTTTCATTGCCACTTGAAATTATTATGGGAGCAACATCAAACACCTTGAAACCTAGACCATATTTACCGTGATGTTGTGTGTAATTTATTGGGTCTAAACGACCTTGTTCATTTGGACTGAGTCCTTTACCTTTCTATCGCATGTTTTTCATTATTCAGTGAGCTTTGGTAAATTGAGGGGACTCATAACATGGAGCAAATTCATCATTATATAACCAAGATCCTGAAGAACTTGGAATATGCTCATTGTCAAGATAACCAATTTTTTTCCAAACTGACTATCCCATTTGGTAAGTGGGATGGATTCTCAAATGTGGAGCGTTAGGTTTGCCCGTAGCTATATGGGGATTTGTTGATATAAAAGGAGTCTACCATTTTTTTAAATTTATATTCACCACATCCTGTGTCAATGATTTTAAATGTGTGGGATGGGGGACCAATAGGTACCTCATGTGGTGGGGAAGTTAGTTTGGTAGTTTTAAAAGATGAAGAGAATGGGTTATAAAAATAAGGGGGTGGATTGAAGGATGAATGTTGGTTATTCATATGAGGAGGTATCTTAATAGAAAATGTGTGGTTGGATGAAGAAGGTTGGCTAGGTGAGGAAGAAGATGGTGTGGTGGAAGAATAACTATTGTTGGAAGAAGAAGCTTGATTAGTGGAAGAATATGATTGATTAGTGGGAGGAGGACTAGTGGAAGATGGTTGACTAGCAGAAAATAATGGATTGAAAAATGTGTTTTAGTTAGGGGATGAGGGTTTCAGATCATTGTTAAGAAGTGTATTAGGATCAATACGTGTTCTATTAGGGATTATGCGAGGCAGAGCATATTTATCTGTTGATGGACAATAGTGATCATGTTGATACCATCCTTCGAGGAATCTACAATACTCAAAAGGTTAAAGATCCACATGTAATGTAAATTCCTTGTCCAAATGAGGAAACTTAAGACATTGGTGGAATGTTGATGGGATGGCTTTCATGACATGAATCCATGGTCGGCTGACGATAATGTTATATACAACTTCTACATCTACCACATGATAGACCGTGTCTAAGGTGATGGGTCCAGCTTGGAGAGGCAACGTGATTGTGCCTTCAGAATTTATGTCACTATTATCATACCCATGAATGGTTATGATATTGTTTTGTAAATCATTTTCAGTGTAACCTAGACAACGTAAAAGTTTCATGGAACAAATATTCAATGTTGATCCATTGTCGATTAAAATGCGCTTGATATTAAGATGAGTTACATAACCCTCGACGTATAAAGAATGATTATTAGCGATGTTAGGATTAAGTAGGTCAGCGGGACCAAGAAATAAAATAGGATTGAGGACTGTAAGATGTGTGATCAAAGCCGAGAATTTTGTGAATTGATGTCCTCGGGGACACGAGTGTTATTCAATGTTTTCATAAGGATGCGTTGTAGTGCGGGAGAAGAATTAAGTAACTCCACGATGGAAATTTGTGTTGCAGTCTTCTCTAATTGTTTAATAATATTGAATGATGGCGTAGGTTGTTGAGAGGAATTGGCAGCAAAATTAGATGGTGGATTAGGAGGTGATGCAGGGGATGAAGTGCAATATTTTTTTGTTATAGGAACCCACATTTTTTCTGTCTAGTGGTGATCGCATAACGAGTTCTGATTTTTATAGCTTCCACTAATTCTTGGTCATAATCTATGGTCGAGATGATTGAGTCATACTTGACATTGATTGATGATTGACCCTTATATTTTGAATTGTTATCATGGTTAGGAAAGGTATTTTTGAACATGTCAATTTTTTTATTAGGTGTTTTTGTCCCCGAAGAATTTTCAACTTATATGTCTCCACGGTCAATTAGGTCTTGAACGTAATGGCGGAGTTGCATGCATCGATCTGTGGAGTTCCCTTTTATGTGATGGTAATCACAATATTTGTTGTCCTTATACCAATTTGGTTTGGGTTGTCCTTTGAAGGGTTTGACGATGGGAAATGTAATCATATTGGCATTTGCCAAATGACGAAAGACACTAGATAGACTTTCTCTGAGAAGAGTAAATTGTCTTCGTTGGTCTCGAGAAGGAACTTAATTTCTAGGGATGATGATTGGTTGTTGGGATTTTAATGTATTCATAGGATGGTTTTGAACGTTTCAGACATGGCGGGAATCAGTAACACCGTCGTTGATGATATTTTTATTCTAGTTAAAGAATTTAGATTTGTCCTAGTTCTGAGGAGTGTCTCGATAAGGTTGGTCCCTAAAGGGTGCTTTAAGTAAGCCCTTAGAAATGAGGGATTTTTAGATTTGTGTGCCATTTTCGATGACTTCTTCAACTATTTAGACAATGCATTTTCATGTGGAATGATAATTCGACATTGAGATTAGGAACAAAAATGCTAAGTAGTTGCCTCTCGGGTACTGAGCAGGGAAATTGGCTTACAATTCCTCGCCATCCTTGTAAAAAGGAGGAAAAGTTTTCGTTTGGCCTTTTCCTAGTGTTGTAGAGATCAAGCATGGTTATTTCTGAGTCTAAGTTATAGGAAAAATGTTTGAAAAATTTCTCCGATTGGTTTGTAAATGTCATGACCGACCCTTTGGGTAGATGGAAAAACTAGTCTAAAGCCTGTCCTCCTAAACTTTGGGGGAATAATCGTAAAAGGTACGTGTCTCGATAGAAAACTTATTGAAATTACATGTAAAATCATTTGAAATGTTCACGGGGGTCACATTTGCTTTTATATTTATCAAACTTTGGGATTTTGAAGGATGACGGAAATGGTAAGCATGATATCTCTATATCAAATGGATAAGGACACAATTCTTCAAAGTTGAATTGTTTTGATTGTTTTTGTAGTCCCTGAATGGTGTCTTTGATAAGTTTCCATGCTTGTGTGAATGGTGAAGCAGGGGACGATTTATCAAACATGTCACGAGTATTGGAATCTAGATTGGGGTCTTTTAATCTTTCAGCTCTAGTCGTTACTTCTTCAAGTTTCTTTGTTAAGTCTCAGATTTTAGTGAATAACTCGTCAGTCGAAGAACCATTTGGATTGTTTGGTATTTCATTGTGATAACTTGATTCACCATTGTTGATAAGTTTTTTTTAATTTTCCATCCCAAAGTCAGGGGGTAGTTTTACCCCAATGGCTAGGATGCATAACAGATATTCATTTTTGTTTTGTTCTATCACCCTATTGACTTGTTCTTGTTCTTCATTGATGAGTTCTGGTTGTGTGACTTTTTCATCATCATTTTCATGATTGTGACTACGAGTGAATACCATGATGAAATGTGTCTGATTAAGCTGAAAAGTGGGTAGGAATTTTGAACAGGTGTGATGAAATGAGAACTTGATTACTTTGGATTTAGCTCGAATAAGCTCGTGATGACTGATAAGGAGAGTAACTCAAACAAGTTATCTCAATATGATGATGATATAACTCGAGATGAGTTATTAGAGAATTTGTTGCATGTTTTGTAGATTTGGCTTAAAAAAGCTCTAGACTATTGACAGGGAGAGTAACTCGAACAGGTTAATCGTGATATGGTTATGATATAACTCAAAATGAGTTATGAAAGGATTTGTATCAGCTGTGATTTGGATAAACGTGATGGTGGACAAAATAATGAGTGAACTCAAACAAGTCACCCAATATTAGTTTGATATAGCTGGAAACAAGCTATGAAGGATGTTATGACAATTAATGATATGGGAAGTGAATTCTAGTCACTCAATATCAGTTGGATATAGCCAAAGACAAGCTATGGAAAATGTATTACTGGATGAAGCGAGCTAATGAAATTGGTGTGATGTTTTGGTCTGTGTTGTTGGATTGTTTGGATGTTTTCACTTGGTATTGAATTGGTCGAGAAATAATTTTTTTGGAACACAACTAGGGTTTGAAATTTTACAATGAACACATTAATATCGGCCAAGTTTTATGATAAAACAATGCTAAACTATTTTGTTTTCACATAGAAAGCAATCATGTGGATCCAATTGTTTTGGCTTAGGAGGTAAATTCTTCATGAATGGTCATTGTTTCATGTAATCATACAAGTATGTTGTGGATTGATGGATGTAGGCTCTTATTACTCCAAAAATATGCGTCCTCCAATATACCCTAGTTTTGATATACCTAATTTTATACAGGGACAGAATTGGTATGGGGAACCCTTAGAGCACTAGAGGAGACTCACCAATTATTACTTGTTTGTTTCGGAGTGAATCACCACGTCTAAAACAAGTTTTGTGAAAAGGTGGAAGGTGATGGAGGGATGAATGTATATGGTGTCCTTATAAATCCCCGAATATTTACAGGGATGATGCTTAGGCTTCATTTTTACAGATATTTAGGTGTGACTCACATGCACCACATGACAGCATTATCTATAATTGAAGAGTAGGGGTGAGGTAAATTCTGAACGTTGTGATGAGACTAGGTCTCAAAGTGTAATGCAGATGCAAATGTTGTTGGTGCATGGTATTCAAGTCCATATCATTGGTGTTGCTTTGGTGGTGATGAAATCCACCTTGTCTATGTGTAAAAACAAAATGATAAAGTGATTAAATGCAGGGTTCTTTCCAAATTGAAATAAATCACTAGTAAAAAATAAGTGCGTACCTGGGTGTGCTAAAAAAAATTAGTTTAAGCAATTTTATTTGAATGGTGGTACTTTTTGTGAGATTTTTTTGTTTTTGTGTGTGTGTTTTTTACAATATTATAGCGACGCGGTCCTACAGAAAATAAATTAGTAGTTATCCTGCAAATGAAATGTTAGAAAAGTGATCGTGGCTGTTTTTGATTTTCTAGATTGCTCGAAGGCATAGGAAAAGAGCATACACAACCAATGACCAAACAAATATTAATAATATGATGAAGGAAAATAATGATTGAAATGATAGTTAGAAAACAAAGCTAGAGGATCCTGGAATGTTATAACAAGAAACTAAAAAAATTGCGACCGTTTCTGATTTTCCAGATCGCTTGAAGGCGTAAGAAAAGAGCATACGCGGATACAATTAGAATAGATTTTGTTTTTTTGAATTTTTTAATTTTAAATGTTAATAATTATTGCAATTAATCATGATTTCGAAATAACGATAATGATTATTTTCACAAAAAAGAAAAACGACAAAAGAAAAGTGTGAAAATGTTACCTAGAAGTGTTGTCGTGGAATATTGAAATATAAGGCAAAAAATATAAAAAAATATTTTACGGAGCCCAGGTGGCCTCACGTTTATAATTTCCAAGATCACTTTTAAAGTGTGAGGAAAGAGCATATGCGTGAGGTTGTTATGTTAAAAAATAAAATAAAATTAAAATTTAAAAAAAAAACTACAATTTTTTTTGTTTTTGTTAAAAAGATAGGTGTTAGAAGAAATGAAACCAAAAAATTTCTATAATTCTAAATCAAAAAATGATTTTTCCATTACATATATATTTTCAATACCTTTCCGTTAAAATAATGAATTCATTCCGAGTTCGAGAGAAAAAGTTATGGCTTCCGGAAGATGGGCTATAGTAGCACTCTGAATGAAAATTTTGAACGTGAGAAAAACACCCCGGGAGCTAGTTTTTTGTATTTTCTAACTTTTGTACTTAACCTAAGAAGCTAAAATTTTGACAGCAAGGTTTAAAAAGAATAATAAACAAAAATAAAGAGTTAGATCACAAAATGATTAACTAAAATGAAAGAAAGAAAAATGATTAACTTCCTACAAAGTAGTTATTTTAGCAAAAGTAAATAAATAAATGTATTTTCCAGATTGGTTGTCCCATGACAGTAAGATGATAAGTTAATGATGAGTTCATTTGTTTCTATAGATTATGAGTGAATAGCAAAATTAGAACCGAGAACTATTTGAAATGTAACCTCTGTGACGACCGTAGGAGTGAATATTTCCACTGTGATCCACAAGTATCCGGATCATGTGATAGATGTCCGTCTGCTAAACACCAAGTGTTGAGGAGATCAAAGACAGGACGAGCCTCATAGTTTCATTGTTGTTATAACCTGCAGATGCACCACAAGACACCACACAACAAAAACACTACCCAAAGTGTGAAGGTTAACCAAAGAAGGCCATAAGGAATAGAAAAGGAAATAATAACGAACAATAATAAGACGTGCCAGAATGTAAGCTAAGAAAAATACAATACTAACAAGGAAGTAAAATACCAAAAATATTACGTCCTCTTTCGCGTTTCATAGCAAACCTCAGAATGGGCTAGGAAACATGGATTGAGCCTTGATTATGTGATATGTAGGTGCTTTTCTTCAAGACAAAGCAAGGCCTTCCTACAACAACGATCGTCTTACTTTGCACTAGACGGGAAAAAGGATTATGAGGCTATTTGGGCATTAGGACGAGGTAGAAGGATGTTATTTGCTCAAAGGATGCAAGAACTTAGATAGGGCATTCAAGCTTATTCTTTGTGTCCTTAGAGGGGAGGGGTAAGGTTGTATTTATATCCTGGGGGAGTGATCAACTTAGAGTAATTTAAGAAATCATGATTTGAAAATGTGGGCAAGATTAGGTGAGTGGGGACCACAAAGAATGAGTGAGAATTTAATTTTGGATTTTTAATTAATAAGTGGAGGATTTTAGGTGAGTGGGGAGCACAAAAAGTGGGTGAGGATTTGAATTTGAATTTTTAATTCAATAATAGAAAAACATGGAGAATAATGACATGTGGTGAGGATTGGGTTATTTTTTGGATTTTGAAATGGATAATTAATCAAATTATATTTGATTAATTTGAAGTTTATTTTTGTGGGAAATGAGGAAGGGGAATTAATTGATTTAGGAAAGATGTGAAATTAGGGTGTCTACAACTATTGATTACAAGTATAACCTTGTTGATACCACTTTGTATAGACAACTAGTTGGAAGTATTCTCTATCTTACTCACACTCGTCCCAACATCACTTTTGTTGTTGACCTTGTGTCTCATTTTTCACATGAGCCTCGTGAGAGTCACTAGGAAGTAGAAAAGTGAATTTTGAGATATATAAAAGGGACTTTGAATTTTGGCATCCTTTTTTCACTAAAGGAATCTTGTGATATTGAAGGCTATATAGATTCAGATTGGGGAGGTTGTCGAGATACATGAAAATCTACCTCTGGATTCTATTTTCACCTTAGATTAGTTCCAGTTGCATGGGTATGAAAAAAAAACTACATTTGTTTTGTCATCCACTGAGGCTAAATATAGAGGTGTGGTAAAAGTAGGTCAAGAAGTTCTTTGGCTTCGTCAGATACTTGATGATTTTGGATTTCCACAATAATATCCTTATATTGTATGGATTGATAATCAGAGTGTTATCCAAATAGCACATAATCCTATTGAACATCAGTGTACAAAACACATTGAAATTCATATACACTTCATCTAGAATTTGATTCAGGGTTATGATGTTGACTTGAATTTTTTATCTACAGTTAATCAGGTTGTAGACATCTTCACTAAACCCCTTTCTTCTACTTGTTATATTCTTTTACGAGAAAAATTTGGAGTGAAGGAAGTTGTCCTTAGGGCAATTCATCACAACGAAGTCTTTCCTTATTTTTCTTATTGTTTGTAACATGTACCTTATTTGACGTAGTATTTGGGACACCTTCTTGTTTTACTCCCTGACATTCAGTTATGGAAGGGTGTTGGTGTAAATGCATTCATACTAGGTCAAGTGAACTAGTTATTTAATTACACCTAATAAGCTCATTAGTGGAGCACATACATTTTTATTTGCAAAATAAGCTATTTTGGGAGATAGTTTAATTCTCGTAACTTCATGGAGTTGTCTGAGAGATTCTCTCCACTCCTTGATTTATGGAGATAATCTCATATCCTTTTTTAGCAAATCCCACCTATTACTTGGGTGAGTATATGTGTTGTAATCACCTATTTATTTTGTGTTTCACGTGTGTGAAAAAAAGGGTTTGCAATAATAAATTTTATCTTCATTTTTTCTATAACTTGCATTATCTATTTGGTTGTGTGTTGAAGTTTCCATGCTAAGATCTATTTAACCACACTTTCAAATAATTTTAAGGATCTCAATGATAAACATGAAGATGAAATACAGTGAAGAAAAAACCATTAACAATATTGGAGAAGAAATAGTATAACACGTGAATGAAGGCATAATACATGTTCAAGAGCAATAAAAAGGAGGAAAATATGATAAAAATAGCAAAGTATAGTTGGGATAAGAGAGAGAGTGATCATAAAACGAATGAAGAACTCAAATGGTGGAATAAAGAACTCAAAATTGTGACAACTTTATATCATTCTTTTAAATTTAATGTTGTTTCTATTTGTGTTTGTGCAAGAATGAATCAAAATGTGTACATGGAAGATGGAAAATGACAAGAAAATGATGAAAAAGTGCAGCTGAGATATGAAGAAAAATAAAATGAATATGATGAAGAAATATTGAAGCAAAATGAATACAAAATAAGCGATTTCAAGACAAGGAAAACCATGCAAGACAATGAAGAACCTATGAAAGTTGGATATGAATTCAAGCAAATAAAGAAAGGAGACAATTCAAATAAATAAAGAGATTGGAAGAAAAGGAAGAAGATGGATAGTTGAATAGGGGTTCAAATATTCTCGCTAAGGGAGAATGATGCAAGAGAATCATCATAAAAGAGGAAACTTTTTGGAATTAAAACAATTTTGCAATCACTATGGTCTTGTTGGACAGTCTAAGTGTTTAAGCAAGATCCCACCACCTTTTTTGGCTCCTCTATTGGTAATATGGAGAAAATTTGAGATTTCCCTCCAAAAAACACATTCTTATAGAATTTGAATTCTTAAGTCCTAGTAAGGGGTCATGTGAGAAATTGAAGACATGTAATGAATTAGGAGAACTTTAGAAACTATATATGATGTAAATAAGTTGTGTTACACATCTAGTTAGGGGTCTAGCAAGGTAGCCTCGGTTCTTACCCTAGTTAGGGTACTTGAAACACATGTAACTACCTCCTTTTAGTCTTGTAAAAAAGGAGTATTCGAATGAGAAAGGTAGAGAGGATGAGAAATAAATGTGAAAATTGGAGAAATATATGTACCTATAGCTATAAAGGCTCTGAATAACCTGATAGAGTCTTGGAAACTCATGTTTAAAGGGTTATTTATAAAGTTTTGTAATTGTGAAGCTCATGTAGCCGTTTTCAGAATGAAGTGATGAATCTTGTTTTAATTCTTGGTGATGATTATTCTTATTGAAAGCATGAAGTATATTACGGATAAATATATGTAATGATAAGGTATTTGAATAAGGGAAGAACATATCCTGAATAGACCTTAATGATAAGACTTTGAACATTATAGGATGGAATGGAAGCATTAATTCATACATGGTGTATATCTAATTATGACTAGTATGATATTTTCATTATTCAAATGATGAATGTATAAATGAATGGATGTTTATTGGCCTATCCAAGATTGCCCCTTTATTATTAGAAAGGTTAAAACTTAGAAGTTATTTAAATACACTCTTGGGTAAGACTTGCACAAAACCTGCTATGTTGAATAAACAAATTTAAAGAGGTGATTTTCCTTGGAGGCCACTTGAGAAGGATTATATGGTGTATATGAACAAATGTGAAGCTTGATAGAGTCTATAAGAACACAAAAATTAAAACAAATTGTTTTACTTGGTCCCAGGTCTGTATACCCTGGTCTAAGGTTTGGAGGATAAAACATTATCATAATTTGCACTTTAACCATTGAATATTGATATAAATTGGTGGATAGTGAGTATTAGGGCTGATGAAATTGTGTATGAAGTTTCAGAGTGATTGGAGAAAGTCTCATGACCTAAAATCAAAATTCTCATTATGATTGTGTATGTAGATCTCAGTTTTGAGGGTTTTAGATACAAATTTAAAGAACTTATAATATTTTATTAGTAGCTTCTAGCGTAACATGTACTATAAACATATGAATACCAAAATAAGGTGACAATATGGAGTGGGGAGGTATTCATAAGATTCTAGGTTAAGAAAACTTAGAAGTGCAGTCCTTTTCCCCTGTGTTTGATAGTCAAGTGCCTACTAAATGAAAGAAATCTCTAGGAGTATATCATAACTAGTTATGAACACTTAATTGGCATAAGAAAAATTATTTAACAAATATTTTAGGGTGGTTGAATGTGGAGAAAACAAAGTGTTTAGTAATAAAACTTAATTTTCATTCTTAAAAAGTCTTCATGGAAGTGTACAAAACAATACTGACATATTAAGATCCTAGGAATCAAATTGTTGGGGTAAAGATAAGAGAGAAGGGTTGAAAATATAAATTTACATGTATTCAAGGCCTTTGAAGTATTATGTAAGCCTAAATTCTCGTGAAGAATAATGACTCTTTAACATGCCTTCCATGGTTTTGGAGATAACCCAAGAACTTCTTACAAGCAGTGTTATAAAAGCGAAGGTGGTGCCATAGACATGAAAGCTTGATAGAGAAAAGGTATATGCAAAGATAGACAAGTAAATGAAATACCTTCATTCTTGAAAGGTGTCAAAAAATAAGATAAGTTACATACTTAACATTGAATAGTGAATAGTGAACTAGAAAATAAGGAAAACTATATTTCTTGTAGAAGATAAGTTACATACTTAACATTGAATAGTGAATAGTGAACTAAAAAATAAGGAAAACTATATTTCTTGTAGTTGGAGCCATGAATGAAGTATAAGGACCTAACATAGTTTATTTGGAGGTTATATGAGTTATGCAAGATAAATATAAAGATTAAGAAGCCTAGAATCTAGTGAGGACATAAAACCCCTAATAAACGGTACATGTGAGCCTAGAGACCTAATTGAATGGCTAGCAACAAGGTGAGAGATTAACTGGGTGAATTATGTCGAGAATTGAAGTGTGAAATTTTTTATGAAGCTAAAACTTGACAATGGGTATCCAAAAGTGTAATATTTTTTCAAGAACCTTTGTAGATTGTTCTAAGATACAAGGTTTGGATCAAAATAGGGCTACAAGGAGACCTAATGAGGAAACACTAAGGGAGAATTTAGAGGAATTGTGCTTTGAATTAGAAGTTAAAACTTTGTAGATGGTTGAAGACCCCTAAAGGGTATCTTGATGATCCCAACATATGGCCAAAATTTTTAATTGGTGTCGAAACCCTATAGGCACTTATTAATTAAATCCACAAAAGTTTTCAACTTAAAATAATAGCAATGAAAAAAGTGAACACACACACACACACACACACAACTAGAGAGTTGATAATGAATTTTGGAAAAACAAATGCCTACATCTTCGGGTTTAAATGTTCAACTAATTCATTAAACTTTTGATTTTCAAATCAAATACAAACTTATAAATGAAGTGATGAATGTGCAACAATGAACCAAATGATACTAGTTGATTCGAATGAATCTGAACTGGCCTTCAGAAGAAAAAAACTCAGTTGATATCTCATGAATCGGAATTGGTCCTCCAAAGCACAAAATCTTCTCCACAAACAACTACCACTTTGTTTCATATCCTCAATCAGCCTCTACGTAGAGTGAAAATCTGAGCTGAACAATGTGTAAAAGAAAAAATGCCCCAATTGATCCAAAATGAATCCAAACTAGAACACAAAGGTGATCACATACCCATTTGATTTATAATGAATCTGAACCAGATAACAAAATGATCAATACCAGTTGATTCACAGTGAATCCGAACTGATAACCACAATGATCACATACTGAGTTGATTCCCAATGAATCCTAACTGGACAATAAGATGATCATAGATCTAGTTGATTCCCAATGAATCCAAACCTGAAAAAAAATATTATCATAGATCCAGTTGATTCTCAATGAGTCCAAACTAGAAAAATAGAATACAATCTCTCCTCCATGTCCACTGAGTAATAATAACCGGAAGTACAATGACCAATGCAGAAGATTAGGTCCCCAACAGTATTTCCTTCAATGAGGTGCATGCTTGACAAAGGCTCCATATGTACTCCAAGAGCTTGAATGACTTCTGCAACACAAAATAGAGTCATAACACCTCCAAATCAGGAAAACAAATACACCATTAGGAGCATATCACAATTCTGAGCATTTCTCCAATTTACTCAAACGACTGATTTTTCCTCTAAGTTCTCTTAAAATTATGATCTTCACAAGCAACTCTAATCTTCCCTCCAAATAGACCTACAAAAGCCTCTTTATATAAAGGCAAGCCCATTTACCATCTCATTGAGCTGTCATGGATTAGCGGTGAGCTATTATTTTATTAAATAGTGGGTCAAGGGTTCAACCCCACCCTTGACCACCAACCTTTACTTCATATTATTGGGGGATTTAATATCCCACATTCATTATGGGAGGAATGTGGGCGGTGTATAAGTATAACTGACCCTCCATATTTTTTTGTGGTTTAGGTTACACAATAAGGTTTTTGACCCCACATAAATACTTGAGTAGTGGTCTTTATTCACAGGAAGTGGTATTTGGAGGGTGCCACATGGGTCGATCACCAATGATGAGGTGGTGTTGTGGCATGTTAAGGTGCCTATGTGGCGTGTTGGTTACACTTTGAGAGCCCCATGTGGGCTGAGTCATATATACGTGATCTAGCCGAGCTACAGATATAGGTTGAGCCATGTCGAGATGGTTAATAACCTGACCAAGGTGGGTTGGTCTCCACAAAATGCAAAATGTCCCATATAACAACACGTGAAGTCACCCAATCAAGTTAGAAAAAACCAACCAAGTTATCTTGGTTTCTATGCAATGTGATAGTGGTGGCAGGCAACATGGTGACCTGAGGATCCACCATGTGCCAAAATGATGATGTGGTGGAAAAGACACCCCTCCATGAAAAGAGTGTGTCGAACCTAGCCAAAGACCCTCGATCAACAAATAGCGGGGCCCATCCATCTGAATATGAGTGTCAAAGACTAGCATTGCAAAAACAATTTTTTTGTATTTCTTCTTACACTCTACTTCCACCATGTGTCACTGATGTACTGTCTAGTTGACCCTTCTGGGTCTGAACATTGACCAAACTTTGACCAATGATAACTTGAGCATACAAAGTTCATTTTCCATGTTCTAGGTACTGTCGAAAAGCTCATTGAATTATCTACCACACTGGAATGGTTTAGGGATATTTAGGGAATTCCTAAAGTCCCAAAATTTCCTCTGAATCACCCGAAAGGTGACCAAAATTTTTTAAACACTTGTATATTATCCTGGACAACAAAATTTTTAGTTAAGAAGGGCTAGTAGCACTTGAGGTGGCTTATAAGGGTGAATAGAGGAATAAATATCACTCCATAAAAGTGGTAAAATCTTGTTTGTTAGATGAGTTTGAGCAGATAACTAGTGAAAATATCCTTTGAAATAGTTCAAGTAATAATATGGTGTGTTATTGCAAATGGGAAGTTCTTGAATTTTTACTCGTTAGTTAATTTAGATGGATTTTGAAACTAACTTTAAGGTGATGGATTAAATCTACAACCTCCCCCTATATCAGCTTGACTATAATGGTTTTGATGTATTTGGTGAAGTAATTTTTAGTAGTAAGCACATATGTATGTCATATGCTTGAGTTTGGGTTGAGTACGCCTACAAAGTACAAGCCCCACTAATGGAATGGATCTTTAATAACTACATGTTGGAGAGGAAGAGCAGTCAATTGAGGTCTACTGACAAATTCCTAGCATGGTTTACACTTAGTCACCCATTTTTCAACATCCTAGAACATATTAGGTAAATAGTATCTCCCTCATAGGATCTTATGAGTTGTGACTAAGAATGAGAAGTGACCCCTGCAAGATTGATCATACTTAGTTTTAAGCAACCGTTCCTATTTTTATTTTTCAACGCATCGTACAAAGAAACCATATAGTGATATTTTATAATACATGATTCTAGACTAAAAAATTCGTTGCTCGTAGCTTAAGGGTCCTTCGGTGTTCCCCATTTAGATGAGGTGTGAAGTCACCACATGTCAAGAAATAAGCAATATCATAGTACCATTCAGAAGTGACACCTACAAATATTATTGCAGACAATTAGTTGTTGGAGATATCACTCAATAAGTTTAGTTCCACTTCTTCACTTAGAATCACATTATCTTTGGCAATAAGTTAAAATAATCCTTTCCCTCTTACGAGTTTGGTTTGGAATATTTCAAGATCATATTATTGAACCTTAGTAATCCATTTTCCTCTTTTGGATCCAAATTCCCAATGAGTAAGAATTGACTTCACCACAATATCAAGAACAAACACTATTATATGGGAGTTCAAGATATAAAACCAAAAACTTTAACATATTTGACAACTGTAAATGCATGCTTCTCCATAGCCTAGTATTTTAGCTCTTGTCTTTCAATGGGAAGCTCATGAAAGCTATATGATAATAAACTCCTTCATTTTTATATACCAAAATGGTTTAAAGGGGTGTGCTTAGAGGCATAACAGTATATGATGAAATCTATATCGAATTTTGGGCACCTACTGGAATGAGCAATAACCTTATTAATGTTTTCAAAATAATCTTCCCTTCCTTGTTCCAACCACATTTTCCTTAATGCTTCATCATATCGTTGATATGCTTGGTCAATTTTTCAAAGTTGGGAACAAAACGAAAAAGAAAATTGACCTTGCCAAAGAAATAATGAACACTCGGCTTGCTTATAGGTAAAGATATATTTTTAATAGCTTCTATTCATTCAGGATCAATTTTTGTTCCTTCCTTGTTCACAATGTTTCCAATAAGTTTCCCTTACTTCACTCCAAATAATGACTTCTTGGGGTTCAAGGATATGCCATATGTTGCTCTACACCTGATGAGAACCTATTCAAGATGATCCAAATGACATCCTCACTTTTTTTAATATATCGTGAGGTCATCAAGATAGATCATTATTCATTTATTTATTATATCTTTGAAAGCCAAGTCCATATCCCTTTGAAAATTAGCACTTGTACTGATAAGACCAAAAGGCATACGCTTGTAAGTAAATTTTCACCATGGAGTAATGAAAGCAGTCTTGTGTTGATCCTCTAGTGCTACCTCAATATAATATATCTAGAAAACCCATCAAGAACAGAAATTATTTCAAAACCAGTAATTTCTTGTAGGATCTGATCCATGATTGGTAGAGGATAGTTATCTTATAGAGAATCATGATTCAAATTCCTGAAATCAACACATATCCTTATTTCACCATTATTTTTTAAAACCACAGTTATGTTTGCCACCTAAGTGGAGTAATGGATAGGAAAAATGATACAAACATTCAACATTTTAAGCACTTCTTCCTTTATGGTTACAACTATTTTCATATTGTATTGTCTTTTTTTCTACCTAAATGGTTGCACTCTTGACTTGAGAGAAATGGAATATTGCATTTCTTTGGGCCTGAAGGACTTTAGTTCTTCATATGAGTAGGTTATTACATCTTATTATTTATTCAAGAGTGAAAAAAATCCTCAACAAGTGGGAGAATGTTAGAAATATTTTGACTTTACATTGTTTTACATAAGATGGTGATGTGCAGATATTTTTTTACATAGGTGATGTAAGAGTATCCAAGTTCACTTCCTCCTTGCATCAACAAAAATAAATAGAATATAAGAATAATCTTGCACATATTTGTGTATCTCTTTGTATTCCTAAAAATAGTGTTGGTATAAATATTAAGGCTATGCACAAAATCATCTTATCCCCATATAACCTAATGTGTTTAGTTTTGGGACATAACTCTAGGAAAGTATCATTCACATTCACTTTATGAAATTGTGCATAGCTTTGTGGTTTTGTTTCTCTACATATGCATCAACGCCAAGTGAGTTTCATATACCCTTTTTACAACCACATTACTAAGAGACCTAGTATATTTGGATCAAATAATAATATCCCCATGACTGATTTCCTACTAATCAAATAGCCCAAATAAATGGTTATATGATTGAGTCATAGAATAATTAGGTATTTTTTCTTATCCTTCTAGATTCTATAAATAGAGGGAGATAAGGATTTTAGCATCTAATATTTTTTATATCTAAGAGTACTATAATGATCCAAAAGATATCCAAGAGCCTACAAGGCCAAGAATTTAAAAGTGAGTGTCTAAAGAAGTGAGATCCTAATTTAGCAGAGTCTATAAAGTTTGTAAGCTTAGTTAGGATTAAATCCTGGGAATTTTGTACCATAAGGTTGTATCAATATTGTAATGTGTATTTATATTTACATGTACAAAGATTGTATTCGTGTGAAAATAAAAGGGTTGTGTTCTTTAAGATGGTCCCTAAATGAATATACTAGCCATGACTACATTGGTAGGCTTGTGTAACACTACAACATAGGGATTTCTATACAAGGAGAATGTGTGCAATGGCATTGCATAATATTTTTTTATGTTATGCATGGTTAGGATCCCAATTAATGGATGTGTCAAACCACATAACCACAAATTTTCATAGTTATATCTCACCGAAGTAAGATCTAATCACAACCTGTAAGAAAAAATCAAATCTTATTCTATTAATATGAGAAAAATATTTTTTTATTAGTGGTAAATGGTTTTGAAGGGACCATACCATGTATAAAAAGGCTCAAAATCTAGGAAGAAAATTAAGAGAAAAGTGGTTTTTTGATATGTGGGGGCTACTCACCAATTGAAAATCCTAAGAAGAGCAAGATAATCAGATAAAATCAGAGGTAGATTCCATCTCCCTACAAGGATCCTAACAACATACACAAAACAACAAAACTGCAGTACCAAAACCATGAAAAAACAAAAACACATAAGAACATAACTAATTAAGAGACTTATTATAGACGTTTTGAGAAATCTTCGCGGCCTTATAGAGGTTGATGGAATTTTGCATGTCAAGGTCCTAGTTTCACTCAGAAAGTATCTTTTTCTTGATTCTTCCATTTTTCCAAGCTAACCCTGGGACACCACAAACATCACAAATCTACTTGACATTAATTTGAATATAATCAAGAACAACCCTATGAATGGAAAATTGGTTGGTTTTCTTATTCTCAACATATTGAACTCTATTCTCCAGAGCTTTGAACTGCATGGATATACCCTCTAGTTTCACTTCTATATTTGAAAGGACATAGGGATCAAAATCACTCTTGTTACCTTCCTTAAAGAGGAAGTCTACATTTTCCTCAATTCCCTTTAAAGCCTCAACATACTGTTTAGGGGGTAGGATTGTGGGAAACCACATCCCTGAAGTAATGATGCAGAAGGAAAATCACACCTTGATGCAAGGGAAGAACCCTCAAATGGGTTTGAACATCACTTACCAATTTTTCAAGAGCATGCAAGATGTAGTAGGGAAGATTCACCTTGCAAGCATGCCTAAAATGGTTCAAAAGAACTAAATGGTGAAGTAGAAATGTTAAGAATCGCCCTTCCAGGGTGATGTACCACACTACCATTTTGGAAACTTGATTGAGCGGTGGGGGGATAGAGGAAAAAAGAATCCTGGACTTCCCAATCTACAGAGTTCCTTATCGCACCACAAAACGTTATTCCTCAACTTCTTTGTCAAACTTGTTGTAGTAAAACCTGACCCCTTTCATTCCCATACCAGTGATGAATGAGATCATACCCTTTGTTATAGTAAAATCCTTTTCTCTTAAAGTGACAACTCTGTATTTCCATTTTCCTGTGAAAGTTAGAGATATGTGAACATCATGGACCTTAATTCTTTTCCTGAAGTCTATAAAACCATCCACACTTAAGGTTTTCCATAACTATACATTGTTATACCAGGATGGATCACAAATAGGCTTCATTCTACAAGGAGGGCCTTGCGTACTAAAATTAGAGATTACAGATGAAGTAGAAACAACCCAGTCGTAACTAGAGAGCGGCCCTATAATAGGAGTGATGAAACAATGGAGTTTCAGAGCTTCCAATCCTATCCATTGACACTAAGACACTATTTGGAAAACCCTTTTGTCAAAACCAAGGCACAAAAACAATGGAAAAGGATATGTTTGGAATTATTAACTCACAAAAGCTGGGAGTACCAATAATCATGACCTCACATGTGCCAAAACCACCGACTTAGCCTAAGTAACGTTGGCTTTATCAAAAATTATTGTTTTTGATGTTGGAGAGATCATCTTATAATCATTCCAAATTTTGAATTCATTGATGATAACCCCGTCATTTTCTAGAGCATTCATCACACCATTCCCATCTCTATAGACATGGAAAATAATGATATTTGTAAAACCTTTACCTAATTCCTTGGCTTCTTTTATAAAATATTTTATATTCTAGCTAGGGGGTTGAGAGTCGTTAAGGTTGTTAATAATGTTCATAGAGTCTCCCTCGATAATCAAATTATTCACCTTGCGAAAAATATTATAGGCTCAATATAATTAAATTTTCATTATCATTAACTTATGAAATAGTAATACTCTATAGAAAATTTCTAATAATTTTGATATTATGACCTATCCTAATTAAGCTTGAAGACTCACAAAAACTTCTACAAAACTAAACTCAATTTCTTGGATAATAGAGCTTTACAACATTGCTTAGAAACTTTGACCTTCCTCTAAGTTATAAATTTCCTCCCAAATCAATTGGCTACTTTTTTTCCCTTACACATTTATTCCATACTTGTATAATTTAGTAAAATAATTAAATATACTTTTGTAAATAAATATACCTTTGTAAATATTCCTCAATTCACTCATATCACCATCAATTATATCCATATGGTTTTCTAGGTAATCTCTAATGGCATGTCTCCATCCAATCAAGATATATCAAGTCATTGGGTCATCCTCTTAGTGAATAAAATTCATCAAGGCCTATGTGTTTAGGTGCAACTATATCTATATTGTCATGTGTGAAAAAAACTCAATATTTTCCCAAGCATAAACATGTGCAACATTCATGAAAAATAACAGGAGCTCCTTAAATGTGCAAAATGTAAAGGTATGTGCAAAGCAAAAATATTAATTTAATGTGTGAGTGCACAATCTCACATATTCCCTACGTCAAAGCTCTTAATCACAAATATAATTCTTTTACAATACCATAAACTCCTTGTGCCTTTTCTCATTTGTTCCAATCAAGATAATGCACAAGGTTACACGAGATCACACAAATATTTACAATATTATGTGTTCATAACTCTTTTTTGGTAATGCTAGATTGTAAGTGATGTAGGAGCATCAGGTCTTGACATGTGCATATGAAGGATATCATCCATTTTGGATTTGAAGAGTGTCTAAGGGTCATTTAGGGACTAATAAATAAGAGAGCGTAGTTCAAAGACCTCTATAAGTTTGAAATTGTCAATTTCTTTCCAAATAACAATGTTGAACCTTGGAGGCAGTTTTGGCTTGGTTTAGATATAGTGTTGTAATATTGGAGTATCATTGATGTGTTATAATATTTTCATAAGCCTTATTGATAATTAGACCTAAGGTCCTAAGTGCTAGGCTAGACTAGGTATTTAATAAACTAACTAAGACACTAAACATGTAATGTCATGGACCAAGAATCAGTTGAGACATCTTGAGAAGGCGTATATAAGTCTCAATGTAATTGTCTATCTCCATCATTCAAATGATCCAATTTGGAAGAAGGAAACTCCAAGAAGTTGGAATCAAGAAACTTATGTGCACACAATATTGATATGGCATTTTATTGTTTTTTGTATAGTTTATTGAGAAGTAAACAGTTTCATGCAACTTTGGGGAAGTATATACAAGATTAGGAACCTAATTTTTGTATGTCTATTGAAAATTAATTATATTTATGCCCGCATGGGTATATGAATTAAGGACAATCTGTAATCTGAGATTGTGTGTTTGTATATAGGAATCAAGAAGCAAGGAATGATTGTGCTAACCACTTGGATGTTGTTAGTCTAATTATTTCCAACTAAAGGACTTATAATGAGATATGGTAATCCATATTAGAATTATATGTGTGTAAACTCCGGTGTGGTTATTTCAAATGTGATAAAATCTTAGAGTTAGTGTCCCCTGTTCTATGAATTCTTGATTGTGTGTATCCATAGATGGTGTTGTAGGATAAATTGAATTATTCCTAAGACCATACCAGTGACTAACCTCTTATAAAAGTGCTTGGGATTAATAAGTGCAATATTGGAGTAGGTTTTCCTTATTATTCGATTATATGTTAGGAAACCCTTGATTACTTGACTGTGGTGGTCCCTTAGAATTATGTATGGAAGTTGTTCAACAAATCAAGCTAAGTTATATGATAGTTGGTCATCAAGAGGAATGCTTCTTTGATCAAGGGGGCCATGTATTGAAAGGTAAGAACAATAGCTTATATAATTCAGTATGTTAAATGTAACTCAGTTCTTATTTCCTCTAGAATTTACAGATAGAGGATGAATTTTTCTTGCATACTAGAAGATTTCTTATCCTACTGTTAAAATATTCACCTATATCAGGATGTAATTGACCCAAAGTGAGAGATTGAGTCTTGGAGAGGTATATTTCACATTTATTTGGCATTTTATTACATCACTGGATCACATAGAGTTCAAGGCCAAGGTTTAGTTTATCTAATGCAATTAAAACCCTTAAGGACCATTGTAAGCCTTGAAATATTGTAAAAATACATCTCAGGACTGTGATGACAATGTTGTAGAAAGGTTGAAGTGATAAGAAGTTTCCCATTTCTTAATAAGCATAATAGTTATCCCTTGAAGGATTGTGTTGAGGAATGGTGGCTTGGGTTTTGTGAATGAAAAATTCCAATATCTTGAAGGATAACCATTGAAATTGCTTGAAACTTGGTAGATATCTCTGTAGAGGCATTATTTAGTACATTTTTAAGGTTTAGGAATGAACAAGTTACTCTAGAACATTAATAATTTTATGAGAATAGGGCAGGAGATAGAAGAAACATTTAAATTGCTTGAAACTTGACAAGATAACTACTTGAGGAGGTGGAAGTAGTTAAAGGGTACCTTGATCCAGATATAGTTATGCATGAAAAATCATTATTTGTTTAAAGTTACCTTTGTTGTGTAGTAGTAGGCTTAATGATGGTAGAAGTGTTGTGAATGAACCTTGTATGTGGATTTTGTAGTACCATACTTCTTGAAAGAAGGAAATAGCATAAAGAGTACCTGAGAAGGTCTGAATTGTAGGTTGGGACATCCCATTATTTTCAATAGCTTAGAAACTCAGTCTAGTAGTGCTATAAGGACCTAAGTCTGATTCAAAAGGAGATAATGAGAAAACCAAACTTAGCATATTTGAATCTTGAAATTTAATTCCTCATTTGTATGGAATAAATGCATTCTAGAAGTATTTTGAGTCCATACAGAGCCATTTATGTGTGGCTATAACCTTGAAATCACCCATTTTGTGCCTTTAAAGAGCTTGGACAGGCATTTTGGAGTAAAGGAAGGTAATTTCATGATTTCCTTTGTTTAGTTCCAACTTAAAAGCTAGATGACATTGATTAGAGTTTGGCAACATATTGCATGAGAATTCTAAACCTACTTAGGAAATTAAGGGGTCAAATAGGCTTATAGTGGAAAGGTTAAGTCAGGTCTAGGAGAGAGGCTAATTAAAGAACGTTAGTTATTGGAGTTTTAAGTCTAACTAAGATAATAAAATTGATTACGGAGTGTAGGCTCTACATCAGTAAGTGACCCTAAATGTTCTTGGATCATACACTTCGAGTAAGGGTAAAAATTAACCCTTACTCTGTAAGCTTCATAAGGTCTTCAATAGATTAGAAACGTTTAGAAAAAATTTGTTGGATTAAGCCAAGATGGATTCTTGAATTATTTTCCTTTCTATTTTAACACATTTTCGTTACATTCTTGTTTGTGTGTTGTCTTTACTATGCATCTGTAAAGAATGTACTCAATTTATTTTCATTCTTTTCTCTAGTAGTTGGTGTCTCTAATCAACTTCAACATATTATACTTCATCACTTGTCCTCCCCTATGGGTAGAAATCTACAACATTAAAGATAGGATAAATTTATTATCCCAACTAGAAACTCTCTTTCATATGTGTTTAGTGCTAAATTCTTCACGGCTCTACAAGGTCTAATCCTCTTCCACTTAAATTTATCATTTTTACTTCTTGGCAATATTTGCATGAGTACATGTGGAAGAACTATGTCTCTAACTTAAAACGCTTGTTCTTTTCTTCACAATTTTGCATACTAATTTTATTGAAAATTTCCCTTCTTCAACTACATGTACACTTTTTGGTGTACATTCTTCATGTACTGCACAGGTTCCTTTGTTTTAATTCTTCTTCCCTTTTCTTTTGAAATATCATGTACTTCCATAGCTCCCCTCAAATTGACTCCATAAGCTATCTAGAATAGTGGCTTCCCAATGCTCCTATTCACATATTTATCATATGAAAACTTCACCTACATAAGGAATTAATCACATCTTCATGCCTTCTCTCTAACCAAACATCTTGGTAGATTCCCATGTTTTTTTGCTAACTATTTCAATCTCGCCATCTATATATGGGTGTCAGACATAATTAAACTACAACTTTATTTTCAAATTCCTCCACACTGTGTGCTAAAAATGACCCAAAAACTTAGTCTCCATAAAACATAATATTACATTGTAATCCATGCAATCTCACAAATTCACTGACAAACAAGCTAGTTATATATGTAACATCACTAGTCATCTTACAAGTAATCAAATGATCCATTTTTAGAAATTCGTCATAAAAAAATAAAGGATTGATCATGACCATTGTATGTTCTAGGTAACCCAAAACAAAATTCGTATTAATTTATTTTACATTTTCTCAAGTATTGGCATTGGTTAATAAAACCCTACATCATGATTTTTTACTTTATCTAATTGGAGAATTATGCATCTCTACACATATCTATGTATATCTGTTGTCATATGTACAAATAATTCCTTTCACTTAATTGTACTAAGGTATTAGCTATACAAAAATTACTAGCTACTCTTTTGTAATGCTTCCCCTAGATCAAGCTCTTTGTATTTGACCATCTTAACATGTTTAATTTTTCACCTTTGAACAAAAATCCTGCTTGTAATAATTAATCCAACCAAGGCATGCATTCAACGTTTACTATTTTGACTAATGTTCTCCATACCTCCCCAAATTATTCATCTTCTATCTAAACTTCATTCATAACATCAAACTATACCACTTTCACATGCATCTCGCTTAATAAGACACATCTTTTACTTAGAGTATCTACATGTATTAGGTAGATTTCAAGTATATGTTATTAAATGTGGAAAGTAACTGAAACTCAAAACATGGTAGAATTTAGTGATACCTACACCGACAATCGCATTGTCAGGATAATTGACTGTAAATAATGGATAAGTGCTCCTTTCACCGAGTGAAGAGACCTACAATCAATGACAACTAAACAAGAGATATTAGATAAATTGGGATGACAAGTTGCTTGACAAAGGCCGATTCCAGGAATCCAAAGGGACTTCCTTGGAGGATTTCATCTCGTTTTAATACAATTAAGTGATTCAATAATTATTATACGATAGATAATGATAATGAAAAATAAAGAAGCTAAAACTCAAGGTGAAAATGTATACCATGTTTCGCTTCGTAGGTGGCCCAGGCTAAAGTGGCAGAAATATGGGAAGCTTTAAAGTAATCTTACCAGTAGTCTATAGTTTCTTGTTGGAATTCATGGAGGAAATTGAGATAATTTTTAATTTCCTCGATGTCAAGTGTGAATATGATATCGCACAGGATGAGCTCGTGGAGGATGTCAAATGTTTCCCACACAAAGAGTTGTTAGATTATTAGTAGATCGTAGATACTTTTGATCGAGTGTGATTGACCTAGAACATTCATTTATAGCAGAAATATGCTTGCAATATACAAATTAAATCCATGGATATATATAAAAATTGAAAAAAAATGATTTGATTAAAAAAAGCTAATGGATAGAAATTGCAGATGATTCAAAGGAATTGCTGACGATTTAGGTAAATCGTGGGAAATTGAAAGGAATAACAGGTGATCCCTATAAAAAGTATGGTTTTATCAAAAAATGGAAAACTAATGTAAACAGAGATCTAAATTGATTATTTCTTGAACGAGGAAAATTAAAAATTAAAAGAATATTACCTTACAGTGTGAAAACAAGTTGTGGAATTTTTACAAACAATGATTGAATTGATGGTATTGATTATGATTGCATGGAGAGACTACTCAAGACTTTAATGCACAAATTGATTTTTTGTAGCTCCTTGATGAGATCTAATATTGTTATTGGGTTTGGATATTGCTAGAGTCGTATTACTTCTCTGTTGGATTGAGAGAAAATATGCACAGAAGTCTAAAATGTTTCAGAAGATCCCTGAAAAAGGAGTTTGAACTCTTATTTATAATCGTTGGTGATTTGTTAGAATCTTTGACAATTTGGAAAATTCGGGGAAGGAACTTAGAAATGGTTTCAACCCTTGTAAAATGGTATTTTTTGGTATGGGGACGAGGGAAGATGGTTAGAGAAGAGGTTAGGTGAGTTTGGGAGGTTAGGATGAAATATGTTAGGGATGTTTAAAGATGGTTAGGTGGTTTTAGGGGGAGTTATGGTAAGTTTGGATGAATGAATGTGATTTACGAAGGGGGTAAAAATAAATATTATGAGGTGACGAGGATGACTTAGGTGAGGTTTATAGTGATAGGTTCTTATAGAGTAATGTGTGTATATGGGGAGTAGGCGGGTGATGAAAACTCGGTGTCTACATTTTCCCATTTTTTTCGAGTGGTTTGGGAGAAAAACTACTAGACAAAAATGGTTTGAGATGGTTTTCTTTTTTCTTTAATGGGTGGTCCCCCCTCAAGATGGGCGTGAATCCAACAATGTGAAATGATCACCCATTTGATTGAGGTTATTAGATGGTTTGATGTGTGTGTTTCATTTTAAGTTTCCATAAGATGAGGTATAGAAACAAGACAAGTGCTACCAAGGAATCAAGTGATAAAGGAATCAAATGGTTCATGTCCTATAGAGGTATGATTCATAGGGAGTAGATGTGGCTGTAAATATGGCCTTTTAAGACAAGGGAGCTAAGTGATAGGGGAACCAATGGGTTTGTGTCCTATAGACATATGGCTTACCGATGCTAAGAGTTGCAAATCAAATCCGAGTAGGAATGTTGATAAGGGACGGAATTTGACTTGATTATCTACGTAATTGAGGTATTCTTGGATGTGATTGGTTGGTTTATTGATGTTGCAAAGGGTTCAAGGCCCTCAAAAGGAGGCACATTTCTAAAAAATGTGTTATTTGGATGAGGTACAATGAAAGTGATGGTTTGATGTTGCCACAAAGGTGGGAATATGAGGCTAGGAATTCAAGTGATAGGGGAACCAATGGGTTCATTTCCTATAGACATGACTTAACAAAAACAAGGGAGGGTGAAAATGATGGTTTGATGAGGTCAAAGGACCAAAAATTGATGTTTCCACAAAGGTGGGATTACAAGGTCAAGAAGTTAAGTGATAGGGGAACCAATGGGTTTGTGTCTTATAAACATATGACTTAACAGAGAAAAATAAAAATTAAAAGGATAGTTTGATGAGATCAAGGGACCAAAATTGACGGGCTCAAAGGATAGGGTAATTAATGGGCTCTCAACCTATAGACATATAACTTTAAGGAGGTGATGGAAAATGTTTCGAGAGACAGAGGACTAGATAGCAGTCCTAGTGGTGACCAAGGGAATAGCTCCCAAGGAGGCATTTGATTAGTGGATGTCTAGTTTACCTTGTAGATGTGATATCTTTGATGTATACAACTCTTTTTGAAGCCCATATTTGATATATTGTTTTGATATACAAAGCTTTGAGACTCCAGATGATGTATAGTGACACATTGATATGATATATGATTATGAATTTGAATTTGATCTATGTGTTCATTTATTTTGATGTGTTGTTTTGGATTGATAATATTTAGATGTGATTATGATATTTTAGATGTATAAATATTGGTAAATGTTGATGTTAGATACTGAGATTGATGTTGTTTTCAATATGATGCTTTTAAGATATATGAATTGTATATCAAAAATTGTCTTATTTATGGATAGGTATAAAATGTGAAATTATTGCCTTTGGACTGGATTTGATACATATGTGATGGTATAATTCAAAGTGAAGGCACTTTTCACTTCTGGCCTTATAACAGATGTTAACACATGACTAGCAATGGGCAGTTACATTTAGGACCTTGGATAGGGATGAAAGTGAAATGTATACCTTCCTAGGACATGGGAAGGGTAGACATATGTAGGATGTGCGAGAGAGTTGGTTATCCTTTCAATGGTTTTATAGGAATATGTCCTAGCTATACATTTTATTTTTGATGCAAACTAATCGATGCAGAAAGTTTTCTTTCGCATAGCCGTCCTTTGAGGGATTGGTCTATAATTTTGACTAGCAATTATCCTTCGCGGGATCAGTCTACTTTCTTTTTGAAAATATGATTTTGATATTTGATAGTTGTGTTTCGAGATATCAGTCTAATTATTTTAATAATATGCATCCACATATATTTTTGGCTTTATTTTTACGTTGAGGGCAAGCCTATCAGACCATTTCAAGGAGGGGAATAAATGTGTACACATACTACACATGTGTGTCCCATAACATGTCTTCATTGGTAGACAAGGTAGATGGATGTAATGATTGTGGGGTTCCTACTAAGGAGGAACTTTTCCATATGAAAGATGAGATGAAAAAATCCATGGTGCTCATCTTTAAGGTTTTTGAGAATAGTGATGATAAACCACATGCTTTCAAATCATTACAATGGTGGTGGTGGAATAATGTCTTTGATGTGGCTATTATTATGACATTTTATGTGCTAATAATAGAAAGGCTACAAGTGCAAGGCATTCAAAGGCTCCTTTTCAAGTGTACCATCAAGGGAGGCTAGACGATAATCTCTTGACCCATAGTTGTGAGTGATGACACATGGAGCGATCCAGTTGGGGGTAAACTTTCCATGTTTACTCCTTTCCAGAGTAGTGAAATTTTGATTTTATTTGAGAATGAGATCACCTATGTTAAAGTCACACTCCTTTAAATGTTTTTTAGACGTTCACTTGTTGTACTCTTGATAGACATGATGATGTTTGAGAGTTTTTAGGCATCGTTCATCTAGCAACTCTAATTGGACTAGAAATTCTTCAAGATAATCCTCATCATGGATAAAATATCTGACAGATACGTGGAGTGATGGTTTGAACTTCAAGGGTTAAAACCACCTCATAACCATAGACTAGAAAAAATGGCATAGTGCATGTAGGAGTATAGATATTATTACGATAAGCCCAAAGGGAAAAAGGGATTTAGAGATGCCAATTCCTGCCTACTTGATCGATAGTTTTCATGAGAATTTTGTTAAGTGTTTTTTTAGAAACCTCATCTTATCTATTTTCTTGTGGATAATAAGGTGATGAAAATATTAGGTTGATGTTGAATGTGTCACATAATTTCTTAACTTCTTTATCCTTGAAGGATTTTCCATTATCAATGACTAGCTTGTGAGGCATGTTAAAGCGACATATGATGTGTTGATAGATTAGATTTTTTTATTTAGTAGAGACTAAAGGAATGGCCTCTACCCATTTAGTGAAGTATTCAATAGTTGTGATGATAGAATGATTTTGTTGTGATGAACGAGGGTTGATGAGATCGATGAGGTCTAACCCCCATTGTGAGAAGGGCCATAGATCTTAAGTAGTTTATGAATCTTGACAGGAATGTTAGTGAGATTAAAGTGTTGTTGGCATTTAACGAATTTCTTGATGTTTACATAGAAATATTGATTGAGAGTAGGCTAGTAGTATCCCATTTGAATGACACTCTTAGCAATAGTTTTCCTATTAAATTTTCCACCACATATGTCATCGTGGACTTCCTAAATGGCTTTAGTTGATTGATGAGATTTGAGACATCTTAACAAGAGGCCATCAAATCCAAGTTTATATAGAACACCACCAATAATGATATATCATGTAGCGCGTTGAAGGAAAGATCACTTAGAGTTTCTGGATAAGTCAGGGGGAATTTTTTATTCCAAAAGATATTCAAATATCTTAGTATACTAGAGGTCAGTTGGATTATTTTTTATGAGATTGATAGAAGGTAGTTCATTATTGTGGGATGGTTGGTCAATTCTATGTACAATGATGAATAATTTAGAATCATCGATCGATAGAGAGATGAGTGATGCAATAGAAGCCATGGTGTCTAGGAATTTTTTAGAATATTGTGGAACTGTTTAGATGGTGTAACGATCAAAGGATTATAAAATGAATTCAACAATGGATTTTTTTTTAGAATCTCATTTTTACATTGATAAATTCCTTTGATCTAGTTGATGACAAGTTTGTAATCTCCATAGATGTCCATAATTTGAACACTGAGCATGACTGTAGTTTGGAGGCCCATGATTAAATCTTTGTATTCGGCCATGTTGTTAGTAAATTCAAATCTTAATTTGAAAGGTAGAGGGATATGATTCCCCTAGGGAGGTATAATAACAATAACAACACCTCCCCCTTGTTGACTCATAGATCCATCAAAGAAAATTTGAGAGGAGTGTATTCATGATCAATAATATTGATAGAACCATTAGGGAATTGTTCATGAGGTGGTTGATTGTAAGGAAGAGGGGCTTAGGAAATATGATTGGTGAAGGCTTTTCCTTTGATAGATTTTTACAAGATGAATTCAAGGTCAAACTCTGTCATGAGTATGAGCCATCGAGTGATGCGGTCACTATGATATGATTAGGAGTGCATGGTTTTAAATTAAGTAGGTAATGACGGAGCTTGGATGTTGTGATGAAAAGGTCACAACATAACTTATTGAATTTAGTTTATACCGAGTCTCGTATCCATAAAGAGTGTGTCTTATATAGTAAATGGTCTACTCAATGACCATACTCATCTCGATGAGTGAGCATGACACCCAAGGCATGATTAGTAGTGGATATGTAGAGGTATAAGGGCTCCCACTCACGTGGAGGTGTAAGCATTGATGGCGATAGAAGGTATTGTTTGAGGTCATCAAAGGCCTTTTTATATTTTTGATCCCCTTTTGAAATTTACATCCTTTCAAAGGAGATGATGAAAAGGTTGGACAATGATCTGAAAGTTGTGATATGAAACGGTGGATAGTATTGAAGTTTACCCTAAAGACTATGAATTGTATTTTAGGTTTGATGGAGGAGGCATCTCAATGATGGCTTTGATCTTAGCGGGGTCTATTTCAATGCCAAAAATAAAAATGATGAACCCTAAGAGTTCCTATAATTAATTTTGATAGTGGTTTCATTGAGAAATGTCAATCGTGTTGGGAGGTATAGTTTTTTTAAGGTAATTGTTCCTCTACGCCCATATGAGAGAGGATGGTTTGGTCATCTTGGAATTGAATAATCTTAATGGTAGGTGAATACTCTTCTATCATTTCATGCCAAATGAGAGGAAGAGTTTTATGACCATGGCTAGTTTGATAAGTCAGTGGTCCTAAAGTGATAATGTTGACTAAAAAAAGTTAGATGGGATGAAAACAATGTCATCTATATCTGTGTGGTCATTGTGAGTAGATGGGGAAGGATGGTTATGGCTCTATGATGGATACAGATGCAGTTCTTATTAGACTTGGAGGCTAGTTTTTTGAAACCTAACCTATATTTATCATATGGTTTGCAAGATTGGTTAAGGATTAAGTCATGGATACCTTACTCATAACATCTAAGTCTAGATCCTTTCCAGACAACAACAATGGAGGTATATTTGTTCAAAGGATTGGTTATATAGAAATTTGTAATATGATATGAATGGTTTGGCATGACATTGATTAGTGGGACGTAGAGAAGGGTGATCGATCCCTCCATAGACGATGTTGGTTTTGAGGTGTGGTGGGTTGAAGAAGATGATATCTTTGATATTAGGTTCAATACATGGGTTGTTTGTCAGGCCTTCCATATAACTTTGGTGTAGGAAGAGAGTTAAGTGTAAGGAATCGATACTCCCTTAATGAAAGGCATTGTATAACATCGTTGAAGGAAGTGTCATATGGAAACTTTAATGAGGTGATGGTTGAATTGGTAGAGGATTCATTAGAGGAGACCAAGTTCATTTTAGGAATAAGCACGTTGTTTATTTGATATGTCATATGACATGACTTAAAAGGATTTTGATCTACCGGGGACCGTGAAATTTTTACCCTCATGTTTGTATTTGAGACATCGATGGAGTGTATGAGGGAATACAAAACATATCGTGTATCCAAGGTTGGCCTAATAGGCATGTTCTATTAAAACTCTCCTTCCACCAGATGAAATAATTTGTGGAGGGTTTTAACGCTGAAATTTATGGGTAAGATAATTGTGCCTAATATAGGGGTGGTGGTGTCGTTAAAGGCTCTCAGCACGGACGATGACTAAGTTGAAAGGGTGTTGGGTAATTAAATTTGATTAAAGGCGTGTGATGATATGTTGTTAATATTAGTGTCATTGTCAATGATGACCCTCTTAATGAGAGTATCATCAATTTTTGCAGTGATGAAAAGTGGGAGGTCACGGTCCTCTTGTTATAATGATGTGTGATTTTTGAGTTTTTAAAAGAAATAGCAGCATACATTTTGAGTGTACCAACTAGGTTTGCAAATGACTAAGGGTCATCTGAAGGTACTAATATTGATTAACAATGTTTCTATCATGGCTTATTGATGTTGAGGTGGAAGTTATAACAAGCTCATAAAGGGACAATTTTTACTAGAGCTTGGTGAAGTTATTTGAAAATGGTGTTTTGCATAGAAGTGGTATATTTCATTTATGGGGAGGCAAGAATGGATACCTTAGCCTTAGCAAGGGGTGTTGAATCATATGACTCAAGAGTCAGTGGGATGGAAATTTTGGATTTTTTTTTATTGGCAGTCTTAGGGTCATGGGTATGTGTTCTATTAGTGATACATACTACATCAATTTGATGGAGAGGAGCTTTATTGAAAGAGTTCCCACTCTTGGTGGATGTAGTAGTCTTAGATATTTAATGGGTTGTCTTTGATGGTTTTAGATCTATATGGAGAAGGCCTTTATTAGCAAGGATTTTGACAACAGTGTGAAGGGATTTGTAGTCCTCTGTAGAATGTCCTTGTGTGCGATGATAATCACAAAATGCTTCAAAATTGTACCAAGAAGGTTTCCACCCTTGAGATACAAATGGCTTAAGAGGAGGTAAAGTGATGATAGAATATTGGATAATCCTTTTAAGGATCAGTGCATAATGTCCTTTCAAGGTGAAGGTCGAGGGAAGTGATGATTATTTAGATTGCACAGGTGTTGAAGGGACCGTATTTTGTATGGTATTTTTAGATGCATTTTGGGGAATGATTTTTGATTGTGTGATGGCGACAAATAATTTTGATGAGGAGTGCAACCTTGAGATAGAATGTGTAGATTTTTGGATTATGTGTTGAGGCACTCGAATGGTCATGTGATATGATTGTTATTTTTTAGACGGAGGGGTGTGTGGTTGTGTAACATAATTTTTAAGGTTACTGTACGTCGGAAAAGCAATAGGTGAGCGTGAGAATCAACAAGTGACTCTTCCCCGTACCCGACCTCCCGAGGTCGTGCCGAGACAGCCGGTGGGGGTAGAATATGCAGACAAACTAGTTGGGGAGTCTAATGTCTTCGACACGCACTAATGGTATTTGCGAATCTAAGGCAAAGAAGGCCCTTCTAACTTGGACTGGTGTGATAGATCGATCAGCGAGGATGACTGCTCGAAGGCTCCAATCAATATCGAGCTCTAGCGTGATTCGATCTATGGGTTGTGGGATGCGTGGAAAATGACCCGGGATGGTTTCGTGTATTTCTCCTGATAGGGTCATATGGCGAATATAGTCAACTCTATGGACGATTCTATGGCCTAGTCCAAAATTCTCTAGCTTCGTTAGCTGTTGTATCTAGTAGGGATAACTGTTGAATGATGATAGGTGGAATCGGAGTAGACTGAAATACTAACTTACGTAGGCCAGTGTCTATGTCTAATTCTCTTATGGATTCGTTAGGCTGTGGGATTTGTGGATCACAACCGTAGACTCTTGGTTGTTGCGGTCCTGTTATGGTCATACGCGAGATCTAGTTCTAATCCCTAGTATCCAGTAATCGTATGCTTTCTCGGCCTCTATGTTTAGAACCAGCAATTGTGTGATTTTCTCAGAATACCTTACAGGTGTTCTAGCAACTTGAATTCTTAAGCTGGTATCTATATCTATGAGGGTATCTCCAGCGTCTGGCTGTGGAACTAAAGGATCACACCTGAATATTTGTTCTCTTTCGAGCCCTTCTACAGTCATGCGGGTATTTTCTAGGGTAATCTGTAGTTTGGCTGATTTGACCAAAACAGATGTGCTTGGTCGTCTTCGATGTTTAACCCTCTCAACTGTGCCCTGATCTGTTGGAAGTCTGTTGTTGTTTGGAAGACTTGTATCCTAAGGTTTTGGTCAATATCAGTTATTGCCACTACGGTATTGGGCTGGGGCACAATTGGCTCGAAAATGTATTCCCTGGGCTCCCTAGGTCCCGTAATTGTCATGCAAAAGCAGTAATGAAACAAACTAAAATAAAGTAGAATCTAAGTATACTTCTAGCATATATAATTTCTTTTTGTATTTTCTGGCAATTTATAAGAAAGCAGCTATTTAAAAATATTTAGGATTGATAACTAAACTAACAACGTAAAACAAACAAAAATAGCCGAGTGTAGCTATTTGTCTGTGCGATTTCGTATATCTATTCTAAACAACGAAATAACTAATCTATCTGCAAGATTCTCGATCCTACCTCAGAGGTGAGGAATGAATCATAGTTTCTCAGAAACTATCAATCCCCACAACCTCCCTGGCAATATCGAGAATAGCAATAACTGAAATAAAATGATTAACTACTTTATTTGATAAGTTCTAACTAAAACTTTGAAAAATGGAACCTGGATTTCGCAGAACAGTGGCGAATCCGACGGTGTGTGTGTTCTTGTCCCCTCAGTATGATCTCTTCGTTCTTTGTGCTCACGTGAATCCAGAAAAGCGTGGAATGCTTGTATCAACAGGAATAGATATTTGGATCAATGGACAGCCTTCAGAATGCAGACAGAATAGAATGCGGATAGGAGAGGGATAGCGCAAGAGTACAGAGCTTGGCCTATGCAATTCCTAGTGGGGTCTACTGCGAATCATGCAACAAAAGCGTCCAGAACCTGAAACTAGTCTGTATGAAGAACAAAACCTGCAACTTTAATGGCTGCCTAGACTATTCTACTCCAAAAACAATAATACTGTTTGCACAAGTTGGATCTGTGGCTTACCAACAGCAACACAAAGCTACAACAAACCTGCAACAAAATATGCTACCAATCCTAAGCAAACTAAAGGGACACAGCACTAAAAACATGAAACTTGGAGTGAAAATGGTGGCCCGAATAATGTTTGCACTTACACAAGTTGGATATGTTGCTTACCAGCTGCAATACAATACTAACCAAAGCACTCAATGAGAAAACTAAGAATCCTAAGCAAAGGAAAACTAAAACTACTGTAACAAGAAATTCAAAAGCAAAATAGCTAGCAAAATTCAGAGCCAATCGCATGTGCACAAACCATGCATTTATAGGAATCCAAACATCCAAAAATCAAATCCAAACTGAACTCCTAAACATTAAACAAAAGAAAAACACTATTCCAGGGGACCAAAAACATTAATGCATGCTCAAGTCGGCAAGAAAAGCTGGTGAGTCGTGATATTTCACGCGGGTTCCGTCAAAAGCATGTTCTGGAAAACGCGCACAGGACCGCCGCCCTGAAGGGCGGCGGTTTCGTCACTGAAGACCAAAAAGCCAAGAAAAGAGGGAAAAATAGGGAAAACAAAGCACGCAGTGGCTAAGCGGGGCGTGCGGGATTTAACACATGTCCGTGAAGCTTTTCTGGATCCCGAACACCTTGCGAAGAGACCTGTATCATCATCGGGGCACTTATTACATCGTTCCGTAGTACAGTACCTTACAATTTTGGGTACGTACATATTGCCCCCTTGGAGAAGCGTTTTAGCCATCAAGAGGCATAAAACGGTGGGTCCGAGTATGGCAGTCCCGAAATGGGAAGTTAGAAGTTATACCTTACACGCCCGTGTGTTGAAATGATGCCATCCAAAATTCCCGCCACCTGCAAAATGAAAAGAGAACTCAAGTGCAGATAGATACAATAATTTGGAAAATAAACGCTAAAATAATAGGGGGAGAGGACGTACCATTAGTGCGAGGATAGAAACTTACCTCCGTCAATGCTCCGAACCTGTGAAAAAGATATTTAAAACGAATCGGGGCGTTATATATATGAAAGTGGGCCCATTTTCCTATTCATTTGCGCGAGTTGATTTGGTAGATTTTGAGCTCTGGGACCCACTGTAACAGTTTCTCACGTGAGTAGAGTCAAAACGTCCGCAGTGAGATAGAGATCATGCCTCCACGTGCGGAACGCCACCCCGCGAGATCACAGGTTGGTTTTCTTTAATTTTGTGTTTTTCCCCCTTCTGATTTGAAATGTTAAATTCTTTGCAATGGGGGGGTTATTTTCGAAAATGTTTGGTTTTAAAGGGTCCATCTAGGGGGGGCGCCTACTGGGTAGGCCCCATTTTGATTTAAAATAGTCATTTTTCGCATTTTTTTGGGCTTTTTAAGCCCAAAAACCCGCGCGGGTTTTCGGACCGTCCAGGGCGGCGGTTACATGACCGCCGCCCTGATTAGGGTGGTGGTTACGAGACCACCACCTTTAAGGCGGCAGTTACAAAATCGCCCCCCTGCTCAGGGCGGCGGTTTTGCACAGAATGCAAAAGAACCTCACTTAAAATCTTTTACTTGTATTTTTAGCATTTGTACGTGTTTTTATGCTTCTCTTGATATTGTTTAGATACTAACTTACTCTTCTTTGTGTGTTTTTGGGCGTATGCAGGCAAAAGAGGAGTACATTAGATGGAGCCGAGAGAGAGAGTGTGACTGGCTGCCCGGGGTATTGGATGCCCTCTCAGCAGATGAGGAGGACACATTGCAGAGGGCCGGCATATTGTGTATATCGCGTGTGCCCCACGTTGCTCCATCCAGTCACATTATTTGTGACCTATTTTCATATTGGGATGCAGATCGGAACACCTTCCGACTGCCAGGGGTCCGTGGTGAGTGGACCATCACTTTGGAGGATGTTTACCACATTTTGGGGTTCCCGATCATCGGGCGGAGACTCACACTGGAGACAGCAGGGTCCAGGGCACAGATTGCACAGTGGGCAGGGTATATGGGGGATGCAGCCATTTCTACGGGGCCGAAGAAGGGGGTGCGAGTTAGATCCATTCCTTCTTTGCCCATCCCTATCTTTCGACAGGCTATTATGGGGATCCTTGCCTCAAGACTCATCGGAGACAAGGGAGGGGACACCTTATTAAACTGTTGGGGCCCCATCATTGCACAGATAGAGGGACATGGCCAGAAATATGCCTGGGGCACGGACATTTTGGGGACCACCTACCATGACTTATACAGGGTGGTCCGATTGCAGGGACAGTCCTTGAGCCACCCCACTCTAGTCATGAGTTGGGTGTATGAGCGCTTCATTCCGTATGGCAGAGGCGTGGAGGTGGCAGATCCCGAGGCGGTGAGGGCAGCCCGATGGTCAGGTATGTCAGTGCTCAAAGCGCCTCACCAACCAGTAGCCACCCTTACCACAGCAGACATGGAGGCTACACCGTACCAGCTTATGGCCGGTATATGGGGAGAGGAGACCACGACATTGGTCTCCTGCTCCATCATAGGGCAGCTTATCGATCGTGTGGGACGGGTAGAGGTACACCCCTTCAGCAGGGTTCCTCAGCAGTTTGGCCTCCCATATGCGGCTATGCTTCCTCTAGTAGCACCTGTTTATAGATCAGTCCGAGAGACTAGAGGGGGGCCTAGAGGCCGTGGTTGGACAGTGGTTACCCCTGGCATTCCTATTACAGCCAGGGGGATAGTTCGGGCCAGAGGGAGAGCTGGTGCGCCTCAGGCACCATTACTTCAGATTGCTGTAGGTCCTACTCATAGCAGTGACGACCCCATAGATATTGACTCCGATTCTGAGGAGCACACAGAGGGAGGGTCAGAGGAGCAGACGGACGAGAGCGATCCTGAGTGGCATGATACTCAGGACATTCTGCGGGCAGAGAGGGAGGAGGAGAGTGCAGAGAGAGAGACCGTGGCTTCTGAGGAGCCACTCTCCCGAGGCCATGGTGGAGATGATGAGTCCGTTGTGGGGCGCCATGTTGCCCCTACCACAGGAGCAGCCCCTCAGTCAGCAGCGGCATCAGCAGCAGGTGCTGGCCCTGGCGACCCATCTTGGAGGCCTGGTGATCCGAGTAAGTTATCCTCTCCTCCTTTTCAGGATTTGTCTTTGAATGTTAACTCTCCTTATATTCGTATTGTGTACACTTTAACCTCTTGCCTAGTTCCTAATTCATTTTTCTTTCTTTGCTTTGTAGAGACTGTTGATGAGTGGCGGGATCTAATCCGTAGGGTTTGCGTCGATTCTCTGATGATCCCTATGGATAAGACCCGTGCGGAGTTATCTGTGGATGCCGGGGAGCCCTCAGCAGCCGGCAGGCACACTGACGTCTTCGCTCCCATTTGGCATGTGGCCAAGATGGTGTCAACTCTCCGTACAGAGTTGGAAGGCTATAGGACAGCCGAGCGTCTTATGAGGAGCCGCTCTCATGGCGAGACTACGACTGCCCCTAGGGACCCCGAGCCCTCTGTCCATTCAGAGCGCCAGCGTAGCTGGAGTCCTAAGCGAGGGCGTGCACCTTCAGCGGGATCGCGTAGGGGTTGAGAGGCCACTTGGCTTTCTGCATTTGTATTTTAGATTCTTTTGTGTATTACGGGCTCTTTGAGTGTTTTGACCATGCCTAGTGCATGATGGCATTGTATATAAACTTTGATTATTTATATATATGTGTCAGTTTTGGATCAAAACTTGTCATTTGTATTCTACTTTGTTTATTTCCAACTGTTTCGTGTATATTATGATGTATGTATTATATGCTTTCTAGAATGTATGCAATGGAAAACAGATGATGCAAATGTTTGCTTTCTTTTTGTGTTTCATGATGCTGATACATGATATTGTAGATATATTGTGATCTTAAATCTTAGTTTCTGTGAGCAATTTGGATACCTCATGATTTGTTTTGGCAAAGTGATGAAAATAATCAGTATGATGAACATATTAACCTTGCCCCACTCTTACTCGCAACTCCACGCAACTATAGAGGTGAGGCTCATCACCAAGAGCCAGAAGGGCGCAAGTTATGAATATGGTGAAGTGATAGTGGTGAAAGACAGACGAAGCTTTGGTGGAACCAAAATGAAAACTACAAGGCTTTTATTCTACCTGAATGACTTCATAGTTTTGGATGCAACTTGCTTTGCGGTTTTATCCAGACTTAGACCCGTGGATGGCCACATAGTAGACAAAATCTGGGTTTTTTAGGATTTTTAAACTGTCTTGGAATTTTTGAACATCTGATTCATTCGTATTGACTCAAAGTTTGAATTGATTGTTTATGACCTTTTAACATTTACTTGTTTAGAGGACCCCCTACACTTTGCCCCATGCTACCTGTAAGAGCATGGGTTTATCACCGTGGGGAAGGCAATAGGCGAGTAAGAGGGCATTTCCATCCTTTCCCAACCCTACGTCACTAGTAAGAGACGCAAGCTCATCACCGAAGGTTGGTGGGGCAAGGAAATGTGTAAAATAAAATTTTCTGTTAATCACTTCTTGACTTGTCTATTTGAGTAAGATGTCAGTATATTCTTATTTCCAAAGAGATGTGCATATGGATAGATGTGACACCATGAAGCTTCTAGAATAGACCATAGGCAAGACACCTATCCTAAGAAGAAATCAAAGTGAGAACGAACTTGCAGATCTTGGTATGGTTACCATTAGGACTTCGTCATGTCTGATTTTGTTTGATAAAAGATTCTGAGTTGATTGATGATATCGAAGACGGAGAAGTATGATTAAAGAACTGTTATGTCAGAAACATCACGAGTTTGAAATAAGTTGCTTTGAGAATAGATTCCCTGATCACAATTTGTGTAAGAACAAGTGGACAAAATGATCCTAATTTGTATGAAAATGCAATGTAGATAGTTATATAGGTAGCGTTAGCTACTACGCGTAGAAACGCTTGAGGTGGAGAGAATTGACTGTTTCGCCAAACTCCTCACCTTCTAGCGTGCATAAGAGGTATGCACCATTTCCGTAGTCCTTTGTGACTCGGTACGGGCCCAACCATTTGGGCCGGAATTTCCTTCCTTTGCCGGTCTTCTTGTCGATCCGGCTGTCTAACCTTAGAACTAGGTCACCTTCGTATATGTCACGTTCATAGACCTTCTTGTTGTACTGCCGGCACATCCGGTCGGCATAGACTCTATGTCGTTGTTCAGCATCTAACCTAGTTTCAATCCAGACTTTCTAATTGAGAAAGACGTGCTTCTCAGTAAGCGTCCTCATCCAGAATCCCTTGTAGCGAAATGCGGAGACTGGGGATTTCAACTTCGAGCGGGGAGAACTGCTTCTGACCCAAATACCAATGAGAAAGGAGTTGCTCCTGTTGGCGTTCTTATCGAGGTTCGGTGGGGCCCACAAGGCCGGATATAACTTTAGATGCCAATCCCGTTTGTTTTCTTTTACCGTTTTAAGGAGAATGGCTTTCAACGTCTTGTTTGTTGCTTCAGCCTGCCCATTGGCTTGGGGGTAATATATAAGGAAGTCGTATGATGGCTTATTTTTGAACTTACTGCATAGCTCACGAACTTCTTCGTTTTTGAAAGAAGTTCCATTATCTGAGATAATGATTTTGCGGGATACCGTACCTGCAAATGATTTGGTTCAAAATGAACTTAGCGATTACGGAACCAGGTACAGTTGTAAGAGGCATAGCCTCTACCCATTTAGTGAAATATTCTGTGGCCGTAATTATAAAATTGTGGCCGTCTGTGATGAGGGAGAGAATTTCCCTATTAAGTCTAGGCCCCATGTAGAAAAGGGCCACGGAGTAGTGATCGGTTACAAAGCTTGTGCCGGCATGTGGATCTCATGAGAGAACTCCTGACATTTATGACACCTGCGTACAAACTCTATTGTGTCATGTTCTAGAGTGGGCCAGAAATAGCCTATTCGATGTATTTTTCGAGCAGTGGCATGGCCACCGAAGTGGCCTCCACATATACCGCTATGGGATTCATGGAGAATCCTCTTGGACTCTTCTGTGTCAACACACCTTAAGAGCATTCCATCGAATGCTTTCCGATAGAGTACCTGCTCTATAATGACGTATTTAGCTACGATAATGCGTAACCGCCTTCTTTGTTGAGGTGTAGCTCCTTCTGGGTACCTATGGTCCAGATATAACTAATGATATCAGCGTACCAAGGGCACTCAGATATAGCAGGTCAGATTTCGACGTAGTATACGCATTCATCTGGAAAGTCTAAGTCTACTAAGTCGCCTCCGTCTAGCGGGTTATCAGCTAACCAATCTGCGATGATTTGTCCTTTAACCGACTTTTGGTTTACAAAAGTTAATTCGAACTCTCCCATTAAGGTTATAAAACGTCCAGCTTTTTTGGACAAGGACCCTTGTGTGAGAAAAGTCCGTAGATGGTCCGTCTTTACTATGACCCTTGTCTCTTGATTTAGCATGTAATGTCTTAGGCATTTAGTAGCAAAGACTATGGCAAGACATTCTCGCTCTGCTTGCGTATAGCGCGTTTCGTAGTCGAGCAATGTTCGGCTAATGAAATAAATTGCACGCTCTCTTTTGTCATCGTCTTCTTGGGCTAGCATGCAAGCTAACGAAACATCGGTAGCCCGTGAGTACAAAATTAAAGGACGATCTAGATTTGGTGGCATTAGCGTAGGTGGTGATAGCAGGAAACGCTTGACTGCATCAAAAGCTTCATTGCAATCTTCAGTCCAATCAATGCTATAGTCCTTCTTGAGTAAATTATTGATTGGATGAACAGCGAAGCTTAGATCCGGGATAAATCTCCGGATTGCACCCAACTTTCCGAGAAATGATCTGATTCCAGATTCATTCGAGGGTGGGACCATTTCGAGGACAACCCAAATTTTGGCTGGATCAACATCGATCTCTCGTGATGATATGATGTAACCTAGGAGCTTTCCTTCTGTTACACCGAAGACGCATTTCTCTGGGTTTAGGGTAACTCCATATTCTATTAGGCATGAAAGGATGATGCGGAGTACTTCAGGATGGTCACAACGCTTCTTGGCCTTAGCCAACAAGTCATCTACGTAGGATTCCACGATTTTATGGATTAAAATCGTGAAATATGTATGTCCATGGCCCGCTGGTATGTAGCACCGGCGTTCTTGAGACCGAATGGCATAACAGCGTAGCAATAGGTCCCCCAAGGAGTTGTAAACGTGGTTTTAGCTTGATCTTGCTCGGATATTTTGATTTGATTGTATCCTGAGAATCCATCCATGAGAGACAAGAGTTCAAAACTTGCTGTTGCATCAACAATAATGTCTATGGATGGTAAAGGGAAGTCGTCCTTAGGGCAAGCTTTGTTGATATCTCGAAAATCTATGCAGATGCGTATCTTTCCATTCTTCTTGAGAACGGGAACGATGTTGGATACCCATTGGGAGTAGTCAACTGGCTTGATGAATCCTACCTGAAGGAGTTTTATTACCTCCTCTTTTACCATGAGGGCTACTTTGGGCTTCATGGGTCTTGATTTTTGTTTAATTGGCTTTGCATCTGATCTAGTGACGAGGTTGTGTACCGCAATGTGGGGTGCGACTCCTGTCATCCTCTTTGTAATTAAATGCAAATGCTTTTTGATGTTTTTTGAGAACCTGAGTATGTATTTCCACTTCCTCTGGGGTTAACGAAGAACCTAACTTTAGAATTCTTGGTTCATCTTCCGTTCCGATATTGACATCGATTGTTTCTTCAATTAAAGAGGCATTACCCTCTTCGAACTCAGGTGGTGCCGGAGGTAGATCTACATCATCCCCGTTTTCCACCGCGTATATATTAAGTTCCTTTTGTGAGGGAAGATTCATTACGGGATTTCCGAAGTAGGAAGATGAATGCGAGATCAGAGATAAATCTAGCGTGTGATAGGAGAGATGTAGTGCTGCAAAGGCATTTAAGTAATCCAAAGTAGCCGCATCATTTCCAACATGGTCTAGGATGGTAGATTTACTTCCGTTTGAAAGAGGATCCATCATTGTTTTTATTAATGGTTCGTTACGAATGGATACCGTGAAATGAGTATCTTCTAGCTCATTGTTTGGAGTAAAACGTGATGCTGAGGTTGCTATTGAATCGGCGAGAATATTTTTTTCTCGCGGGATTGCTTCAATGGATATGAAGTTGAATGCCTTGCTTAAATCTAATACAGCGTTTTTGTAAAGTTGCAAGTGTTCGGCCTTAGTTTCATATACCTCTGAAACTTGGTTTGCCACTAATTGCGAGTCTCCTAAAACTCTGATATTATCGATACCAATTCTTTTGGCTAAGATAAGGCCAAGGAGGAGGGCTTCGTACTCAGCACAGTTGTTTGTACATTCAAAGTTTAATTTAAAAGAGAATGGGAGGATCTTCTCTTCAGGCGAGGTAAGAATTATACCTGCCCCCGCTCCATAACGGCATTTAGCTCCATCGAAATGGAGAGTCCAATACTTAGCCGGGAGTATGGATGTAGGTGTATCTACTATGTTTGCACACTCTACTTCTACCATACAGAGATCTTCTGCTGGCAAGGAACCAACACCTAAGGAAAATCCGATACCTACTGAATTGAATGGTAAGAACATTGGTGAATCTTGTTCTATCAACTCAACGATCTTTGCAGTAGTCCCTAATGATACTATTTCTTTAGTTTTGCCTTTAGGGGTTGGAATTGTTTGGGCTATGTTGGTAGTTTCAAGATCCGCCGTAGGTATCAACTTTTCCTCTGGCTTTGGGTCAGAGGGTTTGTTAAGTTGGTTTGTTGGAAGTTCGAATTCTGAGTGTATACCTGGTCTTTTCTTTAAATCAGCTAGGTGTACGTCAAACGGCTTTGGATCACCTTTGGCTACAAATACCTTTCTCAGATGCAGGAATCTTACTTCTTGAAATAGCGTGGAAGGGATTGCCTTCATTCGATGTATCCAGGGCCGACCGAGGATCATATTATAGTTAGTTTCCCGATCTATAATATAAAACTCAGTCAGGATTGTTTTAGGTCCCAAGGTAACCGGTAGTATTATGGTTCCTATCGACGTGGCTTTAAGGCTATCGTAGCCCCTCAAGGTATTTCTTGTAGTAGAACAGTTTGTTTCTCCATATCCCAATTTTTGGAGAAAAGAGAAAGGGACTATGTTAACTGCAGCCCTGTCATCAACCATTGCCCATTTTACATAGTTATTATAAACTTGTACTTGCAAGTGTAGGGCTGGATCGCCTCGGCGTGCGATCTCAGCATCTGTAGGCATTTTACTTATTTCGAATATGAATTCAACATCCCTCTCTGCTTGTCCCGGAGGATAAACATCAAAGTCTATATGATTTACTTGTGCTTCTGGTGGTGGAGTGATACTAACTAAATGACCCAAACCTAACGCCTCTAAAAGAGCAGCCCTGTGAGCAGGGGAATTCTTTAGTAAATCGAGGAATGAAATATGCGAGAAGGTTTTTGTTAGATCATTAATTAGATCGTAAGCACCCATAGGTTTTACTATGGTTTGCCGGATGTTATCTATTTCCGGCAGGTGGTTTGGACTTGGTTGAGAGAAATACTCTCGTGTTCTCGTAATTGCTTCAACGCGTAATTCGGAGTCTAACTCTACTAATCCAACTACCTTAGGTCATGGTTGACTTCCTAGTTGTGGCGCGACTAACGGATTTAGCGAGGTTGAGGCCTCGTGATCGTTGTTTCCTGTTATTGCACTTTTTTTTGTTCCAGATGGTTTCAACCTGTCGTTATCATGATTTGGGAGTGGATCATTAAAGATCTTGAGAGGGGCATTCTGAGGGGAAACTGCCCCTGCAAAGGTATTTACCATTGGTGACGTAGGATCTGCTAAGAACATATCCATAAAAAAAAAAAATTTGTTCATTTGGCAAGCGTTGTATGAATTTGTTGTAATCACGACACGTTCTAGTGTCATGACCCCGAATTTTATGGAAGCCACAATAAGAATTGGGGTTGTAATTCCTGTTTTGTTGGTTTGGTGTGTATTGTGGCCTGAAATTCCGATCAAACTGTTGCCTATTAGGACTAAAGTTTTGTTGTTTCTGGTTTTGACTTTGGTTTTGATAACCAAAGGAGTTTTGGCTTGGTCCTTGTATGGGATTTCGCCGTTGTTGTTGTTGTGGATTATTAAAATCCACCGTATTGATCGTCGGGGTAAAATTGTTGTTTCTTTGGTTGTTTGTTTGTGGCGGAGCATTAATGACATTTACCCTCTTGGGCTGGTCAGTTACCCCATCTGTTGTTACCCCACGATTTTTGTTAAGGATTTTGGGTCCTTGATTGACGCTTGTAGTGGTTGTAGTGTTTTGAGTAGAGGTGATTAACCTCCCGTTTGCTCCATACGTCTTACGGCCACTATCTATCGCTGCTTGATCAATTCACAGAGCACTCTCAAGTACCTCGTCATAAGTCCTTAGTGGGAACTTCTGGACTTCTTCCTTCACTTCTCTACTAAGAGAATGAAGGAATAAATCGCATAGCTCCATCTGATCCATGTTTGGAGTGCTTGCCGAGGAATAAAGGACTGTGCGCCACCTTTGGATGAAATGGGCGACAGACTCGTTATGTTCTTGCTTGATGTGCAAGAACTCCCTGATTCCTGTCTTTAATAGTTTGTTCATGTCGAAGGCTTTGATGAACTCAGACACGAGTTGTTTGAATGAATTTATGGAAGCTTCAGGTATTCTGTAATACCAATCGAGGGCAATGCCTTCCAGCGTTTTGGGGAATATTTTAGCAACAACCCCATCCCATGGGAGTAATTCACGAATGGCTGTAGCGTAGGCTTTGATATGCGCATTCGGATCTCCTTCTCCTTTGTATTTGGGCAAATCGGGAAGAGGCCTTGGAAGCATAACGCTTCGTATGGCGAAATCTAAGGGCTCCTTTAAATATTCTGAATAAGTCCCTATCGCATACGTCTCAACCATTGATGGTGCCTGTTGAGGAGGCGGTGGCGGAACGGGTTGTTGATATGGCGTAATGTACGCGTTAGCAGGGGCATAAGGCGATCCCTGTATTTGAGTAAATACGCCGAGGGATGAGTACATATCCCCTTGTGGTGATTTAGAGTACATGTTTGAGTACGAAGGTGTACTATCCAGGAATGGATTGCTCTGTACTGGACCAGGAGGAACAGTGCTAGCGATAGTGGGTCTAGTTGGCACTTGTTGTGAATATTGAGGAGTCATACCTAACGTGCCTATTCCTGTGAGGAGATTTACTTGGCTAGGATGGTATGGAGGATTGGAACTCCCCATTTGTATGAACGGAGGATTTTGATTTGCTTGAGCAAGCTCTAACCCTCGCACTCTTTCTACTAACGTTGAAATGACTTCATTTGGTGAAGTCACGGTACTTTGCCTGAGTGGCGTTTGTTGTGTACCTTGGTGTTGTATAGGCATGTGATAGCCTGTCATGAACTGATTGCTATCCTTCCAAGTTTCTCCAAGAATATTTCCTGTAGAGATATTTTCTTGAAAATGGGTCTCGGGTTGTACTTGTAAACCTCCTATAGGTGGGTATATACCCCGGGAGCGTTGTTCACTCCTAGGATAAGGTGTTGATTGTCCATCGTCTAAGACCAAGTATGGATCTGATTGTCTACTAATAGGTGGTCTGAGTAATACCTGAGGAGATGAAGCAGACTCTCCAGTTAGTGTCATATTGTTCGAGCCTGAAGGCTCTGTTTGTGTTTGAGCAAGTTGCTCCAACCCCTCTGTTTGGAAGGACGAGTTATATCTAGTCCTTGGTGTTTGTGTTGACAACTGATTAGTTGAATAGTTGTCGCCCCACACTGAGAGTGAGGGTGATGACTGCCTATTTTGTTGGGCGTAGTATGCCTCAAGACCCAAGAGGGGTCTGCCGTATGCATCGAATCCTGACATATTCGGGGGGTATATGAATACCCGCAGAATAATGGGAAGGAGCGAAGGTGATTTGTGAAGGGAAACGTGATATTTATGACTCCGAATGAGAAGGTAGGAAGTTTTACGTCAGCTTTACTAATTTCGTTTGTTTCACGTCGGGTTCACCAATTTTGTACGTCGGAAAAGCAATAGGTGAGCGTGAGAATCAACAAGTGACTCTTCCCCGTACCCGACCTCTCGAGGTCGTGCCGAGATAGCCGGTGGGGGTAGAATATGTGTTGGATCCAGACAAACTAGTTAGGGAGTCTAATGTCTTCGACACGCACTAATGGAATTTGTGAATCTAAAGCAAAGAAGGCCCTTCTAACTTAGACTGGTGTGATAGATTGATCAGCAAGGATGACTACTCGAAGGCTCCAATCAATATCGGGCTCTGTCGTGATTCAATCCATGGGTTGCGGAATACGTGGAAAATGACCCGGGATAGTTTCGTGTATGTCCTCCTGATAAGGTCATATGGTGGATGCTGGATATAATTGACTTTTATGGACAATTTTCTAGCCTAGTCCAGAACTCTCTAGCTTCGTTAGCCGCTATATTCTAGTAAGGAAAATTGTTCGAATGATGATGGGTGGAAGTCGGAGTGGACTGAAATACTAATTGTGCATAGGCCAGTATCTATATCTAACTCTCTTATGGATTCGTTGGGGTTGTGGGATCTATGGGTCACAGCCATAGATTCTTAGTTGTTGCGGTCCCGTTATGGTCATAAGGGAGATCAAGTCCTGATCCATAGTATCCAGTAGTCGTACACTTTTTCAGCTTCTATATTTAGAACCAACAGTTGTGCGATCTTCTCAGAATACCTCACTGGCGTTATCGCAACCTGGATTCTTAAGCTAGTATCTATATCCACTAGTGTGTCTCCATTGTCTGGCTGTGGAACTAAAGGATCGCACCCGAATGTTTGTTCTCTTTCAAACCCTTCTACAGTCATGTAGATGATTTTCTAGGGTAATCTATAGTTTGGCTGACTTGACCAAAATAGCATATGCCTGGTCGTCCTCTATGTTTAATCCTCTTAACTGAGAACTAATCAGTTGTAAATCTATGGTTGCTCGGAATACTTGTATTCTGATAGGTTTTGGTCTATGTCAACTACTGCTACTGATGGTGTTTGGTTGAGGCACGATTGGCTCGAATATATATTCCCTGAGGCTCCCTGAGGTCCCGTGATTGTCATACAAAAGCAGTAATTGCAAATCTAACTATAATGAAAGTAAAATCTAAGTACACTTATAACATATTTTATTTCTTCTAAGAATTTTTTTGACAATTTATAAGGCAAGCAAGCTATTTAAGCATATCTAGAATTTTAACAATTGAACTAACAACGTAAAAACAGACAAGATAACCGAGTGTAGTTATTTGCCTGTGCGATTTCATAGAATCTATTCTAAATAACGTAAAATAGCTCATCTAATCTATCTACAAGATTCTCGATCCTACCTCAAAAGTGAGGAGTGAATCATAGTTTCTCAGAAACTATCAATCCTCACAACTTCCCTGGTAATATCGAGCATAGAAATTTTCTGAAATAAAGCAATGATTATCTACTCTATTTGATAAGATTCCAACTAGAACTTTGAAAGATTAAACCTGGATTCCATAGAACAATGGCGAATCCAATAGTGTGTGTGATCTCGTCCCCTCAGTATGGTCTTCTTCGTTCTTTCGTGTTCACTTGGATCTAGAAAAGTGTGGTAATGCTAGCACCGATAGGAATAGATACTTGGAACAATGGACCGTCTTCAGAATGCAGACCGAATAGAATGCGAGATAGGAGAGGGATAGCGCAAGAGTACAGAGCTTGGCTTATGCGATTCCTAGCAGGATTTTACTGCGAGTCATGCAACATGAAGCAACCAAAATACCTGTAACTAGTCCTATACGAAGAGAAAAACCTACAACTTTAATGGCTTCCTAAGACTACTCTGTTCCAATAGATTGGATAAAATAAAGACACTGCTTGCACAAGTTGGGTATGTGGCTTACCAACAGCTGACATAAAGCTAAAACAAACAGGCATATAATGACTATGAACTAAGAACTCCTAAGACACGATAAAAAAGACCAAAGCTACTGACAAAGATGAAAGTTCAGAATGCAAGCTTCTAACTGGATTTGGCCCAAGATAACAGCACTGCACTTGCACAAGATGGGTCTGTGGCTTACCAACAGCAATGAGCAATACTAACAAAAGCACTGCAAGTGAGATTCAAGTTATGGCTTCCTAAACAAAGCTAACTAACTAAAACATTAAAATGTAGGGACATGAGGGCAAAGATCAAAAGCAAACTCCAGCCAAGCTTGGAGACCAAAAACTCCAGAGCCATTTGCATGTGCACAAACCATGCATTTATACTAATTCAATCATCCTAAGAACCAAAACCAAATTGAACTCCTAAACAATAAACAAAGGAAAAACACTATTCCAGCGGGGACCAAAAACATAAATGCATGCTTAAGTTGGCAAGGAAAAGCTGGTGAATCATGATATTTCACGCGAGTCGCATCAAAAGAGTGTTCTAGAAAATGCGCACAGGACCGCCACTCTGAGCAGGGCGGTGGTTATAGGACCTCCGCCCTGATTCAGGGAGGCGGGTCACGAGACCGCCACCCCTGTCAGGGCGGCGGTTTCGTCACTGAAGACCAAAAGGGGGCAAGGAAAGAAGGAAAAAAAAGGAAAACAAAGGGTGTGGGGGCTAAGTGGGGCATGCGGGATGCTAACGCATACTCCTGTAAGGGCTTCTCCCGGATCCCGAACACCTTGCGAAGAGACCTGTATCATCATTGGGGCACTTGTTACACCGTTCCGCAGTACAGTACCTAACAATTTTTGGTACGTACAGTTACCCCATATAATTTTGAGTAATATGGTCCATCGTACTTGAATATTTTTGCACATTGTAAACCCATAGGTTTCTTATCTAGAACCCTAATGAAAATCTTGTGGATGGGTTTGAAGAGGATCAAATAGATGTGGATGAATTCATAATTTTTTTGATGGCATAACTAGGAGATGTGCATGACTTCCATGGGTGCTAATCACTGTCGTGGAAACAAAATATGTAGTGGATGACCACTTCCTTTATTGTTTTTGTGATAGAATTTTAGGTATATATGACTCTGATGGCATAGCCTCTCTGATGGAATCACTGGGTGCTGAAGGTGTAGATAATTGATCTTTGATTCATGTTTATGGTGTGATGATATTCTCGATGTACATCATAGATTGTGGTTGACTGGTAGATGGGGGTGATTTGTAAATGGTTATTTAAAAACATCCAGATCTAATTCGGAGGTAGATTTGGGTTATCTTAATTGTAACTCACCTTTTTAGGTGATAAGATCTATGAAGGACATTTTTGTAATGAGCAACACCTTTTGATAATGTCATGACATTTAACCTTATGGTATTTATAGTAATCATTATCTCTATACCAAGAGGGTTTTGAGACAAATGTTATTGATAGGACATAGTTAGGAGGAAGGGTTATCATAAGGCATTCAAAATCACCAAGATTTTATACCAAATAAAATGTGCTATAAAACTCGCCGATAGGAGTGTAATTCGCATTGACTATGGGCGCATCTAGAGGTTGAACGTTATTTGGAAGAATATTTTACAACCACTGTATTTTTTGATGTCTTATATTTTTCATGGCTACAAGACAGTATGAATGAAGATTTGAGGTTTAGTTCATCATTTTTATTTGAGTTTCACCCTACCATCTTCATAGAGCACAAAGTTTAAGATTGTGAGCCATAGTGAAGGCTTCAAAATAAACATTTTAAAGAACTAGATTTGTTATGTGGATGATATATGTTTGGCAAAGGAGAAAGAAAATAACTTATTTAACTCATATATTTGGAAGGGAAAAGGTCAACTGTTTAATAATGCCCCTCTAGTAGGTAATGAAATCTATAATAGATTCATCCTTCAGATTACTTGATGGCATACAAATCAGTAAATAGTGATTTTACGTCAAATGTTAATCGAGAAGTGTTCTAAGAAAATTTGCATGAGTTGGGCAAACCCCCACTAAGAAAAGTGAGTACTGAGGGATATTATTGTACCAATCTAAGGTAGGTATGGCTAAGTACATGGGAAATATTTATATTCTAGCATAAGATCTTGGTCATGTGTTATGAGGTAATAAGCATCTCGGAATGCCTAAATGTGATCTTGAGGGTCTTATTTGTTGTAAAAATTTGAGGAACTTAGGTAGTTCCCAAAATGTGGATGAGAATGCTTTATATGGTCACGGATGGGTGGATGGGTTCGTTGCAATTTTTTCCAAAAGATAGTGTGTTTTTTAGGACCCATAGAGTCAACATTCAAGTCCTAGAAATTATGTTCATTAATGCCTGTAAAGGGATCATTTTGCAATTGTTGGTTGTTAATGCCTGTAAAAGAGGGATTATCGAGTTGATTGTATGTAGATGGATCTTCATTGTTGGTATGCCCTAGTAAGGAAAAGGAATATTATGTTGAAGAGGGGTATTCATAGGAACATTTACTATGTGGCTTCCATCACAGATTATGGGATGTGACGATCGTCAAAATATACTACCTGCATATTGAATGGTCATAGATGTGTTTAGGAGAGACCCCAAGCAAATTATTGGGGTATATGTTTATATGGGACTGAAACATGGGTGAAAGGTTGGGATTGTTGACGCACGTGCTAGAAAGGAGTATATCACTGTGGATGAGACACTACATCAGATTGTTGAGGTTTGTGCTGAGAGAAGATACAGGGGTGGTTGACAATTGCTATGAATGAAGGGTGAGCGGTAGATGATGAAACTCATAATAATGGGCTACAATAGATGTTGGGATAGTACATGAATAGTTTTAAATATAGGATGCGAGTTGTCTGAAATGAGATAGGCATCAGATATTCTTGATATATGGTTGTTGAACTTATAGGAGGTGTTTGGATCATGGAGGATATTAAAGGGATCGACATGCCTGAGGACAATGTTGGCGGTTATTTTGATATGAGGTAGAGCCAGATGAAGGACCTAGTGAGGATGATGATTGTTGGTTACTTGTTTCTTGTGATGAAACAATGTTAAGTTAAAAACTGAGGATGGGGGTGGAATACATGAGATTTGATGTTTTAACTTTGCTAGTGGCAAGATAAGGATGGAATTATTGGATGACTAACTCATGGTTAGGTTCGATGAGTTGAGAAAATTCATATGTAGTGCTGGTGATATGGGTCATTTTTCACCAGTGTAATTTTTGAAGAACAAATCCCCAAAAATATAGGTAAGCATTGAGGGTGATAGGGTTTGAATCTAGTTAACCTTGGTAAATACTAGATCCCCACTATTGAAAACTACAAGGACTAGATGGAAGATTCATTGATTTCTAATGTGGCAAATTGATCTTCCTAAGAGAGTGTGGAGGTTCTTGATCAATGACATTAGAGGTGATAAGGATAGTCTATTTTGGTTGATTAGATGTGTAGTGTTGTCAATAATTGGGTTTGGATGATTTTCTATCTATTGTTGGAAACATTCCACCATATTTTTAGAGTTAATATTGATGGTAACTATTATATAGAGATGGTTAGGACATATGAAAATAAACAATTACTAGAATGAAAAATAAATTTAGAGATTTGATTACAATCAAACACAAGAAATTTTTTACTAATCTTGATTAAATTAGAAAGGATGAAATATGAAAAATGGTTTATGAGAATCCTAGGAAATGGAAATCTATGGTTATTTTTAGGAAATGTTAAAGGTTTGAGTCCTCGATATACCCAAAGGTACATGAGGCCCGAATATGTGTTGGTTTCAGTATAAGGTGTGGTAGTTGGGGCTACTGCTTCCCCCTCACTTCACGGTCCCACATTGATAAGGGTGTTAAGTGCTTAGCCAATATACTGTATCACCATGCTTATTTATGACTCTATTTAGAATACCAAGTCAAATTATCCTATTGGGTATGAAATCTGAGTAGCTCCACCTAAGTAGGAGAGTTTTTATGAAAATTACTTTTTGTTGAATGTGGTTTGGTTATATGTGGGGGAAATTATGTGAATGTAATTTTTTAACTTCCTAATTAGACTATATGATCAGGAAAAAATGAAGGGTTTGATTTAAGTCCCACAAATAAATGACTTTGTTGAACTCTTTGTCCCTAAAGGTAGAGGTGCTGCCATCCTTGGAAACATTGCTATGAAATGGACACTGAGACACTAGCAATAATGTAAGGCATGGAGATTAGGGCTAAGTTGTGCTTGAGGAATATACTACCAGAAGCTCTATCTTCAACAAGAGGTGTGCTTGTGGAATGAGCTCTTCTATTTCTTCTTGTTGGAAGAAGTTGAAAACCTTGTTGATCTAGGAGTTGAAATTGGGGATCTTCAATTCCAAGAGCCCTTCTACCATGAGTGTATATTAGAGTCACCAGATCAAAGAAATGATCAAATTAGTTTGTTCTTTTTAGAAAGGAAATTTTTTGAACAAATCCCCAACAGAGTCGCCAAAAACTATGTTGGGTTTCAGATTTGCACTTGGAATGAAACCACAGTCAGGGGACAAGTAAGTCCCTCCTCTTTAATGAGAGAGGTTCCCTTATTGAAAGCAGGGGCAAAACCTATGTACAAATACACAATCTTTCATTCAATGGTGGTTTCTAGATATCTTGAAATGTGTTTTATGCCTTGAAAGTTATCAATACATGAGGATAGAAGACTTGAAGAGAGGAGGGAGGTAGAAGAAGACAATACTTTCAGGGAAAAGAGATGGCAGAGAAAACCCTTATATGTATTGAGCAAATGAGATATAGAGTAGAACCATTCATGTTTATAATGGGCACAATCCACAGACTCAAAGTTCTTGAGATTGTATAAACTAGAACACAAAGTTTCTAAGCATGCAAGGATTAAATGATTCACATATCAGAGCAAAAAGGAAAGAGAAAATAGAGGAAAAGGGGGGAAAACCTTTGTATTGATTTCTTCAATTAGAAATTACAGTTCCAGAATATCAAAATTCCAACCCCCTTTTACAATGGCTTTGAAAGCCCATAATATAGCTCATAAGAGACGGTTACAACTTCCTCAAGCAAGCAAGAAACAGTTACAACTTATTCCAATCATTCGTGCCCTTTCAAATTCTTGATTTGCAAAGAAACGTTAATGGTGAAAAAACCAAATTTTTAAATATACGGCCATTTCATTATTTTCACCAGTTAAAACATGGGCCATTTGATTTTCTTCTACAACTTTAAATTTGGGGCCACCCACGTGGAAGGAATTGATTGGAGCGGGCCTGCGGATGCCTTTTTCATTTTTTCCTTTGAAGTTACACCAGGCTGACATGTGGAGAGCTCCTGTTGGTTCCTTTATACTTAGCTGATTCGGGCCTATTTCCTGCTTGACCTATGTTGACCCTTAGACACATGGAGGGTTGGTGCTCATTTGAGTTTCCATTTTGGAAACGCCTCCTAAAATTATGTTGAGATGATGCGTGTCTCCTTCCACTCGGTCTTGGAATTTTCAACAGCCAACTCTGTCTCTCCATTGACTTTGACCATGTGGCAAACTGGCACTCATTTGGAGACTGACCCTTTGATTTCACTTCCAAAATTGCACCGTTAAGGCACGTGGAGACTTCCGCCAACCCGCCCATACTTAGTCAATTTTAATGATCAGCTCTTTCTCTTTTTTGGACCTGGGACACATGGAGGACTGACGCAAGTTTGAGAACCATCCCCGGCTTTGACTCTTGAAGCTGCACCAATGAGGCGCGTAAGTCCACTAAACCTTCCATACTTAGCTGATTTGAGCTTGTTCTACCTTCATTTTGAACCTGGGACATGACGGAAAGCCTGCACTTATTTAAGGACTATCCCTTGGGTCCTGCCCCTAGAGTTGCATCATTTGGATGCGTGGAGGCTTCCGCTGTCACTTGAAACATGGCCAAACCACATCCAATAAGAGATGTCCCATGTACTACCCATGGATTCTGGGGAAAAAAATGAACGGGGAAGATACACCTGTCATTCCCGACTGTGGGAAGAAAATAAAAATAAAAAGAAGGGAAGAAACTTCACCATTACGCCTAACTTTCAAATTGTTCTCCATGAATGGGAAAACTACAAACAATGCCAGGCTCGACATGATCCAATACTCCAAGGTAAAGACTCAAAATTTTTGAAACTTGACTTCAAAAGAGGGGAATTTTGAGGGTGACAACAGCTGGCTCTTTCTTGGGATGACTTGGCTTGGAACAAAGATACAAGGCAAGATCAAGAACTACAGATAACTCTGGGAAAGAGGACCAGTGTCTTATCCATTGGGAAAGGATTCAAAAGAAAAACCAATACAAGGCAACACATACAAGATGGGAAAAGAAACAAAACAAACCAAAAAGGAAGAGCAAAAATGAAACACAAAGGAATGACCCAAAATCAAAACACTATACAAAATATACATAAGGACCACCTAGTCACCTAGGACTTGAACAACTTAGGTACTACCCACTATAAGGAAGTGGGAGAGGAGATCCATCCATGTAATCTAGATAAAAAGAGTTCTCTCTAGAAAAATTTCTAATTCTAAAAGGACCAAGCCAAAGAGAATCAAACTTACCATGGCTTCCTCGTGGCTCATGTCTTTTGTCCCAAAGCAGCACAATGTCTCCCACTTGGAAAACTTTGGGTTTGGCTTTCTTGTCAAACAAAATCCTTCACTTTCAATTGATGAGCTTTTATCATGTCAACCACTTGCAATCTGTCCTCATTAAGCTTCTGAAGGTATAAAATTCTCTTGTCCAAAGAGCTACTGAAACTTGAATCTTCAATGGTTTTCATCAGATGCAAGGCTGGAAATTCCACCTTGACTGGCAGTTGAGCTTCCACACCATACACCACTTGGAAAAGGATACATTCCAATTTCTCTCTTGGGTGTAATTCTATCAGCCCAAAGTGCATCATATAGCTTCTTATGCCAATTCCTCTTAGAATCATTTACAAGCTTTCTAACTATGTTCACCAAGTTCTTGTTTGTTGATTCTACCTGTCCATTCCCTTGGGGGTAGTAATCTGAAGAATGAGAAAGGGAGATCCCATACCCATAGCATAAATCCATCATCTTAGCAGAAGAAAAGTTGGAAGCATTGTCAGTCACAATTTTGTTTGGGATCCCAAACCTGATCAATATGTTCTCCTTAATGAAGTTGCAAACTACCTCGGAAGTAGTGCTCTTGACTGGGATGGATTCCACCCACTTGGTGAAGTAATATGTGGCAATCAACACATGTGTATTCCTAGCACTGGAAGATGGATTGAGTGCTCCAATGAATTCTAAAACCCATTGTTGAAATGGCTCTTCAATCACTATAGGCTTGAGAGATAAAGTAACCAACTTGGGTCTTCCAACAAATGTTTGGCATGCTTCACATTTACCAACCCATTTTGATGCATCTCTGAATAGAGTGGGCCAATAATAACCAGCATGAAGTATTTTATGAGTTGTTACAGAAGAGGAGAAATGACCTCCACAAGCCTGGTCATGAAAAGTAGAGAACAACTTCTTTTGTTGCTCCTTGTCTACACACTTCAAAAACCTTCCATCTATGCCTCGTTTGTACAAAGCATTCTCCCATAACACATATTGTGCAGACCTTAGTTTGATGGCTCTCTTCTCTTTGGCACTCAAGTGATATGGACACTCTCCATAGGTCAAAAAGTGAGCAATGTCAGCATACCATACATCTGTCGAGCTGAGGAACAGAACAATATGGGCATCAACTCCATCTTTGGACAACTCCTTGGCAGCTCCCTCAACAATGAGTTCACACAAGCCCTTACCTCGAACCATCTTTGTTGGCCTGATGTCAAGATCATACTCTTGTACCTTTGCTACCCAATTACCTCTCTTGGTTCCAAATTCTTGTTGAGTAAGAATGGATTTGATTATTGTATCAGGCACCAGCACCACAGAATGAGAATTAAGGATGTAAAACCTAAACTACTTGACAGCTTTGACAACTGCAAAAGCATTCTTCTCCATCATGGTGTACTTCATCTCATGAGTTTTCAAGACATAACTCATGAATGCTATTGGGACCTCATGACCTTCAGCATTCTTCTAGGCTAACACACCAGCTAGGGTATTTTCAGTGGCATAACAATAGATAATTAAATCTTTGCTAAAGTCAGGGCATGCCAAGATTGGAGTCTTTGCAATAGCTTGTTTAATGTCTTCAAATGATTTCTTCCCTTCAGAGGACCAACCAAATTTTTTCTTCCCTTGCATCATGTGAGCAATGCTCATAGTAAGTTCTGCAAAATTAGGGATGAATCTTCTTAGGAAATTGATCTTACCAAAGAAATAATGGACACCTTTCTTACTTGATGGAAGAGGAATTTTTTGGATGGCCTGAACTCTCTCTGGATCAATCTTGATCCCTTCCTTTGAAACAATGTGTCCCAACAACTTTCCTTCTATGACACAAAACATAGACTTCTTAGGGTTTAAAGAAAATCCATGCTCTCTACACTTCTGCAATATTGTTTCAAGGTGTTGGAAGTGATTTGTTCTTGCTTTAGAAAACATTTTCAAGTCATCCAAATACATAACAATGCATTTCCCTTTCAAACTTCCAAAAGCCAAGTCCATGGCCCTTTGGAAAGTAGCACCAGCATTGATGAGACCAAATGGCATCCTCTTGTATGAAAAGGTGCCCCAAGGAGTAGTAAAGGTAGTCTTATGTTGATCTGTAGTATTCACCTCTACTTGATTGTACCCCGAGAATCCATCTAGCATAGATAGCATCTCCAAGCCTATGACAACTTGCAATACTTGGTCCATCATGGGGAGAGGGTAGTTGTCCTTCAAAGAACCCTGATTTAGATTTTTGAAGTCCACACAAATCTGGATCTCACCATTATTCTTCCTGACATGCACTATATTAGCAATCCACGTTGAATGGTGGATGGGGAAGATGATCCTAGCCTTCAGAAACTTTTGTATTTCTTGGAAAATTGTATCAGCTATCTTTGGATTATATTTCCTTTGTTTCTGTTTGAAGGGTTTGATCTTAGGCTTAAGAGGAATGAAATGTTGCATTTCTTTAGGCTAAAAATCCTTAAGATCGTCATAAGAATAAGCTAGAACATCAACATACCTCTTTAACAGATTCACCACCTTCTTTTTCTCTTCCTGAGTGCAGCATTTTCCAATGTTGACCATTTTGGGATCATCAAGACTCCCAATATTCACTTTCTCAGTCTTCAGTAGATTTTCGGGCTCCTTGGGAAACTTTAGACTTCATATACCTATCATGTTTATCAAAAAGATCCTCCAAACTCACCAGTCCTTTAGGGATTTTTTTTCCTTTCAGTTTGATGCATCCATCTTGATGTCTCTTCTTTGACACCCTCTTCATTTGATGATACACACTCTCTAGGAATATTGTCACTTCCTTCAAAGTACATCTAATCAAAGTTGTCTCTGAGATCCAAGAAAGAAAGTAAATGCTGGTCATCATTGAAAACTTGCCAATTATTTGCATTGTCAAGCACATTGGGTCTATGGATCATCTCAATGGTGAATTTCTCTTTAGGGAAGTCAGGATGAGGAATCAACAAGGACCCCGAAACAACTAGAGAGTCAACTCTAGTGTTCCTTTCCCTTGGCACAACTTCAATGGAGAAAGCATCAAGGAACTCAATGGAATCCCAGACCATATTCCTATAGTGCTTCAACCTTCTGTTCTTTACCTGATAAAGGTCTCTAACTTGTTTTACAATTAGCTCTACATCTCCATGATCAAGAAGGTTCTTCACTCCCATTTCCTTCGCCATGCTCAACCCAAGAATGATGGCCTCATACTCAACAATATTTTTGGTATTTTTAAACTGAAACTTGAAGGAGAAAGGATGAACCTTACCCCCAAGAGAAATGAGCACTACACTAGCTCCAGAACCAACTGAAGAGCAGCTCCCATCAAACTCCAAAGTCCACACACCATTAGGATCATGAATCACTCCCTTAGGAAATTTTTCCCCATCTTGTGACATGATCATATAGTTACCATGCCCTATATCTACATAGAGTATATGTGCTTTAGGATCATCTATCTTTTGCATAATGTACTATGTTTGTTTCTCAGGGCAGTAGCTTCTTCATCTTCCCATTGATAGGGATCAAAGCATGTGACTAGTCCATTTGAATTTCCCCTGCCTACCTTCTTACAGATAATTTTCTACTCAGCAACATCCCATATGAAGGAGGAATATCGACTACCAAAATTGTGGGTACGACCCTTTTCTCTGGGAAAGCACCAAAAGCTACTTGTGCATCTTTAATTCTATCAACCAAAGGTACTTTTCTTACTCTCCATGGAATAAGAAGAACCAAAGGTACGTGTTAGGGTTAGACCCCAAAGCATGGACTATCTTTGCAAGCATTACATTATCTGATGCTCCTGAATCTATGACATAGTTACTGCAGTTTAATGGCCAGCTATGAGAAGGGTCGCATAGAATGATTCAATTTTCTCATTATGGGAAATGACTACGGCCACAAGGCTTGATTGAGGTGAGGAAGAGGAAGTGGGGAAAAGGCCTTTAGAAGAATAGGCTGGGGTTTTAGATTTGGAATTTACAAAGTTAACCATTTTGGCAAAGGCTTTTAGGGTGGGTTTGATATAACTCTACCTCAAAAATCTGAATCTTGGTCTTTTTAAGATGGTCTATAATGTCAAAAGATCCATAGATGTGGATGGGGAATCACTACTAGGAGTAGTAGGAGCTTTTGATCTATTAGCTTGATCATCTTGTTGGACAAGAATTCTCAGAAGTAGAAGTAGAGGGGAGAAGGAATAGCAGAGCTTATCTTTTGGGTTGGAAGTAGTAGGAATAGGAGCTCCTCTTCTTGCAATCACCAAGATGGTGATGGGGGACTCCTTGGATCTTTTTACAGGTTGTACCACTTTTTCTTTTTTTTTGGTCTACTCCTGGGTCATAATAGCATATGACGCACTATTCGTCTCAGCCACTACATCATCATAGTCATCTTCATCATTTGCACCTTCAGTGGTGAGGAAATGAACTCGAGAACCACCAAGCTCCTCCAATTCTTCATTGGCTTCCTCTTCTTGTTCATCATAGATCCCATTTTCTTCCTCATCATCAGGCTTAAGAACTTCACAAGTAGCATTGACAGGCACCTTGAGGGGTGGACCTTCAATGGCCAACCTGGTTTGAGAAGAGGGCAAGTGGTTCCTAGGCTAAAAATTCTTCCTTGGAACATCTTGATATGGAGCATGCTGAGCCAATTGTTTCTTGATGGAAATGAGGTCATTAGCCAAATTTTACACCAACTAATCTACATTACCTCTAGGAGAAGAGGAAGAAGAAGATGCTTTGGATTTGAAAGGCTCCTTTTTCAGCTTTCCAGTCATGATCAAGTCATCTTCCACACTGACAACCAATCTCTGATCAGCATCCAAAGTTGCAAGATTTTCTCTCCTCAGGGCATAGCTAACTTCTGGAAATTGAGCATTCAAGAAGAAACACTTCTAAATATGATCAATAGGCCTAGTATTTTGTGGAATCTTGTTAATCAACTTGTTGAACTTGGCCACAAATTCTCTCATAGGCTCATGTGGCTCCTTCTTGATTTGAGAAATCTGAGCTAGCAAAGCATGCACATCCTCAGCAGGTTTGAAACATTGCTCAAACTGAGTTTGTCATGGTATCCCAATCGGTGATGGTCCCAGTAGGAAGATGGTAAAACCAATATGCAACATTGTCTTGCAAGGTCTCCACAAACAATCCTAATAGAGACATCCTCATGTTCAACTCCAAGGACCCCACATGCAAAAATGAAAGCTGCAATGTGTTCATCAGGGTGCACTTTTCCATCACCTCTAAATTTGGGAAAATTCTTCCTGTTACCCCTAGGCAACTCATGTAATGGTTGAGGAAGAGCCAGAGGCCCAACTCTTTGTCCCCAAGGTAGAGGTGTTGCCATCCTTGGAAAGATTGCTTGAAGTGGAACTGAGACACCAACAAGAATTAAGGCACAAAGATTAGGGCTAAGTTTTGCTTGAGGAATGTTACTACTGAGAAGCTCTATCTTCAACAGGAGGTGTGCTTGTGGAACGAGCTCTTCTATTCCTTCTTGTTGGAGGAAGTTGAAAACCTTGTTGATCCAGGAGTTGAAATTGGGGATCTTCAATTCCAAGAGCCCTTCTACCACGAGTGTATCTTAGCATCGCCAGATCAAAGAAATGATCAAATTAGTTTTTCTTTTTAGAAAGGAAATTTGTTGAAAAAATCCCCAACGGAGTCGCCAAAAACTTTTGGGTTTCATATTTGCACTTGGAATGAAACCACGGTCAGGGGACAAGAAAATTCCCTCCTCTTTAATGGGAGAGGTTCCCTTATTGAAAGCAGGGGAAAAACCTATGTACAAAAACACATTCTTTCATTCAATGGTGGTTTCCCGATATCTTGAAATGTGTTTAATGCCTGAAAAGTTATCAATACATGAGGATAGAAGACTTGAAGAGAGGAGGGAGGAAGAAGAAGACAATACTTTCTAGGGAAAAGAGATGGTAGAGAAAACCCTTATATGTATTGAGAAAATGAAATATAGAGTACAACCATTCATGTTTATAACGGGCACAATCCGCAGACTCAAAGTTCTTGAGATTGTATAAACTAGAACACAAAGTTTCTAAGCATGCAAGGATTAAATGATTCACATATCAGAGCAAGAAGGAAAGAGAAAATAGAGGAAAAGGGGAAAAAAACCCTTGTATTGATTTCTTCAGATTCAAAATTACAGTTCCTAGGATATCAAAATTCACAACCCCCTTTTACAATGGCTTTGAAAGCCCATGATATAGCTCGTAAGAGATGGTTACAACTTCCTCGAGCAAGCAAGAAACAGTTACAACTTATTCCAATCATTCACACCCTTTCAAATTCTTGATTTGCAAAAGAAATGCATTAATGGTGGAAAAACCATATTTTTAAATACATATGGCCATTTCATTATTCGCCAGTTAAAACATGGGCCATTCGATTTGCTTCTACAACTTTAATTTTTGGGCTACCCACGTGGAAGGAATTGATTGGAGTGGGCTTACAGACGCCTTTTGCATTTTTTGCCTTTGAAGCTACGCCAGGCTGACACGTGGAGAGCTCCACCGGTTCCTTTATACTTAGCTGATTCAGGCCTATTTCTTGCTTGACCTATGTTGACCCTTAGACACGTGGAGACTTGGTGCTCATTTGAGTTTTCATTTCAGAAACGCCTCCTGAAATTGTGTCGAGCTTATGTGTGTCTCCTTCCACTGGTCTTGGGATTTTCAATGGCCAACTCTGTCTCTCCATTGAATTTGACCACATGGCGAGCTAGCGCTCATTAGGAGACTGACCCTTTGATTTCACTTCTTAAATTGCGTCGTTAAGGCACGTGGAGACTTCTGCCAACCCGCCCATACTTAGTCAATTTTAATGATCGGATCTTTCTCTTTTTTAGACCTAGGACACGCGGAGGACTGGCACAAGTTTGAGAACTATGCCCCAGCTCTGACTCTTGAAGTTATGTCGATGAGGCATGTGGCGCTGTCTGCTGAACCTTCCATACTTAGCTAATTTGAGCTTGTTATGTCTTCATTTTGAACCTAGGACATGCATGGAAATCCTGCGCTTATTTGAGGATTATCCCTTGGGTCCTACCCCTGGATTTGTGTCATTTGGATGCATGGAGGCTTCCATTGTCACTTGAAATATGTCCAAACCACATCCAATCAGAGATGCCCACATACTACCCATGGATTCTAGGGAAAAAAATTAACGGGGAAGATAAACCTGTCATTCCCGACTGCGGGAAGAAAATAAAAAATAAAAAGAAGGGAAGAAACTTCACCATTATGCCCAACTTTCAAATTTTTCTCCATGAATGGGAAAACTACAAACAATGTCAGGTTCAACGTGATCCAATACTCCAAGGTACAGACTCAAAATTTTCAAAACTTGACTTCAAAAGAGGGGAATTTTGAGGGGCGACAATAGGCGGCTTCAGGGGTTTTATGGTAAATTTGAATCAGTGAATGTTATTTATGAGCGGGGTAAAAATTGATTTTATAGTGTGAGGAGGATGACTTAGGTAATTTTTATAGTTATATGTTTTGATAGAGTAATTTTCATATGTAGGGATTAGGCGGGGTGACAAAAAATTGATGTCTACACTACAAACATATTTGATTTCCCACTTCTATGCTTTAAGAAAAATGAGTAATTCATCAAGTATTCATCTTATGATATGTATTTGGTTCATATTACCTTGATCATTAATGAATTATTACTTGATAGTTAGTGTACAACACAAACTCTTTAGGCAGCAAGAAGTGCCTTCCACTTATTTATTGGTGGTGTGTATCATGTTCATACTTGATGAAGTCTACCTTAGGTTTTTTTTATTATGTAGAATAGATATATTTCTATGCAGTATGTCATCAATATGCACTAATTAGTGTTCTATCCATACTCTCACATGTATATGAAGGGTTAGATCAATTTAATTGACTTTAAGGCTTACATCTTTCACTCCACCAATAAGCATCTCCTACCTACACCTTACTTTTTCCATATAGTATCACAGGATGGATGTTATGTCATCCCTAAGGATATGTTGTTATGGTGAAACATCCATTGGTAGTTACACAATTTTACATTATATATTCCATTATTAGTTTAATACAATGTGTTTATTGGTGGTAATTTTTGCTCATAATCATTTATGTGGATGGTGTGTTTCTGTTGTGGAATTTCTTTGGGTCTTTATCATTTATGAAACATCTAAGAGATTACTCTATAATATCCCTTTCTTATTATTTTAGATTTGGTTCAATCCTTTGGTCAAATCCCTGTACAAGTAGCATATTTACATACGGAGGGGGATCCTTTAAAATTTTCAACCATTTTTAGTTTTTAGTGTGTTCTTGCGGTGTATTTGAAATTCCATTGGAATTAGAGTGTGAGAAATCTAATTTTTAATTTTTCACTTGAATTGGACACCATGAACTCATTTGGAAAACATTTAAGTTATATAATAACTAGGACATAAAGGCATTTCAATGAATTTTTTAGATTTTTTGCAAAACATGACTCCAATTGTATATTTTTGGATTCCAGATTCTAAGATATTTTTTAGAAATTCCAAGACATTAAAAATTGGACAATTTGGTTCCTAAGGCATGTGTTTGAATTTTTAGTTATAACCCTTCCGTTTTAGACCTCTTCTTTGAGGTTGTTTTCATTATGAGACTCATATCATTTGATCTAGGAAGCCTATGAGGGTGATTTTTTTTTCACCTTGTTGGCTGAAAATTTTGTATTTACGAGTGTAGTCAACAATTTAAGGGGACAACATTCCCTCCTCTTTAATGGGGAGGTTCTTTTATTCAAACCAAAATGAAACCCTAAATTATTTATAGATATACATTCTATTAAATCTTGATGAGGATGTTGGCTCTATTAAAAAAATTTATAAGTTTGAATACATGGAAAATAATTTAAAGTAAAATAAATTTAAATGAAGAAAGATAAAGTAAGAACACCACTTTCAAATAAGAAGGAAACACATCTTATTCTACTCATGCATGTCATTATAACTCAAGAACACAGACACATCCACATATAATGAAATCCCACTGTTGTAAACGAGATACAGAATGAATCAAAGTTCAATGATTCTTGGCACACAAGTGAGAACAAAAAGTTTCAATATCCAAAATATGTAAATGATGCATAAAATTGAACAGAGATAAGAGAGAAAGATAAACTGGACAAGAGAAGGAAATTGTTCTTCTTTTGTATTCAATATCAGTTTCCTTTACATAAAAATATCCAACATCCAACCCCTTTATAATTGAAATAGAAGCCTTATATAGGCAAAGAGAGGAGGAATAAATACCATAAATAAATAGTTTAATTAAGTGAATAATCACTTAATTAGTCAAGTTACACTTAAAATGACTTTACATTAAATATTTCCTTTTACAAAAATAAATTCAATGAAAAAATATAACTAGTTATGTTGAGTACTTGAAGAAGGAAGAGAGGAAATAAAAGAAGTGGTAACTTTAAACTTAAACAATGCATTTGGAACTTGGTGATTATAGCTTCTATTTCCATTTCCTTAGGAAAAATAGTGTTAGCAAGGTTGTCTATCCAGGATCCTAGAGAAAAATCTGTAAATATTTCAGACTTTAAGGATTCTCCTTGAAGATTGTGAATAAATATTTTGTAATTCAATATAAGTTTCTTCAAGAAATTTTATTCTCCAGTCTACACTAAGAGACCATGTACAAGATAGATTATTTTTAGAATCATCAAAAATATTCTCAAAGAGAAGGATTTTCTCATCTGTGAGGACCATGATGCATAGATCTTGAATTACATCTACCTAAATTTTCAAATCTTTATCAATACTTTCAACTCCTAAGTTGATTTGATTTTTTGTTGAGATGATGTTATCATAGGTTTTACAGGCCTCATTGATAAATTCCAATCATGTGATAAGAATCTTATCCACCCAATATTTTTTTGCCTTTCCTTGAGTTGCATACTTATGTATCTTAGCAATTTCTTTTTAAATCAAAATCATTTATTGCAGTGGATGGTGGGAGCGAAGAAAATGGAGTTGGATCCAACTAGAGGGTTATCAGATGAGAGGAAGGATTTGATGAAGCTCAATATAACTTGTACTTTCTCTTCCAGTTTCTCTTGAGTTTTCTTACCCTTTTCAACCCTCTCAATTACTTTAGAAATAATCTCTCTGAGGTTATGCACTTCACCTTCATGGGTTGATTCTCCCATGATATTCTTATAAGCTCAAAATATACTGTAGAACTCTCTTGTTCACTCTTATATCCTTTGGTCGTAGAAATTTCAAGGAATTTTTGTCCTGAGTCATCTGAAACTAGATGGGAAGTGATCTTGGCCTTCTTAGGAGGGGGGGAGAAGTACCAAGGATTGTAGCCACAAGATGATAGTTAGGAACTTCGATTTTGGATTAAGATTTCATTTTCTTATTATCAATCATGGGATACACCCAAGAGAAAGAGTCCCCTGAAGATTTTCTTAAGGGAGGCAATGTGAGTGCAAGTGGTAGAGGAATAGGTTGAGAAGCAGAAACTGTCACATTATTTACCGTAGAGGAGGAAGAGGGTCTTCTCACATCTATTTTATGTCTGGAAGTGTCAATTTTCCGAAGATCTAGAGTTGTTACTTCAACTATATATTCTTCATCTTCTTCACTTCTTTCCTCATTTCCTTCTTCTTCTTCTTCACCTTCTTCATCCTTGCTTTCTTCATGTTTAACTTCATTTACTTGTTTAATAGCAACTTCCCCTCTTGTTCCTTATGTTTCATCTTTTCTTCTCACCTTCTTTACTTGGTGTTTCAATCTTCTTCTCCTTTTCTTTAGCTTTATCTTTATTTTCATATACCTTAGTACAAAATTCTTGATGATAAAAAGGAGGGAGAATCTTGGTGAGAAAGAGTTACCTGATGAGGATTTTCTTGCCGAGGAGAAGTTTCTTATTGAGAGGTGTTAAATTCAAACCACTTCTTATAAAACCATTGTTTAGTTCTTCATAGAACATGATCATTGAGATAATATAGATTAGCTTTCTCTTTTTGAGACTAGTAAATTGTTGGGAGAGGAATGAATTAAATAGAATTAATTAGTTTAGGAGCAAGAAAATCATAATCATCATCAACAATGCCCTTTAGCACCTTATGTAATTTTAAGTCCTAGATTTACTAAAGATACATCATCTCATACACTCTCTTCCTAACCTTAAAATAATCACTAGTAATCTTCAATTATAGGCACATGTAGATAGGAGAGATGGAAATTTTTTCTAATGAATTTATTACTATCAAAATATGACCTCTTTTGAAAAGGATGCATGTGAAATGAGGAGATAGTTATCTCAATGTTTTGAGCATCAAGAGCATATTTACAAGTGTAATTTCCCAATGATATGGGAAACTAGATTTTAGATACTTTCTTATCTCAAGCAGGTTTTATGGAGAATATCCAATTATCTGCAAAGTTCAATTAGGATTATCTTATCACTACAGTAAATAGGGATATTGTATGGAATCTCTTCATATTATGTTTTCCTAATGTATGAAAAAAACTGGAATTGAATAAACAAACTTCCATAAATAAGTATTAATTATTTAGCCTCTTGGGAAACCCTGTTGGTGACATTATCATCCAATAATATGACTAGGAATAGTTTGAAAGCATCATTGCGACTTATATAATGAATCTTGTTATTTTCATAAGTCAATTGAGTATAAAACTCAAAGATGGGGAGATTCTTTTTACTACCATGGCTTGATAAGCCAATCTAGATCTTGTACCCAACTATGATATAGATTAAATATGATGTCATATAGATGATTCTGGTTTGATGAATATGAGTGAGTTGTTGGATTAGGTTTTCACAAATGATTTACCCCCAATTGAGAGTTTTTTTACCCTCACAAATCAAATTTATAAATATGCACATCCATTCTTGAAACTCTTTGGTGGAGGGAAGGCCCGTTACTCTTACAAGGAGAGTTATAATGTCAAAAAAATCTTCAATGAGGTCAGCTCTGTAGAGAGTCTTAGGTACTTTTGATGGTCATGTATTCTTTACCTTCAACCAAGACTTGAAAATCATTTACTGCTACTAATTTGGATTCAAGTCAAATTCCTTCTATGTGTCAGCCATAGTTAGGACTTTGGCATTGTCAAAAGTAAGAATGCCTAGGGCCTAGTTAATATGATGTGCATCAAGTCGAGAAATTAATTTCCCTTGAGGGTATTTCATCTCTTTAGTTTGTGGATCAAATCCATAAGCACATGCTAAGATTGTATCAATACATTTCACAGAGTTAGGGAAACCTCTGATCATGGTCCAAACCACTGCTTAGGATTCTCTAAGCTAATGGAGTTAGATTGATGTCTCTCATTCTTTCCTAGAATTCATTTAGGTCCATATGTTTGATATCATTTTCCCTAATTTAAGGTACAAAGGTTTCCAGTGAGGAAATGGGCTCATACCTAACATATTGGATCTTCATTTTTCCTAATTTGGAAACTTACATAGAGGAAAATAGGCTTTCATAGGAATTTTTTGAGAAAACGGGGAAGAAGTGTCCCAAAACAAAGAATTCCTTGAAAGCGGGGAAAATAGTGGTGACAAATATTACTTGTTAGATGAAAAATAAGGTGACTTACCAACAATCAAAATGCACCTTGAATTTTCAAAAATTATTAGACAACGAGGAATAAATTACCGAAGAACCTCCTTCAAGGCACGAGAAAATGACATGACATGATGCACTCTCATTTGGAAATGTGAGGTAAAATAGAGTGGAGCACAGTTATATAAACCAAATGTCAATGCCCTACTTTAATGCTTCCCCAAAAAAATCATAGTTAAGGAGGTGAATCGGCTCATGAGAGGCCCGAGGGAATAGTGCAAAATGAGACAAAAATACTCGATATAACCGATGGGAGGTTTAATGCGAGAGAATTAAAGATGCAGGGAACATAGAGAACATGGAAACTAGTTCCCTTAGTTCCCATTGAGAGAGAAAAAGTCAATATGGGAAGGAGGCAGGCATGATGGCAAATTGGAAAACACAAGGAATAATGAAACAAAGTCTTGAATACTAAATGGATGTAATTTAATTGACAGAGAAGGGAATATAGCGGATAAGTCAGTTGAGTAGTGCACCAACGGAATAGGGGAACAAGGTCCTGAGTACCAAATGGTAATGACATGTATGAATAATATAATGGGGAATAGGATATCAAGGAATTGATGAAGGATTAGTATGGTGTAACAAGGGTGAGAGTACCACCAAGGCCCAATGTGCTTGATTTTACCAACAGAGCGGGGATGGAAAAAATTTGGGGAATAGGAGGAACAATGGAACAGTTCCTCTAGTTCCTCTAAGATTCGACTTAGCTGATTAGCTCCCCAAATAAACATAAAATTTTACTAACTTTTTTCTCCCTTAGATGAAACACTGACTCAACATAAGGCTAAGATGATCCAAATGCAAATAATTTACCTATGATCCAAAATTTTCAAATTGTCCCACATTTTAATGGTCTCTGACAATAGCTGGATCTATCTAGGGATTTACTTAGATTAAATAAATTAAAAACAATACAAATATTTGAGCTCCATAATTTCATAGTTTACAAGACTAGTTATCCATTGGGAAAAATATGGAAGAATGTACAAAAGAGAACTAGAACAAGGGAAAGAAAAAACACAACCAAAACAAATCCTGAAACAAAACTTATGTACAAAGGATGGACACCCACTCAAATTTGATACAGCTTGAAATATTTCCCATTATATGGAAATGTGAGGGGTTTCCCATCCATATAGGCCATGTAATATGTATTTTCTCTACAAAAGTGTTGAATCTAAAAAGTACCAAGCCAAAGGGAGTCAAAATTGTTAGAAGCACAATGGACTGAGAGGGGGGTGAATCATTCCTCCAAAACTTTCATCCAATTGTGTTTAGCTTGTATAAACCATTCAATCATGCATTAATGTTTTCTTAAAAAAATGAAATAACTATTTATAAGAGCATAAACCAAGAGAGTAAAAAAGAACACAAGATATGAAGCAGGAAACCCTCAAGGGGAAGAAAACCCACTGAAACTTTTGATTATATTACTTAAACCAAAATACTTGCATGAATATGACACATCATTAAATATTTTTTTAGTGATGCACCAACCCCACAAGGATCATCGACCCTTCATGGAGGCTATAAACCCCTAATATGATCAAACACCAACTCAACCACCTGAAGATGAAGAACATTGATGTATTGTTGCTGCTACAACTGATAGTGATCACAATTTCAGCTCCACTATCTCAAAAACCCTCCACAAATACACCTCCTACTTCAATCTACACCTTCTCTTTCTGATTAGGTATAATGACCTTGCACAATACCTCCTAAAATCTTCTCAATACTTCATACCTCATTTCATCTCTATCTTGATGCTCTCATACCTCTTTCTCACAAAACTATCTCAAATGAGCAAATACAATGACCTTTTATACATGACTCAATTCCTAAACACCTCTATGTTAGCCATGACCATTAAGGTTGGTCATAAAAAAAATACATCATATAAATTCACAACATATGACCATATAGGGTGGCATAGGACCAAGACACTCAAACATGCACAACTAGGTCTAAATGAAAAGTTTGTTCTCTACCAAGCACTCCATGGACTCCAAGGAAAAACTCCATCATCTTCAAGACTTAAAAATCCCTGCTAATTTCAGGAACAACATATAAAAACCTTCCATGAGCTTATAAACCTCTCCATCATCCATTCTTCTCATAACACCACCAAGTAGGATTGTCTCCTACTCAATCTGGGCACCTTCAGTAAGCCAATATTCAAAGATGAAGACATATCTCTCATAAAAAACATGAAAAATAGAATACAACCACTCATTATAAATCCACTAACCCAAAGAACACCTCAAACCATTTTATATTTCATGACTCATCCCATAGAGCCATCACAATAACTTTCCCTTCAGAAGACAAATGTTGCCCAGAAACCAGTCTTGGAAGTAGGACCTTCTCACGCCTATTTATACACTTTAAAATATTTTAAATGCATGGAATATGATAAATTTTCACACCTCGTCATTATAAAATGGATATGAATCATCAACTAATCCAATATATTGGTCTTCCAAACAAATTTCACTAAGAAACTATATTGTCCTGAAACCCCGTCAAATAGGTCAACTTGTGACCTCAACCTTGCCAACAAAACTAACTTTTATAACTAAATTAATTAATTATTTAATATTTAATGTGTAAAACACCTCTATAGTCATTAAACTCATAAAAATAGGCCACACATTCCCAATAACCTTCTTCCTCCATGACTGCTAAAAACTGCCTTCTAGACCCAAAAACTAGTCTTCATATTTAGACCTATGTAAACCACCAAATGGATCCAAAAATCTCTAAAATAAATTCCAAAATATATTATATCTCCCCATATACTCAAAACACCAATTTAGATCATAGTTCAAATGTTAAACTTGGTAGAAAAACAAACTTTCTTGGAAACAAGAAGATTGGAGTGGGCTCCATCTACAATCAAAACCTAAAACCATGACCACCTAAAATATGGGAGAGTCATTTCCATATTCCAATCATAAAATTTGATGATTCAATGCATTTAGAACTCATACCATCAATTTTAATTCCATCGCTAGTGAACTAGGGTTTAACAAGGGTTTTTTACCTCCTTGTCTTCTTAACAATCATTCATAAATCTTAGACCCTTATTTGACTTCATTCCAACTCTTAGATATTATTAACTCCATACCTCAACATCTCTGAAAGTATCAGGTCACCATGTAGAATTTTCACATGTCAACCAACATGATTTCTCTCATATCGACCTCAGAAACATGCCTTCTAGAGCTCGGTAAGACTAAAAAATTCATATCTTGTAAATTTTTCATCATACCAATCTCAAATTTTCCCCACAACTCCAGGAAATTTTTTCTCAACTTCTCCAATTCTTACATGATCATACTTATCCTTGAATCTTCTCTAGCACCATGACTTGCATAGCTAGGTCCTATAATTAGGTCTAGTTCAGACCTAGACAAAATAGGAAAACAATATACCTTTTTCTTCAAATCCCTTAAAAATTACCTAAAACCTTTGAGACAACATGTCTCACTCTTTTGCATGCCCTCATGGGCTAAAAAAAATTTCACCTAACCTCCAAGCTTCATTAGGTCACCAAGAACTTAGACTAGGTCTAGATGAACACCTAAAAACCATGTTCAAACCCTATAACTAACCTATGAAACATGTATGACCACCTTAACACACTCTCCAAACCTCTACCATGCTTCTAAATCCACCATGCATCTATATCCTCCATGTGTTATCACCCATGTTGACTAGGCCTCCTGATTAGGCCTACTTAGCCAAACAATTCTCACCTTTTCCACTCTTACGACCATGTCACTTCTTATCTTCACATGTCATCATCATTCTAAGAATCCTCTTACACTCCTAATCATCCTCCTTTGTCATTAATGTACTTGCACTTTTTACATCGATGAAAACACAAACACACACATGCCAAAACAACTTACCATGGATTCCACGAGGCTCCCGTCTCTTGTCACACAACAGAACAAGATCTTCAACTTGGAAATCACAAGACATGGTCTTATTTTTAAACATTTTTTTAACCATTTATTGATGATCTAAAATATTATCCACTACTTATACTATTTCTTCTTCAAGTTTCTATAAATACATGATTCTTTTTTTGAATGCATCCTTAAGTTGATCATTTTTAATGGTTTTGGCAAGCTGCAAGGTAGGAAGTTCAAGTGTTACTGGAAAGTTAGTATCCATTCCTTATACTAACTAACATAGGGACATTCCAAAGGATATTTTAAGTGTTATATGATCAGCCCATAAGGCATCATATAATTTTTTGTGCTAATTTATTTTTAATTCATCAACCAACTTCCTTATAATGGTCATCAATTTCTTATTAGTTGACTTTGTTTTTCCATTTCGCTATGAATAGTAATCAGAAGAGGGGAAAAGATAAATTTCATACCCATTCAGAAATCAATGAGTTCATAAGATGAGAAGTTTGGAGCATTATATGTCGCAATCTTATCAGGCACTTCAAAGTGAACTAAGATGTTTTCATTTATGAATTCACAAACAACATCAGAATTTTACCTCTTCACAGGGAATCCTTCTACCCACTTTATAAAATAGTTGGTTGTTTTTAAAACATGAGCATGTCCTACACTATAATTTGGATTAAGAGTCCTGATGAATTCAATTCCCCATTTCTAGAATGGTTGTTCTACTACTATAGGTTTCAATGGTAAGGTTGTCAGTTTGGGCCTTCCAACAAATTTCTAGCATGCTTCACATTTGGAAACCCACTTAATTGCATCTTTAAAAAGTGTTGGCCAAGAGTAACCTCCATAGATAATTTTATAAGCAGTCATAGGAGAAGATAAAATCCCCTCACATGCTTGATCATGATAAGTTATTGGCATCCTCTTTTCTTGTTCCTTGTCCACACACCTTAGAAAATGTCCATCAATCCCTTTTCTGAAAAGATAGTTATCCCATAATACATACTTTACTACCCTGAGTTTAACTTCCCTATTATCTTTGACACTAAGGTGTGAAGGACATTCACCATATGTGAGAAAATGAGAAATATTGGAATACCGCCCATCTGTAGAACTGAGAAAAAATGGTTGGTATTTTCACAAGATTGTCATTACTTGAATCTTCATCTACACATTTTTATATCAACTAGCACAGACCTCGTCGTCGTACAAGCCTGGTGGTTTTAATGTCAATATCATATTCCTAAACTTTAGAAATATAATTTCCTCTTTTGGGACCAATTTATTGCTATGTCAAGATAGATTTAATAGTGGGAGCAGGGACAAAATGGTAGAGTGAGAGTTGAGAATATAAAACCTGAATTGTTTTACTACTTTAACTACAACAAAGACTTGTTTCTCCATTTTGGAATACTTTAGTTCATGATGCTTTAAAACAGTTCTCATGAAAGCAATAGGTGTTTCAACATATTTTATGTTCTTCTGAATTAGTATGGCAAAAAGAGTGTGTTCAGCTCCATAGAAATATATAATGAAGTCTTTATCAAAATATGGGTAAACAAGAATAGGGTTTTTGCAATTTCTTCCTTTATCTCATGAAAATATTTCTTTCCTCCGAGATTTCAATGAAAATATTTCTTTCCCTTCATCATTTCATATATATGTTAGGTTAACTCAAAAAATTCTAGGACAAACCACTGAAGGAAGTTAATATTACTGAAGAAATAATTAACACCTTTCTTACTAGTGGGAAGAGATATCTTTTAGATTTCCTACACTCTTTCGAGATTAAACTTGATTCCATATTTTGAAACAATGTGACCAAGAATCTTCCCATCTATTACTCCAAACATTTAATTTTTTGGATTAAGAGATATAACATGATCTTTATATCTTTGAAGAACGAGTTTGAGGTGTTGAAAATGATCTTATCTAATTTTGGAGAAACCTATGAGATCATCCAAGTAAACCACAATAAATTTACTTTTGGGATCCCTAAAATCCAAATCCATTGCACTTTGGAATGTGGCTCTAGTATTGATGATCACAAAAGGAATTATCTTGTAAGCAAAATTTCCCCATGGAGTTGTGAAATTTTTCTTGTGTTGATCCTAAATACCCACTTCAATATGATTGTATCATGAAAAAACCATCGAGCATTGACAACATTTCTAAAATAGTTACTACTTGTAGGATCTAATCCATGATAGGAAGAGGATAGTTATCTTTAAGGGAGGCTTGATTTAATTTACGAAAGTTAATATATATCCTTATCTCCTTGTTCTTTTTTCATATGGAAACAATGTTTTCCACCCAAACAGAGTAGTGAATGGGAAATAATATTTTAGCCTCCAACAACTTCTAAATTTCTTGTTAAATTATTCCTACAATTTTGGGTTTATATTGCCTCTACTTTTTCCTGAAAGGCTGAATATCGAGATTAAGAAGGAATATAGTTTTGCATGTATCTTGGATTGAAATTTTTCAAAGTAGTCAAACCAAGGAGGAGAGTTTTTCCATAAGATGAAACAAGCAATAGCCCTACTCCTGAACCAAAGGAAGAATAACTACCATCAAATTTAAGAGTCCAAATATCATTTGAATTATCTTGAGTTACCTTTGCGATATTTAATCCTTAATCTAGCATAATCATGTATTTCCCTGACCAATATCTTCATATAACACTTGTGCTTTGGGATCATTTGTTTTTTAAATAGTATACTATGCTTGTCTTTCAGGAAATAGCTTCTTCATTTTTCCTTTACTGGAATCAATACATGATACAAATATATTTGAATTTACCCTCCCACATCTCGTAAAATGGTTTTACAGAGAAGAATTCCATAGAAAGTTGATATGTCAGCAACAAGGATGGTAGTTTTGACTCTCTTTTTTGGGAAAGTTGTGAAAGCTACTTGAGCATATTTCATACATCATACTAGAGGTTCCTCTTTAATTTACATATAATAACTTGAACCAAAATCCCAGGTAAGAGTGATGCCTAATGCATGAGCTACTTGGGCAAGCATAACATTATCTAATTCACTAGATTCGATGATATAATTACTCAATTTATGTCATGCTATTAACAAGGATGCATGGATCAATATTATTTTTGGTGTAGGGAGAAGAATCTAACAAATTTTTTGGATATGGGGCCCTAGGAGTGGGTATAATTCCTTAAGAAGAGGGAACAACTTGATATAACTTAGTCTTAACAAATTTGGCAACTTGGGCAAAAGCTTCTGGATGGGTTTAGTAATATTCTAGTTCAGAAATATAAACCTTGGTCTTCTTGATATGATCAATTATATCAAAGGATCCATAAGATTAAAAGGATTCTAAACTGGGTGTGAAAAGAGCCTTAGGATTATCCACTTTGGAAACTATGGATGTTTTAGACACAGATGTTGGAGATGCAAATTACTTACCTTCTTAGTAGTAGGAACTAGAGATCCTCTTCTTACAACCATAGGAATGAATTTAGGATATTATTTTTATTTTTCATTCACTTTTTTTTGGACAATTGTTTTCTTCTTATTCAACTATGATCTAGTCATCACCACATAAGACTCATTATTCATGTTTGTTACCATGCTTCTTCATAATCATCATCTTCAGACTCATAGGTGACGAAGCCAATTTTTGAATCTTTATTAGCCTCATTAGTTTCCCTCAACTTCTTCTTCAACCTCTTTGACCTTCCTCAACAGTCACTTCATCATCTACTTCCCGAACTTCACAAGATGCAGTGACCATGGCCTTTATAGGAGGATCTTCAATAGCTAGCTTGGGTTGAATGCAAAAGGTAGATGATTCCTATGTGGAAAATTCTTCCCAGGAATGTCTTTATAACGAGTATTTTGAGAAAGTTGTTTCTTTAAGATCAATTAAACCATTAGCCAATTTTTGAACTAACTGGTAAGAATTAGTTGGTCTTGAGGTAAAATCTTTGTCTTTGGTAGGTTCTTACTTTAACTTTCCATACATGATCAAATATTCAACACTTGTAGCATGTTCTTGATTAGCAACCAAGTCTAGTAATCTAGCTCATCGCAAGGAAAAAATTACCTCGGGGAGATAGTAATTAATAAAGAAACATTTCAAAAAAATTGCAGTGTGTCGAGTGGCAGCTAGGATTCTGGTGAAAAAAAATGGTAAACTTTGCAACAAATTCCCTCATGGGTTCATGTGGTTCTTTCTTTAGTTGAGAAAATTGTGTTAAAAGAGTATGAGAATCTTCTAGGTTAGTTTTAACATAGATTCAAACTTGGTTTCCATTGCATTCTAATTAGTAATATTGTTGCCAAGAAGATGATAGAACCATTATGTTGCATTATCTTGTAAACTATCAATAAAAATCCTAACTGAGACATCTTCATGAGAAACTCCTAAAACCCCATGGGAAACATAAAAGGTTGCCAAATGTTCATCAGGATGAACTTTACCATCTCCCCTGAATTTTGGGAAGTTTTTTTGGCTTCTTTTAAGTAAATCGTGGAGAGTTTGAGCCAAGGCCAAAGGTCTAATATTCTCCCCCCAAGGAACTAGTGTAGCCATTCTAGGGAAAATATTCTGTAGTGGAAGAGTAATCCTTGAATACAAATATTCATTAGTACTTACTTGATGAGGATGTCCAAACTTCTTTTCATTTGGAGGTGTGATCACAAACCTTTTTCCTTTTCCTCTTCATTTTTTAGATAGTCTAAATGAATGTTGTTGTTGAAACTAGAAAGCATGATATTTAATTCTTTGTACTCTCATACCTCTAGTATATCTGCATTTTACCAATTTTGAAAATCCCTCTCAAACACTTAGTTATCCAACTATGGTAAAAATATGTATTGGGAACTACTCAAAATCACAAACGTGTCACATAATGGGCACCAAAAAATTGTTGGCTGAAAAAATTGATAGTTACTGAGTGTATTCAATATTTCAAGGCACAAAAATACATCCTCTTTAATGGGGAGGTTCCCTTATTCAAACCAAAATTTTAACCCTAGAATATTTAGAAATATACATTCTAATAAATCTCGATAAGGATATTGGCTTCTATTAATTAATTTCGTAATTTTGAATACATAGGAAAAAGATTTAAGAGGAAAACATAATCCAATGAGGGAAGATAAGTGAGACCAACACTTTCAAATAAGAAGGAAACAAATCTTATTCTACTCATGCATGTTAGTATAACTCAAGAACATACACATCTACTATACATTGGAATTCACTTTTATAAACAAGATACAAATTGAATCAAAGTTTAATGATTCTTGGAACACAAGAGAGTGAACCCAGTTTCAATATCTATAATATGTAAAAAATGCATAAGAACTGAACAAAAATAAAGAAAAAAAGATATAAAAAAACAAGAAAGAAAGGAGGGAAAGCTTCTTCTAACTTTTTATTCTAAAATCAATGTCATTTACATCAAAATCCCCAATATTCTAACCCCTTTACAATTGAAACAGAAGCCTTATATAGGCAAAAGGGGAGGATTAACTACTAGAACTAATTAGTTGTTTAAATTAAGTGACTAATCACTTAATTAGTCAAGTTACACTTAAAATGACATTTAAATTAAATATTCCCTTTTTACAAAAATAAAGTCAATGACAAAATATAACTAGTTATGTTGAGTACTTGAAGAATGAATAGAGGAAATAGAGGAAGTGTGAACTTTCAACTTTCAATAGATGCATTCAGAACTTGGTGACTGCAACTGATATTTTCATTTCCTTTGGCACAATTGTGTTGGTAAGGTTGTTCATCCAAGATCCTAGACAATTTTCCATCTCATGAAACTTGTTCCTCTGTACTGAGACTAAACCTTTTGTAGCCTCCACTTTTACATTATTTAGCTCAAATAGTTTCTCCATTTTATCTTTATTCACATTTTTATTTTTTGTATAGGTATTATTTAATAAGCTTCTTGAAGGATCCTCTTTGATTTGATATTTTGAGTTACTATTGAGATGAATTATCCTTGAAGATATCACAACGGAAGGGTTCATAAATCTTCAAATATTCTCATACTTCAAAGATTCCCCCTTTTGGATAACAATTTTGCAGTTCAGTAGAAACTTCTTTAAGATAACTTTCATTCTCCATTCTACACTGATAGGCACCATGTATGAAATAGATTATTATTAGAATCATCAGAAAATATTCTTAGAGAGTAGGATTTTCTCATCTATGTGGGCCATGATACGGAGATCTTGAATTACACTTTGCCTATATTTTCACTTCTTTGTCAATAATTTCAACCCCTGAGTTGAATCTACTTTTGAGACTAAGATGATGTTATCATAGGTTTTGTAGGCCTCATCAATTAATTATAATCCTGTGATAATGAATCTTCTCCACCCTTTCTTTTGTTTCATTTCCTTGAGTTGCATGCTTGTGTATCTTAGCAATTGCTTTCAAATCAAAATCAGGTGTTGTAGAAGATGGTGGGACATGAAGGACAAGGTAGTTAGATCCAACGGAGTGTTATCAGATGAGAGGAAGGATTTGATGAACCTTGGATAGAACTTGCACTTGTTCTTCCAATTACTCCTAATTTTTCTTACCCTTTTCAACCCTCTTTGATTACTTTAGAAATAGTCTCTATGAGGTTATGCACTTCACCTTCAGTGGTTGATTCTCCCATAGATATTCTTGTCAGCTCAAAATATTTCTGTAGAAGCCTCTTATTGACTATTGTCTCCTTTAGGCTTAGCAAATTCAAGGAATTGTTGTCTTGAGGCATCTGAGACTAGATGGGAAGTGGTTTTGGATTTTTTAGGAGGGGTAGAAGTACCAAGGAGTGTAGCCACAACATCATGAGTTGGGAACTTAAATCCTGGATTTAGTTTTTCTTTTCTTGTTATCAAACATAGGCTACAAAAAAGAGAATGAGTCTCCTTAAAGATCTATTTGAGGGAGGTAATGTGAGTGAAAGTAGTAGAGGAATAGGTTAAGAGGCAAAAAATTTCATGGTACTTTTTCCATAGGAGGGAGGAAGAGGGTCTTCTTATATCCATCTTAGGCCCGACAGTACTATTTCTTCCCTAGGTCAAGAGCAATTACTTCAACTATATTTTCTTCCTCTTTATCATCTTATTTACTTCCTTCTTCATCTCCTTCTTCCTCTTCTTCTTTATTCCTATTTACCTTCCTCTACTTGTGCAGGAGAATTTTACCCTTGTGTTCCTTGTGTTTAATATTTCTTCTCACTCTTCTTTACTTGGTGTTTCAATCTCTCTTCTCACTTTCTTTAGATTTATCTTTCTTTGTACATACACCTTAGTCACCAAGGGTCTTGTTGATAAGAAGAAGGGAGAATCTTAGGTAGAAGGAGTTAATTGTTGAGGAAGTTAGTTTCTTACTGAGGAGAAGTATCTTGTTGAGAAGTATTAAATTCCAACAATTTCTTATTAAACCATTGTTTGGTTCTTGATAGAACAGGATCATTAAGATCATCTAGATTATATTTCTCCTTTTGAGACCACTCAATTTTTGGGAGAGGATTGAATTAAATATAATTAGTGAATTCATGAGAAAGAAAATCAGAATCATCATTAACCATGATCCCTTTAGCACCTTATGCAAATTGAAGTCCTATATTTTCTGAAGAGACATACCTATCCATATACTCTCTTTATAACCTCAAAATCATCATCACAATCTACCCAGTGGTCCTTAATTGTAGGCGCATGTGTAGATAGGAGAGACATAAGATTGTTGTCTAATGAAGTTTTTTACTATCAAAATATGTCCCTCTTTTGAAAAGGATGCATATGAAATGGGGAGATATTTCTCTCAATGTTTTCATGCATCAAGAGAAAATTGAGAAGTGTAATTTCCCAAGGATATGGGAAACTTGTATGTCTAGACACGTTGTTATCTCTACAGGTCCTATGGAGAAGGTCAAATTGTCTATGCAAATTTCAATTAGATGTGATATTATCACTGTACAGTAGAGTAGGGAATCTTGTATAGGGAATTCCTTCAAAACCTACTATGTCCTGATGTATGAAAAGTTTTGAAATTGGATAAAACAAACTTCTATAAACAATTATCATTTGTTTAGCCTCTTTGGAATCCTATATTGGTGACATTGTCACTCTTATAACCTAGACTAGGAACATTTTGAAAGCATCATTGTCCCTTTTAGAATGATTCTGTACTATTCTCATAAGTCAGTTGAGTATAAAACTCAAAGATGGGAAGATCCTATCTGCTTGCCTTGGCTTGATAAGCCAATCCAGATCATGTACCCAACTATGGTATAGATTTAAATATCATGGTCATATGGAAGGTTCTGGTTTCATAAACTTGAATGAGTTGTTGGGTTGGATTTTCACAAATAATCTCACCCCAATTGAGATTTATGTTTAACCTCACAAATCAAATTGATAAAGATACACACCCATTATTGAAAACTCTTCTAGTAGATGGAAGGCTCGTCACTCTTGCAATGAGAGTTATAATTTCATACAATTCCTCTAATGAAATCATCTCTATAGAGAGTCTTTGGTAATTTAGATGGTCCTCTCTTCTTTACCTTTAACTAGGAGCTAGTAATCATTGATTGATACTTGTTTATATTCAGGTCAAATTCCTTATCATACATCAGCCATAGTGAGGACCTTGGAATTTTCCAAAGTAAGAATGCCTAGGGCCAAGTTAATGTGATGTGCATAAAGTTGAGAAATTAACTACCCTTGAGGGTCATATCATATCTTTAGTGTGTGGATAAAAACCAAAAGCACATGGGCTAAAATTGTATCAATACATTTCACAGAGTTAGGGAAACCTCTCGACATGGTCCAAACCACTGCTTAGGATTCTCTAAGCTAATGGAGCTAGATTGGTGTCTCTCATTATTTCCTATAATTAGTTTAGGTACATATGTTTGATATCATTGTCCCCAATTTTAGGTACATAGGTTTCAAGAAATGAAACAGGATCATATCCAACATACTGGAACATCCTTTTTCCTGATTTGGAAACTTACACAGAGGAAAATAGGCTTTCACAGTAATTTTTTGAGAAAATAGGGAGGAAAGGCACTAGAAAAAACAATGCCTTGGAAATGGGGAAAACATTGGTGAAAAATATTACCTATTGGATGAAAAATAAGGTGACTTTGAACAATCATAATGCACGTTGAATTTTTGAAAATAACTTGAAAATGGGGAAGATATGACTATAAAACCTCCTTCAGGGAACAGGAAAATGACAAGATGTGATGCAATCTCATTTTTAAATGTGAGGTATAATGGAGTGGAGTAAAATTATATAAACCAAAGGTTATTTCCCTACTTTAATGCCCCCCCCCCCACAAACATAGTTAAGGTGGCAAATTGGCCCATGACAAGTATGAGGGAAAAGTGCCAAATGGAAAAAAATGTCTGATTTAACCAATAGGAGGTTTAAGGTGGGATATCCTATGATGTGGGCCCTGGGGAACATAGGGAACATGGGAACAAGTTCCCTTGGTTCCTGTCGGGAGTGAAAAATCTGATGTGGGAAGGAGGCAGGCATGTCAGGAAAACGGTGAATGCTGGGAATAATGAAATAGGGTTGTGAGTACTAGATGGATGTGATTTAACCAATGGATCATGAAAGATGGTGGAGAATTCAGATGAGAAGAAAACCAATGGAATAGGGGAACATGGTCATGAGTATCAGATGGGTGTGGCATGTCTGACTAAGTCGATGGGGAATAAGATATTAGGAAAGTGGCAAAGGAGAAAAATGGCGTAACAAGAATGAGAGCACCATGAAGGTCTGAAATGCTCAATTTAACTAATTGAGTGGGGATGGAAGAAATATGGGGAATAGGGGGAATAATGGAATAGTTCCTCTTATTCCTCTAATATTTGACTTAGCCGATTAGCTCCTCCAATAAACACTAAATTTGACTAACTCTTTTATCGCTTGCATGAAACATTAACTCAACATAGGGCTAAGATGATCCAAATGAAAATAATTTACCCATGATCCAAAATTTTCATTCCCACATTTTAGTGGTATGTAATAACAGTCCTTGCATATTGTTTTGAGCTCTACAAAACAGTGGGGTCCAATTCTATATGTGATTAACTATTTTTCCAAAATTATAGTTTCTCCCCTAGGGGTCATTATTTAGTGTTTCCTAAAACTTTTGGGAGGGTTTTTCAAATGTAAACATTTATATCTTGAGAACCTATACTTGAGGTTGTTTTTATGTGTGATTCATAGTTGTAGTTTCCTTTGTAATCATTTTTGTTATGTTGAACAACCATTGCAATTAACACATTCTTTTTTGGATTCATTTTTTTTATATCCCTAATTAGCATTATGGGAGAGAGTTATGGTTTTATTTTTATATTCTAAGGTTAATGGCTCCTTGTTTGTTCATTGAGCATACAAATGAAGGATTATATAGTAATATGTCATTATAGTTTTTTATGACCAGAGAGATTATCACTTTCAATATTTTTTATTTATTTCTCAACACTTGTTTCACTCCATTAGAGGCTTCATCAAATTCATGTATTATTTTTAGGTGGTTTCAAAATTTAGATAGTGATTAACTAAAATATAGAAATAAGGGAAGTTAATCTAATCTAGAACATGTAAATATAGTAAATAAATGCAATAAATGACTATGGAAAAAGACCCAAGAAACTAATCTAATGAAAGTAGAAACCCTAATATGAAAGGAGTAACAAGGAAAATACTTAGCTTATTTAGAGGCAAATCTGAACTGTGTCACAAAAAGAACAGAATAGTCTGGAAGCAAGAGTGATTGTGCAGAGGTCCCAAAAATGATGGATCCGAGCTATCTAGTTCTATTAGAGTGCTTGAAAAGGGAATAGGGCACCTGCAAGCACTCTGGTCTACAAAATGGGTACCCTAGTCTATGCAATAGGTCTAGAACTGAGTTTCATAGGTTCGGAAGGTGGTCTAAAACTCTCACTATGTATCGCTTCAGATTCGTTGCACTGCGTTAGGTGTCAGTGATAATCCCAGATGTATAGAAAACTTGTAAAAGACCAAAGAGGCGTATCAAAACCCTAAAAAAATAAGAATTCAACTGAATGGGTCAGTTTGACCTTAGCTTCCACAATAGTGGGCTTACTAACTAAGTGTTGCACTATATTTCATACCCAAATGTAGTTCTAGTGTGTGTGTGCATCATGTACCCGAGGTTCTCTTGTGTCAGTCACACTTTGTGAAGTAGCGAATAATAACTAGATGTAGAAAATGTAATAGAATGTGTGCATGGAATAGAATAGAATCCCTCCCCTTATATTTGTGTGATGCAGATAAACCAACCTTGTCCTTTTGATAGAGCTAATGGATGAAACTCTAGGTGGAAGATATTAGTGACTAATGCTTGGTCCCTCATTATGGTCCCATAAATTTATATTTATAGGGTTCTCTTGATCTAATTTCATAATTAACCCTGAAATGGCCGACCACCAAAAAGATAAAGATCTCAAACAGCTAGAAAGAACCCAAAAAGTGGCAAGAAAGTATGAAAAGAATCAGGGAACCCTTGGTGGGACAAGGGTGCCCATGGGCACCCTAGTTAAGGCTAAAATAACAGAAGATGATAAAAAATGACTGGGCATGTGTGCGGTGGAGGTCAGGAATGAAGACAAAAATAAAATTAAAATGACCAAGAGACGGGGTTAATTAGTATTTTCTTCACTCAAAAACATTCTAAATAGTAGTATGAGATTGAGACTAAATAATGTTTAAAGTGCATGATTTTGTGTCTACATTTTCCCCCACTTTATGTTGGTGAGCAAAAATCTCGGTAACATAAAGCAGATAGATATGCATACCTGATGTCCCTAAATATTGTATTAGAAAATATACCGAAGGAATAGACAAAGCGTGGAATGACAAAAAAATTATAGAGCATGGAAACTATAGATGAAAAATCACAAAAAAAAAGTGATGAGAGTGAACTTATGGTAGAAACACGTGTGTAGTTGTTGATGTGTGTGATGTACCTACATGGTTAGTATGTTATGTGTTGTCTCAAAGTTTTTTTATTGACGTTGTTTTTTTTTGTCCCCATTTAACTTCTTGTTTCTCATACGATCGTACCTATAAGGAGAAAATGATCAAGTAGTCAACTATGTATGCATATATGTGTAGAAATGCAATGTAAAAGACACATGTGAAATTATGCAAATGTAAAATATGCAAATGAAAAAGTGTAAATGGAACATGTGCACCTAATCCATGTCGAGAAAGAGAGTGTAGAAGGATATCCTGTACTGTTGGGGTTTTTTGGGTGATCCGACACCATAGGCTGAAGAAGTGTAGGGAAGAATTCTGCTATATCCTCCAACCTATAACTGCTTCCCTAAATGTGTGTGAATAGATCTCTATATGTCTTATTTTTTTGGGTGATCTGACACCTCTAACCGAAGTAGTGTAGGGAGGCACACCCACTGTAACCTCCAATCCTATAACTGCTTCCTAGAAGTCTAAGGACTACCATGTCCTCTAAAATCTGATATGTACGGGGTTCATATACTGGTCTGAACCCACTCATTCTATGTAACCCATAATGCCAAGGGCAGAAAGTGCACTGAAATGAACCAGTGTAGAAGTGTTGCGTAGTATGTAAAACCCAAAATGATGCCCCCTCTTTGAGGGCGCATGCGACATTGTTGATAGGAGAATGCAGCCCCAAAAGAGGACCAACCACATGAACTCAATAACTCTTCCATACATGGGGAAAGGAATGCACTTGGTAGAAACCACGGTACACACAAACAAGAAGGATATCCAAAGACAAGGGTTAGTACGAACAAGCATGCATATAGAAAATAGTGTAGAAGCTATGGAAACAATGTATAAGCTACCAATAAAAGTAGTAATGTAAACACACAAGAAGACAAAGTAAACTGAAAAAATGGGTTACAAACATGGGACATCACTCATGATGTCACAAGATATGCAAAGGCCACCATGGCCGCATACAAACAAACAATTTTGCACACCAAAAATAGGGCAAAGCCCGTAAACAATAGAAGACAATATAACAAACACGTATGGAAGCAAATATCCCTGCATTAAAAATTTTGCACATGAAGCACCCATTAGTAGATTAGAAAGATAACTAGTATGTCAAAAGCGTGTATAACCAATTAATATAAATTTCTAAGTAAAAAATGAAATAATAGTACCTGTGAGAGATGAAGGTGGATGCCCCCAATGACCAGTGTAGGAAGGGTATAAAGTGAGCATTCATGTTGTGTTTAATAGACATGTATCTACAATCACAACTAGAAAAATACATGAATGTGCATGTGTTGATGGTATAGATAAATGACATACAAGTAATCTAACTAGCATGTGTAATAAAGTGACCATGAAAAAACATAAGCAAGAAAGAGTAAAAATAACCATAATATGTAGTATGTTTTGGATGGATGGAATGGAATGCAAAATGGAGTGATAGGAGCCGCATGCCCCCCCAGTGAATGGAAGTGTATGTAGTGAGGTTCATTTATTTTTCCCCCTCATAGCAGTCAAGAATGAACCGTAAACGAGAGTGTGTCATTGAGAAATGGTCGAAGTGTGTGTTGTATCCAATGCATTGTGATGAGTGTGTACGAGAGTGTGAGAAATTATTGAATGCATGTGACCTGAAATGTGTGTGCGTGAACCTTATAGCCAAAGTGTATATCACGACAAGATGATCAAAAGAGTGATGATGTAGCCTAAAGTGTATATTACTACAAGATGATAGAGGAAGTGGTGATGTATCCTAAAGTGTATACCACTACAAGATGATAGAGTAGGTGACCATTTATCCTATATTGTATGTCACTAACCTAGTAATGTCACATGATTGGAGGTCTAAGGATAAATGTGTGATGAATGTAAGGTCCATTTGATTTGTAAACCCTCGGTAGTCAATTATGGATCGAGGAACTAAAGTGCGTCATAGGATAGTGAGTGCAGTGTGTAGAAGACAATGTAGTATATGTGATGATGACAGAAGACCATGTGATGTGTGGGATGTGTTATATGCAATATATAGGATGCAATGTAAAAATTCATAGATATACTAATAGTGTGAAATGTGTGTTATGTGATATGTATGATGAGGATGATGTAATGCTAGATGCAAGTGTGACACATGTATGATGAGGACTAGTATGATGTATGACGCGTAGATGTTTAAATGTAAAAATGATGTATTATAAATGGAAGATGTGTGATGTAAGATGCGTGATGTGTGAATACACGTAGTGTGTAGTAACTATTGTGCAATGTGTGGGGTTCATGTGTAGTATGCCCTTGAAATTCAAGTGTGAACAAAATCACAAGAGTGTGTCACTCGGTAATGAAAATGCAACAATGTGTGATGAGTATGCCTATGCTATGAGATAGATGTATGATAATGCAAAGATAATAGATTCCCTGACATGAATAGGATGGGGTGTGTAAATACCCTACCCACAATGAATAGGTAATGGGTAACTGACGGGATGTGTAAATACTATGCAAGACCCCCTAAGTGTTTGGTAATGTGTCTATTGTTTGATAAATGATGTATGAAGGTAGGAAAGTATCATATATTTTATAAGATCGATTCAATGATGGGATAAATAATGAGATATCATATGGTATGATGTAAGATCGACTCAATAATGAGATATGATATGGTATGCGTAATGAGTGATAGATGATTGTAGATGTATATGTGTGATTAGTTATGTAATAGATAGATGTGTTAATGTAAGATGAAATGGTTTTCTTTATCGTAACAACCCCTCAAAATTCATATAACAACCATAAGGATATGAGTGTGTCATTAGGAGGGTAGGGTGACAAGATTCACCTACCAAAGACCAAGTTTGTATGTGGTCAAACCATGTTGGACAAAATTAATAATAGTATGATACAATGGTGGTGGAATTGGATATGTATCTTTACCACTAGTAAGAGAATTAGTTTCTTTGATGAAATTGATTGGTTTGAGCTTAGACTTGAGAGGAGGCCAAGTTGCACTGAGTTTTAAAGGAGGTTGTTTATGTTGACTTGGTAATACAATAGACGACTTAGTAGGAGGAGGTTGTGAACTAATTTTGATAGGTGGTTGACTTGGTGATATTGTAGATGGACTGAGTAGGAGAGGATGGTGAACTATTTGTGAGATATTGTTACTTAGGAGGTGTTTACGTAATGTTTTCTTCATGCTCATTAGATATAGATAAATCAAATTTAGGACCCCGATGGGATTTATCATTTGTATTGGAATGCTATGCAAAAAATAAAATAATGCCTTGAATCTCAAGATTCTTGATTATTCATGGAAAAGTGTGGAAATCATTATCATTATGTCCATTGATTCGATGATAATTACAATACAGACAACCTTGATATTTTGCTAACCGGTAAGAAGAATAGTAATGAGTAGGCGGTAGAGTGATCAACTGATGACTAAGGAGTTGAATAAGGATGTCATGTTGCATAGTATTACGGTCAAATATGATAGGCTCAGCCAATGACATGTCTTGAGGTTCAGCTAGATGACATGAGGTGGACATAGATTGCATACAAGATGTAGAAGGAGCACAAACATGTGATTGAGGAGCATCCTTAAGTTTTTGAATTTTAGATTTGAGAGATGTAATAGTTGATTCCATAGCCTTAAATTTGTCTTGAAATAAATCATGTAGATCTTGAATTGATTTCAATAGGGGTTGATTAGATGTAGGACCACTAGGAATAGGGTCGTCATATAAACATTCGAATATAGGACTTATTTCGTTCAGTGGCGTGCTTAGAGGATGACATATGGAGTCTAATTGTCATCGTAGAATAGCTTGACAATTGGGATAAAATTTAAGTAGATAAGAAAAAGGAACTTGAGGAACTTTACAACCCATGATAGAAGAAAAATGGGGATCCTAAGCGTGAAAGTGGTCGGGTTTTCCATAACTATTAACTAAAATATAGAAATAATGGTAGTTAATCTGATCTAGAATGACATGTAAATACAATAAATGACTATGGAAAATGACCCAAGCAACTAATCTAATGAAATTAGAAACCCTAATATGCAATAAGAACAAGGAAAAGACTTAGCTGATTTTGAGGCAGATCTAAATTATGTCACAAAATGAATAGAATAATCTTGAAGAAGGAGTGACTGTGCAGAGGTCCCAAAAAGGATGGATCAGAGCTATCTAGCTAGATTAGAGTGCCTGAAAAGGGACTAGGGTAACTGTGGGCTCTCTAGTCTCCAAAATGGGTGCCCTGGTCTGTACAAAAAGTCTGGAACTAAGTTTCACAAGTTTAGAAATTGGTTTGAAACCCTTTTTATGTGTCTCATAAAATTCGATGCATTGCACCAGGTGTCGATGTTAATCCCAAATGTATAGAAGACCTGTAAAAGACCAAAGATGAGTATAAAAACCCTAAAAAAAGAATAATGCAAATGAATGGGTCAAACTTCCCTCATCTGCCATAACAGTGGGCTTATTAACTAAACGTTGCACTACATTTCAAACCTAAATGTAGTTCTGGTGTGTGTGTGTGCATCATGTGCCCTAGGTGCTCTTATGTCGGTCACACTTTGTGAAGTAGCAAGCGATAACTAGATGTAGAAAATTTAATAGAATGTGTACATAGAATATAATAGAATCTCTCCCCCTATGCTTGTGTGATGCAGATGAACCAACCTTGTCCTTGTGATGGAGCTAATGGATGCAAATGATCTCCAAATGGATGCAACTCTAGGTGGATGATAGTAGTGATTAGTGCTCGGTCCCTCAATATGGTCTCATAACTTTATATTTATAGGGTTCTCTTGATCTAATTTCATAATTAACCCTGAAATGGCTGACCACAAAAAAGATAAAGATCTCAAATGGCTAGAAAGAGCCCAAAAAGTGGAGGGAAAGTGTGAAAAGGATCAGGGGGCCCTAGGTGGGACAAGAGCGCCCATGGGCACCCCAATACTAGCACGGGCATCTCAGTCTAGGATAAAATAACAGAAGATAGTAACCGGGCATGTGTGTGGTGGAGGTCAGGAATGAAGATAGAAATAAAATAAAAATTACCAAGAGACGAGGGTTAATTAGTACTTTCTTCACTCAAAAACCTTATAAATAGTAGTATGATACCAGTACTAAATAATGTCTAAAGTGTATGATTTTGTGTCTACATATAGATAGTTTCCATTCCTTAGAAACTTCTTGATAGATTGAAAACATCCTTTTTGGAACTATACTAGAGTCCCTAACATTTGAATTCTAGTACATATGATATAAATGGCTAGGATTCAAAGAGACCAGTGATGGTCATAATCCTTCAATCTTGACAAAGAATTATGTATTCTCCAAAAAAAATAAAAAAAAACACTTACAAAAATATATTGCATGATTTTATTATCCACCTACTCACTTTGTCAATACATGAATGTCTATTAAATAGGCTTTGCAAAGTTGTTATATTTAACAATTTTTCAAACTGATTGGGTTGTATTCATATGAGTGCCAAGTTTGGTTAGCAAAGTGACAAACTTGGCTGGACAAAATTAATTGATTGGATATAAATGAACTCCCTATAGAAATCTTGCCAATGTGAACACATAACTAGTTAGCTAAGAAATAACCCAAACTAGTTCTAACTTTCCTAGTGTGAACATGACTCTAACACCCTCCCTTAAGTGAAGGTGTAGGGATAAAAACCAAACATGAAAGTGGGTCTTAGCTACTGGGCATGATAATGTACCCATATAAAAACATGGAAAATAAGAAGGGAGGGAGGACTCAACTAGAATCCCCCAAGTACAACTTATGTAACCTTCAACCTATGTAAAATTTGGTCTAGTAAACCATGCAAATATGAGAAAATGGTGTGGGACCAATTGTATAGGTAGGGAGATAGTCCTAAAAATATGAATGCCTCATAAAAATAAGAGATAAATGTATTGGGTGATGTTATAGAAAGGAATCGTCATCCATCAAGGATGTGTTTAGAGTAAAAAATGGATGACTAACACTAGTAGTATGATGAGCTAGAAAAGTCTTCAAAGTAGAAATTGCACTAGCATGAGCACCAACATGTTCTAGGTGATAAAGTGTGGAAATATCTACATTAGGAATAGTAATAATATCCAAACCACTATATGGGAGTAGCAACAGGCTCCAAATGTGTACCAATGGAACTAACTCAACCGAAATAGGAAATTCCTTTCTAACAAAAGAAGTATGAAGAACAGGAAGAGGTGAAGGAGGCAAAGGATTCTAGATTGTATGAACAGTAGTCATCACATAATTTTTTATCTAGAAGGAGGTGATATGTTTGTAGCCATATCACACAATGCAAAATGAAAATCTCTGAGAGGATAATGATACACCTCAGTAGTGTTAGTAACAGAAAATTCCTAAAATCAAGAGGATAATAATGGGATGTAATGAAGGTGAAGTATAAGAGGTCTCAGAAGACCCACAAAACTCAATAACATTACCAAATAATTCTTCAAAACTATCCCAAACAATCTTTGGTGATGTGACATCTATCACAAAAGACTGTAGATAATCTATGATATGGATGTTAAGGAGGAAAATAGCATCATGTTACTGAGATTGAAATCACTCAATATCATCATCATCTACATCATTAATGTCAAGAATGTTTTTGGTGCTAAGTAGTCATAGACCTCTTAGCCACAGAAACATTTTCATATTTTTCTTCCAAGGGTCGTAGTTTAACGAGTTAAGGGGCTCGAGATAAAAGGTTTCTATTATCTCAATGAGGAAGAATTCAGGAAGGTGGTAATAATCAATGACCCCTACCTTCCCCCTTCCCCCCTCCTCTCCCACAAAGTATGTCTCCCAGAATCCCTTTTTTCATTTAAAAAATCTCCTTCGAGAAAAAATGGATTTTTTTAACACGCCCAATCAGGTTTTTTCTACTAAATTTAGTTAACATATGCTAACTTTGGAAAAACCTCCAAATATATAGGGTCCACTATATTTTCTACCAATATCATGTGACCACTTAAGACTCAATTCCTTTAGCAAAGAGAACAAACCAACTATGCCACAAATTACTTGATACAAGGAGAGGCACTAATATGTATTTCTTATCTACAAATTGTTGTGCCTTTTAAAAGTAATTCTCTGAAATGTGTCCACCTTTGAAGATTCCCCTACTAGAAAGTATCAAATTCCACCAGGTCTTCTCAGACTAACATTTTTTTTTACATTGTTATCCTTGGATTTTACCTATCATCTCATGAAAAGTGAGCAATCAATACATTCTTTTTAGTTGTTTAATGCATTATCAGGGTCCTTGAATTTTTTCTTCACTCGCATAAGAAGTTGAGCCTCATGTGGATTGACATTTATGTTGTTTACTATTAAATGTCTCATTCAACATTATTTATCCATCATTTCTAGATGGTTGCTAAATAAATGGTGGCAAGGTACTTGAAAAAGACATCTAAATTTGCATCTCTACTCCTCTAAATTCCTTATTTATTATTTGACCTTTTCCTTTTATATCTGTAAATATATGTCACAGAGAAAGTATAAGCAGGAAGGATAAAAATCCTGCAAGATTGACCTGACACACGTTAGTAAATCTTTCAATATTTGTAAGATCTAATTCGTATTTACATTTAGACCCATATCTACCAAGCATTTTATTTACACCACCATTTGCATTCTGATCATATTTTAGTCTGAATTCCTCTGATAGTGATGTTGTCTTATGATGTACAGGGTGAGAAAATGTGTTCGTAGAATTAGTGTCATCAATTTTAAGATTTTTGTTTGTTATAGTCCTTAATTATGTTCCTTATGTTGCAATAAATACTAATTTGGCCTTTGAATTATAAAAGTATGCTTTAATCTGGGTCATTATTTAATTATTCATAAATTACCAATGCAGGTTATGTAAAAGCTTCATGTTCAGTACCACATCAGAATTTTTTATTTAGAGATATAGTGTTTTCTCCATAAATAGGCAATCCAATTAATTGTCACATGTGAGCTAAATTCTCCTAGATTTTGGTTAAAACAAATTGTTATCCTTCCCTTTTCTGCATTATTTTTATTGGTAATACAATTTGGTATCTCTTTGCAAGGTGAAATGAAAATTCAAAGGGAATTGTGATATCCTTGTGGGTAAGAACTTAGTTAGGTGCAATAAAATTTTATATACTTTATCAAAGGTATTGCAAAATGTTTAATGTGTCCTTAGTTATATTGATAATGTGTTTTTTATTTTAAAAAAGTAATAATTTTGATAGATGTTGTTGCCTTGTCACCTCAATTATGTCTCAGAGTGTTTTTCCCTTTTGGCCCTATCTTGCAACTTTATATTTTGTAGTAGTCGATTCATATATAGGATGTTGAAAACTATTGTTATAAAGAGAAAATAGAAAATTTGTTGTACTTGTTACCTCTAATAATTTTTCTTCTTTGGTTTTTTTCCCTGGTAAGTTTTGTTAATTTCCCTATTTATTTATTAACGCTAGCTTAAAAAATAATCTATGTTATTTTATATATATATATATATATATAAACAATGTATTCATTATTGTTTCCCTTGCTATCACTTTCAAAATATTATTCTTCAACACATGCAATACCACATGAATTACTGAAATTTATAACATATGTATGTATATATAGTTTTTGTTAAATCCATTGATTTAAATTGTAATTGTCATTACAAACATGTTTTATATTTAGCAAATTCATCACTATTTTCATATATTATTGAACTTTTAAATGGAAACCCAACCATTGTCACCATATCAAATGACACATATGATGCCAATTTCGGCAACCCTCATAGCGAGGTAATAGCTTCAAACGGGTCCCATGCTTCTTACCCAACCCAAGTGGCAACAAATTAGAGTTCCATGTATAGTATTCAACCAATGTTTGTAACTAGTGTTCATTCATTGGTTACTATTGTTATGGCTACATGCGCTAACATTTCTGGCAAGACATTAGAATCTCTATTCCCATCAACCATGATTGTAGATAGTGATTTGAACATTGTATTGTACCTCATGAAAAAATTAGATGACACATAGATTTTTCGCGAAGCCTTTTACAATTTTCTCTAATCATTGGGATATGACCAGTACTATGTTGGTGGAAATGACCAATACATTGGGGATGCATTCGATGCTTACCTTGCAACCCTGTAATTTTACCACCCACCTCATCCCTACTACAAGTTTGAATTTCTCATACTTACACCAACCTATTTTTGTTGACCCAAGGATATCCCCTACCTACCCTACCCACACACAGGTTATACTTTTAACACCTGTACATAGTGTTATGTTTGAAAAACTGACTCAAAAATTCTATGCTTACATAAATATGTTGTAGTTATTGCTCTATTTTATAACCCCCTTATAGCTGTTTTGTAAACTAACTTTATCAAAGTATACATTGTAGTTTTCCTTCCTTACGTTTCTTACTCTACTTTCAATAAACAAGAAAATTTCTGAGTTTTAAGAACAACTTCCACATTGTACATATGTTTACATGATCATGTCCTACAAAATACAACATTGTATGAGCACATTTCTTTTTTACAACACCCCCTTTTGTGAATGTATGGATTGATTTTTCCTTACCTGTGGCATTTGTCCCATTATGTTTAGGTACCAAGCAACCCCTTTACTCCTTAACATACAAAACACGACATATGTAATATCACTCCAGGTGCATAATATGTATTCTCCTTTCTTACGTTGTTTACTATACTTTCGTGAATGTATGTATTTTTTTTCCTTTTCTATGTCATTCATCTCACTTGTTTTCTTAACACGCACCCCCTCATATCCTTAGAATAAAAAACACATTACAACTAATAGCACCTTAAATTGTCATAGCCTCAATGTACTATATTACAACATAAATCTAATTTAAGCCATCTCCTTTTCTAATTCATTTACTTTATATTTCATTGTTTAGGAACCAACCACATCATACCCTCCACTGCCCCAAATGTTTTTCCTCCCAAAATGGCCACCAGCATGCTAACTTCATGTAGTGATACTCTACCACCAACTTCTTGTGACGTACGCCATGCAGAATACACGCAACTCACGCCAATAAATTTGTTAAATCCTTACCAAATCCTTTGTTCTATCAAAGGAAGAGTCATTAAAAAAAGGATACTTACACAAATAAAACACCACCAAACGCATAAGGAAAGTTTTCAGCTTCGACATCATTGAAAAAACCAGTGCATATATAATGGTGACTTCTTTTGATTGAGATTTGGATTTTTTAATACAACCAAATACAACTAGCAAAAGACATACACAATCAAAGGAGGAATGTTGTGGAATGAAAAAAAAATATTACAAGGATTCCACAACTCCTTGAGACATCATTCTAGACTTGGAATCCTCTGTAAATCTCAATATAAATTATGGCACTAACATTCCTCAATGCCTTTTCCATTTCAAAAAAATAACAGAAATCAGCTCCTTGCCCACTAAATCCACTGTTGACCTCTTGTAACACCCATGTTATAATGACTTCAAAATTAAGGGACAATTTTCTCATAAAAATAAACCCCTTGATCCCATTAAATGCCTTCAATGATTTTAAATAGTAGCAATTATAATCCAACATGAAAGATAGTTTATAATCCATATGATAACAACATAACCATGTGCAACTGTAAAGGTCAATTAGATCTTCTCGATGCCCTTTATCATCACTCTACAAAGCATGCATAACTTGTATGCAGTTGGTTAACCTTTTCATTCATGTCTTAGAACTAGTGAATTTCCTAAGTGTCTACCTAAAAATAAGTCAACTGAGCTTCATCCGGCATCCCACGCATTTATATAGGAACTAGGTGAACTAACACTGCAATCAGCTAGTTGCACTACTCAAGCCAAACTTTTCAAGATATGCATTGCATGTTTAGTGTTGTAACTACACATAATCCAAAAAAAAGCTTGTCCCATCACTGCACAGTCATCTCTACATATTTATCTGGATCACATTTCGTTAATTAAAGTTTAAATTCTTTTATTAGAATGCATAGAATCTAGGACTTGCCTCTCTACTCAATAGTTCGTTATCGGTCTCAACTTAGGACCCCTATGGGAAAGATAATGATTACTTAATAACTTTATTCATTAAATAATCATTACCCTTCTCGTAGCCATCCTTAGGTGGTACAAATAGAGTTCAATCAAATGGATAGGTGGAACATATAGTCCATGCTTTCCTAACACACATTATCTTAATGCTCGGTATAATTCCTCATTTAAATGCTAAGTTAAGTTATTTGTTTAACAACAAGATTTATAGTAATTTAACTAGTTACTATTTTATAAATTATCTCAACCCGTAGTGTTGTTTATTTATCTTTCATTGTTATGACTAGGTTTATTATAACCATGTCCTTTGTTTTTTGTAACAATCCAAACCCATCTTGATTGTATCGTTAATTTTGTAATTTTAGTTAGCTAATGTTTATGAATCTCTTTAAGAAAGAGATATAAACCTTTAATTATTAAGATTGATTAAGATTGAAGATAATTTTAAATGTATTAATCACATTATACTTGTTATCATCTTAATTTGTAGTTTGAAGTATAGAAAATTTGATAATAAGACATCAATATGCCGTTCATATTATGTTGTTGTAAAGGTACAATTGTCATTGATATACTTTCTACAGTTGTAATATGTAAGTGGATTAATTAATTAATTAATCTCATTACGACTTAATTAAATATGAAAATTCCTTATTTCCATAACTTTGTATCACTATCCATAACAACATTGTATTATTAATATTATTTACTTAAACATATTAATGATGTTGTCATGCATACTATCATAATAATTTACATTTAATAGTTAAGGATAATAATTGTCGTAAAGTATAATCATAACAATATGAAAAGTACAATTTGGTAATTAATTTAAAAAGTACATACATTTGTTAAAAATAGCATAAAATCATTATTACAAACTCGTACAAGGTTTACACAAGTAATAAATGTATTTATTTAAACTCAATAAGGAGGAATCCTTAAAATATTACAATAATTTCATATTGCTACAAATAGGAAAATTGCCTTATAAAAATCTGTGAAATTGTGTTTAAATTTTCAATAAATACAATGATTCGTAATCGGATGTTAAAAAATAATCAATATTTGAAATTAGATAAACACAATCATTGCATGATGAACATGCATGGAAATAGTTCAAATAGAACTTCATAATAATTATTTCGTCCTACAATATGTAGGATAAAATAAAATAATATACATGGTCAGTTCATCGAATTGGCATGGATTAACAATTCTCAATCATGTTATTTCATTACGAAGTAATGAATATAATAAGGTTAACATGGAATGCAATTCATATCTTGCACATGCATATAAATCCTAATTATATATATAATCCAAATAGATGAACCTATGAATAATCTCTATGTTTTCAACAAACATCCATTTTGAATCCATATGAAATATCTTATCAACTATGTTATCACTCACTTCATTAAATTCATCATTTTGGTAATATGGAATAGAATCACATTCATACAACTAATAACAAAACCACTTTAAATCAACAATAAATTACCCTATGTTGATCTTCTTTCCTTCAAGTATCATTAAAAGAAGTAAAAAATAATAATTCCCAAAGAATGATTGTCTATTATCTAACTCCTTGATATAACAGATAACAACTAAACCAGAATATCTTTATCATAAATTTTATACTAGTATATTTCATAAGTATTCAATTCATCTTCCTATTTTCATATCTCCCACTACAAGACAATAACTATATTTAACAAAACAAGGATTCCATTAAAACCAACTACGTAAGATACTATTGTAACTTAATAGTAAGCCACATAATACACTTAAAAAAGAATACAAATGTTTTATTAACTTTAAGTTACCCAAAACTTAAACTACCTTTTCATAGATTATCAATTGAATATCTACTTTTATGGTACAATTAAATTGATCAAAGTAATCATAAGATCAAACGATGAAGACAACAGGACCTAAAAAATTTACTATGTAGCATTCATAAACCTACCCAAGTAGACCAAGTTTCAGTTAGGTTATTCAGGATTTGGGTACACGTATATGAAAAATGGCTTCTTATATTCCTATAAGCTCAATTTCCTAAAAAATCTATTTATTCATTCATTATCAAAGACCATCAACCAACTCAATATATATATTGCCAAGAAAATCGTAAAGGTAGGGATAATACTCGTCATTAGAAATGTAAGTTCATAAACTCAAACTTGGTTATTCAAATACACGAGTTGGGTTTGAGTTAAGTGACAGAAGAGTCTCTATAATTCTGCAAATATTAGTAAAGAAAACTCTTCATTCCATATTTCAACAATGTCCATAACACATTGATAACTTGTTATGAAGTCTATAGTGGAGGGGATGGGTTCATCTTAAGAAAAACCAGTTACAAAACCCGAATACAATTTGCATAAATCTCATAAACTAAGTATCTTTTCCTATACCCCTTATAGTTTGAATATAGCCATAAAATAACAATACCCAGATGATAATTTGAATTGAAGTCACGATCCTTAACAAAAAATAATCAAGAATACCAAAATCTTAATCATTCAAACTAAAAATGGCTCATACAAAAAAAAAACAGACAAGAGAAAACCGAATATCTTGTACCCACATCATATAATTTTTCCAATATGAGTTTCAAACAGATCAACAATCATCTCAGACTCTAGATTTGAACCTAGAAACAAGAAAATTAAAGCGACTTCTAATTTTAAATTTAACAAGTTCTCGGATAAGCATCCCAAATGTGACATTGTTTTTCTTTTATCATTTTTAAAAAAACCAAAACAAGTCTGCAATGCAAAATCAAATAGAACAGGAAATAACATCAACCCAAAAAATTATCCCATCCATTTGAAATGAATAAACATGAGAAAGAGTCAAAGGAAAATCCATTCCTGGTAACTTAGAATAGTCCTTGTAAATTTTCTCTTATTCTTTCTTGCAAAAACTTCAAGTAAATAGAACCAACAAAACCCTCTAAGCTATTTCTATATTTAAATAATATTAACAATTTTTAATCTAAAAATAACAACATTATTTTAGCTAACAATGCTCCATTAATACTTCCCACAAAAATCTCAATAGAATAGCTATAAAAACCGTCATGCCCAGCTTGCCAAAGGAAGAGCTTGAACAACACTAATAACACAAAATAAGACATAAATTCTAAGTTGCATGTGATGGATTCTCCAACAAGGTTTAACTGACCCCATTAATATGGCAATTATTGTAATGTAGTGGCTCAATCCAAAAATGCCACTGCCTAAACCACCTTTCCCTCCCAATTGGAATGTAGTTAACAAGCAGTCGAAGACCAATGCTTAAATAAAACTCAATTATAATCAAGGTTTTCAATGTTGGCATGTAGGCCTAATCAGGTATTGTCATAGGTGAAATACTACATTAATGACAAATTGAATGATGTAGGAGGATGCCATGATATTGTATGTGATGTTAACATACCATGTTTAGATGTTTATCAGCTATTACAATTAGATTCAATGATGTGTGATTGTTCTAGCAAGCCTATGCAGGTACCTAGGAGGTGTTGTTTGGTAGTGTGAGCTTCTTGATTGCTTGGGAATTATGTGGACCTAATGGATAGAAGCTTTTGAGGGTGCTTGAACACTCATAGTAGTGGCATAGTGTAGATACAGGTAGTTCACCATGTTACAGGTGCTCATTGGGAGCAGGTATGGCAGCTTGGAGGTGTGATAGAGTGTATTGGAGCCATTTGAACTCATGTACACATGTTATAAAGTGTATCGGTCATTTTCAGAGGTTTCATGTTTAGTTATTGCACTATTTCAGTTGGTCCTAGTTGTTACAGTGAGAATCTAACATGAAAGCTATAGGTAAGTCTTATTGACTAGAGAGATATGAGCCATGACATTGAAATTATGATGTTTAGAGATTTTATAAGGATGAATCATTATTCTCTCAGAAAAAATTTCAGGTTCCCATGTTGATGTATTTTGCTAGATATGACCGATTTTGTTAGACATGGTCAAGAACAGGTGAAAATCAAGCTTGAATTTGAACTTATGATGCTCGTTGTGAATAGTGTGCTTTGCATGGGAAAATTTTTATTTAAATAATGATTATAAGGTTATTTTATAAGTTTTCACAAAAAAATGAGGTCATTTTATCGTCATGTTTTTATAAATGAATGTTAAGAAGGTAAAGAGGTCTAAAACCCTAGTTAAACCCTAGCTAGGAGAAGTTTGTAGAAAGTGAAGTGTTGTGACCCAGTTTTGATTGGTTCATAAAAATTCTATGATTTTATGTTGTAGATTACTCCTCATTATTTACACAAATGTATGCTTAAGGTCATGATGATATGTGGGCCTCACCTAAAAATAGTAGTTTCTGGGAAAGAAGGTTTTAAGACAAGATGGTCCAAAGGAGTAGCATGAAAAATTAATGGTGCATGATTATTGGGAGTTTTTATTGATTTTCATGGATTTTTAAAGAAATTTTCATGAAGGTTCATGATGTTTTGAGGTCCAAACAGGTTGACTGGTCAAAGGGCAGTTTTGGGGTCTCAAATAGCAGGATCCAGTGTTTTGGCCATAACTTGAGCTACGGGTAGATTTTTGACGTAATTAAAGTTGTGTTAGAAATTATATTTAGGGATATTTCCATTGATATATGTTTTGCCTCATGATGAGGTGATTTGACAGGATTTTCTAGGGAATTCTTTCATAAATAAGTTTTTTGGAAATTTAGGATATGATGTATTTCAGTACAATTTTGATATTTTTTGAAGCATGAGATGGATTGGGTGATGTTTCCTATCACCTGTAATGTTAAGAGGGATATTTTTCATCCAATTAATCCATTTTTAGGTCTTGACTCTATGTTGAAATTATTTTATGAGCTAACATTTAGAAACAATTGTTTTTGTCTCAGGGTGTTTTGATGAAGTCAAAAGTTGTTGTGGTTTGAATTATATGATGTTTCATGACTTATAACTTGCTTATAAGTGTTATGTAGGTTATTAAATTTCTTTTTACTAGTTTCATGACATTATTTGATCATTTTTAAGTGATTTTGTGGCATTATGAAGTTTCCAGGGTGTTAAAGAGTGAAGGAAACAATTGTTTTGATACTTGTAAAAGGGAATTAGACCCAGTAAATGAAATAATTTGATTGGTTGATATAAATTATGACCATTTATGAATTTTTATGATGTATTACTCATTGTAAAGTGTTTTGGGTCATGAAAAAGTATATACTTGATGTAAGGTCATTTTTAAGAATGTGCTCATGGGGTTTGAGCACATTTTTGGCACATGTAATGAGGTTTTTAGCTAGACCAACCTACTTCCATCATATATGACCATTGTAATGATGTTATTTGAATGTAATCAAGGTGAATGGGTTAAATTTTTCATGAGGTAGCGACCTCCTTTGGGTTATAAGGAAGAATTGCATATATAAGTGATGGTTTGGCTCATTTGTTGAGTTAGTCTTGCATGGGGGTGTAAAGTGACCTAAAGAAGAGTTGATTGCAAGTATGAAGGCATGTGTTGAAGTAATATGAAGTGTGTTTCAGATTTAGGAAGGAATTGTAGCATGAGAGAAAGATATTAGAAGCAAGACAAGTGAAGAAAGAAGGAGAAAGAGCAAGTTTAATGCCCTAGGGTATGAGATAGGGTTTGTTAGCTGAAATTGTGATCTCCATCAATTGTGGTATTAGTTGAAGGAGTGTAGGACGAAGACCTGGAAGGAATTCATGAGCATCGAATAGTTGCACTTCACCAAAGTGTAGGAGTTGCGAGATTAAAGCAAGCAAGCTTTGTAAAGCAATGTGCATGCATATGAGAGCTCAAGATTCGAAAAGTGGAGTGGAATGGAAGCCTTAGCTTAGCTTGTATTGGTTTAACATAGATCAAAAGAGATGGTGTACATAGGGGAGTGAATGTGTAACTCCCATGTAAGAGAAGATTCCTCCATAATGGAGAAGAGGAGTTACTTTCCCAAATGGGAATCTAACTCCTATGACACACTTACACATATGACAGATTCTATAAGAGAATCTATCATAACTAAGATGACACCTAGATCCATGTCCACCTAAGTGAGATGACTCACCTAGTGAGGTGGAATAACACTAAATAAGTGAATAATTATACCACCTACACCAACACCCCCCCTTCATCGTAACTTAGGATGAGGCGGCAAGTCAGAAACAAGAAATGGGTCCCGGCACAAAGCCTGATGAGGTACCCATGTACAAGAAAGAAGTCCCAAGTAGTGAAGGAAAACCCAGTGGGAAAAACATCCACCACAAGAGAACAAAACACTCTCTAATCTAAGAAAGATGCCAAATATGGGTCCCGGACATAGATGAGCCTGAAAGGGTACCCATGTACAAAGAGGTAATCTCTCGGAAAGAAGAAGAAGAGAGAAGAAGAGGGAGATGAGAGGAATGCAGAAGATGCCATGGATGGATCTGAACTCTGTAGCTCTAGGAGGTCTCCCAGAAGAATGTTGATGACAAGATCCTCTGCCTCTGGACTGAAGAAGAGCCACCCACACCGAACTGTGTGCCTGCCCTTAGGAAGGACAGAAATGACGTGCTGGAAGTCTACCCACTCCACAAAGGAAACTGAAGGCAGCAACACGAAGAACTCTGAGTCTGGTGCACTGAAGTGTGACATAGGTCTAGCGAGTGAGTGCCAAGGAACTGAAGGTAATGCCACATGCGTAGAACTGTCAGAGTGAAAAAGAGGAACACCCACAGAAAGGATGTCCAAGTGATGTGAAGGGAACAAAACATCCTCCACAACAGAAAAGGGATCCACAAGCTGAGGGTGGATCAATGAAGGTCTCCAGAAAAGTGGAAGTGGTATGAGTCCCAGAAGGGGCACTCCCAACAACAGAGATAATGAACTCCTCTGAAACACCTGTAGATGGATGAGGGACCTGTAGTGCATCACAAGTAGACTCTGTGAAAAGACGACCAAGGTCAGGAAGATACTCGTCCCAATGAGGGGGCTCAACAAAATAGAAGAGCGATGTATGATAGGTATGAGTCATCCAATGAAGGTAGAGGAGTGGAATGGGCCTCGCACACTAGAAGTGGAAAGGAGGCTGGTGTAATGATAGTGTGAGACTGAGTAGGAGACTGCTCGATATCTGATGAGATGTGGGAAGTGTCAACACTCTCTGGAATAGTGAGAGAAAGAGGAGAAGAGTCCTCTGTAGTACTCTCGACATCAGAACTGGATGCACAATCCTCGTCATCAGAAGTAGAACCAAGCAAGCCTGTGTCAATGGAACTATTCATCACATGAAGAAATGGAGGAGATAACTGAATCAGCAGTAGCAACAATGGCGGCAGTATGTGAAGGGTCTCCATAGAGGGACTGAAGAATGCTCCAGACATGGTGAGGTGGATCTGAGTCTGCCACGTGAAACCAGAGAGAACGAGAGACATGCATCATCATGTGACCAAAGACATGGTCACAAGTGTCAAGGAAGTCCTCTAGATGATGATGATCAGTGGGTGCAGGAACTGGCCCAAGCAAGAAGGGTAAAAGACCCTAGTGGGTGAAGTAACGTTCCATGGAAGCATGCCAAGCTGAATAGGTCTCTCTCCCGGTGAGAAGTGGCGGAGGCTGTAAGGTGATCCTATGATGCTCACGTCTGGAAAGAGCACTCTCCATGATGAAAAAATGCAAGATGCAAGGTGCAAGACGTCAGACTCGGCCGATAATGCGTCTGCGTGTGTAGGCCCAAGAGTACAAGCAACCCCCCTAGAATGCGGCACTTTATAAAAGTAGTGCATTTACAAAATTGACAATCCCATCATGTAGAGTGTGAGAAATCATGCAAATTTGACCAAGGAAGCGCTCAAAAACGAGCTGTGAGTCAAAAGTTATGGCATTATTACGATTCCCGCAACTGATGGAAAAATGCCACTAGACACTGCAAACACATTAAAAAAATGCCTGAAATGGGTGCAAAGGGTATCATGTGGGTACTCATTGGAAATGGCATCAAATTTTAGTAGGGGTTTGTTTTGACTGCGAGGGGGGGTTAGCCTCCTGCCAACCCCAGACCTCGCCCTCCGTCTTTGACAAGCGTAGGAAGGGTAAGTAATACAAGTCAAAACAGCCTTACAATAAAATTATTACATGCCAAATGAAATGTTTTATTTTTTTAACCACCCTAAAACATTAAAAAAGTAGGTGGAGGCCCACGTTGGAAGTGAATGAGGAGCCACGTGGAAGAGAGCTGCGGATTGAAGACCAAGGCTGAGTTGAAATCGCCCAAAACAGTCAAAATAATCAAACCTCCACGTGGCAGGGAGTCACAAAAGACTGAAAAAAGCCAGAGGAGTTGGGCTACTGTTCAAGGATGGCCCACGTGGAGTGAAATGCTGGAGCAGGTCAGACTGTAGACCCCAAACTGCCAAAAATGGCCAAAAAATGTTGTGGTCAGGCTGCAGAGATTGACAAAAGGCAGGTTAAAGGAGCCAAAACGTTTTCCAACGTGTTCAATTGCAGTCAGTTTGAGGTAGGTGGGCAGAGACCACGTGTGAATGTTGTGTTCAAGCGGACAGTCGCAGCAGACAAAGAACCAGTCGAGCAAGCAGGTTGAGGGACCCATTAGAGTTTAAAGCGCCGTGTGGGATCAACGCCTAGCTGGAGGGTTTGGGCACGAGCAACATGAACAGCAGGAAACCACAGCTCTGATGGGAAACACAGAAGCAACAAGCAGTGATGCCAACAATAAGCATGCAAACCCAATGCAAACAAGGGCCAAGTGGAACCAGCCAAGGCAGAGTGATGAAAATGCAACTAGGTGAAGAATGCACAAATCGAGAAGACAAGAGGGGTCATGTCAAGTAGAGTATGTGAGTCAAAGATCCAAACCCCAAAAAAGACCAAACATGAATACTCGAAATGTCTGACCGAGTCGTAACAGGTAGAAGAGGGAGTCAATGCATGAGTTGTGTAGTTGATCTCAGTTCCCAGCTCGAAGGGCTGAGGCCGAGTTGGGCTCAAAACCAACTGCCCACAAACCCTTAAAGAAATGCACTATAAACTCATATTTGAACCCTGAACTGCAACAATGGCTACAAGAGCATGCATGTAAACCTCAAAGAAGCCTGAAAATCCATAAACACCAACACTGACCAAACGAACCACGAAACAAAGGTATAAACGCCCCGAAAAATACACCCACAGAATCTCAAAATATGCAAGTAGAGCACATGCAAAAGTGAGAGCTTGCACAAGCAACTACACGGTGGAGCAATGCAATGGTGAGCAACACGATTCTGGTCCCCACACTCTGATTCCATGAAAGAGTGCAGGATGAAGACCTGGAAGGAATTCACGAGCATAAGGAATAGTTGCACATTCACCAAAGTGTAGGAGTTGAAGAGATTAAAGCAAGCAAGCTTTGTAAAGCAATGTGCATGCATATGAGAGCTCAAGATTTGAAAAGTGGAGTGGAATGGAAAGCCTTATCTTAGCTTGTATTGGCTTAACATAGATCAAAAGAGATGGTGTACATATGGGAGTGAATGTGTAACTCCCATGTAAGAGAAAATTCCTGAGTAGAATGGAGAAGAGGAGTTACTTTCCCAAATGGGAATGTAACTCCTATGACACACTTACACATATGACAGATTCTATAAGAGAATCTATCATAACTAAGATGACACCTAGATCCATGTCCACCTAAGTGAGATGACTCACCTAGTGAGGTGGAATAACACTAAATAAGTGAATAAGTATACCACCTACACCAATAGTAGTAATATTAGAGATCAAATATATTCAAGTGTTTGATTTGAGTTCTTGGTCATCCTTAGGGGTTGTAGCCTCATTTTGGAGTGGGTGCTTCAATAAATTAGGGGTTAGTGTTCCTTATAGGGTTGGTGATCTATTAAACTAGGGGTTGGTGCTCCTTTTGGGGTTGGTGCCTCACAAAATCAAGGGTTTGTATGCCTTGTGAAGTTTTTTATTCACTAAATATATTTTCTTTGTGTAATATAAGTAGAGTTTCAATGGTTTTTCTTCCCCATGAGGGTTTCCCACTTGCATATGGTGTTCTTGTGTTGAGTACTTTACTTTCTTGGTCTTATGGATGTTTTTACATATCTTAATAAGCTCATCAAAGATGTTGTATAATCAATCTAATGGATGCATGTATGGTTGGTAAAGTAAACCAAATTTAATATAGAACTAATTCACCCCGCCTCTCAGTCCCTTGTGCTTAGAAAAATTGGTATCATAGATGGTCCTTTTTAGCAGAAGTTTGATAACTCAAAGGAGATCCTCTAGAGCACAATCAATGGGTAAGTCTACAGACCTTGTGGCCATATGGAGAAAAAGGAATGAAGTAGCTCAATCATTTATTGAGGGCTATAAAATTCAAGTCAATGATATGGAATTTAAGCATAGTCAAGTCATTCTTTCTTTGGAATGTCAAGTTGAAAGTTTGACCAAAGAACTAAAGGAGAAAGAAGACTCTTGTTCCAAGTATGAAGAAAAATTGAAGGCTCTTGAATCAGATTTAGAGGATGCTTCCAAGAGACATAAGAGAATGAGGATGAAGGTCAAAAGGCCATAGATGATAAATTATGCCTAGGATTTCAAAGTGAGCATGATGATAAAGCTGGTCCAAACTCTAAACCAGCTGAGAAGGTGACTAAGAAAGCTGATCCAAGAAGGTCTAACTCGGTTAGACAACCTAATACTATGGCATATGGTTCTTTTTTCAATGGATATTACTTTTTATCATGAGTTTGATCATAGAGTTAGATATTTCAAAAAGAGGGCTCCAAGGATTGAAATAGGTGTCTTCAAGGGTGAATGCTACTCATGTTGTGAATATGGACATAAAGCAAAATATTGTGGATGGAATCTAAGGGTGTTTGAACCTAGAAGGAAAAATAATGTTTTTGTTTGTTTCAATCGCCATCAATCAGGTCATATTGCAAGATTTTTTCAAAACAAGAAGAACTTTATTCCAATGTTTGATCCAAAGGACAAAAAGAAGGTTGATCAAGCTAAAGGAGCAAAGAGAACTAATTCTCAGTCCATCATCCACAATATGGAGTTTTTAAAGAAGGATCCTAGTGGGAGAAAGGTTAAAAACAAGGTCATCAAGCATAAGTAAGTTCAAAGTGGAATGTTTTCACTTGTTGAAGAAGAGAACATGTGTTTGAATGGCTTCCAAGCTCCTGTGCAAGACAAGCTGAATAATTTAGGTCTCTGGGATACCACAAAGGTTGTAAGGTATGGAAAACCTTACCTTGATTTTCTTCATCCATGTTTATATAGCACTTGCTTCCAAATACTTTGAGATGTTTTACACTTTCAGTCCTACCTTTCCATAGCTCATATGGTGGCTTCTTGTTGTTTACTCTGATTTGAGCTCTATTCAATATGTATACTACAGTTCCTAGTACTTCTCTCCAATATACATCAAGTAGTTTTTCCTCATTTAGCATAGTTCTAGCCATTTCTTGTACTGTTTTTTTCTTTCTTTCAACCACCCCATTTTTTTAGGTGTCCTTACAGCTGAGAATTGTCTTCTTATTCCAAGAATCTAACAAAAAACATCAAATTCAACTGACCAAAATTCTCCTCCTCTATCATACCCTAAGCGCTTAGTTTTTCCATTCTTTTCATTTTCAACCAAAGATTTGAAATCCTTGAATCTTTCTAGTGCCTCTGAATTTTCTTTGAGAAGAGAAACCCATGTCATCTTGCTAAAATCATGAATCAACAACATGAAATAGCTATCCCATGTATGATTTCAATTCTCATTGGTCCTACAAGATATATATGAATCAAATCCAAAGGCTTTGTTGTAGAATACTCCTTTCTTTTGAAACTTCTCTTTGTCTCTTTCCCATGGAGGCATGCTTTACAAAGTTTATGAGTTGTTTTTCTCATCTTGGGCATGTTTCTAACACACCCCATAGAACTAATTTTGACAAGATTGTTAAAATTTAGATGTCCCAATCTTCTATGCCAAAGAAAATTAAAGCAACTTAAAGCGACTTCCAATTTTAAATTTAACAAGCACTCAGATAAGCATGCTAAACGCAACATTGTTTTTCTTTTATCATTTTTATAAAAAAAAAAACAAGTCTGCAATGCAAAATAAAACAAAATAGAAAATAACATCGACCCATAAAATTATTCTATCCATTCGAAATGAATAAACATGAGAAAGAGTCAAAGGAAATCCATTCCTGGTAACTCAAATAGTCTTGTAACTCTTCTCTTATTCTTTCTTGCAAAAACTTCAAGTAAATAGAGCCAAAAAAAACCCTCTGAGCTATTTATATATTTAAATAATCTAGGAAAAATTGTTTAATCTAAAAATAACAAAACTATTTTAGCTAACAATTCCATTAATACTTCCACAAAAATATCAATAAAAATAGCTCTAAACTGCCATGCCCAGCTCACCAAAGGAAGAGCTCAAACCACACTAACAACACAAATAAGAATAAACTATAAGTTGCATATGATGGCTTCTCCAACAAGCTTTACAATTTTTGAGAAAAAGGTACCTCATTAACTTCCATTAATCTAGCAGGTGTCATGTAGTGGCTCAAAATAACATGCCACCACCTAAACCACCTTTTCCTCCCAATTGGAATGGAGTTAACGAGCAGTCATTAAGACTAGATTAAATAAAATTCAATTATAATCAAGGTTTTCATTCTTGGCATGTAGGCCTAATAGGTGTTGTCATTGATGAAAAACCACATTCATGATAAAGTGAATGTTGGAGGAGGATGCCATGATATTGTATGTGATGCTAACATACCGGTTCAGATGTTTATCAGTTCCTACAATTAGATTCAGTGATGTGTGTTTGCTCTAGCAAACCTATACAGGTGCCTAGGAGGTGTTTATTGGTTGTGTGAGATTCTTGGTTGATTGGAAAACATGTTGACCTAATGGATAACAATTTTTGAGGGTGCTTGAGCACTCACAAAAGTGGCATAGGTGCAGGTACATGTGGTTCACCATGTTACAGGTACTCATTGGGAGTAGGTATGACAGCTTGGAGGTGTGATAGAGTGTATTGGGTCCATTTGAGCTCATAGATTCATGCTATCAAGTGTATCATGGCCTATGAGTTATGTTTGGGTGATTTTCAGAGATTTAATGTTCATTTATTGCACTATTTCAGTTAGTCCTAGTTATTACAGTGAGAATATAGCAAGAAAGCATAAGTAGTAGTGACTGGAGATATTGATCCATGTAATTTACATTATAAGTATTGGAGATGTTAGAAGCATTATTGATGATGCTCTCAGAAAAATTTTAGGTGCCCATGTTGTGTCTTTTTCTAGATATGATTGATTTTGTGAGACAGGGTTAATAATGGGTGAAAATCAAGCTTGAATTTGAACTTAAGATGCTCATTGTGAATAGTGTGATTTGCATGGGACCTTGTGCCTTTCAAGAATTATTATAAGGTTTTTAAAAAATAATGAGGTCAGTTTATTTTCATTTTTTTATGAACGAATGTTAAGAAGGTAAAAAGGTCTAAAACCCTAGTTAAACCCTAGCTAGGAGCAGTTTGCAAAAAGTGAAGTGTTGTGACCCCGTTTTGAATATTTCATCAAAATTGATGATTTTATTTTGTATAGGACTCCTCGTTATTTACACAAATGTATGGTTGAGGTCATGATGATATGTGGGCCCCACCTAAAAAATATAAGTTTCTGGGAAGGAAGGTTTTAGGACAAGATGGTCTAAAGGAGTAGCATGAAAAATTGATGGTGCGTGATTATTGGGAGTTTTAATTTATTTAAATAGAGTTTTAAATACACTTTCATTCAGGTTCATGATTTTGAGGTCCAAACAGGTTGACTGGTGAAAGGGTAGTTTTGGGGTCTCAAATAGCAGGATCCAGTATTTTGGCCATAACTTGAGCTACAAGTAGATTTTTGAGGTGATTCAAGTCGTGTTGGAAATTATATTTAGAGATATTTCAATTGATATATATATTGACTCATGATGAGGTGATTTGATATAAATTCCATGGAATTCTTTCAAAAATAAGTTTTTTGGCAGTTCAGGATAAGATCTATTTTGGTACAATTTTGATATTGTTTGAAGTATGAGATGGATTGGGTGATGCTTCCTATCACCTATAATATGAATAGCGATTAATTTTTCATCCAATAAATCAATTTTTAGGTCTTGAATCTATGTGTAAATTATTTTATGAGCTAACATTTGGAAACAACTGTTTCCATCGCAGGGGGTTTCAATGAAGTCAAAAATTGTTGTGGTTTGAATTACAGGATGTTTCATGACTTATAACTTATTTATAAGTGTTCTACATGTTATTAAATTTATTTTTAGTGGTTTCATGACATTATTTGATCATTTTTAAGTGATTTTTTGGCATTATGAAGTTTCCAAGGTGCTGAAGGGTGAAGGAAACAATTGTTTTGATATTTGTAAAAGGGAAGCGGGGCCCAGTAAATGAAATAATTTTATTGGTTGATATTAATTATGACTATTTATGAATTTTTTATGATGTATTACTCATATGTAAAGTATTTTTGGTCATGAAAAAGTATATATTTGATGTAAGGGAATTTTTAAGAATGTGCTCATGGGGTTTGAGCCATTTTTGGCACATGTAATGAGGTTTTTAGCTAGGACGACCTACTTGGGTCATATATGACCATTGTAATGATTTTATTTGAATGCAATAGAAGGTGAATGGGTTAAATTTTTCATGAGGTACCGACATCCTTTGGGTTATAAGGAAGAATTGCATATACAAGTGATGTTTTGGCTCATTTGTTGAGTTAGTCTTGCATGGGGGTGTAAAGTGGCCTAAAGAAGAGTTGATTACAGGTATGAAGGCATGTGTTGAAGTAATATGAAGTTTTTTTCATATTTATGAAGGCATTGTAGCATGAGAGAAAGATATTAGAAGCAATACAAGTGAAGAAATAAGGAAAAAGAGCAAGTTTGATGCCCTTGGGTATGAGCTAATGTTTGTTGGCTGAAATTGTGATATCCATTAGTTGTGATAGTAGAAATATTAGAGATCAGATATATTCAAGTGTTTGATTTGGTTCTTGGTCATCCTTAGGGGGTTGTAGCCTCATTTTGGAGTGGGTGCTTCAATAAATTAGGGGTTAGTGTTCCTTATAGGGTTAGTGCTCTACTAAACTAGGGGTTGGTGCTCCTTGTGGGGTTGGTGCCTCACAAAATCAAGGGTTTGTATTCCTTGTGAAGTTTTTTATTCACTAAACACATTTTATTTGTGTAATATAAGTAGAGTTTCAATGGGTTTTCTTCCCCATGAGGTTTTCCCACTTATATATGGTGTTCTTGTGTTGAGTACTTTACTTTCTTGGTCTTATGGATGTTTTTGCATATCTTAATAAGCTCATCATGGATGTTGTATAATAAATATAATGGATACATGTATGGTTGATAAATTAAAGGAAATTTATTATAGAACTAATTCACCCCCTCTCTCAGTCCCTTGTGCTTCTAACAATTGGTATCAAAGCAGGTCCTTTTTGCAGATGTTTGACAACTTAAAGGAGATCCTCTAAAGCACAATCAATGGGTAAGTATACAGAGCTTGTGGCCATATGGAGAAAAATGAATGAAGTATCTCAATCATGTATTAAGGACAATAAAATTCAAGTCAACAATATGGAAGTTAAGCATAGTCAAGCCATTGTTGCTTTGGAATGTCAAGTTGAAAGTTTGACCAAATCCCTAAAGGAGAAAGAAGACTCTTGTTCCAAGTATGAAGAAAAATTGAAGGCTCTTGAATCAGATTTAGAGGATGATTCTAAGAGATTGAGGATATATGAGAAGCTTGAGAAGAGCTCCAAAGCTCTTGATGGTGTTTGAGAAGGTCAAAAGGCCATAGATGATAAATCAGGCCTAGGGTTTCAAAGTGAGCATGATGATGAAGTTGGTCCAAACTCTAAACTAGATGAGAAGGTGAATAATAAGGATGATCCAAGAATGTATAACTCAGTTAGACAACCTAATTTTATGAGGTTTGGCTCCTTTTTCAACGGATATTGCTTTTTTCATGAGTTTGTTCGTAGAGCTAGAGATTGTAAAAAGAGGGCTCCAAGGATTGAAATTGGTATCTTCAAGGGTGAATAATTCTCATGTTGTGAATATGGACATAAATAAAAATATTTTGGATGGAATCTAAGGGTTTTTTAACCTAGAAGGAACAATAATGTTGTTTGTTTCAATTGCCATCAATCAGGTCATATTGCAAGATTTTGTCAAAACAAGAAGAATTTTATCCCAAGGTCTGATCTTAAGGACAAAAAGAAGGTTGCTCAAGCTAAAGGAGAAAAGATAATTTATTCTCAGTCCATCATTGACAATATGGAGTTTATAAAGAAGGATCCTAGTGGGAGAAAGGTTGAAAACAAGGTCATCAAGCCTAAGAAAGTTCAAAGTGGAATGTTTTCACTTGTTGAAGAAGAGAACATGTGTTTGAATGGCTTCCAAGATCTTGTGCAAGACAAGATAAAGAATTTAGGTCCCTAGGACACCACAAAGGTTGTAAGGTATGGAAAATGACTCTTCTCGTGTGAATTTGAAGTCCTTTTTTCTTATAGGTGTTTGATATGTTTCTGATTCCTTGAATGTACTGAGTCTTACATTATCATTGTTGAAACGTATGTGTTTTTGTCTCGAGTCATTGTAGTGCAAGTTTCATGTTCTTAAATTCTAGGATCTACTTCTTTGTGATATGTGGTTAGTCAAATGGGTTATGTATGTTTTCTATGAGAGTTGATTAATTTGTCTAAATCATCATGCTACATCTATTAGCTCCCTTAGAGGTCTTTGTTTTCCAAGAAGTCATTTCTTAGTTATTTATTGATCATGATTATAAATTTGTATGTATTTGTCTTGTGTCTTCCATGAAGTGTCTTAAAATTATGTATCAAGGTGTGTGGGGTGTTCTTCAAGCTCTTAAGTCATGATATGATCCAATGTGTCAATATCAGCATTTTTTGGTCATCTATGAGTAATTGAAGCCTGACAAAGAGTTTAAATTTTTTGTGTGTTCTAAAAGTTGTCATCTTGATTTGTGATTAATTTGAGTATATCATGTCAAGAGAAAGTAAAATTTTTTTAGCCCTTACATTCAATAAGTGGTGTTTATGTCCTAAATGGATCTCAAGGAGGTGATTGTTTGATATTACAGTGAGTCAAAATTATAAGTCTATGTCTTGAAGCATTGTCAAGGAACATGTGTGAGTCTTTGTACAAAATTATATGGTCTCATATATGTCATTCAAGATAAATGAGTGCATGTATTCAATTATCTTAAGGTATCTATTTTCAAGTGTTCTTCCCTTGAAAGGTTTTGCAATAGTGTTGGAGAAGTTAACACTCAAATTAAATGTGAAGGCTAAGAAGGAAGACTCACAATCATGAACTCATGTAAGTGCATTCCAATTGTGAGTCTCTTGGAGATATATGTTGCTAAGGCAAATCATTATCACGAAGCTCATGAGGATGTTGGTAAGTGTTAAATTGTATTCTATGGCGCAAGATACAACTTGAATATATGTATTATATCCTTTCTTAAGCATGAAATTCTATCACAGTGATTGGTACCTGTGTATGTAAAATATGGGGTTGAAGCTTGAATCAAATATGGAGTCCTAAAACATAGTTATATGTAGAGTATTTCTCAAAACTCAAGTACTACGAAATCAAGGGCATGCGTTTGTGTTTGATTTAACATCAAAGCTAGTACTAAAGGTAAGATATATTTTTTTTATACCTTGAAGTATCATAACAAGACCCTTATGTGTGGACACAGTAATAGTGTCAGCTTCAGGTGTTTAATCAATGTTGTGAGGGTTTGAATGCATAAACCCTACTGATAAACCTAGTTTTCTGAGACCTTAATTGAAATTTTCTATGATGGCAGAGAATGTAAATTACAAATCTAGGTTGGATGAAAAATAGTGTATTTGTACCCTTGAGAAAGAGAATCAAGTATGAAAAAATCCTTAGCTAATGTTATCATGTTTGTACAGTGGTTTCTAATGCATGAAGAGTACTCTGTCAAGTGTAAAAGTGATTACAATATGAATCTAAAGATTCAAATTTGAGTGAGTGATTGACAATGGTTCTTGAATAATAGTCATCCATAGATGCAAAATGTGTAATAAATGTATACCGACAGCTATAGGGGTCTGTGTTTCTTTGTTGGAAGTGTATGGTTATGTATTGAATATGCTTTTTGAAGTCTTAGAATTAGATCGTGGTTGCAAATACCTATAGGAGTCTATGAAATCTATATTCAATGGAAGTATATCTTAGTTTTATGTGCAAGAAGTTTAGAGATGTAAGTCTCAGTCAAAGTGATTAGGTGAATTAGCTAAAGGAAAGATATAAGCTCTAAATGATCAAAAGGGTGGTGTAGGATAGTCTTAGAGGTATATCATATGTCTCAAAGACCATTTTCATCTGAAAGAGGTATGTTCACTCATCTATATATGATTTACATGAGATGGTGTAAGGAGATGGCTCTAGTTGTTTGTCAAGTCTACATAATTGTGTTTTGCTCCAAAGTGACACTCTATAAGCCTGTAGAAGCAAGTTTCTTGCATGATATCAGTTGAGAAGAAGTTTAAGAGGTGTTCTTCAATCCTTGGGTGAAGGTATTCATAATGGAGAAGTGGTCTCATAGTTGAAATTATCAATTTTTAGGCTCAAAAAGTTGTTCTTAAGCTTCATGTGATGACTGAGACCAGCTACAGTACCTGTGACAGAGGGTTAACTTCTAAAAGGTTGAAATTTTGGTAATCAAGGTAGGGGGATTTTCATTTAAGCCTCAATGCAAGTGGTTGTAGGTTTTTAGAATCCACAAGACACCTTATTGTCTTTAAAATGAAGTTTTTGACATTGATATGTTAATTAACAGTCTTCTAACAGTGTTGAAAAGATTGTTTGTAAACAATAAATCATGGTGTTCTTAATGTATGTATGCTAATCATAGCAGGGGAAGTACTTGTTTGTTCAACCAAGGGATTGAAATGTTGGTTAGACAAGGTGAGAAAATGGTTATTTCATCTTGTTGATGCTTGTAAAGGTATGTGATGACTTATCTCAGCTGGAAACGACTGTTACAAACTGAAAATGGTGTTTAGGATGGTGTGAAAGTTGCAAAGATGATTTCTTGTCATGGTAAGAAGGTGAGTCTCACAAATTTGTTCTTAGGAGCTAGAAGTAGAGGTATTAAGCCCAACGGGAGTACATTTATCTTGATTCAAATCCTTTTGGACCTTTTGTAGGATGTTGAAAATGGTCAATTTTGCACTAAAAGGTCTGTTATGGTCTCATGGTATTGACATTGGTAGGAAGAGTGTGCTTAAGCCTTAATATACATGATTTAGGCCTAAAATTGATGGCTCATGGTAAAGATTGATGGAGAAATGATGAGGTAAGGTTTTTCTTGACATTTTTGGCATGACTTAGAGATGATTTGCTTCAAATATCTACTGCTACAATACTCTTGAGTAGTTCAAAAACAGGGTTCAAGGTGAAAAATACCAATTTTTCATGCTTATTGGCTGGAAAGTATAGTTTTTGCCTCTTTTAATGTGATATATTTTCTATTTCATGCTTAACTAATGAGTTTCAGATGTTGGTAGTGCTTATTCTAGGGGGGTTTGTTGCTTGCATGCCTAAAATGAAGGCAAGAATCAGTTTTTGGGAAAAATCAAGAGAAAGATTTAAATTGAGACCTTTGATTAATTTTTCTAACCAAAGCATGGAGTTATGAAGATGATGAAGGTGAAAAAAGGTAAGCTAAATGTATGCCTTTGTCATTAATGTAAAAAGGGGGAGAAGTTTAAGGTGTTTTTCCTCAATGATAAAGGGGGAGATTGTTGGCATGTAGGCCTAATAGGTGTTGTCATTGATGCAAAACCATATTAATTACAAAGTGAATATTTTTTGATCATCAAATAGGACTTTACAAAGAGCAACAGTCAGGGGACAAGAAGTCCCTCCTCTTTAATGGGAGAGGTTCCCTTATTCAGAAACGAACCTATTTACAAATATACAAAACATAATTTTCTGGTTGAACTTGGATATTACGAAAGTGTTTTCTACAAAGATCATCAATTACAAAAGGACTGAGGAATGAGAGTACAAGAATGAGCAGAAAGGAAACACTCAGAATTATAGATAACAGAGTAATTCTTTATGTATGCGAAGTTACAGTAAATTGAAACAAGATCATTTGTATCATATAAATAGGATGGAATTTAAAGACACAAAGTTCTATGAATAACATCTTCTAGAACACAAAGTTTCTTGACATAACACAGACAAATGATCTTCAAAAAATTAAATGGAAAGCTTAGGGATAAAAGAGATCAGATAGACAAAGAATGAAAAGCCCTTCTGTATTGATTTCTTTATGATATATTTACACTTTCAAAAAATAAGCCAAGTTCTTCCTCCTTTCAAAATGGCATGGTGAGGCCATTATATAGCTTACAAATCAGTTACTCTTTGTAACTACTTCTTTTAACTAAAGATTAGTTAAGGATTGCCAATCGCAATACCTCAACTTCTTACAATGAATCTGAGAAAAAGAATTAGAAAAGAAGAGAAGAATAAGGAGAAGAAGACAGGTGGTTATGAATGGGAGGGACCCACTAACTTCAAAATTCACTGCCTGAATCTCTTCAATGCCTCGACTATGTCTCTGCCACGAGGGACTGACGTGTTGGCTATAGACTGAGCCCAAAATCCGAGGCACTTCTCCATTTCCTTATCAAACTCGACATGAGTATGATAGTCTTTATTTGCTTCTTCAATGGCAGATTGAAGAGAGCAGATCTCCTTCATTTTCTCTTTGGAAATGGAGCTTTCCTTGAATAGATTATCTTTGACAAAATCTCTGAATTGAGCTTTGATTTCTTGCAGGGAAAGAGGCACACCAAAAGTTTCATCCTGAAGATGACAGTGTATATCTTTGAAAGCAGATACAACCAGTGTCTTGAAAGCCTCACCCTTCTGCCAGCTATTCTTCAGCTCTCCCAAAGCCTCCTCCAAGACTTTGATCTTCCACTCCATGCTGTAAACCCAGGACTTTGACAAATTATCCTTTGCATCATCAAAAACCTTATTTTCCAATAAAATTTTCTCATCTGTTTGTCCCATGAGACGGAGGTCTACTATGCAACTGCTCCAGAGTTTGAGCTCTTTATCTATGACTCCCGATAGTGGAGGAGAGCTTCTGTTGCAAATTGTTCACCTCTCCGTGGAGTTTGAAAGCTTCATCGATGAAGTTCAATCCTGCAACAAGCATATCTTCCACCATGGCCTCCATAGCTCTGCCATAGACAGAATACTTATGCATGTCTTTGATACTCTGTACTTCATCTTGGCTCAAAATTACAGGTGGCGGAAGGGATACACTACGCAGGATTTGAGATAAGCAAGATATTCGAGTAGACCGGAAAAATAAACATGGAATGGCACTTGGTGAAATTTGGGACATAGTGAGACGTGAATGCTGCGAAACACGCAGCTCGGCCGATTCAGGTGAAGCGGGGAAAAGATGCACATGATTGCGCTTTTGGGACATTTGGGACGTACCAATGCACGAATACACGCGGCTCGGCTGATTCAGGTGAGAGCGGGGAAAAGATAAGCACGAATGGCACTTGGTCCTTTTGGGACATGCGGGACGCGAATGCGTGAAACACGTGGCTTGGCCGATTCGGGCGAAGCGGGGGAAAAGATGCACAAATGCCTTTTGGGACATGCGGGATGTGAATGCGTGAAACACGTGACTTGGCCAGATTGGACAAAAATGTGACAATGATTCAGGGTGAACTTGGGACATTTGGGATGTGAAAGCGCAAAGTACGTAGTTCAGGTGATTCGACCGAAAATGGAACAACTTGCCAAATTGAGACTTGGGAAATTTGGGACGTGAAAGTGCCCGAAGTACGCGGTTTGGTCGATTTGGCCGAAAATGGAACAACTTGCCAAATTGAACTTGGGACATTTGGGACAAGAAGTTCCATGACGGGCTCGAAAAAAGACAAACTTTGGGGAAACCGGCCGATCGGGGAATAGAGCACCCGTTTGAACTTGGGACACGCAGGACGAAAATGTCTGACAGGCCCGAAAAACACAAAAAATGACCCAAAAACGTAGATTCTCTCAATTTCTCGAATTTTAACATTGAGTACAATAGAGAAGACACTTAAACTCAAAATTTAAAAAAAATTTTCACTTCCTTAAGAACAGGGGAATTTTGAGTGGACAATAGCTGGCTCCTTCTGGGGATGACTTAGCATAAATTGAAGGAATGAGACAAGGTAAGAACTTAGAAAAACTCGGGGAAGTAGACCGGTACCTTATCCATTGGGCCACGGAGTCAAAAAAGCAAACCAATACAGAGGACAACACACCAAAACAAAAAGGAAAGAAAAACAAAACGCTGTACAGAATATACAAAGGAATCCCTAATCACCTATGACTTGAACAACTTAAGGTACTGCCCACTATAAGGAAGTGGGAGAGGAGAACCATCCATGTAATCAAGATAAAAGGAATTCTTACCAGCAAAGTGTCTGATCTTGAAAGGTCCGAGCCAAAGGGAATCAAACTTGCCATGGCTGCCACGAGGTTCATGCCTTTTATCCCATAACAACATAGTGTCTCCAACTTGGAAATCTCTGAACCTAGATTTCTCATCAAACATGACCTTTACCTTCTGCTGGTGAACAGATATCCTATCAGCAACCTCCAATCTATCCTCATTCAGTTTGTGAAGGTACATAATTCTCTTATCCAAAGCATCACTGAAACTAGTATCTTCAATGGCCTTCATTAGATGCAAGGCTGGCAACTCCACTGTTACTGGCAATTGAGCTTCTACTCCATATACCACTTGAAAAGGAGACATTCCAATAGCTCTCTTTGGTGTAATCCTGTCTACCCAAAGAGCATCATAGAGCTTCTTGTGCCAGTTTCATTGAGACTCATTGACTAATTTCCTTATAATAGTCACCAAATTTTTATTAGTGGATTCTGCTTGCCCATTTCCCTGAGGGTAGTAATCTGAGGAGTGAGCCAAAGAAATGCCATACCCATAGCAAAAATCCATTATCTCGGTTGAAGAGAAATTCGAAGCATTATCTGTTACAATCTTGTTAGGTACACCATACCTTACTAAGATGTTCTCTTTGATGAAGCTGCACACCACTTCAAAAGTAGTACTCTTAACTGGAATAGCTTCTACCCATTTGGTGAAATAATCCGGTGGCAGTTAATACATGAGTATGACCATCACTAGAAGCGGGATTAAGTGTTCCAATGAAGTCCAAACCCCACTTGTTGAAAAGGTTCTTCAATTACAATTGGCTTAAGAGGAAAAGAGGCCAATTTGGGTCTTCCCACGAAGGTCTGACAAGCCTCACATTTATCAACCCACTTGGATGCATCTCTGAACAAGGAAGGCCAGTAATATCCTCCACAAAGTATCTTATGAGCAGTGACCATTGATGAGTAGTGCCCTCCACATTCCTAATCATGAAAAGCTGAGAGTAACTTTTTCTGCTGTTCCTTGTCCACACATTTCAAAAATATTCCATCTAACCCACGTTTGAACAAGGTGTTTTCCCACAACACATATTGCACTGACCTTAGTTTAACAGTCCTATTTTCTTTGGTAGTTAAATGAGAGGGGCACCCTCCATAGGTGATAAAATGAGTGATATCAGCATACCATTCATCAACTGAGCTAAGAAACAGAACGGTAGGAAGGCCAACTTTATTCTCCAGTAATTCATGCTTAGATCCTTCAGCAATGAGCTCACAAAGACTTTTTCCACGAACAAGCTTGGTTGATTTGATGTCAATATCATATTCTTGGACCTTAGTAACCCAGTTCCCTCTCTTGGATCCAAATTCCTATTGTGTGAGAATTGACTTAACAGTTGTATCTGGAACCAACACCATGGAATGAGAGTTGAGGATGTAAAAACGAAACTACTTAACAACTTTGACCACTGCAAAAGCATGTTTTTCCATCATGGTGTATTTTAACTCATGATTTTTCATAATATAGCTCATGAATGCAATTGGGATTTAATGCTCATTAGAGTCTTCTTGAGTCAAAACAGCAGCCAAGGTATTATCTGTGGAATAGCAATAGATAATAAAATCTTTGCTGAAATCAAGACAAGCTAAAATAGGAGTTTTAGCAATAGCTCTTTTAATACCTTCAAAAGATTCCTTTCCTTCAGAATACCAACCAAACATTTGTTTTCCTTTCATCATTTAGGAAATAATCAAAGTTAACTCTACAAAATCAGGGATGAACCTTCTTAAAAAATTGATCTTACCAAAGAAAGAGTGCACACCCTTTTTGCTGCTTGGGAGAGGAATTTGCTGGATAGCTTGAACTTGCTCAGGATCAATCTTAATACCATCTTTGGAGACGATGTGCCCTAATAATTTCCCCTCTGTGACATAAAAGACAGATTTTGTAGGATTCAAAGAAATCCCATGTTCTCTGCCTCTTAGCAGAACTGTCTCCAAGTGGTCAAAATGATCCGCCCTTGTTTTAGAAAACACTGTGTCAAGTCATCAAGGTATATGACAATAAACTTCCCTTTCAAACTTCCAAAGGCCAGATCCATAGCTCTCTGAAAAGTGGCACCAGCATTAATGAGCCCCAAAAGGCATTCTCTTGTAAGCAAAGGTACCCCAAGGAGTAGTGAAAGCTGTTTTATGTTGATCTGCAGTATCAACCTCTACCTGATTATATCCTGAGAATCCATCAAGCATAGATAACATTTCAGATCCTGTTACTACTTGTAAGACCTGATCCATCATGGGCAAAGGATAATTATCTTTCAAAGAAGCTTGATTCAGATTCCTGAAATCAACACAGATGCGGATCTCGCCATTTTTCTTCCTAACAGGCACAATATTAGCAATCCATGTTGAATGGTGAATGGGGAAAAATGATTTTGGCCTTCAAAAACTTCTGTATTTCCTGAAAGATGGTGTCAACTATTTTGGGGTTGTATTGCCTCGGTTTCTGCTTAAAAGGCTTAATTCCAGGTTTGAGAGGAATAAAATGCTGCATATCTTTTGGTTTGAAAGCTTTTAAATCTTCATAAGAGTAAGCAAGAACATCCTTATACCTCTTTAAAAGATCAATTGCTTTCTTCCTCTCATCGGCTGTGCAACATTTTCCAATGTTCATGAGCTTAGGATCAATAGAACTCGCAATATTAATTTTATCATACTCAGCTGATTGTTGAGGTCTAGTAGAAGCTCTAGACTTCACATACCTATCATGTTTATTAAATAGTTCCTCTAAACTCACCAATCCTTTAGGAATATTGTTTCCTTTGAGTTTGATGCATCCATCCTGATCCGTTTCTTCTCCTTGGGTGACTGCTTTGTCAAAGGGCACACTTTCACAAGGCAAGTTGTCGCTTCCTTCAAAATACAGCTGTTCAAAATTACCCTTGAGTTCTAAGAAAGAAAGCAAGTGTTGATCATCATTGAAAACTTGCCAATTATTGGTATTATCAGGTACACTAGGCTGATGGACCATCTCAATGGTGAACTTGTCTTGAGAGAAGTCAAGATGAGGAATCAGTAGTGACCCTAAGACTGCTAGCGAATCAGGCCTGCTGTTCTTCTCCCTAGGTATTGCTTCGATGGAGAAAGCATCAAGAAATTCAATGGAATCCCAAACCTGATTCCGGTAATGTTTCAACCTTCCATTTTTTACCTGGAAAAGGCTTCTAACTTTCTTTACAATCAATTCTGCATCACCACGAGCCAAAAGATTCTTTACACCTTGTTCTTTGGCCACTTGCAGTCCAAGAATGAGAGCCTCATACTCTGTTGTATTATTAGTATTTTCGAACTGCAACTTGAATGAAAAAGGATGAAGGCTTCCTTCATGTGACACCAGTAGGACACCAGCTCCAGAACCAGCTGAGGAACAACTTCCATCAAACTCTAAAATCCAAACACCATTAGGATCTTTAGGTGACACTTTTGGGAGTTGGATTTCATTAGGGGACATAATCATGTAGTTACCATGCCCCATATCCTCATAGAGTATTTGTGCTTTAGGATCATCCGTTTTTTGTACAATATATTCAGATTGCTTCGCAGGTAGCAACTTCTTCATTTGTCCATTAACAGGTACGAGTGCATGTGACCAATCCATTTGAATTTCTCTACCCACATCCTTACAGAAGTTCCTACTTAGCAACATCCTGTATGAAGGAGGAATATCTGCTACTAAGATGGTAGCCAAAACTCTCTTCTCAGGAAAAGCAGCAAAAGCCACTTGTGCATCTTTAATTCTTCCGACCAGGGGCACTTCCTTACTCTCCATAGAGTAACAAGATCCATAAGTGCGTGTGAGGGTCAAGCCTAAGGCATGAGCTACTTTAGCAGTCATCACGTTGTCTAAGGCTCCTGAGTCTATGACAGAATTACTGAGCCTATGGCCAGCTATAAGAAGTGTTACATAAAATGGTTTAATTTTGTCATTGGGTGAGGTGACAGCGGCTACCAGACTAGGCTGTGGTGCAGAAGGAGTGGGTAAAAGGCCTTTAGAGGTGGTTTTAGAATGGGAATTGACAAAGTGAATCATTTTAGCAAAAGCTTTGGGATGGGTTTGATAATACTCAGCCTCTGAGATTTGAACCTTAGTCTTTTTCAGGTGATCAATAATATCAAAAGACTTAAAAGTGGACGGGCCATCATCACTTGAGATCCTAGGTTTATCAACTTTAGGGGAAAAAGAAGTAACTTTAATAGTAGGATTGACAGGACTCACCTTTGGTGTAGATGAAACGGGGATAGGAGATCCTCTTTTTGCAATTACGGGGATAGTTGCGCTGCTCCTTAGATTTCTTGGGGGGCTGCGTCACTTTCTCCCTCTGATTTGTCTGCTCTCGAGTCATGACAGCGAATGATTCACTATTCATGTCCGCTACTACTTCATCATAATCATCTCCATCATCAATGCCCTTAGTGGTGAAGAAATTAACTCGAGATCCTTCAAGTTCATCTACTTCATCATCAACTTCTTCCACAAATTCCTCGCAAGCTTCATTATCCTCATCATCATCTGGTTCCTCAACTTCACAGTTTGCATTGACAGGAACTTTAACAGGAGGTCCTTCAACCGCTAATCTTGTTTGAGAAGCAGGCAAACGATTTCTGGGCTGAAAATTCCTCCTTGGAACGTCTGCATAGGGAGTATGCTGAGCCAATTGTTTCTTTATGGAAATGAGATCATTCACAAGTTTTTGAACCAATGGATCAGTATTAGGTCCAGGGGTGGAAGAGGAGGAAGAAGTAGACTTAGATTTGGAAGGGTCTCTCCTCAACTTCCCTGACATGATTAAATCATCCTCGACACTAACAGCAAGAGTTTGATCCTCAGCCAATGTTGCGAGATTAGCCCTTCTTAGCGCATAACTAACTTCAGGCGATTGGGCATTTAGGAAGAAACATTTTTGGATTTGATCAACAGGTCGAGTATTTGGTGGAATTTTATTAATCAACCTGTTGAATCGGGCCACAAACTCTCTCATGGGCTCTTGTGAATCTTTCTTTATCTGAGAGATTTGGGCTACCAAAGCATGCACATCTTCTGCTGGTTTGAAACGGTTTTCAAACCTAGTTCTCATGGTGTCCCAGCTAGTGATAGCACCAGCCGGAAGGTGATACAACCAATCAGCAGCATTATCTTGTAAAGTCTCAATGAACAGTCTCACGGAGACGTCTTCATGTTCAACTCCGAGAACTCCACATGCAACTATGAAGGCTGTGATGTGTTCATCAGGATGCACTTTGCCATCACCTTTGAATTTAGGGAAGTTCTTCTGGTTACCTCTAGGTAACTCATGCAAAGGCTGAGGAAGAGCAAGGGGCCTGACACGATGACCCCAGGGCAATGGTACCGCCATTCTTGGAAAAATGGCTTGGAGAGGAACTGCAACACTAGCAAGAATCAAAGCTCGAAGATTAGGACTAGCTAGCTCTGAAGCAATACCACCCATAGGAATTCTATCTTGAACAGGTGGAGTGCTTTTCAAACAAGTCTTTCTATTTGTTGTCGAAGGGAAAGGAAAACCCTGCTGCTCTAAAAGCTGAAACTGAGAATCTTCAATACCAAGGGCCCTTCTCCCTCGAGTAAAACGCGGAGTCACCAGATCAAAGGATGATCAAAAATTATAGAACTGGAATATGATTTTCCCCAGCGGAGTCACCAAAAACTGTTGGTCGTCAAATAGGACTTTACGAAGAGCAACAGTCAAGGGACAAGAAGTCCCTCCTCTTTAATGGGAGAGGTTCCCTTATTCAGAAACGAACCTATTTACAAATATACAAAACATGATTTTCTGGTTGAACTTGGATATTACGAAAGTGTTTTCTATAAAGATCATCAATTACAAAAGGACTGAGGAATGAGAGTACGAGAATGAGCAGAAAGGCAACACTCAGAATTATAGATAACACAGTAATTCTTTATGTATGTGAAGTTACAGTGAATTGAAACAAGATCATTTGTATCGTATAAATAGGATGGAATTTAAAGACACAAAGTTCTGTAAATTACATCTGCTAGAACACAAAGTTTCTTGACATAACACAGACATGATTTTCACAAAATTAAATGGAAAGCTTAGGGATAAGAGAGATCAGATAGACAAAGAATGAAAAGCCCTTCTGTATTGATTTCTTTATGATCTATTTACACTTTCAGAAAATAAGCCAAGTTCTTCCTCCTTTCAAAATGGCGTGATGAGGCCATCATATAGCTTATAAATCAGTTACTCTTTGTAACTACTTCTTTTAACTAAAGATTAGTTAAGGATTGTCAATCGCAATACCTCAACTTATTATAATGAATCCGAGAAAAAGAATTAGAAAAGAAGAGAAGAATAAGGAGAAGAAGACAGGTGATTATGAATGGGAGGGACCCACTAACTTCAAAATTCACTGCCTGAATCTCTTCAATGCCTCCGCTATGTCTCTGCCACGAGGGACTGACGTGTTGGCTGTAGACTGAGCCCAAAATCTGAGGCACTTCTCCATTTCCTTATCAAACTCGACATGAGTATGATAGTCTTTATTTGCTTCTTCAATGGCAGATTGAAGAGAGCAGATCTCCTTCATTTTCTCTTTGGAAATGGAGCTTTCCTTGAATAGATTATCTTTGAAAAAAGCTCTGAATTGAGCTTTGATTTCTTGCAGGAAAAGAGGCACACCAGAAGTTTCATCCTGAAGATGACAGTGTATATCTTTGAAAGCAGATACAACCAGTGTCTTGAAAGCCTCACCCTTCTGCCAGCTATTCTTCAGCTCTCCCAAAGCCTCCTCCAAGACTTTGATCTTCCACTCCACGCTGTAAACCCAGGACTTTGATAGATTATCCTTTGCATCATCAAAAACCTTATTCGCCAATAAAATGTTCTCATCTGTCTGTCCCATGAGACGGAGGTCTACTATGCAACTGCTCCAGAGTTTGAGCTCTTTATCTATGACCCCGATAGTGGAGAAGAGCTTCTGTTGCGAATTGTTCACCTCTCCGTGAAGTTTGAAAGCTTCATCGATGAAGTTCAATCCTGCAACAAGCATATCTTCCACCATGGCCTCCATAGCTCTGTCATAGACGGAATACTTGTGCATGTCTTTGATACTCTGTACTTCATCTTGGCTCAAAATTACAGGTGGCGGAAGGGATACACGCGCAGGAATTCTGATTGCAAGGGTTCGAGCAAAGGATAGCATGGAAGCAGTGTGAAAAATGCATAGGGGGTATGCTCGTTATATAGCCGATTAGGAGAGAGAAAGATAATGAATGCGCATTTAATACATACATACCAATTTGAATAAGCAAGATATTCGGGTAGAGTGGGAAAAATAAGCACGAATGGCAATTGGTTCATTTGGGACATGTGAGACGCGAATGCACAAAACACGCGGCTCGGCTGAATCGAGCGAAGCGGGGAAAAGATGCACAAATGCCTTTTGGGACATGCGGGACGCGAATGCACGAAACACGCGACTCGGCCGGATCGGACGAAAATGTGACAACGGGTCCGGGCGAACTTGGGACATTTGGGACGTGAAAGCGCGAAGTACGCGGTTTGGGTGATTCGGTTGAAAATGGAACAACTTTCCCGATTGGACTTGGGACATTTGGGACATGAAAGTGCAAAGTATGCGGTTCGGGTGATTCGGTCGAAAATGGAACAACTTGCCCGATTGGACTTGGGACATTTGGGACAAGAAGTTCCAACGGGCCCGAAAAATACAAACTTCGGGGAAACCGGCCGTTCGGGAAACAGAGGGCCCGTTTGAACTTGGGACACGCGGGACAAAAATGTCCAACAGGCCCGAAAAACACACAAAATGACCCAAAAACGTAGATTTTCTCAATTTCTCGACTTTCAACATTGAGTACAACAGAGAAGACACTTAAACTCAAAATTTAAAAAAAAATTTACTTCCTTAAGAGCAGGGGAATTTCGAGTGGACAACAATATTGTAGGAGGATTCCATAATATTGCATATGATTCTAACATACTGGTTCAAATGTTTATCAACTACTACAGTTGGATTTAGTGATGTGTTTGCTCTAGCAAGCCTATACAGATGCCTAGGAGTTGTTGCTTGACAATGTGAGCTTCTTGGTTGCTTTGGAAGCATTTTGCCCTGATGGATAGTAGGTTTTAAGGGTGCTTGAGAACTCACAGTAGTGGCATAGTGTAGGTACAGGTGGTTCACCATGTTATGGGTGTTCATTGGGAGCAGGTATAACATCTTGAAGTTGCAATAGAGAGTATTGGAGTCATTTGATCTCATGGATGCATGATATTAGGTTTATCATGGTATATGAGGTATGTTTGGGTCATTTTTAGAGGTTTCATGTTTAGTTATTTCACTATTTCAGTTGGTCCTAGTTGTTACAGTGAGAATCTAACATGCAAACATACGTAAGTCTTAGTGACTGGAGATATTAAGCCATGGAATTGAAATTCTGATGATTGGATATTTTATAAGGATGAGTGATGATACTTTTAGAAAAATTTCAGGTTCCCATGTTGTGTATTTTTCCAGATATGACTGATTTTGTGAGACAAGGTCAGAAACATGTGAAAATCAAGCTTGAATTTGAACTTCTGATGCTCATTGTGAATAGTGTGCTTTGCATGGGACCTTTTGGATTTTAGGAATTCTTATAAGTTAATTTTATAAGGTTTCACAAAAATAATGAGCTCATTTTATCATCATGTTTTTATGAACAAATGTTAAGAAGGTAAAGAGATCTAAAACTCTAGCTAAACCCTAGCTAGGAGCAGATTGCAGAAAGTGAAGTGTTGTGACCTATTTCTAATTGGTTGATAAAAAATTATGATTTAATTTTGTATAGGACTCCTCAGGGTTTCCATAAATGTATGGTTGAGGTCATGATGATATGTGGGCCCCACCTAAAAATAGAAGTTTCTGGGAAAGAAGGTTTTAGGACAAGATGGTCCAAAGGAGTAGCAAGAAAAATTGATGGTGCGTGATGATTTTGAGTTATTATATATTTACATGGATTTTTCAAGACATTATCATGCATTTTCATGATTTGTTTAGGTCCAAACAGGTTGACTAGTTAAAGGGTAGTTTTGAGGTCTCAAATAGCAAGGTCCAGTGTTTTAGCCATAACTTGAGCTACAAGTAGAATTTTGAGGTGATTCAAGTTGTGTTGGAAATTATGTTTAGATATATTTCCAGTGATATATGTATTTCCTCATGATCAAGAGATTTAACATGATTTACAAGGAATTATTTCAGCAAGAATGTTTTTGGCAGTTCAGGACAGGATCTGTTTTGGTACAAGTTTGATGTTTTTTGATGCATGAGATGGATTCGGTGATACTTCCTAACACTTGTAATGGTAATAGGGATTAATTTTTTATCCAATTAATCAATTATTATGTCTTTAATTTATTTTTAAATTATTTTATAAGCTATCCTTTGGAAACAACATTTTTGGCAGGGTGTTTTGATGAAGGAAAACGTTTCTGTGGTTTTAATTTAAGGATGTTTCATGACTTATAACTTGCTTATAAGTGTTATAAATGTTATGAAGTTTATTTTGAGTGGATACATGACATTATTTTATCTTTTTTAAGTGATTTGGTGGCATTATGAAGTTTCCAAAGTGTTGAAGGGTGAAGGAAACGTCATTTTTGAGATTTATAAAGGGAACTGGGCCCAATAAATGAAATAATTTGATTGGTTGATATTAATTATGACCATGTATGAATTTTTTATGATGTATTACTCATATTTAAATGGTTTTGGGTCATGAAAATTATACATTTGATGTAAGGGCATTTTTAAGAATGTGCCCATGGGGTTTGAGCCATTTTTGGCACATGTAATGAGGTTTTTAGCTAGGCCGACCTAATTGGGTCATATGTGACAATTGTAATGATTTTATTTGAATTTAATGAAATTTGATGGGTCAAATTTTTCATGAGGGACCAACCTCCTTTGGGTTAGAAGGAAGAATTGCATATAAAAGTGATGTTTTGGCTCATTTGTTGAGCTAGTCTTGCACAAGGGTGTAAAGCGGCCTAAAGAAGAGTTGATTGCAGGTATGAAGGCATGTGTTGAAGGAAGATGAAGTGTGTTTAAGATTTAATAAGGCATGGAATCATGAGAGCAAGAGATTATAAGCAATACAAGTGAAGAAATAAGGATAATATAGTGTTTTATGTGTTTTTAAACCATTATACTATGTCTTATTATACTATTAGAGGTAAACATTATAATACGTCATTTGTTTTTAAACCATTATACTAAAATTTTTACCTCGTTAATGATATGGTAAAAGGCCATAGTCATCAATTTTCTAAGTTTTAATTTCCATCTTATCACGATTCATAAAATTTCTCATTGGCAATGATAATAATATATTTGACTCATAGAAATGGACTATTAAAATTTCATCCAGCTTACTAATCAAGCTTTTCATTGTTTAAAATAGTATGGTCGAGGATGAATATATTTTACCAGTCAATTAAAATACAGAAATACCATTTTAAAATACCAATAAAACAAATATGATTATACCTTACAATACTTTGTCATTATCTAAGTCTATAAGATAATAACAATACAATTATACCATCGCAGCAAAGATCATTTGAGTCAACTTAAAATAAGCATTTACCTTGTTGCATTTCCCGAAACATTACATCACCATAATGATAACCTTTTTTATTTGATATGCAGTCTACGATCGATGTCATTACACAAGAAGGTTAGTAACATAAAATAGTCATCATTATTTCCCAATACCAAAATAATACAAATACAGCCATGTACAGATTTACCCCATTAGCAAAGCATTACCTTCAGAAAGCAAAATAAAACAGATTCACATAAACAGGTACAATAACGTAATAGCATACCAATGTTACGGTAAAGTAAATTCGTACAACCAAGTACAACAAAATAATTTATAAATTTCAATTACTCCATGAATGCTTGATGACAAGCGTTGTTACGTGGTTAGGCATGCAGCTATATATATATATATATATATATATATATATATATATATATATATATATATATATATATATATATATATATATGTATATATATATATATATATATATAAGGATATATGTACGTATGTATAGTTATAAACTCAGCTAAGTAACAGTGCCTATCCTCTTACCTTCGTAAACCACTTTCTATATTACAACTTATTCTTGCGACATAACAAAATGAAAATAAGGGATGTGAAACATCCTTGCTACTACACTATCCATTATAGCCCCCTCCACTATTAGGAAAAGTGATAGTACTTACAACCACAAATGCATAATTCTACTTAGTGATAACTCCACACTCTTTATTGAGGTAACCCTATTGGGTGCTTTCTATGAAAATGAGGGAAAAGTTGTAAGTGAATTGTGTGCATTACAGAAAATAGTAAGATCAGTTCTCACAATAAGGAGAGAAAAAATTACATCTTTCAAAGGAACAACATTAGGCAAGGGCTCTAATACACAAATCTGCATTGATCATGATATAGCTGAGGCTTGCATAATGTGTGCATGGTTTACTTCCATGGGGTCAACCTATGCATACCCATCAGTGAGTATTGACAACATTGAAGAAAAATATATCACATGCATAAAATCCTCCTCCCAATCAGGTAAAGCAATCATTTTCTCCACTAAAGCAAAAACCATCCACCTGAATATGTCCTCATTTTGCTATCCATCTTGTACATTATTTTTTAGCAATAACCATTGCAAGAAAAATCTCGTGCTAAATGCACACTCATATTGGCATTGCCACAAATGTAACCATCAATGTAGACAGGTGCAAATACAAATATGCCTTGTACTTCATCATAGAAGATACCACAACAACAATTATGGGTAACTAATGTTTTGGTGAATGCTGTTATATCAATCATGAGCATATCAACACAATAATTGCATCTTACTTGCAGGCAACGCTTGACATGTTTTGGCCCGTTGTTAGGCCAATACTCTTTCACAACTACTATGTTTACAATCTCGACGAAGTTAGAGGTCTATAAGGAACAAGAGATAAGCATAATGTACTATTTTCATTGCAGTTAAGGACATGACCTCATAAAAGCGAATGAATCCCCGTTAGATGCATTTCATTACATCCCCATAACTATGTAATATTGAAAATAACGCCTACACCACATTCAAAATAAAATTCATGCCACTACCATGTTGAACCTCTCCATTTACACCCAATGGTTATAGGCATATTATCCCTTTGCAAACACACATACAAGTGTTATGTATTTCTCATATCATATTTTTACCCAAAATTTGCTTTCACCTACTCCACATGCTAAGTGTTTGCATTAGAACAAAGTTTTCCTTACATTTATTTCTACACACAATTTTTTTGGTTCCAAACCCCTGTCTTGCATACATGCCCACAATAATGTCACCTTATTAAAGGAATGTAATGCTCTATTTTCAATTGGGTTTCTTATTACACAACAATGTATGCAATATTGATCTCTGGCTATTCATATGCACTATCACCTAATACATAAAAAATGTACATATATTATTTTACTCATTCATGTGACTTTCTCCTATACCTAATTATTGTTTCCACTTGTCCTCATCCACACATAACATGGTGTACACTTTAAAAAAATGCAAAGGCCTCATTTGAAGTATGTACAAAAAAAACACACTAAATGAATGTCGTCTGCCACCATAACTTGCATCAAACATCCGATAAATTGAACACACAAAGGCACCAACATCATGGCCAAATAAGTCAGCCCTCTCAAATGAACGTACAGGTTTGATTTCCTTCTTCACTTCAAGAAGCATAGGGAAAATTCTGCATCAAAGGTTAGATCACCTCCCTCTTTAAACAAATGCTTCAATATGTAATGAGTTATATGTTGGGATACAAACAAGGGTTTACAAAGGTCCCAATGCTTTCCATATATGCATTGCTGAAAAATATGAATTGTCGCTTCTCAAGTTGGAATAACATGGACTACAAGCCCTCAACCCAAAGTCTTATCCTCACTTACTCAATTTGATGAAATGTCTAATAGCAAGGGTCAACCCAATATTGCAAGTAACCCATGCTAGAGGTGGTCAATACAAATATAGGGGCACACCATATGCTTCGCCACATGGGACATGTCTTTCATAGCTATAAATACCTACCTCAAGTGAGTCGAGGACTTGGACATCTTGATTATCCAAAGAATTAGAGAAACATAAAGGGATTACAAATGCTTCGTGAAGTAGATCTCGTGTTTTATCTATGTTGTTAATTCAAAATAGCTCATGACCCTTACTAAAAAGATGTTTATCCTAGACTTTTGATGCATTGCATGCCCTACCACCTGAAAGTATAGACATCTCTACTTCCCTACCCCAGCTTCACTTCAAATATCCCAGAAAATATTGATGTCGAAGAACCCGAAGTGGACCTACTCACCATGTGTACCCCACCAACATACACATGAATGATAACCATCATCTTTTGTGTCCTCCCTCCCTCCAAACACTACAAACAGTTGACCAAATTATAAGTTTTCCTTCAAGGCCAAAACCAAACTCCACCACATGTCAATTGAGTTACCACATATTGGTTCATCCCCAGTCAACGAATACAACACTGAGGGTTTTCTCTCTATGGATTTTCCCATCATTGTTTCCTTACAGGGATTATCATTGTTCCACCAAACACACATCAAACGGGTTCACATGCATGAATATGCTTTACACTTAATGTGCATTACCATGATAACAAATTTGGCATCCACTCCATGCTCATGCTACTTCATTCTCAACATTATGTTGCGCCACAGGAGCCAAACAACATATGCGGTTTTCACCCATAAAAAACATTGGGGACAACTTGCCAACCACAGTCTCTATGTTGTTTCAACAACTAGCACACTTTCTTGACACCCACATTGTAGAGAACAACTAATGCGGTTTGGGTCAAATTTGCAGGGGTACAAAATCATTTTGGTGCATGTGTAGGCACATGAACTCACAAATATGATAACCCAAAAATGGCATCCCTATGGTTTACTTCACCTCGAGTGCAATAAACACTAAATGGACCTAATTTACATAGAGAAATGTTAGGAACTCCTACAACACCCATGCAAAGTTGGAGGAACACTAGATAAACTGGAACTTGAACATGCACTCTCCATATTGTATCTCCATACATGGAAAAAATATTAACAATCTTCTGCGACGAAGTGCTTCAGAAGAAAATATAGTGCACAAACTACTGGTACAAGTGAGGTCAATGTCACTTACCTCTCCATACTTTTGTGATCCCTACCCTTTTTTACCAAACACATGGTTTATCTCATTCAAAATGCAAGTATGAATGGAAACATAGAGGCTCCGCTCATATTGAAAAATTCATATGGATGCCAATTATGCACCAAACATGGAAATGCATTGCATTGGGATGACCCCCTTAAATTGGATGTAACAAAGTCTTTCTTTAACCAATTAGTAACTGCATGGAATCCAAGGGGTCCTGACAGTGGAAAATTTGGGTTTCACCATTCATGTGATGATGAGTCATGTTTGTTAGACACATATGGGATACTGACAAGAAACCTTACAGCCGACTACAAAAACTTGTTGAACCACATGCAATGACACACAAAATGTAGTGAGACAACCTGCTTGCAAAATAAACGTGACATTCTTCAGTGTAGATATAAAGCCCCTTGGCCACTCCAAGATTATTCAAGTTTGGTTATAGATGAAATAAGAAAAAATGTACAACCTCGCACACAATGACACACTGGTCAACATACACAACTCAAACATGTTGACACTTTGGCGAGCCAATGTTGACTACCAGCATGTTGTGTCCCGTCATGAAGTCCTACAATACATTGTAAAATACGCAGCTAAGACATGTTGACACGGATATCTAATGAAGTTAGCATTGATAACCCTGCAAAGGGCGCCTACAGCAAGTTCCTATCAAAAAAAAATGTTGATCAAGACATTGGTACACAGGAGACATGTCACATGCTACTAAAACTCCCCTTCTCTAGTTTTACTCGTACATTCATTACCCTCTCTTTTGGTAAATAGGTATTCAAGCGCATCCTCACAGATGTAGGGAACACAAATACAAAATCCCTTCATTCATAGATGCATACATAAAATTCCCTTCACAACTGGAGAACATCTCCCTCTTTGAGGACACTCATTCTTGGTCCTTCAATAGCCAAAGGAAAGGTACACAATGGCTACAAAGGAAAACCCATGTAGTTGTCCATGTATTCCCTCATTACTATGATGTACCCACCCCAGATGTGGCAACCTATGAGTATTTCCGATGGTCAAAACTTCTGCTTTATAAATTGTTTCGAGATATCCAGACAGACATCGATATTACTACATCTGAAATAACTAACCAATGGGAAGAAATGAAAAAATCCTACCTCCCTTTACACGTACATAGAGCCACTACTATAGAAGAACCTCCTGATGGAACAAGCAACACTGACAATAACTCGCAGGGAGCTAGCCCCTACAGGCAGATCTATTTGAATGGGAGGATATATCCTAGATGCACTTGTCACTCAATGCAACAATTGATGACGTTAGACCGTGATAGGCCACCGTCACTTTGACATTAACCGCAATTGGATGTTGCATACCATCCTCAATGCCTTATAGAATAGTACACCTAAATTCATAGACCACGCACGCAATGAGAATGCACTTCCACTTGTTTCTCCATCTACCCAATTAGATGCCCTCCCACTATCATCCAAACAACACCTTGCATACATTCAATTGTAATGTCCCATGCAACACAATGAGGGAAACACGCACCATTGAGGATGATCATTCAAGGAACCACTAGTATAGGAAAATCATACCTCATACAATGCATTAGAAATGATATTCAAAATATCACAGGAAAAATAAACTCATCCATTCTTGTCCCAGCCCCAACATGTAATGTTGCATTCAACATAAAATCATATACTATACATTCTTCTCTCTGAATACCCATTACCAACATGAAACCTCTTGAAGGCCAAGCCCTTGTAATATTCCAAGAGTGTATGAGTGCCATAAAGTACATACTCATAGATGAAATTATCTTTGTAGGTCCTGCAATGCTAAGCAACATCAACTCCATATTGTGAGAGGCACTCCCCCAACAAAATAACCATGCATTCAGCAGCTGCTCAATGATTTTGGTGGGTGACTTGGGTGAACTCCCTTTGGTCAACGATGTACCATTATACGCAGGAAACAAAATAGGATGTTCCATTTGGCATGCTTTCAATATAGTAATTACCTCGGACACAAACTTCAAGAAACAAGGCTTGAACCCAACGTAACTTGAATTTAGAGAAATGTTGACCAACATCAGAAATGTAGATCCAACAATTAAGGATTGGTCTCTACTCATGTCATGCACTAAGTCATGAATGTCTACCTCAGATAAAACTGGCTTCACAACTGAAAGCACCTATTTGCAATAAAGGAACTAGCGAGCATGCACAATAAACAAATGCTAAGATCCTTGCATGTGCCAGTTGCCAGGAGAATCGCATAACAAAGCAAACATACCTCTGAATCAGACATCAACGAAACTCAACTGGAGTAAACAATGTTCCTATGCACTAGACAAGAGGTCATGTTGACATCTAACATGTGGGTTAGCTCAAAATTGGTTAATGGTGCACTCGGGCAAGTAATCGATGTGGTGTACAATCCAGAATCGTACCCACCAGACTTGCCATCATTTTTTGTTGTCAACTTCAGACACTACCAAGGGCCCCTATGGGATGTACTCAACCCAACTCACTTGCCCCTACCTCTTGTCACACGTAGTAATCATCTCCAGATTCCACTTAAAATGTCTTGGGGCGTCACCATCCACAAAACACGAGGCCTAACACTTGACAAGACTACAATAGACATTGGAAGTGTTAATCATCAAGGACTGACATTTACAACAGTGTCAATAGTGTGTGCCCTCAACGATCTGCAGATCTCACCAGCTTTTACGTTTGAACGCTACGCAAGAATGAAATATGCAAAGAATGTAACTACACACAAGGAAGAGGAGAACAGACTATGTCGCACACAACTGCCACTTGACATACAACACATGTGCGCTCTACTCCCTACAACATACATAGAGTAGTGTTCACGCATCTTGTTTCCAACACACATATATACAGAATGTGTTCCACAAATACATATCAAAAACCCACTTGTAATGCAATATAAATAAAAGTCACTTTCAGTTTAAAATCAGACCGTATTGTACATACACATTCAAATCATGTCCAACGCAATTTGTAACTCTTGTACAATTGCTAGTAAACTCACATCTACCGTTCTACGTAGTCATGGCCTTAGACTTTTCATAAAAGGTACCCTGGCAACTTCCGCGTGGTAATAGAAGATTCTAGGGTTGCTCTTAAAGATATTCATGGGAGAAGGAATTACTCATGCCACCGCTTGGAGGATATTTTTTTTTGTTAATGAAATTTCTACACCGCCCAGTAGAGGGGATTTAAGCCGTTGCCTTATTTCTTGCTTATATTGGAGATATCAGACGCTGCTTCTGCTTGGAGAAAGGCCTGTTGTTTTTCTATTTTTTCAAACACCACCGCCAAGCTAGATTGCCATGGTCTGAGCTCGCAGGTAGAGGAGTAGTGTTTTGAAATTGCCGCTCCTTGGGAAAGAACTAATTTTATATGTTCTGACAGGTCCGATCTAGACACTTGGAGAAGGGGAGAAATCAGATTTAATAGAATACTCAACCAGGCAAAGCCTCTCCAATGTAAATGCAATGCAAAGAGTGAGTTCTGTAGGAAGGAAACCAAGAAGCTACTTGTCAAAATATTTATTGCTTGTATTCAATGCCTGGGGTAGGTGGGAAGGAATTACTGCAATCCTCACAAAAACCCGAGCTCCGATACCATATGAAAGCAATGGCTAGGATCCAGCAGGAGACCACTGATTAACGTAAGCCTTCAATCTTGACAAAAAAAAATTGTATTATATAGAAAACCATACAAACACACTTGTAGCAACATACTGCATGATTTTATTATTCACCCACTCACTCTGTCAATAAGGATTTACAAAGTTGTTATATATTTAACAACTTGTCAAACTAATTGGATTGCTAGCACCAAGTTTGCTTAACAAAGTGACAAACTTAGTTGCACCAAATTAATTATCAATCATTTATTACAAAGCTTCATTATTATTTTTCTCTTTCTTTTAAAAATGGTATTTCATTACGAATACCCATATTTATGAGCTTAATAATTCATTCTATTTTATCATGCCACTTAAGTTGGTCTTTAAGAAAGGTGTTGGTGTATGTCATGTTCACACTTGATGTGAATTCCACCTTATGCATTTGTATTATTTAGGTGAGATATATTTTTTACATTATGTCATTAGTATGCACTAATTAATGTGATAGTTTAGACACCTAAATTTGAAATTTTGGCACCTATGATGTTAGTTTTTGACTTGCATCCCTTACAATGACCTAAGGCTTTCGAAGAATCTCTCATTTTGTTTCCCAAACACCTTTAGGAACACATTTTTTAGTCAAAAACCCTTTATATCTCTTGTGAAATTTTCCCAAGGCCTTCACGTGAGATTTTCTACTTCACTACACAAAATTGTGTAGTAGGAACATGATCTACTAGTCAATCCTTTCCATATACCTCTTATGGTTAGTTTTTCAAATGTATATCTTTATTATCCTTCCTAGGTCGGCTTTAGTGTGAAATATTACCTTTGGAATTGTATAAATATAAATCAAACTCACTCATTTACTAACATGGAAAACACTTAGAATTTATCAAGATCTCCTTTAGACGTATCTATCAAAGATCAAGAAAAGTTTCCCTAATCTTACTTATTTCAAGATAAAACAATAGGGGAATCCCTTGTGAAATTCTAAAGCACTCTAAACTAGGCTAAGAAGAAACAAATCCAATTCAAGAGCATCTCAATCCAAGTCAAAGAAAACATTATCAAGTGTTGAATTTTAATTGCATCCTCATAATTTTACTTCCAATAGGCAGAGAACTATGTGTATTTGAAGCCTTTTCGAAGTAGTGCTACATAGGCGGCACATGGGTGCCTGAACCAAAACTGGAATACCCATTTTTAAATTTATTTTAAGGAAGCTATGGTTTCAAGAGAAGAACATTGATTACATGAAAAGTCATGTGCATCTAGAGTGATTATACATGGAAATTGTAGAGCAGACAAAGACAAAAGAGCACAAACTAAAACATAAGCATTAAAATTAATTAGACAATTTTGTCCAACTATGAAAAAGTTTTTTTTTTAGATTTTTCCATATTAATTGATTCTATGTAAGGCCAAAATACGGTGCCAATTTTGAAGACGAAGAAAATACAGAAAATTTCCAGCTTGTTCCTTCATTTCCACTCCCATATCACCATCAAAAACTCATTAAAAGATAAATGAAATTATCCTCTTGTTAATTTTCTATATTTAGCTTGTGCAATAATTAATCAGATATCTTAAATCATTTAATATACTTTCATATATGTGTACAAATATTTATTTAGAATTTGAATGTACATTGTTTCTATATTTCAATCCTAAACTAGAAAGTAAACCCTAATAGGACCTTATATTTTCTAAATTACGGTTAAATCATTTGGTGAACCCACTATTGATTCAACACACCCTTCTGACCAATTTGTTTACATAGGATTTTCTATTTGGTCAAGCCTTCTCATCCTTTTTGTTTGTCTTCTATGCCTTTTATGTGTAGTGTTAGGATCATTAGTTAGTCAATTGAACACATTGAAGTTGCATAAACTTCTAAGAAGCACAGACATCATATGGATATCACTACTTCTCCTAATCCCAATTATATAATCATTATCGAGAATGTACCAAATTATGATGATCACATACCTTCTATTGACCATGATATTCAATCTAACCTCAATCAATCTAAAAAAATTGGAAGAATAAATCTTGATGAGCTTAATGGTCTTGAGCCAAAGAAGGTTTGTCTTTTATTGAATTTTCTAAAAGGTTCTTAATGTGTATCCTATTCATGTCAATAAGGTTATTATAATACTTATTTCCTCTAAGGCTTCTTGAAAGGCTCAACCAATTCAATCTGAATTCAAAGCTATTCACAATCCTACATCCATTGTTATTACTAGTATGGGGGCACCCAATATCACCCCACAAGTTTCAATGCCTATTTCTACACATAATACGACTACACCACCTTTTGTGCATGTGTATATACCCTTCGCTACTTTAACTTCTACATGTTCCCTATAGTATATCACTTTGTACCTACAAATCAAGGTGTTGTAGTTAAATAAGTGTGTCTAGATCTTTTTATGCCATGAATTCACATTATCTTACTTCCAATCCATTAACATCAAAGGTGGAATCCTACCCTCTACCCATGGGATTTTTTGCTCCTAATTTTCCACTCTACAAAATTAAAGGGGATCCTAAACAACATCTTTAAGCATTACACATAGCTTGTCTAGATTACACTTACAATGATAAGCTCCTTACTGAGTTAGTTCCAAGGAGTCTCAAGGATTATGCATTATAATGGTTCTGTGATCTCCCCCTAAAATAAAAAATGGAATTCAATCCATTGACTAACCAATTTCTAGCACATTTTTCAATCAATATTGGTGAAAAAATATCTTTCACACAAATGGAAAAAGACCATCAAATGTCCAATAAGCCAATCAGTGAGTATGTGTTATGCTACAAGAACATGTTTACTAATATGAACAACCTACTTATAGAAAATGAGATCCAAAATTTACTCACACAATTCTACCAGCACATTTACCATATTATATCATGTTTGATAAGTTTTGATCTTTAGATAAGATATGTCACACACTCAAGAGAGAGATATCAAGATTTTGACATTGAATAAACCTATTTTTCCAATGCACCAACTACGTCTACAACTAAGTTTCAAATCAAAAAAAACTATAAATAAAAATCTAATGAAGGAAAGTAAGAAGCAAATGTGATGTTCAATGTTATATCTCAACCAGCTACTCAGCTTCAACTACCAAGTTCCTCCCATATGAAAATTCATGTGATTACCATCTCTACCACATATTACATTTCAAAAGTTGCTTGAGTGTAACCTAATATCTATGCCTCCACCTATGAAGGTTGATACAAGAAAACATCAGCCTAATTATTTTGATTGTAATGCCTATTGTGATTATCATCAATGTATTTGACATTCTATAAAGTGATGCTTCAAGATAAAGAATGTGATACAAAGGCTTGTTGACATTGATTCTATTGAACTATGCACTCCTCAAGAAGAGTCTTAACCTCAAGCAAATTAGAATGTGTTAGCATATGGATTTGCACACATGCAAATGACATGCAATAGTGTGGGAACAAATTCCCTCCTCAATGAAGGTGAGGTTGCCTTTATTGAAAACCAAAACTATATTTACACCTATACATTCAAAATTGTATGGGGGGGGGGGGGGGGGGGGTTGGAACATCAATGGAAAGAAAAGTGAATGAGGGAGATGGAATGGAATGAATTGAAAGAAGTGGAATGGAATGAATTGAAAGAATATGCAAGAGTTAGGTAAAAATAGAGCCTAATATTGCACGAAGAGGAAAGATGAATAACTAACACAAATAAAACGGAGTTTGAGTTAGCTAAACAAGAATGTGTAAAAGGGAACACACATGAGCAAGTAGATAATTAGAGCTTGATCACTATGAACTAGAACAACAGATTAATAACGTTGACAATAAGATCGAAGATAATATTTGCATGCAAGATTCAAACACTAACATCTAATGAACATAAGAATGTCAAATGTTATAAGAGACAATGAATGGGACACAAAGTTCATATTTCATTAACTTCAAAATGTCTTCTCAAAATAACACAAAGTTTCTTTCTTTGAAACAAATCTTGCACACAAAAGCATTTTCTTCTCCTCTCTCAAAGTCCCCTTTACAAATGAGTCCCTCACTTCCTTTTATAACCCAAAAGTTGGTTACAAAGTAGTTAGGGTTTTACATGATCATTAAATAAGGCACTTAAGTGACCTTTGACTTTTTCTAACCAAATAACAACATGCTTTTCTTAAAAATAGAAATCACTTAAGTTATCCACGGCTTCCCGAAAGCAAATAACAACATCCTTTTCTTAAAAATCCACTTTTTAAAAAATATACAATAATAACCAGTGCCTTATCCATTGAAATGGGGTCTGCCTATCTCAAGCGTATGAGAAATGGACTCTCCCACTTCATTAGATACCAATAAAACTATCTCCCTGAACCGCCGGTGAAATTAGCATCTGTCGCTTTTTCCAGTTGAAAGGATCTAAACATTCCAAAAGTTTCAAACATCTCTTCTTCTTCTGGAGGTTCATTTGGTCAAAGAATAGCCTCACAAAATACCTGCAATTCAAGAATCGTACTTGGCATATCATTTAAATTAATAATATTTGATTGAGTGTTTTCAAATAAGTTCTTTAATTTGATGCACTGCTCCATTGAAACTAATGAGAAATTATCGGCGGGAGTGTACATAACCTTAAACAATTGTGAAAATTGCTCTTCCACTTGTTCTGATGAACACCTTTGATTATGTTCATTTACAAGGTTGCAAGGGATCTCAACTATGAATTCTTAAATCAAGGCGAGTGAAGTGAAGGATTCATTGCATATGCTCTCATAATGGATCATAGAATCCTCGAGAAGCATTTTCCTTGATTTGAGATGTAAACACCAAAGAAATCTTGTCCCTCGATGTTCAAATTTGAGAATTCCTTCAATGGCTAAAACTAAGGATTCCATACTCGTCATCTCCTACAGACTAGGCAATATCTCATCCAAATTTGATATATTACAAACAAAATTTTCCTTGAAAGAAAGAATTGGATCAAGATACGCACTGACATCTTTATGGAGCTTAACCGTTGTTTTGATCGTTCCTTGGCCTAAAACGAGAATCTCTGAAAGCCAAGTTTTAGTGACATGGCCCAATGTGTTTATTTCTTTTGACAAATTGAGAGTTTCCTCATCAGGGGCAGCCACTGCATCAGGTACTGGAAAAGTGGATGATATGGGATTTATCAGATGTTGAACATATTCTGCCAATTGATTATTTTCGGCCTTAAGCTGAGAGTTTTGAGACTTATATTTCTCAAGTCTCTTTAGCACGATATCAATTGAATCTCAAGCCATCGCCATGTCACTTTCTAATGTGGACCTCCCAAGTCCAAGTCTGGAAACTTCATAATCAGCAAGTGTCATGGCATCACGCTCCTTATCAACTTGTGGGATGGCAAGATCTACAAATTTGTTTCTGTCATTATCCACCATTATTCGAGAAAGCACCTTAGGCTTCTTGGTAATGACATCATTCAAAAGTTTTAAAATAGCATCAAAATCAATGTCAATTGCCTTGACAACCGTCTTCCTTTTCTTAACCTCGGAATCAACCCAGGAAGGAGTATCATTCACTACTTCCGCATACGAAATCCTGGAGCTCAAAGAAATATTCTCATTGTTCCCAACATCATGAGATCCTACAAGAATCCTATCCACAACCTTGATTTGAGGAGAAACAACCTCAATATCCACCTCCTGATTATTCAGGATATTTTGGGAAATCTCTTCATGAACTGCATGCTCCGAAGTGTTTGATATTTGGACTACCTGCACCTGAGTGGATGCTTGTGCAAAGCATGGCTGAGGATCATTTGGCACGAGATTATAAGAACTATTAATAATGTGAGTAGAAGAATCTCTACTTGAAGTAGAAAATCTTGATACACGCTCTCTTCCTTCACTATGGCTAGGGCCTTTAGATTTTTCTCCTCGTGGCACATTATTCAGCGAAGTGGATTTTGGCAACCACTCCTTTCTTGCTTGTTGTGTATGATTGGATGGTACAGAGGTTGATCAAGAAGGGGATTTGGTTGAATGAAGACCTCCTCGTGTTGGCAATTTTTGTGATCCTGAAGTATGATCTTGAATTGATTGTAACTTGGCAAGTTCTTAGTTGTACCATGATATGCTTCTTTCAAGAATCGGTTAATTCTTGCTATCAAGAGAAAATTGATCTCTTTTGGTCCAGTCAATTTGAGGCAACGGGTTAAAATCAAGTGCATCATATGAGGGATCAATAACATATTCATCATCATTTACGAATGAATCAGGAGGGTTCTTGATGCGAAAGGCCTTGATCTAAGCAAGTGTTAGGCGAGAAAATTCTCGTCTTCTTACTTCATGTTCATCCGAACAGGCAGCCTAGAAATCTTCCATGGTAAAGTTATGTTGATACTTTGCTCCAAGAATCTTCTGCATATATCCATTGATATCAAATTGGGCTCTCTTCACATATGGATGAATTGTGATGAGAGCGAACTCTTTTTCCATGAGTTGTGCACTGAAAATATTTGGACATTGGTATTCCCCGATTTGGATTGGGAAATGAATTCTTCAATGGTGCTTGTCACTAAGAAGACAGTGAACTTGGAATAGTTGTCACGTAAGCTCCATTAATGCCCATCTATCACTGACGTACTTAGGAAGCTTCCATGGAGTACCAATAAAGCCACTCACGCGGATGTAGGAAAAGGATGAAAATTGAATAAACCATGTTCCCCATTGGGAAATGACATTAATGGCTTCTTTAGAAAATATTTCCTCTGTATTCTGATTAAGGTTCTGAATCACGTGGAAGGTGAATACATCATTGACTCTTCTAAAATGGTGAGAGCTATTTTTGAAACTTAGTTGTGGATAGTAATGGAAGACATTATTTGATGGCCCCATGACTCCTCTTGTTTCGAGTCTAGAAAATAGCTTTCTTCATGCTACTGCATAAGTCAGATACGATGTCATGTAGAAGCATCCAGTCATCTTAACTTCTATCAATTGTTTGTGAAGGGTATTACTGATGATGGTGGCCCAATCCACAAACTCTTTCTTGGCAAGGATTATATAGGATACATCCATGGGTGGAAGATCCTAGCAGAGGGTAAACCGAAAAATCGTATTAGGAGAGTAATAATGTCCCTGATTTCTTCCACGAACTCAATGTGGTACATTTCTTTGGGAAGTCAGTCAATTTGAAGCTTCTTGGTCACTAACCAGTTGTTATTAACCATCTTGCTCCACCTAAGGGGTTCTTCATCCCAAAATTCTTGTGTTGACTAGCGAGTAATATCTGCATTCTCAGGAAAGTCAGGTATGCAGAAGAATTCGTCAATGTTCTTTGGTGTGATTAAGAGGAAAGGCTCGCAATTATCTTTAAAAATTCCTTGCCTCCAGGATCATAATGCTCCGCACAAGTGATAACCAGTTCTGAACACTACACCGAGACAGGAAATGTCACTGCTTGGGGTAGACCACTATGGTAAAGCCTATCTGAGAATATGGTTTTGCCTTCAGTTTTCACCCATTCATATAATTATTGCACATTGATGTGACCCAGATTTGTATCAGTGATATTGTCGTATGCTGACTCGATAGAACTGGGAGGAATGATTCCTTGGAATTCGTACTTGAGTGCAGAATCATTCAATTTCTCAACTGGCATCCTCGATCTTCCTATGGATTTGTTAGATTTTTCGGCCATTATGAATTTCACAAAAGAATGACTCAGGCACGCAAAACAATACAAGCGGGGTCGGGTCTTAGTCTCTAAAACTCCCGTCAATGCAAGAAAAATATGACTCGTTTTAATATTATTATTATTTTAAAAATAATAATAATAATAATCGGTCTCAGGTTACAAAATTTTTTAATACATCACACCGAGAATAGGCTTGAATTTCGATTCTGGTGACAACGATTTATATATATATATATATGTATATTAAATAAAAAATCTCCTGGTTTTAATATTCTGAATTTTTTTATTTAATTCACCTAAGAAAATTCTCCTTTGCATGTGTGAATCTTAACTTCTTATTTACGTGAAAATCACCTGATTTTAATGAATGTGTACTTTGGGCTTTCCTTCTTCCTTGCGGACTTCTCATCGATGTGTGGGCAGCGTACTGGTTTTCGACAACTGTTTGTAATTGGAATTTCTTTATAGCGTGTGGGAAAACTCGAGATTTTGTCTGAAAAGTGTGTGGATATATATATAATTTTTTGCACTTTCTCAACTTGTTGGTGCTTAGGCATTGAAATTGGACTGTTCTTTTTAATCAATGCATGGCCTTTAGTCCTATTTCCTTTTATGAGTGTGTGGGAGGAATTCTTGTCTTTTTTTTAAATTGTTATTCTCTTGTTTTACCCATGCGTGGAAATTGATTAAAACTTTTGCATGTTGTGTGGCCTCTCTCCTTGGGCATTGGAAACTTCTAGACTATTCTCCCTCTATTCTTTTGGCTGCGTTGAAACGTGTTTTCTTCTCACTTCTGTGTGGTGATTCTCCTTTCCCTTCCTTGGCATGTGCAGAGATTAGCTTGGACTGTTCTGGCTTTTGTTTGGTGTCATCGGTTCCCTTTCCTCACGTGTGAGCTATGTTGTTCTTTACCCTGGCTAGACTTTCCTCCTTATGCCAAATGCGTGGAAAAAATGCTTTTGCTTTCACCTGCTATTTCTCCTTCAAAAAGGCGTTGAAAATTCTTCAAAAACTTCTGCAATATTCTTTTATCTCCATTTGGCTGTGTGGGAGAATGTCTTTGGACTATTCTGGCTTTTGCTAATGTGTGAAAAGCATTACTTTGTATTTTTTATATTTAAAAACCTGCGTGGCTTTTTGTTTTATGCTTTCACCTTGTTGCCCTCCCTTTGCCAATGCATGGAGATTTCTATGACTGTCCTCCTTCTCCTGGGTGGTGTTTTGGGATTAGTTTTATCCTTTGCTATGGCCTTTGCTTGGAATGTCCTCCTTCTTGTATTTCTCCATCACAATGGTGTTCACAGACCAGTATTGTTTGAGGGATGTGATACAAATATTATTATGTTCCTTTAGAAGAAATAAGAAGCAATTTGGAAAGTTTCACATGACTCTTTCCAATGAGTTTGACGGAGGAAATTATGAGGATTAATCCAACCTCCCTTCTTCCCGGGTAGTGGAATTAATTGCCAGGGGGAAATGGGGAAAGCAATGGCCAATTGCCAATGGAAATGGCAAAGCAAGCTGGCAATCCCCATTTATTTCCCCATGTGGGAAATAAGGAGATTTTTTGCCCATTTGCCAATTTATTAATTTGGCAATTGAGGGAAGAAATCCCACAAGCGGGGATTTTTAAAAATGTTGCTAGGAAAGGGGAAATCTGGGCCCGGGAAGCCAATTTGGCATCCCCGACAATGGGAAGCGGAAGCTTATTTTTCCCCCGGCAATTAAGATGAAACTTGTCAAATAAATTTTAATTAATATTTATTTAATTAAATACTCCAAATTTATTAAAAATTAATTTTGTCAAACAAAGAGTAATTAATTAATAAATTATTAATTAATTAATATTTAACGTGTTTTGAGACCTAGCGAGAGGAGTTCTCACCCGAAATAGACGAAACGAAGACCGGATCGATCATGAAAATGAGACGATCGTGATGAGAGCGATGAACCATGCAAAGTAACACTTTTGAAAAATTTCAAAATTTCCATTTTTATAATTAATTTTACGAATTCAAAATTGGTTGATAATAGAATGTAAGCTTAATATATTTAATAATATGCTAACCAAACATGGTACATCAAAACAACTAGACATGGCATGGGTTAGCTTGTGCACGGTAAAAGAAACATTTTGTACTTGGTTGTAAGGTTTGAAACAGTTGGAAGGGTTATGATAAGTATGTCTTGAAAATGTGCTTTTGAACATCTAGAAAGAAAAGAATAATCGAATCTTTAAAGATAACCTAAAAGAGTATGGAAAAAATATTGGATTAAAACTGAATTGGTGATTTCTAAGAATGTATCACTCTCATCTAAAATTAATAAGGATATGTTGCAAAGAAATGAGCTATAGATCCTACATAATTGGTTGCACATAATTCTTCCTCAAAAATAAATCAACTCAGTCTTCTAAGGTCAAGTGATAGAGGATCATATGGAAACCACCACACATCGGGAAGATCAAGTTAAATTTTGATAGCATGTCCAAAGGTAATCCTAGAATTAGGGGTGTAGGTTACGTTCTTCATAACCAATTTAGTCACATGTTATAGGTTGGATCCTTCTTCATCCCATGCACCAAAAATTGTGGAGAAGAAGCTATAAGCCTTCTGGAATGTTTGTTTAGCTACAAGAAAGGGTATAGGGATATATTGGTTAAATGATATTCCATGATTATAATAAATGTGATTATTAAAGGGGATACTCCCAATTAAAAATTAAATCAGATATTGTAGGGAGCACATCTTTTTTCCAATGATTTTCATTCCATCTCTTTTCAATATTTTTTCGAGAAGAAAATGGTGTTTCATACATGTTTATGAATGCATGAATAGGTATGGATCATTTCTCGTATATCACTAGCTCTAACCCATATGACTGGATGGGACTTAAGGGACACTTACAAGTTGAAGTTGACGTGGGTGTGTTGGTCTGAAAATCTGTCGCTTGGGCAGATCTATGGATAGACGAGCCAACAGTGCGCAGGGCATAGCCCCTCTTTGAGTCAGCAAAGTGAAACTGGTTTATTGTTATTCTACCAGTAAGAATCTGTGCAAGTCTCACAATATTCTACCTTCGGGGGTTTGGGATCTCATCCCAGTAGGATGTTTCCAACTGCGAAAATAAAGGAATGAAAGAGAGGACGAAGGAAGAGCAGGTCCGAAGGGAGAAAAGAAATGAATTCCAAAGCAGAAAGGTCAGAGGGTTTATGTTTTGGGATTGGTAGTAAACAGAGCCAAACCTACTTACATAAACGAGCAAAGCAATACTGATGAATAAATGACAATAAAACAGAAGTAAATTCAACAGAACAAACATACAGATCTAACGTAAGAAAGATCCAATGCAAATAACACATGTATTCAGCACAAAGTCTAAATATTGTATTAATAATTCTTTCTGTTACAAAAAGCTCAAAGTCTTTTCTCCTTACTTCTATTTTTCATCTGAAAGATATCCACTCATCCACAATACAACAAGTATTGGGGTATTTATAGAAAAAAGAGAGAAAAGAAGGCAAAAAGGAGCCAACCACCTATTTACAAAGATATTTACAAAATATCTCAAAGTCATGTTGACTTTTGACAACTTGATGGATGACATCATCCCATGGTGCAACATGGATGATGTCATCATTTGTGCCAACATACTTTAGATATTTACAAAACGAAAGTCGAAGAAGAGAGAGAAGAAGAAGAAGAAGCCACTATTCATCATCGTCATCTTGCGGCTGAAAGGGAGTAGCCTACTTTTGCTGCTGCTCAGGTGACGAGATGTGAAATTGAGCGCGGTATTCCATGAACTTGCTGATCATGGGCCCTAGTTGATCCTGGGAGGGATCCTTGTGTTGCTCACTGATCGCCTCGCAATTCTCCCGCTCGTCTATGAGCTTCTCTGGGAGTTCAGAATACTCTTTCTCTGCTTCTATGAGGAGCCCGATGAAGTCCCGACAGGCCAGCAGGTTATTGATGGACTCTATGTCAAAAGAGACCTTTGGCCCCCTGATACTTATATTTCATTTCTTCCTCTGTAAGCTTGGCCTTGCCTTTAGATTTGGTGGGCCTCTTGCTTGATGTTGACATATGTTCTTCTGAGCTTAATTGCTGATCTGCAAGAATAAGACGTGAAACCCAATCGAAGAAAGCCATGTCAGCTACTTGATTTTCCATTGAAATGCTGACAGAAGAAAGAGTTAGCAATTTTGAGGCTTCAGGGCGCATGGTGCATGAATATTACAGATTGCAGAGCTAAATAGACAAGGCGCACAGGAAAAGGGTGTTACAAGGGAGCAGGATGTGCCCGTGGCGCATGTATCTTTCATGTTGCATAGAACTTTGGTGCACCAAAGGCGCATATAGAGTTTGTGTAACATGTGCTTTTGGCGCGCTTAAGGGAACTTGGTGCAGCGCATGGAGGGTCTGCTCAACATGATGTTGCTGCGATAAGGAACGCACCTGCGCCTTTATAGCTTAATACTTGGCACATATGAAAGGGCTGTTACATGAATGTTGGATGCGCCAAAGGGCGCAAGAATCTTTATGTTGCATCCAAGTTTGATGCGCCAAGGGGCGCATGGGAAGCATTTGCAGCATGCGAGGGAAGTGCGCCATGAGGGTGCATCTTTTTATGATGTAGCAGGCGGGGAAAGCGCACCATTGGCGCGTGTATCTTTCATGTTGCAGGGCGATAGATGTGCCGAGGGCACAACTATTTTTAAGGTTGCATGGCGAGCTCATGCGCCAAAGGAGAAAACAGTTTTCTTTTTAGTTTTGATCTTTCTCTCAGAGGTGTTTCCACATATGGCTTAGCTTTTATAACAAGGTTCATTGTAGGATATGAAGAGGTGCTATACCAAAAGGGTTTTCAAGCTATCAATTTTTAGGACAGAGCTTCCTCTTCCAGCAGATCTGGAAAGAGGAGGAAATGTGGAAAGGCAGCAAGGGGGGGAAGCAAACTCATAATCTATTCTTTTCAATCCATACTGAACCAACTTAGGAGCCAAAAACTACAAAAACAAAACGCATGAAAGACAGAAGGCCACTTACCCAGATATAAACGATGAAAAAGCGTGAGAACGAGTCCACAAATCAATTCGAAAGCGACGGGGCTGGTGCGCTGACAAGCTCAGAGAAAAATCACATGTTTTGCATCGGTGACAATGACAGCACAGACGCGCCTATTTATAGGCGAGGCAGCAATAAATGCGCCACCAAATTTTTAAAGGGGCGCACCAAATGAGCTGTCGACATGAGAAAACATGCGCCCTTTGGTGCACCGAAAGACTTGTCAACATGAAGATATGTGCACCTATGGCGCACCGGAAGGGGTGTTGACAAAGGAAAATGTGTGCCTTTGGCGCACCAAAAAGAGGTGCAACAAATGATCTGTTGACAGGAAGGCGCATGCGCCTCGGCGCATGTAGGGTAGCCTTAACAGGTAGAGGTGCACCAAAACGCCTGCTGACACAAGAAAACATGCACCAAAGGTTTTAAAAGGGGGCGCATCAAAAGTTGATGTTGCATAGTCATTCTATGCGCCGGGCCAAAAAGACCAAAAAACGACTAAGTTAGAAAAACCAGATTTCCCGGGAAGGGATTTTGCAACGTTCCGAACGCAAGGAGTCCCTAACGAGGGATCAGAACAAAATTTGGTATGGTTATCTGTAAAATTGCCCTTGCCAATTTTACGGGATAACAGGGTGTAGTCTTTATTTACCAACACTAATAGTCGAGTGCTCTGGAACTTCACGTAGATAGATATCTGAGTGCTCACCTGAAGCACCGCAACCTACCAAGTCCCTCTTTGTTAGATCAAACAATATGTATAATTAGTATAAACCATTTCCCAACATAAGATAGAATATAAATTAGGTACAATCACAACACATATGCCAACAATAAGGGATTTGATCATTCATTCATCCATCCCATTATACCATGTGCATCCCTTCTAACCTTGGCAATCCATACAATATTATCCCTTACAAACACAAGTATTTTCATATTGTGTGCATTGCACACTCATACACACATAGACATCCACTTACTAACTCAAATCCCTCAGTACTAACAGTACATTCATCCTCTTCTCTCTATACAAAGGAATGTGACACATATATATAAGATAGGAACTTTTCCTTCACCACTTACATAATTTAGTTCTAATAATAGACTCCCTAATTATAGGTTACATGCCTCTAAACTTCTACTTTGACCTCCAATCTGCGCTGTAAATATCTCGGTCTTACCCATGCCCACGTCCTATAATTATCTTTTTCCATGCATACTCCTTTTCCATCTTGCATGTGATTTATCCTTTGTCGTTGCCTTATCCTCACTGAGTCTATTTATGGACTTGTCTTGCCCACCACACCAACTCTACTTTTCTCTAGTTTTACACCATTCAAAAATTTGGGTAACTCCTAAAATCTATCTTTGTGTGTGGGCCTTCACGTCCTACTATCGTTCAATCTCCCTCATGCACCTTGTAGACACTAAATCATGCAGATTGGGTATCTATCTAGGGGTGGGGTCATAGGACTCAACATGATAGGATGAAATGGATTCGACTTTGATGGTAAATCGTGTGCCATACCTAGTCCTTAAGATCGTATGAGACCAATCAAATGACAATTACCCACCAACATTGGATGTGAAATCTCTCAACAAGCAAAGGGAAAAGAAGGGACATAATTAAAAAACTGATATATCTTGGGTAATGGTCAAACTAGGACACACGTGGAGGGTTGGCTCAAGATCTTTGATGACTCCTAAATTTTTGATTGTAATGTCATCTAGTTGTAGAAATCCTTTAGAAACTAGGTGTAGACACTAAAATTAGGTCACACTCCCCTTTGGTCCCTCGAAAAATAAACACCTTTCATTACATTAAACTGGCCATGGCCCCCTTCACCCCACTAATATTAATTTAATTAATTTAATTAAATTAATTCATTATCCTCACCATATTCATTATTTAAATATCTTGATTTAGATAATATCCACACATACACCTCACCTAGACACCTCATCTAGCCACCTCACCCTAAGTCCTATTCTTAATAAGTCACCATAACTAACTAAGACTTACCCAAACCCTAAATATCAATGCCTACATTCTCTCTAAGCACATTCCCGCATGCTGACAAGAAGCTCCCAGTCTAATCCGCAGGTTAACGACATGAGATCTGAGAAAATCAAGAGGATCTCCCTAGTTTAGTAAACCTAGGAAATCCTACCTTGACTGACGCCGGTTACCCCTAACCGTTGTCGGTTAAGCCGGAACCGTTGTCGGTCACCTTTAAACCCCTAAAACAACCTTATTTGGAAGGCTGGAAGAAAGTTGGCAAACATTTTGCACATCCCTAAGAGATATCACATCTTCTGAGAACAAATTCTAGCGAGAACACACATGCAAGGAAGGAGATCAAGAATTTTCTTCTACACTCACCCCTAGCAAGGATTTGATCCAACCAAGCAAAAAGGAATGCACATGCAGCCCATGTAAAAGCTCTCCTATGATTGGTGATCATCTGTAGCCTTCAACCTCTTACCAGTACCTTCATCCCTCACTCACAGGCGTCCGGGACCAGAATCCAAGTAAGTAAAACGTTATACTCTTGTGGTTCATTTCATTTCATCATTATATGGTCACCCTTTGTTCTCTCAGCCATCCACAGACCTCCATTAATACTCACCCCTCCATATAACTATTAAAACCTCACCAAATCCCACCCAAACCACCCAATACCTCATTCCAACAAACCAAAGTCTTTTGTGCAATCACAAACGAGACCCAAAACTCATTTTGTGGCATTCCCAGTTTTCCACAGTAACCGGCGCCGGTTACACCCAACCGCCGTCAGTCACCCTTAACCGACATCGATCTCTATATTTTCCCATACAACTCAGAACCATGACTTATTCACCTAATTCTACATCAACCTCATTCACATGTGATCTACTTGAGACCTCTGTCAGACTTGCAAAGATTCAGAACCAGTTATTTGCCCTTCGGATCCTATTTTAACCTAGCCTATTAGATCATATCTTTCTTATTGTGTTTTAAGTGAGATACCTAAATCATTTCAAATTACAATAGGATTTACTTAATTACCCACATTAAATTGTTTTAAACAGTGGACTGACATCCTTCTAGGAAGTATCACACTTCCTAGATCTAGCACACGCTAGGAAGTTCACTGCACATATTGTTTAATTCTTTCTGGTGGTTTTGCTTTCCATTACAAGTATTTCCTCCTAGCCAAAAAGAAGCTCTCACAATCAACTATGGATTCAGAAGTCATATGCACGCAATAACCCAACAACCAACATTTCAATAGGTATTCCTCCTATGCCCATTACCCTATCTATTTTGTCAATATTCAAAGAAACGTCTAAGAATCATGTGAAACATTTTGGCACACCCATTGGGACAGAGTCCAGCGGTAGTTTGGGCTATTACATGATGTACCTCCATGCTTCCCACAGTAGTAGAGAGATGATGTGGAGAGGCCCTTACCTTTACCACTGCCTACAGTGCCCGCAGGGCAGGAGGAGCAGGCAGTGGACCGGCGGATAGATGACGTCGGGTGCACAGACAGGTATAGACAATGGTGGGTGGCTCACTTACAAGCAATACCACCCAGATCGGGGCAGCCGAATCTAGCCACCATCATGGTGCAGAGGGATGCCCTACAAAGGAAGGTGGCTACTCTGATTACCCAGTTGTGTATAGTGTAGACACAGCTGGAGAGCTCTGAGGCAGAGGTAGCAGAGCTACATGTAGAGGTGGCCAGTCTATAAGCCCAGATGGTCGGTGGTGGGGATGGAGATGGAGAGGAGGGTGATGGTCAGGTGGCAACCTTACAGGCACATGTGGTAGGTTTACAGGGCCAGTTGGCCACATCCCAGGCACAGATTGGGGCCTTATAGGCCCAGATACAGGCATATGGGCAGGGGGCACCACCACAAGCACTGGGACCAGGTCCCAGTTCATAGGAAGGTGTGGGACAAGGTCCCGTAGGACAGGTATAGGGGCCGAGACCTATGGGACCACCATAGACCGTGCCTATATCCAAGTTATGGGATGCCTTAGGTGAGGCTAGATACTACCAAGACTAGCTGATGGCAGCCAGGATAGACTTCATATCCTATGCTGAGTACAGGGCACAGCAGGCGTCGAGTGATAAGATGAGATCCCGTACTCACATTGTGGAGAGCACAAGGGCTCAGTGAGCTCTGAGGCCATAGCAGGTAGAGTCTACCAGCGCACAGAGACCAGCTCTAGTTTAGGTGCCAACAGGGACCCAAGAGGCTGAGGGTACAGGTGATACTGAGATGGAGGACATCTACCGAGATGCTTGATATGTGGCACCTTTTTTTAATGTATGATAATCAGTTTTGTGATATATACCGGCCTGCATGCCGAGAGATAGTTTTATTTTTGATCACATATCGGCTTGTATGCCAAAGACAGTGAGGATGTATGAGATGTTTTGTATATTTCGAGTATATACCAGCCTGCACGCCAAAGAGATTGTGTATTGGTCCATTATTTTATTGTATATATGAGACCGGCTTGCATTCCAATGACATTTTGTATTGAGTATCGGCCTGCGTGCCGAAGATTTTGAGATGATGGACATTATGGGACATCCATGTATGTTATATTGAGATACACACTTATTTATATGATGAGATACATGAGATTTCTTGATTTGTTGATGTGTTGATGAGATTTTTGATTTATTGTTTTGATATGGACGGAAATTAGGTGAGTTAGGCATGATGGAGTTTGGTTGGTTTAGGCATGGATCGAGTCAGGTCTTAGGAATAGATCGAGTCAAGTCTTAGGCACAATTGTTAGGCATGGTTGAGTCAAGGTCTTAGGTATGGTTGTGTTCAAAGTAAGGGAAGTTATGATTTATTATTTTATGCAATGAATGATAATATGGGTCCTATGTGAGATGTGGTATAATCTATGCATAGTGATGATAGCGAAATGGTAGGTGTAATAAATGTATGTTGTGATAAGGATTAAAATATGAAGCAACTTGTTATGTACGTGGTTTAATTTCCAATTGTGGGTAAAAAAGGGAAACTAAGTGAGGTATGATGTAATGTGAGGAACACGAAAGATGAATTGTTGAAGGTAAAGTGTGGCCGAGCTATCCTCCAGGGGCCCCATGCCCGCGAAGTGTTGTCTACATAGTCCCAATGAAAAGGGACCTCAAGCCAATGTAGTTCTACCATAAGCTAGGGAAGAATATGATAGGGTATGAAAATGAGTTGGTAGGTTTTAGGTATGGTTTGGGTTTAGGTTTTTTAGGTGTGGGTGGGTTATAGGTAAAGTAAGATAGGTGATATTGATTGTGGCAAAAGAAGAAAATAGATTACCTCAAAAGTAAGCATCGAGGACCAAGTCCTATATAAGGTAATCAAAACGTAAACAAGGACAGCTAAAAGAGAAGAGGGGGCAATAAAGCCACCTGATTGGCGAGGATCATACCGAGTAGATCACACTTTGAAAGAGGTGATGAACGTAAGACCCTAAAGACATTGCATGATTGATTATTCTACGGTGAAAAGTAGTCACATGATCATCAAATGTCATAGTTTCCAAGAAGTCCCTTGAGGTAGTGGGAAATGGGAGTGGGTATGGCTTGAAGGGTGAAAAGTGGGTAATTTTGTATGGTATGAGGTAGCATGCTATTTGGGCAAGAGATCCGAGGTCACAATGGGAAATTCCATGACTAAAACATTTTTTGTGTTGACTTGTATTTGAGATAGATTGATCGATGTGGGAAGTCCATATGGGATGAAGAAAATTTAACTCCTTGAGGTCTTCGTGAAGCTGATCGATGCAGGAAGTTTTGGTTACTCTCATTTTTTTTTGGTTTTTTTAGCTTTACATAGTTGTCCTTCAAGGGAACAATCTATTTATAGCAGCAATGGTTGAGAGGAAGATGTCCTTTTGAGGGAGCTTGTCTATTGAGTGGAATTTTGACTCAAGGAGTTTTATCCCATGTGAGGGCTTTGAAGTTATGGACAAGACCAAGGTGGAGAATTGGACTCTTGTTCAAAAGGCAAGGTGAAATGACCATGGGATCTCATCTAAAGGTAGACAAAAATTATCCATGAGAATCATGTTATGTGCAGCGCCATGGTACAAATATTCAAGAGAAGATAACAAGTGATGGGTACTCACATGATTCATGTTTAATCGTTGGTGAGGTGTATGAATTGGATAGCGCTCAGAGGATGAGCATGGAAAGAGACAAAAGGTAAGGTAGGACTACAAGTCAACAATAGAATGGTCGAAGATGCAAGGCGTTAAGAGGCTTAGGTTCATGTTTACCATCGAGTGAAGATAAATGATAAGCACCTGATCCATAAGTATGAGTCACGATGTATGGTCCAAGCCAATTAGGAGAAAATTTACCCCGTTTAATTTTTTCTGCTTTGGCTACGTGTTAATTTTCTTTCAGGACAAGATCACCAACTTGGAAGGTTCATGAATGGACATGTTTTTCGTAGGCACATTTGATATGTTTTTAGTAAACTTGAAGGTGATCTAGAGCATTAAGATGATGTTCGTCTAATAACTCTAGCTGTGCTAAACAGTCCTGATGAAATTCATCATCACTGAGCATGTCATGGAGAGAAATGTGGAGTGAGGGGATCTAAACTTCGAGAGTCAGAACAGCCTCTATACCGTAGACCAAAGAAAATGGTGTGGCAGTAGTGGAAGTACGAATACTAGTGCAATATGCCCACAGGGAAAAAGGAATGTGTGTATGCCAATCCTTCCTAGTATCGTTAACCACTTTCATAATAATTTTGTTTAGGGTTTTGTTAGTGGATTCGGCTTGGCCGTTGGTTTGTGGGTAATAGGGTGATGATAAATTGAGCTAAATGTCGAAGGCATCACAAAGTTTTTGCAATGTTTTGTTTTTGAATTGTTTTCCATTGTCAGTGATGAAGCGATGAGGAACACCAAAGTGACAAATGATGTGGTGGTTAATGAACTCACATATTTTCTCAGCTTTTGTGAAGATGAGTGGTATGGCTTCCACCCATTTTGTATAGTATTTGGTAGCAGTGATGATCCATTGATAGTGTTGGGAAGAATGGGGATTGATTTCTCTGACAAGATCCAAACCCCATCGAGAGAAGGGCCAAAGGTCACGGGTGACCCGTAAGGCATGACTGGGTGTATGATGAATATTGGCATGTTTTTGGAATTTTACACAACGTTTGATGTAGTCGCAACAATCATGTTTAAGGGTCGGTTAGTAATAGCCTAGGCGAAGAATACGCTTAGCAACAACAAGGCCACTGAAGTGACCTCCACATATGTCGTCATGAGCTTCCTTAATGGTATAAGGAATTTTAGAACTTGTGAGGCATCATAAGAGAATACCATCAAAGTTGCGCTTATAGAGGAGGCCCCCCATGATGACGTAACGAGATACCTTTTTAAAGAAGGCATGTTGTCTGTTACTGGTGAGATCAGGAGGTAAGATGGAGAGAGAAAGATAGTCAGAGTATTTTTTGTACCAAAAGTCACTTGGGTCCAAGGTAGCGATTCCGATAGAGTAAAAATCATGAGGTAGATAAAAAGGTGATTGGAGTCATTGTATGGTGACAAATATTTTAGAATCGGCGGGCAAAGTGGGTATTTGGGAAGCTAAGTAGGCCATGGTATCTGTAAATTTATTGGTTGAACGTGGGATGGTTTGAAGGGTGTAACAGTCAAAGGTGGTCAAAATTACGTCTACATGATGTTTATATTTTTGAAGTATCTCATAATGGAATTAGTATATACCATTGACTTGGTTTACGACAAATTGAGAATCACCAAAGATGTTGATTGATTTGACATCTAGGGCATAGGTGGCTTGGAGACCTAGTACGAGCACTTCGTATTCAGCAATATTGTTTGTACATTCAAAATCGAGTTTAAAAGACAAAGGCATGGGCTCACCATCAAGCAAAATGAGGATAAGACCACCCCCACCCCCATGCTGACACTTGGAACCATAGAAGAAGAGTGTCATTTGGTAAGGGGGTTCATCCAAGGAAAGGGTAGCAATTGACTCATCTAGAAAGTCAAAATTAGAGGGTTGATCCCTGGAAAGAGGTGCGTTGGCCAATTGGTCGGTGATAGCCTGACCCTTGATGAACTTTTGATGAATTAATTCGAGGTCAAGGTCTGCTAAAAGCATAATCCATCAAGCGGCACGTTGATTTTGATAAGGTTTGGCATACATGAAGTGTAAGGGGTCGGTGTTGGTCACAACATAGGTTTTTTGGTTGAGTAGGTAATGGCGGAGTTTAGTGGCAATGAAAACTAAGGCTAAGAAAATATTTTTGGGATGAGTGCATCAGGTTTCATAATCTAAAAGAGTACGGCTTATGTAATAAACCACCTGCTCCCTGTGTTGTTCATCACGATGAGCAAGCATGGCTCCCAAGGAGTGATCGGTAGCTAATATGTAAAGGTAGAAAGGTTGATCATCTTTAGGTGGAATGAGTACAGGTGGTTGGAGAAGGTATTATTTTAGGGCCTCAAAATATTTGTGGCAGTCATCATCCCATTTAAAGGAGACATCCTTCTTGAGAAAATGATGAAATGGTTGGTACCGATCAGATAATTATGAAATGAAACGGTGAATAGACTGCAACTTACCTTATAGGCTACGGTTTTGTTTAAGGTTAGTGGGCGGAGGCATTTCCAAAATGGCCTTGACTTTAGCAGGGTCAACTTATATACCACGTAAGGAAACAATCAATCCCAGGAGCTTTCCTGAGAGAACCACGAATACACACTTCTTTAGCTAAAGGTGAACGCAATATTTAATGAGGCAGTCAAAAATGGTTTTGAGGATGGTAAGGTGCTCAGAGCGGCATTTAGATTTGGCCAGGAGATCATCTAGGTAATCTTCTAATATACGATGCATGATATCATGGAAGATGTAAGTCATAGCCCGCTGATATGTGGCACCAGCATTTTTAAGGCCAAAAGGCATGACTCGGTAGCAGAAGGTCCCCTAAGGGGTGATGAACGTGGTTTTGTGCTGATATTCTGGGGCAAGCAAGATTTGGTTATAACCCAAGAAGCCATCCATGAGCGATAGCATCTTGTGACCAGCTGTAAGGTTAACCAGTTGGTCAATACCGGGTAAGGGAAAGTCATCTTTCAGACATACTAGGTTGAGGTCAGGGAAGTCCATGTAAATGTGGAGTCCCCTTGTCACCTTAGTGACAGGGACAATGTTAGAAATCCAACGAGGATAATCAATGGGTAAGATGAAGGAAATAGAAAGAAGGCATTGAAGTTATTCTTTGATAAGAAGGGCAATGCGAGGGTGTATTTTCCTCAGCTTCTATTTGATGGGTTTTGCATCGGGAACAGTGACGATATTGTGGACCACTATGGTGAGGTCAATATCGGGCATGTCTGTGTAAGACCAAGTGAAAGCATGGTTATGATCCTTGAGAAAAGAAGTGATGGCTTCTTGTTCAACAGCATCTAAAGATTGACCGATCTTTAGGATGTGCGGGTTATCCTGAGTGTGAATGTTGATCTCAATACTGAATTCATTCAACATGGTTTGCATCTCAAAGGGTAACGACCGATGAATATATGAGTCTTCTACACCAAGGTAGGTGAGTATAGATTCATCATTCTGATATTGAATGATGTTAATTGAAGGTGTATCATCATCGATCATTTCAGGATATAGGAAGGGAAGAGTGGAAGGGGCCTCGCCCTCGCATTGATAAATCAAAGGCTCCAGGAAATGGTGTTTATGAAAAAAAAATTAGGAGGGATAGATTCTAGATCCATCAACTATGTTGGTGATGGTGGTGATGAAGGCGGAGCGGATGAAGAAGGTGGGGAGGGTTGATGTCCTTGATGAGTTCAATGCGGGCCTGTTTGGTAGGTGGTTCAGGAAAGTTGGTACCACTACGGTCGTTATGTTTGCGGGTGGTGCACGGAATAATGGTATGGCGACCTTGCTCATAAAAGCTAAAACCAAAACCCTTCCATGCACATCGGTGCAGGAAGGTGTGGGAAAAACGGTAATTGGTGAGAGATTGGAATTTAGCGGAAAATGGGTGGGTTTGTGATGGTGGTTCAGGTGTGTAAGTGGTAGTATCAAGTCCCCCATAGGCGAGATTGGTACAGAGATGAGGAGGACCATAAAGGAGGTGTTCTCCTATGCGGTGATCATAGCGAGGTTATTGGTGAAGACTTCCATACTCTTGTGGAGTAAGGAATGTGTTGACACTATATAGGTGGTATTCCCCCAAAGTGAGGTGTTGAAAAACACCTTCCAATGGGTCGGTGGTTGGTATGTAGGTAGCTGGAATGGACGATGTGTCGAAGGTCGATGCGGAGGTGGGGTTGATGGATTGAGAAGCTAATGGGTTGGTCGTGGAAGTTGTGGTAGCGGTAGAAATGGAGAGACATGTGTGGTTGAGGTAGCGGTTATATTGGTTAGCAGAGGTGTAGGTGAAGCGGTGGTGGTCGCAGAGGTAGGTGCCTTAACTGGTATGAGCACATCATTGGGTTAGTAAAGCATGTTGCATGTTTTAAAAGGGGATAGATCATCTGGAATGGTATAGGTGTGCCCTTCATGTTCAAACTTTACACAACGATGCAAAGTGGAAGGAACGCAACACATGACATGAATCCAGGGTCTTCCAAGCAATAAGTTATATTGAAACTCCCCCTCCAAGACATAGAATAATTCTGGGATAGTGCGGGGGCCCACATGAATGTGGAGGATGTCAGTGCCTAATGTGGAAGTGATAGCGTCATTGAATGAACGCAACATGACAGGATGTTTATGCATGCAATTATCAAGTATGCACATTTGAGAAAATGCATGGGATGAAATGATATTAATGCTATCGCCCCCATCAATCATCATAAGTCGTACCCGTATGTCATCAATGTGGATAAAGATGAAGAGGGTTGGGTCTGGGTCGTCATTTTGGTGTGGTATAATCTCTTCCTCTGAAAAGCTAAGGGAGGCTAGTTGGTTAGTAGGTGGAGGTGTGGATAAAGGTGGTAATTTGGTGAGAGAGGCTACATGATGGGGTGTGATGATGGAGGCGATGGGTGTAGGGTCATTGGATAAAACCTCAATAGATTGAATAACCTCCATGAGAGCTTGGAGATGGGATTCTGAGGTTTAGATGAGGTCATATAAGGACGTTTTGAGGGGAGATTAGTGTAATTGTTTGAGCATGGTGCAATGCGTGACCCCATTAGAAATGGGGTATGTGGGGTCACGAATAGTGATTTTAGGCATGGGTGCAGAAGGTATGTTGGGTATAGGATTGGTCGGTGGGTCAGTCACCTTTTTTTTACCTATATCCTTCTGAGCACGGGTAGTGACATGTATCATGTTGATCTGAGGGGAGTTTGTAAACGGAGTATGTGCAGGGTGAGTAGTATAATGACACGACGGGTAAAAACCTACCGAAGGAGAAAACCCATGTGAGGTGAACTGGGCACAAAAAAAATTGGGTGGTGGTGTGGCAAGTTCTTTGATGCAAACCATGTTAATTTCAAATCTTGGAGGTGGTTCAAGGAGTTGTGGGGGTGGAGGTTGTAGTTGTTCATTGGATAGTGTGGGAATGGGTTTTGGTGAGGCAGGGTCCTCATCGATAAGGTCATCGTCATCAAAGTTGGCTTCCAGAGGACACAACTAGATAAGGATAGTTTTCAAGGCCTTACAGTTCTCCACATCGTGCCCTGGCACACGATGGTAGGCACAAATTTTAGTGTCATCAAACACTTTTGGCTTAGGTTTGAGGGGGTTATAAGGTCTGAGTGGTAGTAATGTGATAACAGAAGTCTCAAGGAGGTTGGTTAATATTTTGGCATAGGACCCCACTAGTGGGTCACAATGGGAAGTGAACGTGGGTTTAGGTGTAGGTACGGTGGATTGTTGAGGAACATTCCTCACAGGAGGGGGAATATGTCGAGCTATGGTTTTGGGTGCTGGCAGGGTCTTGGGTGTCGATCATGTTTGTCTAGGTAGGGGTATAGTAGATGAATGAGCAGGAGGGTGTGTGGTTGTTTTAACTATCTTATTAGAGGGTAACAGAGTTTTTTCTTTGGGTTGCACCTTCTTAGGTAAAGGTGATATGGGTTTACGAGGTCTAGAAGGAAAAGTAGATGGGGGAAGAGGGTGAGTTACCCACAGGGATAACGGGGGTGTTGTGAAGGTAGATGATGCAGGTTGCACATGGGGTGTGAGGGACAGTGACTGAAGTACAGTGGGTAGTGAATAAATAGTTGAGGGTATTAGAGGTGTGGGTGGTAGAAATGTTGTAGGTGCAAGTGTGAGTCGTGTCGGGTGCTTGGGTAGGTTGGATGTTTGTGAAGAAGGAATGGGTTGTTGTGTTTTTGGTTTATTGAAGGGTGGAGGTTGCTTGACCATGTTGGGAAGCTGAGGTCCTAAGACAGACGGGACAGGTGCAGGTGTGATTGGCGCATCCGGGGTATGAGGTCGATGGGTTTAATTCTTCTATTTGGGTGTCGGAGTAGGTATGGTGTTGATTTTAGAGGATGTAGCTAAATCTAGTTTGATAGGTGGATGAGTAAGGCTGGTGGTTGGGGTGACCCCTAAAATGGTAATAGGTTTGTTGGGAATTTGGGACTGCGGAATAGTGCTATGATTTAATAATAAACAAAATCATGCACACATGATCAAAACAATTCCCCAAAATCTACAGCAGTGGAAGTATAAACTAGAATAATCCAAATCAAAACAAAGTACACACACATAACACAGCATGTATTGTGGTTCACCCAATGTGGGCTACGTCCACCAAAGATAGAGATCTCATATATATAATACAACAAGAGTACAAACCAACTCTTCAATACAAGAGTACAATGCATCTCTCCAAGAGTATCTCCTCTCCTCCAGATCTCTAAATGGATCTCCATGAGTGCACTAAAACTGTGCCTCCAAACACCACCAGCAGATCTCACATAACCAAGAACTACTGCATCTTCTGAACTGCTACCAAGTTCTTTGTGGATCTGCAAACAAGACCTCTCACATGGGTCTACCATATGTGCAACTATAAATGTGCACCAAGAAGTAAGTCTGTCTCTCCATCACTGCATAACCTGTGCAAACATGAAGACAACCTCCTCTACAATATCTAGATCTACATGGATCTATAATTCAAGATCTCACAATATGACTTATGGATCTACAACATAACACTAGATCTCATGAATCAATAATACATCATGATCTCATGGATCTACAATACAAGACTAGATCTACATAGATCTATAATACAAGATCTCACCAACATGTGGATCTACAAGAAGAAACTCTATGTGCTTTGCATACTATGCAAGCCATTACAATGAGACAATAACTATACAAAGAAAATATAGTAGAAGATGTTACCCTCTTCTCACCATTCAGATGTACCTACTATTTCCTTCTATCCAGCTCCTCTCCATGGAGACTTTGTCTTCATGTAACATGTTCTTTCTTTATGTTCTTCTTCTTTTCTTCATCCTCTCAATCTAGGAGAATCAAGGATCTAATTCAATCCTTCTCTTTAATTCACATTCTAAACCCTAGCTTTCATGCTTATATAGTCATATATAAACTTAGGGCACTTAGCCATGTAATTACAATCAATAGATCTACTTTAATGTTAAAAATAGATCTAATTCCCGAGAGTTAATTAAAACACTCTCACACAGGTAACCGACGCCATTTAACCCTGATCCAGTGCGGATTACTTTCCTGACCTGTACTATGTTGACCGACGCCAATTAGCTTATGCTGACCAACGCCGGTTACTGTCAGAACCAATAATATGTAAAACATGTAATATTGTGAAGTAATTCAGCTCCACAACCTAACAATCTCCCACTTGGAGATAAATTGTTGAACCTTTGTACTTGTACTGTACCTGTACATCACCATCCTCTACACACCGTGAAGACCATCTATTCTTTCCTTCAACAATTCTCTCAAAAATAAAACCAGGAAGATCAAACCATCTTCTAAAACCAAGAAGATAAAAAACATGACTTACCAAAGACCTGCACAAAGCTACTACTAATTTGTGATAACCGAGCTATCCATACATCAAGCTCCCATTGAATCATAACACCAAGCCTCTCATGCAACCAAGCCATCATGACTAACACACCTGCAAGAGCTCCCACTCAAACTGAAGTACTGAGCTTCAACTGCAACCATAGCCATACCTGTAAAACCAACCATGTTCTCCATCCATCTATCCATGTCTCCATGCAACCACCAATGCAACTGTCCAAAGACAAGTCAAACTGGAATATGCAAAAGCAAAACAAGATCCCAAGTAAAATCAACCCTGAATGAGTTCTACATGCAACAGTGGGTGATCAATCCACAAACACCTGCATAACTCAAAGAAATCCAAACACTGCAATCTGCAAATCCAACCCTGCATAAACAACTAGCATGTCCAAGACATTCATCTGTAGATAACATACCTATCAAGGAGTAACATAGTAATCAAGAGGAAATACAAACATCCCCTACTCATGCTCAAGGCATCTAAACTGTGCTCATAGGCATCCATGTGCAAATCAAACATCTGCATCATCATAGACTCACAAAACTGAATCTATCCACATGTATAAACTCACCTATACATCCATCCATATCATCAGGCTCTCTAGAAGTGCCAAGTCTCTCACTGACTAACTCCAAAGCAATATATGAATCTTGTGCTCATCAATGTCAATAAAAACAACCATGTTAAACCATGCAACTAATACCAAGTGTAAATACCAGCAAACATGTCATCAACATATTGCACAAACCAAACCAACCAAGATGAAAGCAAAACAAGGGCACCATCTAAAAATGGTAAATAAACACTGCTGTCAAACCTGTGACCAAACCGACCATGGTTTCCTAACTGACCCCGGTCACTGTATGACCGACCATGGTTACCAGATGACTGACCACAGTTAATCCTAACCGACACCGGTCTCTGTAACTAGTCAGATTTTCTCCCTTTCACCCTTCAAACTTTGAAAAATTGCTCTATCATCTAAACCCAGCTGAATCTAACCATCAACTGTCATCCCTAAGGAATATCCAGGCACCATAAAATAAACCAGAAGTGACATCACAAAGCAATAAACTCAATATACCTTCAAATCCGTGACTGCCCTCCAAAACCAACTAGTGCCTCTGCCACTCTGAATAGTAGCAATCTCCTCTCACTCTACATGTGCATCATGTATCCAATCCTACAATTCCAACAACCATGGCTTGCTCCCACTGAACACGAAATCCCCTGCACTACCTCTAACACCAAGCTCAAAAGCTAATATGTCAGTGAGAAATAAAACCAGATGAAAGAAAATATAAAATGATTCCCTTCTTATCAAAGAATACTCCTACATCACAGAAGTTTGGACTTCTTGTGAAGTAGGTGAATCAACTTCTTTTCATCCTGTGTACTCAACATCTTTCGTTACCTGCAACTGTGTCTAACCATGACTTTTCATTGAGGATCTCATCCTTAGACTAGATATCCTTGTCCTCAAGATTCCACACAAATGGGAAATAAAAGTCAAACAACACCAAAAACATGGTGTAAATCTATGCACACTATCCAAACATAATATCATCTGCTCCAAAAGAAAGAAATAAAACATGAACCATATAGAGATACCTGACCCAAAGTCTCACTGGACTAACCAAGCCAACTCCGTCCTCTTTCTTGATCCAAACATTGAAGTGATCTACACCATTTCTGCCATGTACACATGTGCAAGAAACATGATCCTCCAAAATAGGACACTGAACCATCCATGCCCTCTTCTACTGTAAGAAACCATGTGTAAACTCATTGTCACAGAGACCGACTATGGTTTGTTGACCAGTACCGGTTACCCTTATGTGACCGATGTCAGTTCCCTGACCAACATTGGTGCTGCTGGAACTAACACAATGCCAAAAATTGGCATAGGTCACCAAACCAGGTGCCTACTCTGACCAAAGCCGATAGTTGTGTTGAGCCAGTCATTTCAAGAAGCACCCAACCTTGCAAAAAAACTTAACAGTAATAATACATGCAATAAAATTGCACCAAGATGAAATACATCACCTTACCAGCACCAAGATACTCAACCGCATCTTCAACTGAAGAACATGTTTCTCTGATGGAAACCCCATCTTCATTCTATGCTACTATATTCAGCTTCTCTAATGAAGCCCATGCATCTAACTGCACCAAAGGATGTATAACTGTCTCCTTTTCTCTCATTCTCAGATCTAGATCTACAATCCCAAACATGCATGTGCAACCAAAATAATATAAGCACTGCAATACCAAGATAAAACCATACCTCAATAACTGGATCTGCAATCTGACCAACATGCTTGTGCCTCCAAGAACTGGGGACACCTCAACAAACAAGATACATTCCATGCATCTTTTCAATTCTTCAAATCTGTGATTTTCTGTTTAAAACTAGGTTTTCCTGTAACTGACCAGTAACCGACCACGGTTACCCTGTAACTAGACCACGGTTACCCTGCCGACATCTGGTTGCCACTTAACTGATGTCGGTCACTGTAATTTCTAGCAACCTTACTCTTCCAGCTCCCACTTGAGATTGAATCTGAATGTGATCTTCACATCAAGAAAAACAAACCCTGCTCTCATACACCTATCAGTAAACCACTAACAATATACTGAAAAAAACAAACGCTACTCTGCTAACCAAGATAACCAAGCTCTGATACCAGTTGTTGGGAATTCGGGACTGTAGAATAGTGCTATGATTTAATAACAAACAAAATCATGCACACAAGATCAAAACAATTCCCCAAAATCTACAGCAGTGGAAGTATAAACTAGAATAATCCAAATCAAGACAAAGTACACACACATAACACAACATGTATCGTGGTTCACCCAATGTGGGCTAATGTCCACCAAAGATAGAGATCTCATATATATAATACAACAAGAGTACAAACCAACTCTTCAATACAAGAGTACAATGCATCTCTCCAAGAGTATCTCCTCTCCTCCAGATCTCTAAACGGATCTCCATGAGTGCACTACAACTATGCCTCCAAACACCACCAGCAGATCTCACATAACCAAGAACTACTACATCTCTAAACTGCTACCAAGTTCTTTGTGGATCTGTAAACAAGACCTCTCACATGGGTCTACCATATGTGCAACTATAACTGTGCACCAAGAAGTAAGTTTGTCTCTCCATCACTGCATAACCTGTGCAAACATGAAGACAACCTCCTCTACAATAGCTAGATCTACATGGATCAATAATTCAAGATCTCACAACAACTTGTGGATCTAACAACATAAGACTAGAACTACATGAATAAATAATACATCATGATCTCATGTATCTACAATACAAGACTAGATCTATAATACAAGATCTCACCAACATGTGGATCTATAAGAAGAAACTCAATGTCTTTTGCATACTATGCAAGCCATTACAATGAGACAATAATTATACAAAGAAAATATAGTAGAAGATGTTACCCTCTTCTCACCATTCAGATGTACCTGCTATTTCCTTCTGTCCAACTTCCTTTCATGGAGACTCTGTCTTCATGTAACATGTTCTTTCTTTCTGTTCTTCTTCTTCTTTGTCTTCATCCTCTCAATCTAGGAGAAGTCAAGGATCTAATTCAATCCTTCTCTTTAATTCACATTCTAAACCCTAGCTTTTATGCTTATATAGTCATTTATAAACTTAGGGCACTTAGCCATGCAATTACATCCAATAAATCTACTTTAATGCTAAAAATAAATTTAATTCTCGAGATTTAATTAAAATTGTCTCGCACAGGTAACCGACGTCGATTAACCCTGATCCAACACGGATTACTTTTCCTGACCTGGACTGACTAACGCTAGTTAGCACTGACCAACGCTGGTTACTGTCAGAACCAGTAATATGTAAAACATGCAATCTTTGAAGCAATTCAGCTCCACAACCTAACAAGGTTTAGTCAAGGATGATGCCATAGGTGCGGGTTTGGGTTTAGATAGAGGTTGGGTTATGGGTAAGGTTGTGGTTTGAGCTATGATAGGTGTCGTGGAAGGAGTTGTGATAGAGGTGGTTGTATTCGGTTCGATTGGTCGAAATATTTTTGGGTAGATAGTGGAGGTATCAGCAAGAGGTATCAGGAAGCAAAAGGCGCCCCCATAATAAGGCCCTATCCACATAATATAAGCGATCAGCCAAATGTGAGAATGGTACATCTAGAGGTGGAATTGATGAGGACCTAATGGTGATTCCCATGAAATGTGTCTTAGAGACGGGGAATTAGCTAGCTTCCACTTCCGTGGGTAAGAGAACCAAAAGTAGGTCTGCAGAGTCTTGGATAGCTAATGGAGAATACTCACCAAGAGATAAGGGTATCTCAATTGGGTCTATGATAGGGGGAGGAGATGATGGGAGCTCCTTTGCAGGGGGAGGAGATAAATAAGTATCCTCCGTGGACTGAAGAAGTACTGTGGGTATCGGTTCTCTAAGTGGAGAAGCCAAAGGTGAAATGGTCTCGATGTTAGCAGAAGACTCCTCCGTAGGTGATGAAGGAGATGAAAGGTGTTCCTCTATGGGTGGAGGAATAGGGGAGGTTGGTTTCGATGTGGAAGGAGGATTTCAGGCTATAATTTCCTCTATAGAAGGAATATGGGGAAATTGGGAGGCAACAGGTACATCATTAAAAATAGCGTGAACCTCGCGGGTATGGGTATCATGAGTTGAGGTCTCACCGGTTTGATTAGATGAAGGGGCATGATTGGGAAATGGTTTCTTGAAGATGTGTAGGTTTTGGTTGGTAGGTGCGTTAGGATTATCCACGGTTAACTCACCTTTTTTGAGCATTTCTTGGACAATGTTTTTGAAAGTGATGCAATTGCCGTCACTATGACCCTTTACTCGATGATAGTTACAGAAGTCATGTTCTTTACACCATATGGGCATGGGGCGAGCAAGGTAAAAACCAGTGTGTGGTTTTATAGGTGGAAGGGTGATGGCTCCAGCTTTGATAAGCTTTTCTAAGACAGAGGAGTAAGGTTCCCCAATTGGGGTGTATTTCCGTTGTTCTCGTCTGAATTAAACAACCTGGACAGGTGAGAGATTAGATGAGGGGGTAGCTTGATTTGACAGATGAGTTGGGCCGGCCTTGAGTACCACTGCATTAGCGGTGCCCTTAGCTTTTGAATAATTGTTTTGTGGTTTGGAATAAGAAGAGGTATCATTCGACTTGAATGTCGAATTCTTATTGCGTAATTGGATTTTCTTCTCTTCGATGGCCCGAATCTCTAACTTTTGTGCCATAGTGAATGCTTCATCGAATGTTCGGAAGGTTTGGCACTGCAATTTTGGTGAGATATGTCTAGCACAAGCCCCTATGAAAAGCTCGATGAGCTCTATTTGTGGCAGTTGGAAGGTGAGTTGGTTGATCAGGCTACGCCAACGAGCGACAAAATCTGTGATAGATTCGTCTTCATATTGACGCATGGAATATAGGTCAGTCATGGTAACCTTCTTGACAATATTGATGGAGAAATGATCTAAGAAGGCTTGGGCTAACTGATTGAATGAGAATATAGAGTGTCTAGGTAACCCACTATACCAATCTAATGCAGATCTAGTGAGAGACATGGGAAAGGTTCTTAAGAGAAAAGCATCATCATGAGCGATCAGATTACACCCATGTTTGAATGACCACAAATGCTGATGTGGGTATTCTTTTCTATTGAAACGATTGAATTTAGGCATTTCCCAATGCACAGGGTATGGACGAATAGGAATGGATGGGTGGATGGGCTTGTTGCAAATCTCATCGTAGGTGAGAGTGTTGCGAGAGCCGGAAACCCTTGCCTCCAATGTCTACATCTTGTGCAACATCAATTTGATTAGGTCGTTGGTAGGTTGCGATGATTGGGTGCCTCTTGTAGTGTGAGGGGGTTGGTGTTGGGCATATAATGGGGTGGCACTGTAGTATATGGTATTGCCATGTAGGTTGATTGAGAAGAAGGTAGTGAAACAGGGGGGTACGTACTTGGAGTGAATAATAGATGAAACGGGAGGTTGCTGATGGTATGTATATGGAGGTGGAAGGGTCGTGGTAACCCTAGTGGCAATGGGGGCTAATGATTGTGGAATGGAAAAGTACCACCTTCTGAAAAGGGGGGAAGGGGTCACCGACACCGGAGGTGGTAGTGTAGCTACGAGTATGTGTGAGACATTAGGGGCAGATGAGGTTGTGTTTTGAGTAGTTGTTGAGGGTATGGTGGATGTGGCAGGTGCCACAGAGGTGGCAGATGCGGCAGTCATAGCGGTTATAGGACCTAGCTGTGAAACTACTAGGGGTAAGGTAGATGCGGGTAGCACGAAGCCAGATGGGGCCGATGCAGGAGTGGGAGCGAGATTCGGGGGATAGATATGGGCATGTTGTATATCAACTGACCTGAGGCATCTCAAGTGGACGAGTGGGAAAGGTAAAACTGTAAAGCGTAAGGGTTTTGGTTAAGGAGTTGTGTGAACTCCTCATCTCCAGTAGCGATAGTGATAAGTTGGATAGGATCCATGGCTGGTGATAAAATGGAAGGTGGTGAAGGACTAGGTGGGAGTGGTTGACAACTGGCGTGAAATACGAGTGCGCTTGCTTGTCTTTGGGTCAGCACCATGTGAATCAGTACCGATCAGGTAGGGTTGCTTCTCTGTAAATGACACAGAAAAAATAGCATGAATAGGTGAATCTGGTGGTAAAAAGTGGATTAGGTACCAAATGTTGGTTAGAAAGTGAAACAGGCTAACCGATGCTGCCAGTCACTGTAGAAAATGGACAGTGAGTGAAAAACAAGGTATAAGGTCAAATATGACAGGTATGCCAAATCTGATGAGTTTTACAATGTCAATGGGAATGATAGTAATGACAGGGGCTGTGAAAAGTGGAAGAAGATGAATAAATAACAAGTATGAAGATGAATAAATGTCCCTTTGAGTAAGTTAACAAAAGGACCTGGAACTGATGTCGGTTTGGTATAACTGACAATGGTAAGAGGGTAACTAACGACGGTCACTGGACCAACACCAGTCACTGTGAAATTAAAACAGTGATGACAGAATGGTGGTTGTGAATTAAAATCTGATGTGGAATCAGACCCAGAATTCTGAGAATGATTAGAATATGGTCCAGGAACAGTCAGGTGAAGCTAGAATACACCAGCTGTGATGAGGAGTGTGCCAAGATGAACAAAAAAAATGAAGAACATGATCTCTCACCTCAAAACGCAAGCCAAGCAGAAACACTAAGAAAAATGTGATCCTAGGAGTGTCTTTTGTATTATGTTTGTTTAGCTTATGTTATTTAAGGACTGACACATGAACTGTGAAATAGAGTTTTTTGGTGAGGATGGCTTCCTACGAAGAAGGAGATCTAAAAGGTGAGGTTTCAGGTATGTTATGGTGGGGGTGGGCTTCGCTCTAAAGTATGACTCGACAGAGCAATGAGCTGGGGAGTACATGTCAATCCTTAGATCAATGTGAACATTGATAGGTGTTCCCAAGAAAGATGTTATTTAAGAATATGTATTTATTTTGAATTTGTGTAATTTGGCAAAGACTCAGAGAGAGAGAGAGAGAGAGAGAGAGAGAGATGTGCTTTCTACGGTTCATTTTTCAACCATCAGATGGGCATGACTTCCAACGTATAGGTTTCCCTTAATTAATGTGAGCTAATGCGATAAATCAGAATGCAATGCACTTATTTTTAAGCCCAAATCGAAGTGTGAAGTTGGATGACACAAATAGATGAAGAGGAAGGGGGATGCTCTTTCACTAAACACGGAAAACATGAAGAAATGGTTCTTTTTAATTACACCAAAAGAAAGGTTTCCTTTAGAGAAAATAGAAAGAGAAGGTGGGTTACCAAGGAAGAAAATTAATGTGTATGCTTTTCAGAAGGGAAACAAACACATAAATTTTCCTAGGAATGAATAAAATGCAATGAACCTTGGATGGGTCCCACCAGGCATGCCAAAATTTTACACCTAACCGGAATAATATAAGGAATCTGGATATAGGCACAGTTTGTGGTGGTCCCTTAGTTCTCGGCCCCTGTACTTGTCCTGTGGGACCCTATCCCACTCCTGCCTATGAACTGGGACCCGGTCCCAGTGCCTGTGGTGGTGCCCCCTGCCCCTGGCATGTATCTAGGCCTGTAAGGCCCTGATCTGTGTCTGGGCTGCGGATAATTGACCCTGTAAACCTGCCACCTATGCCTGTAATGCTGCCACCTAACCATCACCCTCCTCTCCATCTCCATCCCCACCACCAGCCATCTGGGCCTGCAGATTGGCCACTTGTACATGTAGCTCAGCTACCTCTGCCTCTACGCTCTCCAACTGTGTCTGCACTATACCCAACTGGGTAATCAGAGTAGCCACCTACCCCTGTAGGGCATCTCTTTATACCATGATGGTGGCTAGATTCGGCTACCCCGATCTGGGTGGTATGGCACGTAAATGATCCGCCCACCACTGTCTATACCTTTCTGTGCACCCTGTGTCATCTATCCGCCGGTACACTTCTTGCTCCTCCTACCCTGTGGGCACTGTAGGCTATGGTAGAGGTAAGGGCCTCTCCACATCATTTCTCTAGTACTGTGGGAAGGGCGGAGGTGCATCCTGTAATAGCCCAAATTGCCGCCGGACTCTGTCCACCAGGATCATCTCATGCTCCCCGGCACGGCAACCTTGTATCCATCTCAAAAGCTGGAGCTCAGCCAGCTCCTCATGCATATGCCTATATGAGGGGAATCCCACATACAGCCTCCATATAATGTCCACTCCAGACAACCCCTCCAACAACCACCAGAAATAGGCCACATCATGTGTGGGCCTGTCAGATCTCCACTCCCCAATATCCGGCACCCTTCACCTATACCCCACCCGCACAAATCTCGATGGGAATGCATCAACTCGGGGCATCCCTACTGGCCGCACACAAGCTATGTGCTCATAATCCCAATAGTGTAGTAAGAAGGTACAGCATAGGCTGAACCTGCGCATCCGCCCGTAGGCCCATAACTCTCTGTACAGCTGCACCAGGAACATTGGTGCCCAGGAAAAGTGGGTCTCCTCTATCATCATGTCGTGGAGTATGCCCATCAACGATCAGGGAAAACGTCCACCCTCTGCATCGAAGCAGCACACTGCCTCCATCAAAAGAACCACTAGCCTCATCTCCTTCGGATGGGCTAGGTACATCTCTCCATATCGAATGTTGGCACTGTGGAATGTCAGCTCGGCCATCCCTTCGCCAAACACTGTCAGCATCAGCTCCTCTGAGGCCTCAGAGGAGATCGAGTAGACATGTGTACCCAATATGGGTAGTCGTAGAATCCTGAACACACCCTCCAAGTTGACAGTGATCTCACCCGTCGGCAGGTGGAACGTGGTGGTCACAGAATCCCATCTATCGATGAGCACAACCATCAAACTAGGCTATCAGACTACATGTCGGTATCACCGGACTCCACTCAGGCCCACCGCCTCCACATGTTGGAGCTCCTCGGAGGTCGTTGCACCATGCACTGTCACAAGTACGGGTGGAACCCTATCCCGCATGCATAGCTGATCTCTCCCCTGCATCTAATATAAACAATACATTAATCTACATTTATCCCACCCACATTTGCTCCCTATCATTTCCTAACAACCTATTTTCACCCTACCCATCTCAACCACCGAGCCCACATCACTTTTAGACCCTTGTTCCCTAAAACCTGACCAGTGTCGGTTCCCTTTAACCGACCCCGGTCACCCCTTTACTGGCATCGGTCACCTATTTGGTGACCGATACCGGTTCAACCTTACTGACACTGGCCAAACTTGACTGACACCGGTCACTGTCGCGGTCAAAACCCGCGATCCCCAAAACCCCCCTTTCTCAAAAACTAACACCCTTGCCCCTTTTACCCACCTGAAAATTACCTACACTACCCTTGCACCTCAACCCATCCCCCCTCTCCCATTTATTACTCTCCCCATGCCTATTTTACCCACTTTTCCCCCAATTCCCAAATTTTATTCTTTTCCCCGCCCCAAAAAACAAAAACCAAAACTACAACCACAATGTGTAAATGATTTAATCTATTTAACAAAATACACCTAGAGTAGGACACTTACCTCATTGTGTTGTCGTCGTCTTGGTGGCACGTCTGGCTGTTGCACTGGTGGCCCGCTTGATCCCTCTCCGGTCTCTGCCATCACCAAATCGCTACCCACAACCAAATCAAATCACTCACACTAATCCTTTGGACCCGCTTCTCACCAACCAATCACCCGTCGTTCACACCGCCAACTCAATGCTCCGTTTCATCTGGACACTTCTCTCTCTTTTATCGTTTTTACAAAGCGCAATATGACAAATGAATAATAAAAAACATGGATTTTTTGTTTTATAACCAACCTGACCTAACCGACACCGGTTTACCCTTCACCAGCATCGATCTCATGCCCTACCTTACCGTGGGCGGTTGCCCTATACTAGCGTCGGTTACCCTTGACCGGTATCGGTCACCCTATCTAGCAAAAAACCCAACATTTTACCCTATTACCCCACCTATCCCTCCTTTTTTTTTCACACCTCCCCTTTACCCTTTACCCTGACCAGTTACCTCACCTACCCTTTACCATGACCATTTACCTCACCCTCTGGAACTCAACATTTTACCTACCTAGCTTTGTCCTCCTTTGGGGACTACTTATTTTACCCATCCCTCGGCCTTACCCTTGCCGTGACCTAGATTCTTGGCCCTGGACCATCGCTAGTGACCTTTGACCTCATGTGTTCGCTATACCTTGCGGCACTGTTACTTGTGTTGATTGACCTAATGACCTTACCTAGCCTATTATCATGACCATTTATCCTGACCTTACATTTAGTGCACCGGAACATACCTAAACGTTCCTGCACCTAACCTACATTATGTTTCCTGACCATATCTTATACCTTGGATACCGAAATCACTTCAACCTTGTTTGGATAAACCTATCGACCTTAGACGATGTAGAGTTTGTCTGCTCTTCAACCTGGTAGCGTGCTACAATTTATACGTGTGTGTGTGTTTGACTGTTGCTACTTTTGACCCTGACCCATTACCTAGATTGCCCGAGTAGACCTTCAACCCTTTTTACCCCGTTAACCACCTTCCCCTTTCTCACATTTACCCTTTTATCAAACCACTCACCGATTATGCCTTCATCCTCGTCAGTTCCTGGTTTGAGAGGGATCACCTTCACCCACACATGGGGCAACCACATCTTATTTTTGTTAGCGTCACTTACCAATACAACCTACGCATCAAAAAGGGGTGAAATGTAGACACTAAAATTAGGTCACACTCCCCTTTGGTCCCTCGACAAATAAACACCTTTCATTACATTAAACTGGCCATGACCCCCTTCACCCCACTAATATTAATTTAATTAATTTAATTAAATTAATTCATTATCCTCACCATATTCATTATTTAAATATCTTAATTTAGATAATATCCACACATACACCTCACCTAAACACCTCATCTAGCCACCTCACCCTAAGTCCTATTCTTAGTAAGTTACCATAACTAACTAAGACTTACCCAAACCCTAAAGATCAATGCCTACATTCTCTCTAACCACATTCCCGCATGCTTACAAGAAGCTCCCAGTCTAATCCACGGGTTAACGACACGAGATCCGAGAGAATCAAGAGGATCTCCTTGGTTTAGTAAACCTAGGAACACCTTCCTTGACCGACGCTGACTACCCCTAACCATCGCCGGTCAAGCCGGAACCGTCGTCGGTCACCTTTAAACCCATAAAACAACCTTATTTGGAAGGTTAACATAAGGTTGGAAAACATTGTGCACATCCCTGAGAGATATCACATCTTCTGAGAACGAATTCCAGTGAGAACATGCATGAAAGGAAGGAGATCAAGCATTTTCTCCTGCACTCACCCCTAGCAAGGATTTGATCCAACCAAGCAAAAAGGAATGCACATGCAGCCCATGCAAAAGCTCTCCTATGATTGGTGATCATCTGCAACCTTCAACCTCTTACCAGAACCTTCATCCCTCACTCACAGGCGTCCAGGACCAGAATCCATGTAAGTAAAATGTTACACTCCTCTGGTTCATTTCATTTCGTCATTATATGGTCACCCTTTGTTCTCTCAGCCATCCACAGACCTCCATTAATACTCACCCCTTCATATACCTATTAAAACCTCGCCAAATCCCACCCAAACCACCCAATACCTCATTCCGACCAACCAAAGTCCTTTGTGTAATCACAAAGGAGACCTAAAACTCATTTTGTGGCATTCCCAGTTTTCCACAATAACCAACACTGGTTACACCCAATAGTCGTCGGTCACCCTTAACCGGCATCGGTCTCTATATTTTCCCATACAACTCAGAACCATGACTTATTCACCTAATTCTACATCACCCTCATTCACCTGTGATCTACCTGAGACCTCTATCAGACCTGCAGAGATCCAGAACCAATTATTTTCCCTTCGGATCCTATTCTAACCTAGCCTGTTAGATTAGATATTTTTTATTGTGTTTTAAGTGAGATACCTAAATCATTTCAAATTACAATAGGATTTACTTTATTACCCGCATTAAATTATTTTAAACAGTGAACTAACAGCCATCTAGGAAGTATCACACTTCCCGGATCTAGCACACGCTAGGCAGTTCATTGCACATATTGTTTAATTCTTTCTGGTGGTCTTGCTTTCCATTACAGGTAGTTCCTCCTAGCCAAAAGGAAGCTCTCATGATCAGTTGTGGATTTAGAAGTCATACGTGCGCAATAACCCAACAACCAACATTTCAACAGGTATTCCTCCTACGCCCATTACCCTATCTGTTTCATCAATATTCAAAGAAACGTCTAAGAATCAGGGGAAACACTAGGTTATAGTCAATGCCTAAAGTATCTGCTATTTTTTTGGGCATTACAGAAGTACTGGCACTTGAGTCTATCATGTAGTTATGTACTAAATGTTTCCCAATAATCAAAGACACCTAAAAGGGTGGTGGTTTGTTGACTCTACTTACCTATTAATTCTTGAATTGGCATAAGTTAACTGAAGATTTTGACTTTTACATGGTTGGTTTAGATAATGAAGTCAACTGCTTCAAAGCTTCCTAGAAGACGTACCTCTGAGAGGGAATAGACAATGCATCCCACATGATCACATTCAAGTTTTTCTTCTTCATTTGTTCTACTATGTTCAAAGGGATACATGTAGTCTTGTGCATCATAGGTGTTAAGGATTCCTTTCTTGCTTGCTCCACTGGTGGAAAAGGTGTCCTAGATTGAGAATTAACTTCTTTTATAGGGGCAGAGCTGCTCAAAAAATATGATTGGTTTTTTTGCCTAAATCTACCACGGATTCATTCTCCTTAGGAAGAGGGTTGTATTGCACTAAAGAGGATGGAGAAATAGTCCCTAGTTGCCTCTTCTTTGACCTTGTGTTATCAGCAACATGGAGTTGCGGTCTACTTGAGCTATCAGCAATTTGGTTGACTATACAAAACTCATCAGGGCTGTAAAACATGAGATTAACCTCAAGGGCAGCTTCTTGTACTAATTCTTCATTAGCAATGGGGACCTCCATTAATGACTCTTGATGATTGAATGAATTCTACACCATGAGGGTTTTAATTTGACCACCCTTTGCACAACTATTTTGATTGTGAGGTCGGTTGCAAGGGAAACATCACTCAGCTTCTTAGACTACATTATTTTTTATTGGAACGAGGGTCTTAATTGTGCTAGCAACATGAAGTTGTGCAAGACAAATTGTTTGAAGGGGAAAATTAGGATTGTGCCTTGAAACCCATTTGACTGATAATTTTGACCATATCTTTGATTGGGATATTGAATTATGTGTTGTTGATAACCTTGAATAAAATTCTAATTTGAAGGTTGCCCTTGATTGAAACTTAGGTAATTTCTAGGTGTTTGAGCTTGTTGCCTCTTGAGGCAGACAATCTCATTCAATATGCTTTTAACCAAAGCACAAAGGTCATCATTTTCATTCAACCTATAGGAAGAATAAGATATAAAGGTGGATGGGGAAGTATTTGGTTCTAGAATAAGAGTAAGATAAGGTTGAGTACCTTGGGGAAAATCTGAAAAAAGAGGTGCAGGAATTCTAGGATCTATTTTACCAACTTGTATTAGACAATTTTCAGCCCTAATGGCTATTGCATATGCATTAGGTAATTTTGCAACTCTCATAGATTGAATCATTAAAATAATGTCAAAAGCAAGATCTCTTAAAAAATACAAAAATGCACCTTGAGGAGTTGGCTTTAGAAGAATTAGAATCCTATCCCAAGTTCTCTGAAATATGAAGTTGAAGTTCGTCATTAGCTCAATATGAGCTCTCTTAATAGTTTTCAAATACTCCAACAAAGAGATGTTTATTTTTTCTCCAAATTGGCGGTAAAGTACTTCTCCAAGCTCATCTCACGAGTGAATTGATGCATGTAACAAGCTCATGGACCACTATAGTGTTTTCCCTTTGAGGGATGAAGCTAAAAGCCTCACTTCTACATCATCTTCAGTTACAAAATGGATTGAACACACATTACCAACATCCTGCATATGCACTATGGGGGTGGTTAAGTTTTCACCAATAAAAAATGGAATACTTTTTAAAGCAGTAATTGGTATATCATTATGAGCGGCTAAAGCTAAGAGACTACCTCCATTGAAGGTCACAAAAGGTAAGCTTCTTTGGTGAGCCATAAAGGTGATAGACCTTAAACTTCTTAGGGGAAAAGAGTGGGTCTACCAAGACAAGGAGTGGAAAAAAATTTGTTGGGAGGTGATGGGGTTCTCTGAGTTGATCTTCCCTTTCTTCTTCTCCTCGGTGAAAGTTGCAAGTGTTCAATAGGATCTCCTCTAGCTGAATTTTGTCTTGTTTGTATTCTTCTCATGAAAAAATAAACATTAAACTACTTGAAACCAGTGGTTCTAGATTTGGTAGTTGCCATATGTGTTGAAATAATGCCTCCAAAGGCTAAGATTCCACAAAAACACACACTAGTCTTAGTGAAACTTATTAGAATGAGTTAAAAATGACTCAAATGGGTCCTACTGAGTGTGTCAAAATTGTTATTACTTGAGATTGCACCCTTCGTTAAGGTCAAGCTCAGCGCCTCAATGAAACGTGGAATGACATTCAAGTGTGGGACAATGGTGTCTTTTACGGTCAATCTCTGGATAAGGTTGGTTCATTCTATTCTAGCTTACTACAACCAATATAACTAACATTACAATCTACTATCAACTAGTTATAACCTAAGTGTTCCAAGGAACCATGGTTCAGAAGGATAAAATATTAAAATAAAGGAAAGGTGGTGCACCAAACTAAATATGGTTCAGTTCTGACTTTAAGAGACTCAAATGTAATTTAGCATGTGAAGTTCCAAAAATGCACACAAGAAACATTGAAAGAGACAAGTAAAGTAAGATTGAAACTTGCAAGAGGATTGGACATTCATGTTGGATATTGTGCATTCAAAAGAAAGAGATCACACTTGCAAAGTGAACTAGAGCTTAACATTCACATTCCCACAAGCCAAAGCACGTGAAAACTTCATAAACACGTTACAGAGGTCCATGAGTATTAGTTTAGGGCTCAAAAGGGCATATCTTTAAAATTAGCAAAAAAGACCCTTAACTCATGCCCATACAATCATTTTATAGGAGATAGGGAAAAGAGAGACGAAACCAGATGACACCTAGCAATGACAGAAATCAACCCCTTCATCAACCGCCAAGGGCCAATCAATAATCAATTTTGCAGACCAAGTATGGGCACCAAAGGTTGTTTGAATCACACTCTATTAGACATATTGGTTTTGGGGGGGTTGTTTAATAGTTTAAATTGAGTTGGGAGCAGCTTTTCCTTATTCACTAGTTTTTTAATGATTTGCAGTCTATCATTCTGTTTTGTGGAGTCTTTTGTTTGTCATGACTTTCACTTTGTATCGTGGGTCTCCTTTCCTTGCCGCAACTTTTTCAATTTTGCTTTGTTTTGCAGCTTTTCAACCGTGCACGGGTTTAAGTTTCTCGGTGGACTTTTGTTTGTTCTACATCTTTCATTTGTCCCACGGTGTTTACATAATTTCTACAACCAACCCTCCATGATTTTTCTTTTGTTCTACAAATTTTTTATTTTCTGCGATACACTGTGCTTTTGAACCACGGCCTCTCAATTTCGCACTCCGCAATTTTGTGCAACTTTTAATGTCTTTTCCCTTGTGACTCTTTCAACTTATTTTTCCACGACTTTGTACCTAAGGCCAAGACAAGTCAAAAGATGGCTTAGTCCTTTTGGCATGTCTACAAGAGTTAGGAAACTACAACTTAAGTAGGTTAAGAAGATCTTGAAACTGTCAAAGTCCAAAATTTGAAGTGAGTTGCCAAAATAAGCATAACTGTATATTTGACAACAAGTACATTGGATTACGTCACATGATCACATAAGATCTCTCTATAACGAAAAGATATAAGTATCTAGTTAATTGATTTAGATCTGAACACTTAACATAACAGTGACTAAAATAACTATCACTTACTCCTAGTTACAAACTAGTCACAACATTGCTTGTGCTTTATTGTCCATAACATTATCTGTTGAATGCTAACTTAGTCTACTAAAATGTTAATTTTATCAAGGACCATAAAGGTACAGTCCACGTGATTTTTATTATGAATGTGTTATCAGCTATGTTAGTTATTGATGAAGACCTCAAGACTATGAAGGGCACATATTAATCAAATGGCAATAAGTCACGAAAGAAGACCATGAAGGATGAGATGGAGTTCCTGAATAAAAATTAGACATGGCACTTGGTGAAATTACCTTCAAGAAGAAAGTTTGTCGGTTACAAATGGATATTTAGAAGATAGTCTAATGTAAAAGAAAAAATGGAAAAGTATAAAGCTCATTCAACAGCAAAAAGATTCTCTCAGGTAGAAGGAATTGATATTGGTAATATTTTTTCTTTTGTTGCTACGCTAACTTCTATTAGATTTCTTTTAGCCATTGCTAGCGCTTTTGATCTAGAGATAGTTCAGATAGATGTAAAACAACTTTTTAGCATGGTGGGCTTGAGGAAGAAATTTGTACGATATAACTATAAAGTTTTTAAGTGAAAGGGAAGGAGAACATGGTATGTAGGTTTATGTCTTTGTATGGCTTGAAACAATCAACAAGAATGTGGAATCAAAATTTAACAAGTTTGTGGTGAGACTTGGACTTGCATGAAGCAAAGTTGATTCTTCTGTGTATTTCAAACATGAAGGAGATAGTTTTGTGATCATATAGTTGTATGAAGATGATATATGTTGTTGGTACAAGAAGGAAATGATAAACCAAGTTAAATCTCAATTATCATCTTACTTTGACATGAAGAATCTAGGTGTTGCAAATTAGACATGGGGCTTGGTGAAATTACCTTCAAGAAGAAAGTTTGTCGATTACAAATGGATATTTAGAAGATAGTCTACTGTAAAAGAAAAAATGGAAAAGTATAAAGGTCATTCAACAGCAAAAAGATTCTCTCAGGTAGAGGGAATTGATATTGGTAATATTTTATCTTTTGTTGCTGCACTAACTTCTATTAGATTTCTTTTAGCCATTGCTAGTGCTTTTGATCTAGAGATAGTTCAGATAGATGTAAAACAACTTTTCAACATGGTGGACTTGAGGAAGAAATTTGTACGATATAACTGTAAAGTTTTTAAGTGAAAGGGAAGGAGAACATGGTATGTAGGTTTATGTCTTTGTATGGCTTGAAACAATCAACAAGAATGTGGAATCAAAAATTTAACAAGTTTGTGGTGAGACTTGGACTTGCATGAAGCAAAGTTGATTCTTTTGTGTATTTCCAACATGAAGGAGATCGTTTTGTGATCATATACTTGTATGAAGATTGTATATGTTGTTGGTACAAGAAGGAAATGATCAACCAAGTTAAATCTCAATTATCATCTTACTTTGACATGAAGAATCTAGGTGTTGCAAATTTTAGTTTGGGCATGAAAATAAAAAAAGATAGTGTAACCATGAAGCGTGATTAAGCCAAAAATATATATGTTTAGATAATATTGCAAAAGTTTAGAATGCAAAAGAATAAACTTGTGAGTGCTCCTTTTTCAAATGGTCAAAAACCATCTATAGAACGATGTTTAAAGACGAAACAGGATATTGAGGACATGGCTCAAGTCCCTTATGGCAGTGTTGTTGGAAGCCTATTGTATGCAATGGTCTATGCCAAACTTAACATAGCTTATGCAATGGGAATAGTGAGCAGATTTTTGTCTAAACCAAGAAAAGAACATTATACTCCACTAATGAAGATCTTTAAGTATTTGCTATGGACTTTGGAATATGAAATATGCTATCAAGAAAATCCTATTGAATGCAAGACATTGTGTCTACATGCTTTTGTGGACTTTGAATGGGCTGGAGATCTTGATTGTCAAGAATATACTAGTGCCTATCTGTTTAAATTGTTTGGTGGAATAGTAAGTTGGATGGGCAAAAGGCAAATAATTGTTGCCTTATCAATAGAAGAAGAGCATATGGAGAAGGTTGGATGGGCAAAAGGCAAATAATTGTTGCCTTGTCAATAGAAGAAGAGCATATGGAGAAGGTTGTAAGGAAGCAATTTGGTTGCAAAAGTTATGTTTAACAATTGGTTGTTGGATGTAATTCGAATCATCACATGAAGGTGGTAAATCTTCTATTGATGTGCCTATATATTCCCACTTGTTTACATAAAGATACTAGTGAATGGAAAGATAAGGTAGTTGCACGATATAGCACATGGTGTAGGTTACAAGAACTTTGAAGTGTCGTATTGTAAACAGTTGGAGTTAATATAATAATTAACAAAAAAATTGTGCCGAGTTTTCTTAACCAAAAAGGGTTTTCTCAAGCTTGTGTATTGTTAAGATTTGATTTGTGTCATATTTATATTCAATTTTAGATTATAGATTTTGGTAATATTGTTACATTCTGTATAAATTTATCGGATCTTTACCCTTCACACTTTGCTTACCGGATGGTGAGACTCAAGATTCTCCTGTTGGATGAGGATTACAAAGCAGGAGCTGGTACAAGAGCACGTACTTTCTTTATGGAGGATAAATTAGACATATATATATAAAACAGTCATTAGGTTGTTGGTCAGTCGGATGAGTCTAGTTGATTGCATTCAGTTGAAAACGACGTATTTTATACAGTTACACAATGTAGTGTACGAATTCCATACTAAACGCAGCCTTAAAAGTGCTTCTTTATTGTTTTGAAATTAATACAATGGAGTGAAGGTTCTTGTGCTCGTTTTTTTTAACTCGATGGGTTTTCTCATGTAGAAGTGTCTATTCTACCTGCAATTTTTTTTTATACATTGATTGAAATCTCGTTAAGCATAGGTCTTCTGATGAATTGATATTTTTTTATTAAGTATGCTAGGAAAATTCTTTAAAAAAATTACAGGGTGTTAATATCATTTTGCGAATCATGCATTTTGGTCAAAGTCTGTAACTTTAGTCCAGACTTCTTTGCAGTAAGGTAAATCCTAAATTTATCAATTACATCTGCTCGTTGAGAGCAACCTCTTATCAAGGTTTCGTTTTTATGAATCATTTAACAATCTCAAACTGCTTTCTTAGCCTTGCATAGTGCTAAGATAAGATAAAACTAGAAATATTCATTTCGTAAAACAAATTGAGAAAAAATTAAAGAGTGCCGACACAACAAGCAGCTGTGAGTGCTTTAACAATTCCAGCAAATACTGCTTCGAGTTGGACCACCTGATAATACCAAAAATTAGACATAAGAAGATTAAAAAATGAGATTCAATTAGAGAAGTTATGACTATTATAGTTTTAACTTCCAATACTGAATCCCAAGGCATATACAAAAATCTCTGTTCACAACACACAACGGTTTGATACTGTTAATCAGAAGAAAAAACGTGTTTCCTATATAAGATTAGATAAGCTCATATGTTGAATGAATACATTAAAAGTCTAGAGAGACATGACAACTGTAAAGGGAAAAGAAAACAAAAAAGGTTGGGCGAGCAAACTTGTCCACACCACTAAATCATTTGAGACATATGTGACATTGATCGCCTAGTAAGCATAAAACTTGGTCCTGACAAATACAGTAATGCAACCTATAATAAGAAACTTCAACTGAAACATGTAATACAAACCTGCCCATCAAGAGAGGTAAATTTAACACAACCATAGCATGAATTTTTCCCAAACATGGTTGTAGGTGAATCAACTCTATTGCATATCCTGGTGAAATACACATCTTTGATGAAGGCAGTATCTTCCAGCTTGTTGAACAAATGACATTCCAGATCCATCATCACAAATTTAAACCCCAAGTCAGTTTTGACTTAGCTGAAAGATCTTATTTATGGGCTAGGCATCCCATAACTTAATATAAGAGGCCTTTTAATATGGAATTCAGACGAGAACAAGTAAAGTTTAACATTGTCACAAATCATCAGTCAGCCAAAGCACGCACCAGAAGAATGTTACCATAGGAGTCTTGAATATATGCAGAAGCTATCTCTCGGAGTTGTATAAACTGGGCACTGAACATCTGAGATCTTTTGTACAACCTAGTTGCCATTTGGAAACACAGGCTTCGTACATTCTATGCAGTAATTATTTGTCCATCGCAGTCTGTACAGTATCTCACTTTGACTAAAATGGTTTTTACAACCGTCTATAAAGACAATAATTTCTAGAATAGTGTCTCAAAAACAACATATTTATATACTTGGTTATCCCTGCTTAAGCACCAAACTACATTCAGGCATACACACATGTTACAAATTTAAAACAAGGGAATAAAATGGCAAAGCCATTCGTAATGCTTGGATTTATGAATATCAATCCAGAATATTAATATTTGAGCAGAGAGATGAAAGTAAAATGCGCTATTCCTCTCAACTTGGCCCTTGCACTTATTGGCTGAAAACCGGCAAACAATGGCAGCAGAACCAAAATTTATACAAGAATACAAGCATCCCTATGAAGAACAATCTCTTCAGAACATCAACAAGCACGCCGATTTGATTGAAATATTCTGCTACTGGCAACTAGGCTAATGCACTTATTGGCTGATACCCAAACATAAAGACAAGAAACCAAAATTTATACATGAGCATAAGCCTCCCCACAAAATACAATATATTCAGAAGACCAGAAGAGCTTATGTTAACAATATTTACTCACTGGTGTTACACAAACATGCAAATTATTTGCAAACTTGAAAGCTTAAGGATATATACCACATAACCATCACCATGAGGAAAACAATGGTACTAGAACAAACGCCTCCTAAAACTCCTGGTCGTTGCTTGATATGTGCGCATGAGCAGTCCAACACCTATTCCAATGCCAAGGCACATTCCTAACCCAATACCAACACCAACTCTGACGCCTGCATTGAACCAAGAAAGCTCCCCTTCCTCACCTTCAATATATCCACCTGGATAAAAGGCACCCAAATTTGGTTCAACCTTTTCATCCAAGTCTTCATACTCCCTGCCTCCTGTAATCTGTCAAAAAGGACAACAAAAACCAACAAGTGTGTTATTAATTCAAAAGCAGTCTAGAGAAGTATCAGAAAAACAGCACTTCATATCCTCTTTCCAAAATAAAAACCAAACTATAAGGGATAATTTCGTTTGCGCATGAGCTAGCAAAATAAAGAATACATCGGTGTGAATGAAAAGTCAGTTGAAGACAGGCAGATTATAGTTGCCAGGTTATAAAATCCAGGCAAGTATATGAACATGATGTAGATAGTTCTGCGAAACAGTAAAAGGACACTAGAGACATTGCAGCACAACAGCTCCAATAAGCCTTGGGGAAGCACGTACATAATCATTGACTTGTTTATATAAATTACATTGATTACAGCATATTAAATCAATAATCTGGCATCCATTGATGTGTTCTATGTTTGCAAAAACTCTTGAACTTCACATGCCCGTGCGTAGAATAGATTATGTTGCTTGAACCACACCCATTGTTTTGAGAATCCGACAGTGCTCTCTAACTCTCACAAGCACACACTGAACACTGCTGACAGATATTAGATTAGGAAAGCAAGACAAAGATGAACCCAAAGGTTAAAGTTTATTTAGCCATAAAATAACATGCAACTAGAATGCAACATTGAGTTGCATTTATTAGCAAGAACGTAATCTCATGAAACAGCAATAAAGATTTCATAACTAAAACTTCAAGCATCCAAAAAAATGTTAGTAGATATCATCTTTGAAACATAAAAGGAGGGTAAAACAGATTGATATATGAGAGTAATCTTTTTGTGTAATGCTGAACCCGTACTTAATCTGAGATTAGAAGGAAAAGTGCGAAAAAATGGAAAAATGGAGCAACTCCAGAGAAAAAGAGGACCAAACAAAAAAGCAGTGAATAATGTGAAAGATGGCCAAAATTGTATTACCCCAGTCACAGACACATGGTTGATCCATACCGAGCATGTCAAGTACAAAAAAATCCAAGGGCATAAACATTCCTTGTGCAACAATATGTACAAAATTAGAAATGCAGTGGCCTACACAAAAGTAGGTAGACTAACATCCAAAATTCAATCTGCTACAAAATTTTGCAAATTCCCAAAAATCACTAAGCATGTCACGTAGAGACAAATCCAAGGATATGGACATGCCCTATGCAATAAGATTTATAAATGCAGAAGCCTACTCAAAGTGAGCTAGATTAACATCCAAATTTAATCTGCTAACAAATTTTGTGCCACAATGGTCAATCTGCTCAGATGCCCTTCTGATCTAGGACTCATTGCCTCGGGTCCAAACAAGGTAACTATGACTCATACTCTTCAATAAATTTATCAAATACAACTTTGCTTCCCGCCAATAGCAGAAGGGAATCTCCAGAGAGAGGAGGTTATCAGAAGGAATCTAAATGAGATAAGGATTTTGCACAAGCAATGCATCTTCTGTATTACAAACATCCTATTATTTCAAGGCTGACCACATCCAATCATCATTACATGAAGAAGAAACATTACAGCCTCTCACATTCTCTCAGAAATCAACAATATCCAAATACATGAACAAAGACACAGGTACAGATACAGTAGAGTATGCAAGATGGTTACAGTGAATTTTTTGAAGGGCCTCGAATGCGATACAACCGGGATGTGACATTAGTAAATGTGTTTGAGTTCAAGAAAACTACGGAAAATTCTCTGCCATAATATTTAAAAACATCATCCCCCACCACCACGATAGGGCTAAAGGGGCAAATTGGACGACCAACAAATCAAGTACTCCCCCTAGAATCTCTCCAAACACCCATGGCCAATGAACCTCTAAAGCTAAAGAAGAAACTAGTCACATATCAAACCTAACTGGAGAAGATGAACCCTCCTCAGTGTCAACTCCAAAAGAATTAGGTCATGTTACTCTTATCCATGTCATCGCTTGCTTCAATCTGATAATGAGTGTGTCCAAACACTAATTTAAGACATCTCCAACATTCAACACTAACATGCTCCCAAAGTAAATTGTCCTCAAAATCTTTGTTAATTTCTGCAAAACCAGCATGATGCTACTTAATAATTTATAGAGAATCCTTGGGGTCGTGACCAGTCTACTATACCGTTTTCCTGGAGCTTATCCTGAATTATATAAATGAAATTACAAAGAAATATTTATGGACTCCTTATTCCAAAAAAATTGTTAACATTTTCACCTGGTTGGTAACTTAAAGATATATCAAATATGTGGTCGGTAGCTTACAGAAAACTCTTGATGGCTGAGCCTGAGATGATTCCAGAAAAGTATTGATGGCTGAGATGATTCCAAAGAAGAAAGATATCCTTTGGGATGTCATTTGCAATTCTTGAAAAACTAATGTAGTAACCAATTATTCCTTTCCTGTAATAAGGACAAAAAAAAATTGAACACCCTTTCTTTAAGCTCTTTTAATCCAATTCTTCCAGGCTTGAACAAAGTGTTTTCAAGTAAGTATTGAATGTACCCTAGTAGCTTTACAGAAAAATCCTTCCCTCTCAAAATTTGGAATTTCCTAATAAGATATGGACAGTAACGTGAGGATCAAATCTGTTAGGAAAAATATATATTTTAGTGTGAACAATATCTAATTATGTGTGTAAATGAGTTGTTAGTAACAACTCATAGAGATCTAGAAGTTAGAATAAGTCTCTTAGAGAGATAAGTGGGATTGTGTGTGAGTTGTACATGATAAGCTTTGACTCCTAATCAATAGGATCAAGCTACTTGTATAAAGGCATATCAAATATTGAATAAAGATATCCCGTATGAATAAAAATCAGAGTTTTAATGTGTTCTATTTGCTTGCAATATGGAACAAATATAATTTCTGGTATCAGAGCGGTGGAGGTCTAGGTTGTAGGGGAAATAGTAGTATGAGTTTAGTCTATATTCGTAGTATAAACCCCATCGGAGGAATATTCACGTTCTTTGAGGTTTTGTTTTAATGGAGATCGCCCCCCTGTGCATATTACGGCCTGGCACTCAAGCACGGATCCAAGGTTGATCCTCACGTGGAATTCATTCAAGGTGACTTCACAAGCTACGGCATTCCACGCACAGAGGAGACAAGATCTGCCTGTGACACACGCTCGGCCTCTGCACACCCGATCCTCACGTGGACATCGTGAATGCAAAGGCGTATGTGGAGAGATCCATGCAGGCCTGGAAATTGACAGGCTGTAGGCCGTTTTTTGTGATTTTAACCGTATTTTACAGGCACAGATAATTTGAAATTCCAGGCCTGGATCCATGCATAGAAGCACCTGCCACAGATTCGACCATGTGAACCCGTGCACACTCTGACCTGCGAATTCTGAACTGTCATGCACGAACGGCCTACAAAATATTCATTGCCATGGATAGTATAATCACTTTTTATTGTTATTTATTCTTCACATATTACTCATGTTATATTAATTATTTGATTTATAATATAGATGTATCTATGTAAATTTAAAGAGTAATTTGTTGTGATTACTTTTTAAATCTATATTGTAAAGGGTGCATTCTCGATTGTATTCGACACCCTATTAAAAATAAATAAAAATAAATAAATAAAATATTTGAAGAGTGCATTATCGGTTGAAACTGACACTCTGAAGAATCATGGACATCCCACTAGATAAGTTCTACGGATTAAACTTTCACACATGGAAAGTCAAAATCCAAATGCAATTAATGCATAAGAATCTATGGAGGATTGTATCAGGAGATGAATCAAAACCCACAGATGCTGCAAAACTAATAGAGTGAGAAACAAGGGATGATAAGGCAAAACCAATAATAGGACTTGCCCTATCAGATACTAAGCTACACTATGTGGATCTAGAAAAATCCTCAAAAACAATTCGGGAACTACTCAACAAAACTTTTGGCTCAAATGCAATCAATGCTAAATTTTCACTAAAACTGCAACTATTCAAACTCAAGATGAATGAAAATGTGACAATGTCAAGCCACATTAATGAACTAAGATCACTCGTAAGGCAACTTGCAGAAGTAAAAGCTGTAATAGAAGATGAAGATGCTAAAGCCATACTTCTAAGCAGTCTTCCTCCTAAGTACAGTAATGTTGTGTTCACTCTCGGACAGATGCCCACACAATCACTTGAAGACATGATATCTGCACTTCTAAAGTGAGGAGAAAAGAACTAAAGAAGATAATCAAGAAGAGTCTGCTCTCTATGTTAAGAAAAAATATGCTAAAAACCTACATAAACAAAGAGGAAGTAGAATGCTTCTACTGTAAACAAAAGGGACATAAGTCTCCATTCTGCAAAATCAGAGCAAAAGATGTCATCAGTGGGAAACTCAAAATGGATGAGGCCAATGTAGTTGTTGAAGAATCAGAATATGAAGAAGAACCAACACCAAAAGACCCTGATTACAACTCTGATGACTTTCTATTCTAAATAAAGTAATTGGAGGTAGGAGGCAAAGGAGGAGGAGGAAAACTGCATCTCTTGTTAGTCACCAACAAAGAGAATGCTCCATTGTATTGGTGATATTTACTTTCTGTTGTGTGTTTCATTCTGCAAATAAACTTGTTAAATCAAGTACATGATTGTATCACCTGCATTAGTCAGGATGTGATGGGGGGTTAAAGAGATACTAGTATTAAATGACATGGTTTTTGGTAAACCAGTAAAACCAATTGGTTGTAGGTAAACCATGGACAAACCTTCATTGGTTTTATGGTAACCATGGAAAAATCATTTCTCAGGTTTGTGAGTCCTTGGAAAATCACACAGTCATTGTTAGATGCAGTATAGGATGATGCCTTCCCCATGTTCACACTAAGGGGGTGATTGTTAGGAAAAATATATATTTTAGTGTGAACAATATCTAATTATGTGTGTAAATGAGTTGTTAGTAACAACTCATAGAGATCTAGAAGTTAGAATAAGTCTCTTAGAGAGATAAGTAGGATTGTGTGTGAGTTGTACATGATAAGCTTTGACTCCTAATCAATAGGATCAAGCTACTTGTATAAAGGCATATCAAATATTGAAGAAAGATATCCCGTATGAATAAAAATCAGAGTTTTAATGTGTTCTATTTGCTTGCAATATGGACCAAATATAATTAAATCTAGTTCTAAGACGAAATAATTCAGATTGCAGAGAAGTGGCACAAGTCAAAAGCACTTATTAAATCCACAAGTAGATTGCAACCAAACTTCATAGGCTTTCTAACTATCTTCAAGAAGAGGGGCGGCTCAAAGCATGGCCCTTGCAGGATTGGATCAACAAGGGAAAAAACCAATATAGATCATACACACCTGGTTCTGCTCTTAAGGGGGCTGCAAAGGGTTTGGGAGCGTTGAGGCTGAGGAACTTGCTAAATACCAGACATGTGCAAGGAGATCTAGGTTTTCACGGGGCTCCGCTCTACAACAAACAATCACACAGAGGCAACTGCTCTGTATAAATCATTACAATTGACAAAGACTAAAAACACCATAGCAATTAATTGTTGTGGTCATTCTGCATTATGTTTTACGGTCTCTCTGCATTACTAATAAAATTTATGAACGGTTTAGCAATTATTTCAAATGTTGTATTATAAAGTAATCACACATCAGATAAAATTAAGTTCGGAAAACTTCAATAAGATTTCCTAATCACATTTCACACGCACTGAATTCTGAAGCGTATTATCTACGCTAATCAGGGAGCTGCTCTAAATTCTGGATAATTTCAATATGCCCATGACCCTACACTTATCCCACCTTTAGAACTTCGTTAAAAGTATCAGGTTTAATACTTGAAGATGATCCATAGATATGGATAGAGATTTACAAAGCTTTTATTTTCTAGAAGAGCTGTGTTGGCAACTGCCATACTAGAAGAGCTGTGCTGGCTACTGCCGTGTTTCACCATGTGCAACTGTGCCTCTCAAGAGATAATTAACGCACAACATGAATGATTATCTGATGGCCATAAGGGGCCAATTTGACTAAATCAAGATGACAGTAATGTCCTACTATTCCTGCTAAGCCAGATAATACTTCAATTTCCTGTTTTTGGGTATCTAGACAAAGGGAGAAAATAATGTTAATATTATTTTGTAAAAGATCGAATAGGAATTTTTTAGCGTGGAAGTAGAGCTTGATCTTTTACGGCTTATTTTGCCCAAGGTAGGAAGAAAAAGAAGTAATCATGGAGCTGTGTGTTTCATTGTAAGTCAAATTTATAAGCACTCTATACTTGCTAAGAATCTGAATGATGTATACCCCTCACCTTCATATGCACCCGATGGTGATGTTTTGTAAGAAAATTGTAAATATAATATTTGTTAATATAAAAGAACCGATGCAGTATTTCATTTAAGTTACTTTAGGAAGAAACATACATTTGCATCCAAATTCCATTCACATTGAGCAACACTTTACATTGAATAAAATAGTATTAGCAGATTACTTGTTTCCTAACCTAGGGAACCCATTTGTTTTTAAAGAATCTGTTCCAAAGACTTGAAAAGCTTCTCCCACGTACCCCTGACGTCCCCAAGAAAGAGGATTACAGGGATGTGTCTCCCGTACATGGTGAAACTTCACAGGGTCCAAAAATGATATAAATTATAATAATCATAATAACATTTAAAATACCAAAACAACAATAACATACAAATCACACTTCATGTTAGGAGGGTAAGGGTCTATCATCACTCTTGATCAAACACAAGATGGTCTACTCCTTTTGGGTGGCTGAAGTTTGATTATGACGAGGGTTCACAAGGTAACCCAGGTCTAGAAGGAGAGGTGCCTTTGAGACTGCTTCAATTTTCTATCCCCCCTTTGAAACCAAGAATGAGGCAGAAGCTTGGGCACTTTTTAATGGCCTCCAGCTGGCCATATCTCAGTGGGTAGAAAAGCTAGAGGTAGAAGGAAGTTATTCACATGTCATCATTAATGCAATGATTAAAGGCCATTCTTTGAATTGGAAACTGAAACAGATTGTTAGGAAAGTGAAGGACATAAGAAAAGAAATTCAGGCTATTTCCTTCAATCATTCTTTTAGGGAGACAGGTCGCTCCACAGATTTGCTAGCAAAGGCAGCTTTGACTTAGGTTGTTTCTCAAAAATTTAAAGTTCCAATCAATCCTTCAGAGTGACCAGAGCTCCTCTCTCAAGAATTTTTGGACCTCCCCCTTTCCATCTTGAAATTTTATGAACATAACTTTATTCTTCAAAATCATTGTCCCCTTTTTTCCAGATTCGAGGGGACAGAAGCCAAGTTGCAATCATTGTGGGTGGGTCTTTATTTCTCATGAGGTAAGCTGGCAAGCTCTTGATAGAACATAGATTTTTGGTGCCAAGCTCCCACATGCAATCATTCATTGTTGTTTTCACATGATGGCCATATTTTCGTGCCTTTTTATCCACCTTGACCTTGTAATCTTCATACTTCACCAGTATTTTCTGCAGTTTTTTCTCAGTGCACCTCTACACCCTCCAACGGCATCTTTGTCATGTCCTTCACAGTCACCCATTGTGTTTGGTGGGATTGTTCCCTCTTACCACAAAGTTTACTTTTTTTAATATTGACAAAGGGCTGCTAAAGGACTTTGTGCAGCATGTTTTGGGTTTCAATGGGTGGGATAATTTACCAGGTGTCAAGCATATTGTTTCATCCATTCGTGACGATCTTTTGTTAAAACTTACTTCCATAACCCCTGCTTTTTTTTTACTTTCAAGTTTCTTGCTACCAAACTTACTTTTTTTACCTTCAAATTCTTGCTAAGGATTTACTCCCACCAGATTCTCTTCCCCCTTAATTAAATTACATATCCTATGTCCCCCCATTGATGGATCAAAATATTTTGGTAATGTACAGATGCTTTCTCAGCAAGCACTAACAAAGGCGTTATTGGATTGGTGCCCTCTTGAAGAAGCTCATGGTAGTGGGCATGTTTGGCTTGAGGGTGATGATAATGTTGAGGCTCGGATGTCTTGCTGAAAGTAAAATTACCTCTACATTGCTCTGTGCAAGGTACAGTTGGAGTTTGCTTCCTCTTTATGTATTGAGATGGAGGATGGTTCGGTACATTTGGTTAGTGAAGTGAATCTAGCGGTAAAACTAAAGATGCCTCCTTCTCCACCAGCTCCTAAGGCTGAGCCTACTTTCCCAAGCGCACTTGCTCATAGAGAGCAAAAGGGTCACAAAAACATTGGTGGCCTCATGCAACGGAGTGAATTCTGAGGAAGAAAGGCACTTGTGATATCAAAACTGTGCTCGATAGGCCACCTCAGAAAAACGAGAGCAACTGTTGGATAAGAGTATGTGTGCGTCCATGGCCTCTCAAATGAGTTTTGTTTTGGTTGCAAAAAGAAATTGACCAGAATTCCTCTAATGCACGGCTTACTTCCTAAACCCCCAAAGGTTATTTGCTTTTAGTGAGCTTGTCCCTATGCGCACAAAGAATGTGAGCAGTAGCAAGAGATGTGGTAGTCCGGGCATGACTAGTGATGTCTCACAAATTGTTATAGGGGTGGATGGTTCGGGTGCTTTCAATTTGGTGGGTAGAGAGTAGATTTTATCCCCTCCTCTGGTCAGTAACAGTTTTTGTTTCCATGGCCACTATTTGTTGTTAGCAAGGAGGTTGCGGTAGCAACGAGTTATTTGATGTGCATAGGTCTTTTGAGGTCTTATGGATATGTCAGGCATTGCAATTTCTGGTGGTGGTTTGCTCTACCTGTTTTGCTTGTGTTTGTTTGTGGGTGGGACCTAGGTTTTTGTTGTGGGTTGACATTAGTGGTGGTGTTGCCTGCTAAAAATGTGCACCCAAAGGGCACTAAGAGAAAGTTGGTATCCCAACAGCAACAATGGGAATGCATCCAAGGTGTGGAAATCTGGCTCCTTGAGGCAGACCTCCAAAGAAAGTTGGCTCTTATCCAAACCCCTCTATGTTTATCGCTAGTCTACTTATAATCTACCAATTGCAAGGGAAACGGGGAAAGAAGACATTGAAAATAAACATGGTGATGCACCAAGAAGTAAGGGGATCACTCTTCTTATATAAGATAAAAAGAAAGAGGACAAAACATAGTTCCAAAAGGCAGATATAAGCAACAATAAACCTGCATTTAAATCTAACTCTCCCTCTCAGCCTATATCAGACACAATGAATGAAGATCTTGCAAATACTACACACACATAAACCACAAGAATAACAGAGAGGTAAGGCACAATTACACGACAATAAAGGGCAGATCTGAGCCACAATGAGAGTGTATTAAAACTCTGAAACATGCATAGTCTATTACACTCATAATACAAGGCGTTAATGCATTTACAAAAATCTAAAACACTTAAAACAATTTTTTCGTTGCTCAATTGTGTATCAAACAGACTGAAGATTGATGAACCAAATTTAAATCTAATGGGGAAAAAAAGTAGGCCAAAACAGCATACATACCTGATGCGAATTGTCACTGAGCACTATGGCCTTAACCTGTGTTTCCTCGTCCTCGGGAATAACATCCAAAGTCCCTCCTCGCCTACGCCGCGGAACAAGCTGCAAAGTCTTGGTCAAGATTAGTGGTGATCCAGAGCAGCATCCCGCAACATAAACCTCCAAAGTTGGAGGAGTGTGTACTCCTGCAAAATCAAGCTGTGGGGAAAATTTTAATGGATGGAAAGTATTTTACAAGCATAGGATGCTTAAGCAAAACTTTAGCCAATGATTGGAAAACCTTTTCACTTCAAAATATGTACTGTATGTTTGTTCCAAAGAATAACAACAGATATACTGTTAGCACATGCTGATTTAATAGCTTTAATAACCTGTTCAAAATTATTAATAAAGGCTAATCATAAGGAAATAATTATGATATACTATCACCACATATATATTAACTTGCAATCCTAATTCATTGGTTCAAATTTTGAAATTTCTAAGGAAAAATATAGAATTCACCATTAACTTGTAAATTCAGGCAATAGTAATAACTGTGTAATTTTAAAATGCAAATATAATAAGTTCGTCTAAATTTTACATGAAACCTTCATGATTATTTCTTTTTTGAAAACTTGTCAACTGGCCATTCTAGTACATTTGAAAATTATTGGCTTCAAATTCATTTTTCCCAAGGATGGATCCTGAAGGGCGACTGAAACATTGGACAATATGCAATCTGCACAGTCAATAACAGCAGACTCTCAAAATGCTTTACGCTATGAACAATCACTCAATAACAAAATCATTGGCTAATTCTCAGGAAAAAAACATGGAATTTACTATTCACATATGTATACCCAGCTCTAGTAGCATTGTGTAAATTTTATACAAATACTTTGCGATTATTTATTTTGAAAATTTGCACAGATCTCATCTTTGAGATTTATAAGAAAAACCTAATGAAACACAGACTTTACTATTAACAAATCCATATTTTAATGATTCTAATCACTTCATGTAAGTTTAAAGTTAAAACTTAGGAATTTTTTAATTAAAACAATTACCAGTTGATGAATGTAATATGTGAACACTGAAAAGTATAGAACAGATAGTAGTCCAAAGGTGTTGATGATGGTATTAGTGTGTTGCCATACCATCCACCAAGGTACAAATCCCAAGAGATACAAAAAGGGTTGAGACTGAGTTCGAGTCCAATTTGCAATTTAAATCGGATGTATGGAACAGTGATTTCAAACAGTACAACCATTAAAAAATTCCTTTTAAATACTCCCAAAAAATCATGATTAGCCTATTAGGATTGGAAAAACTAATAAAACAATAATAAAGACATGGCCTCCAAAGCAGTAAACCACTAAGCAAGGAAAAATCATGACTGCAGTCTGCAGACCCTGAGAAATTCATAGAAGAAACCCTGTGAATCGTGTCCTCAGAAACCTTGTGTGGGCCTGCAAATTGTGGAAGAAAACCATGCAAAAATCGCGTCCTCAAGGACTAGCATGACCCATATCATGCCCTAACAACATTCTGCAGGAATCGACGGCGATGGAAGTATGGGCTGTGTGATGGAGACGTGTGATTGAGTTGTGTGACAGACATGGTGAAAACTGGGTTTAAGGAATGCATTAGAGTGTAAATTAAAATATAGTCCATAGATTATCATTATATATTATATAACGAGTCGATAAATATATTACTAGAAACTTCATAAAATATATGACAAGTTTATTTTTGGTTGGAGAGTATTGAGTTTATAAAATATAATTTTTTGTTTCATTTTCTTAACAATTAGTTTTTTATTTTTTAATTTATGATTATGAAAATATAGTCCATAGATTATCATTATATATTATATAACGAGTCGATAAATATATTACTAGAAAGTTCATAAAAAATATGACAAGTTTATTTTTGGTTGGAGAGTATTGAGTTTATAAAATACAATTTTTTGTTTAATTTTTTAAACAATTAGTTTTTTATTTTTTAATGTATGATTATGATATATTAATTTTATATTATTACAAGTGCATTTCTCTGAGTCGAATTTAATCACGAATTTTATCTCTAATTATTTTTAGCAACAACTTTTATCCTCCACGAATTCAAATGCAGTGATTTAGTTCGATTCTTCAGTCAAATAAATGAATATGTGAAAAGTATAAACTTAAGGAGTTGTGGAGCAATGGAAAATGAAGAAATTGGCGATAACTGTTATGAGTTCAATTCCCCAGGTTGCAAGTGGAGTAGCATGCCCAGGAACTGCGCCCCTGTTTATGTACCAGATATTTTTGGGTACCTTCCTAAAATTCACATTTGATCAATGCAAAGAAACAAAATACATGGGAAAAGTATAGGCTAATGCTGAGGTAAAACATAAAATTTACCAATTCTGTGTGTGTATTTAACGATTCTAATAACTCTGTCTATGTCTTATATAAAAATATTGTCATTTTATTTTTTTTTAAATTGGTAAATTAAAAAAATCAATATTTGAAAGTTACAGGCTAAATTTGAGGGAAAACAAATAATTTAACCATTAACAAATGTTATTTGATCCTAATAACTTTGTTTGAATTTTATATGAAAACTTGCCAATTTTTTCTTTCCAGAATTTGCCAATTTGTAAATCTAATATCTGAAAATTCTATGCTAATTCCAAAAAAAACAAAATTTACCATCAACGGTTGTATATTTTGATGATTCTAGAAGCTTTGTGTTGAATATCAAAAGCTAATTTCAAGGAAAAACAGAGAATTTGCTATTAACATAAGTACATTTTGATGGTTCTACGACCTTCGTGTGTATTTTATGATTCTACAAGCTTCGTAGGAAAATAATTGAAATTTTTTGCATTGGCGAATCTAATACTTGCAAATTATTTGTGAACTCCTAGGAAATACATAGAATTTACTATTTAGCATGTGCTAAGTTGTATGGTTATATTAACTTACATAGAATTTACTATTTAGCATGTGCTAAGTTGTATGATTACATTAACTTTGCCTAAACATGATATCAAAAGAGCTACAAGTTTTTCTTTTAAAAATATGCCAATTGCCAAATCTAATATTTAGTGTAAATTTGATATAAAAACCCATGTTAATTTTTACTTTTCTGAGCCTTTTGCCGATCAGCAAACATGATAGCTGATAACAATTATCGCGCCTTGCGAAAAATAAATAAAATACCTTATCAAGCTGCTGTTGCGGCTGCTGCTGCTTACAAGCCCCCGATCGTACGGCGGAACAGCACTCCATAATCCAGCCCCCTTCTTTTGCCCCCTTTTCCAAACTACCGCAAAGCAGCAGAAAATCTCCATTATAAACCTCGAAATCGAGACTTCCCGCGGTTCGAACATTATCGGTGCTGACATAAGTGGCCTCGGCGGTCTCTTTATCCACCCTGTCCCTGCGTAAACTTAAGCAGGCGGTCTCCGCAGGCGAAACCCTAGCCCCGTTGATCTCGAGCGCGGCCCCGACGGTCCTATGAGCGTGGCGCAGAACCAGCAGCTGCGGCAAGGAACCCTCCGACGAGCTCACCCGCACGTAGAACAGCCGAACCTCCAGCCATCCCGAAGGGACTACACTCCGCTGCGGGGCCGAGATTTTCTTCTTTGCTTGTACCCCCCGCGGAACCGGGGGCTGAGCGGGCGAGTCATTTTTCTCTTCGAACCAGTCCATCATAAAGCCCTAATTCTCATGCGACACTGCGTCGTCGGACCAATTGGATCTAACGGTGTGGGGCAAAACCCTAAGGCGTCTGGTACATGTCTCAGAGATATGTCGGGCAGGAATATTGGTAGTAACTTGTTGTGTTGCAGGCAGAGGATTCCAAAGGATTATTGAATCCGATCTATTTTTAGGGGGATAACGCGAAGAAGGGGGCTTTTCGAGACAAGACTCTCCAGCATGTGTGTCGTTTGCTTGTGTATTCCCTAGGTATTTGCCACCTCCGCCGAAGCAGATATCTTCTCTCCTAAATAAATCTAAACATATAAGGGCATGGTCCCATGGAAGGGGGGCTCCTTAAATGTCTCAGCGGGTGCTGCTGAGAAAATTTAGGAGCATTTTAGCAGTTTTAAGGTCCCATGATTTTTTATTAGTTTCCTCAATAACATCCGCTGAGGTATTATAGGATCTCATTGGATATTTATGTTTATTTGTAGGAAAATAAAATCATATCTCTTTAAAATCACCAAAAAATAATGGCGGGAATGCATATTAGATTCTCTCAGCCCTAAACTGTAGTGGGAAACTCCCAACCCCCCCTCTCCAGCCACCTCTTTGAAAAAGATCTTATATTATATTAATTCACTAAGATACAAGATAATTTTCAACAAAAAAGCAGGCGGTATGAGAGCAAACCCCAAAACTACGAACAAAGCAATAAGGACGACAAACTAGGCTAAGCCTAGAAGATTACAAAAAGTATGCATCGCCTAGAAAAAGACAAACAACCAATTCACGCACCAGCACCAAACATGCCCAAAGTGGGGGGATCATGATCATCTAGCCAACCCGAGCTAGGTAAGTCTTTGCCAACATCTGGGATTTCCCAGCCAACAACAACTTCTTCCTCCTGGTCCGCCTCCTAACGAGTAGGAATGGCAAGGCTGAGGCGAGGGAACTTGTCAGAAGATGGCGGTGGTGGGGGCGGATTCCAACCATCTACAGTATGAGGTGTGGCGGCAAGAGGAGAGCCCCATCCATGGTGGCGAGGCGGTGATCCCTAGCCCTGCTAGCAAGCTGGTGAAGGACTCTTGCGATGACAGGTGGTGAGCCCTGGCCACGACGACGAGCTGGTGAGTAGCTTCGTTGGTGCAGAGGGCCCGGGGAGCGGCGAGCACGGCTGAATGCACGCTGTTGTGAGCGGCTGCGTCGCCCACCACGGGCTGGAGGTGGGGAGCGCCTAGAAGGAGACAGAGGCACATGAGCAACATTGCATGGGGCTTCCCCCAAGTGTCGCAGCAAGGTTTGGAGGTGGTCCACCTCTAGCGCCACCTTGTTGGCCTGGACTTGAATCTGCAGAAGCACATTGGAGATCACCATAGACTTGTTATAAACTGAGAAAGATTGATCAACTGCAGAATTAGCAAAGAAAAAAGCATTTCTTTCTTTCCAAATCCAAAACAGAATCTCCCCTCTGAAAACATGCCAAATTTGGGTGAACATAGGCAGAAGCTTGGGATTATCTCCCAAAAGGATATGCTACCAAGTAAAGCAATGTGGCCTTGAAGGAAAGAAAAATGAATGAATCCAATTCCAGGCAATTTGAGCTTTGGTACAAAACCAGAAGATATGCAAGATAGTTTCCAGGTGACCACAAAATGGGCACTTGGGAGTTGGGATCCCAATTTGAAGAAGACGAGCCCTGATAGGAAGCCCTTGGTGCAAAATAAACCAGAGGAAGTGGGCAATTTTGGGCTCCACACAAAGAGTCCACTCAGTGGAAAATCGCCTACTCCAAGTAGACGAAGTTGAGTGAAGCCCCCATCGCAGGTTGAGTTTATCCACCATGGGCAAATGAGGAGAAAGCCAATGGTAGCCTTTACTAGCTTTGTAATTGCGAAATGGGGTGTCCATATACCATTTCGAGTTCATCCACCATGGGCGAGAGGAATGCACAACAATCTTGTGTAACATGTGGTCAGGAACCGAGCCGATCACTGTAGTATAAGTATCCTGGTCCTGGTTAGAGAGCCGAAATCGGGTTTTAAATGCCAGCCAAGAGAACCAGGATTAAGCATTTTTGCAGAATAAGTCCTCGATGGTGCGAATTCCGTGTTTGAAGAATTTGAGCATGGAGATTCCCAGGACTTCTGCTAAGCACTTATCTTGCGCTTGAAAAATTGGTGACCACCAGAGAGATTGATGATTAATAAAGAGCCCATTCCGAAAGCCATCCCCTTTCCATAAAAGTCAGGGCTTAATGCATTCCCAAGCTTTCCAAATGCTCTTAAGCACAAAAGTGCCGACAATTTTGACAGGCACAGGGGTGATGAGTAGATTGACAAACCCCAATCCTTTCCATGCAGGGCGGCCATAAGGAGAACCTTCAGCAATACCCATGTCATATGAGAACTTTCCAAGCTTCTTGGCCAATAATGCTTCTGATTATCCATTTTGCACAAAGTGCCTGCCATTGACATTGAATGGCAATAAGGCCAAGTCCTCCAAAGTTGCGGGGAAGGCAACATATCTCCCATGCCACCCGATGAAATCCTTTGCTTGTAGAAGCATTAGCCCATAGAAAGGCTTTGAGCAGCTTTTCTAGCTTCTGAATGGAAGCTTTGGAAGGAACCCAACACGACGAATAATAAACATGTGTGGCCTCAAGAACCTTGGAACAAATTTAGAATTTTCCAACCAAAGATAAGGGTCCGGTGAGCCAATACTCCAATTTTTTTTCCACTCTTTGAATAACATATTGCCAATGCTCAGCAGGGGAGGCTTGAAAGGCAAAAGGAATACCCAAAAACTTAAATATCTTGCCATGTGCTAATAGCTTCCATTCGAAAGTGGTTAGCCAATCAGGCACAGGAAGGAAGGATTGTCGATAACACTGTGTTTTTTGCCATTGAATGGATGAGCCAGAAGCTAAGCAAAAAGTATCCAAGCATTGCATGGCATTGCGAATGTTGGCTTCGTCTTCAATGAGCATAAGGAAAGAGTCATCCGCAAAATGCCCATTGAGAATTTGAGAGCTAGGCGCAGCAGGAAGCGAGATTCCCCTAACAAGACCATGGGATTTAGCATGGGCTAATAAATACCCAAATCCTTCAGCCGTGAGCACATACAATGCAAGGGCTAGAGGGCAGCCTTGTCGAATAGAACGAAAAATCCCAAATGGTTCCGAGCTAATTCCATTGATAGAAATATGAGTAGAGGCATCCACAAAGAGCATATTGACGGATTGAATAAAAATGGGGCCAAAGCCAAGGGCTTGAAGCATGACAAGAATAAAAGGCCATTCAATTTGATCGTAGGCTTTCTCGAAATCAATTTTTATGAACATGGCGGCTTGATTAGATCTACGGGCCCATTCCATGCCTTCCCACACAACAATGATATTATCCAAGATATATCTACCTTGTATAAATCCTGTTTATTCTGGTTGAATAACATCCAGAAGGATTGTGCGTAGCTGCATAGCCAAAGCTTTGGTGATGATTTTATATGAGACATTCAACAGAGTGATCAGCCGCCAACAAGTGATTTGTTCAAGGTCTCCTTGTTTAGGGATGAATTTGATGTTTCCCTTATTGATTTGAGGCCCTAAGGATTCATTCTCAAACCCTTCGAGGTAAACTTGGAGCAGGTCGTTCCCGACCAAATCCCAAAGGGCTTTATAGAATTCACAGGGGAAACCATCGCAGCCCGGCGCTTTATCATTGGCCATCTGCATGGTGCCTTCATGAAGGTCCTCGATGGTGAGCATTCTGTCGCAGATCACCTTCTGAGCCTCGAACAATTTGCACGGCACAACACCTAGACATTGATCAAGAACAGCTTGGCGAGCCGCAGAAGGTTGTTGAGCTTAGAACATGAGCTTGTAGTGACGCACAAAAGCTTGCAACATAAGTTGCGGGTCTGTAATCCGAGCACCACCCTCCATGATAGCCTGAATTTGTTGGGAAGGTTTCTTGGCTCTGAGAGAAAGAAAAAATTCTTTCGAGACCCAATCTCCAATTTTGAGCCAGTGCATACGAGCTCAGATCTGTGCTCCAATGGCATTGTAGTTGTCCGCAATTTGAATTTGTTGGCTAAGCGTTGCAACATGAAGTTGTAGGGTTTCAGAGAAAGGATCACTTTGAAGTGCCACCACTGCTCGGCTAAGGGCCGATGTGTTAGCGGAGTATGAGCGGCGACAAATTTTGGCCAGTTGTCTGCCATAGATTCCGAGGAATCTAGTTGTCTGAGTCAGTGCATCCTCCCACCATTGAATCCAGCTGACTTGCATAGGTGGATGATACCACTGGCAGTGATTAGGACATGGAATTAAATTCCAAACACGCTTGATATAATTGATGGTGGGGCGATGTTGCATCAAGGCAGTATTAAGAAAGAATTGGCCTTTATGGCGTAAAGGGTGTGAATCCTACTAAGTGATACGAAATCGTATTAGAGAGTAATCCAAAAGGACAAACTCAGGCATGACCTCCACTGGCAGGGAATAAATGCTATCAAACTCAAAATAATCTTGAGCTAACAGCATGGCTCTGTCGAGCTGTTTAAGTACGCGATTTGTCCCTCCACGTAGATTGGTCCACGTAAACCAGGCTGCAAATGCGGGAAAGCAAGATGTGTTAAGATCAAAGAATCCAAACTTATTACACATAAAGTACCACGCTTCCCTTTTGTCCACCTCATCAGGTGGCCACATTTATCATTAGGTGACTCCACCATATTAAAGTCTCCACTTATGACCCAAAAGGCATTGGGAATGGAGTTGGCGATCCACCGCCACAGATCGGCCCTTTCGGCCGCATCGTTAGAAGCGTAAATATTAATGAGGCCAAAAGGATGGCCATCAACATTAAATAAGACCCATATGGCACGATTGGTGGGGTCGATGCCATGGTCAATTAATAGAGGCTGCCATTTGGGAGCAAAAAGCAAAATTAATCCCCCACGCCCTACTTCATGATTGTTACAGAAAGCCAAGTTGTCAGGCCAAATGAACTTGCAAACCATCTACAACTGAAAACCTGTAATTTTCACTTTCTGCAAAACCTAAACGTCTAAATTTGCACAACGTTGCTGAGTTTCACGCACAACATATTTGCGACAGGAGTTTGTAAGACCCCAAACATTCCAGGATAAACAATTCATGGGAAATGATGGTCAAGAGCCATATCCCCATCCTCCAAATCATCAAGGGCATCATATTGACTTTGCAGGAATCGAGTAGTATTGTGCTACAAAAAATCCTGCAAATCAACTTTTTTCCGTTCGGTCATACTCAATGTTGTACTCCGCTTCGATTGAGTCCACACTACGAGCCAGGCTATGGTCCCTGAGAGATGCAAGATGGGCTTTGGGGCCTTTTGGAGGGCCCTCGTGAATTGCTTGGTAGGAGTAATGACACTGAATGTTGGATGGGAACATTGTAAACAGAATTTATCTGGTCCATAAGAACCGATGCCGCAAGGGGTGTGCTAGAATACTTTGGCAACGGGGGTAACCGAGTTGGCAACGGCAGTTGGTTCTTTAGCAGCAGTCGTTGGCTCTTTAGCATGCACAGTATGCGGTTGTTCCTTAACAGCTAGCTCACGATGGCCATTAGAGCCAAAGGCCTTGGAATGTTGGGCTTTGTTCTTGTTTTGCCGGCCCCCGGCAACTTGCCAACCTTCCTCCTGCAAGGGTTTGACTAGTCTAGGAGTTGCTTTGGCCACAGGGCGGTTGCGGGGTACATAAAGAGGACAATCTTTGATCTTGTGATCAGAAGCAATGAAGCATGTGTTAGGCAAATTGATATACATGACCTGCTGAGAGTAGCATTTGTCTCCCATCTAGAATATCCACGAACTCTTTTAGATCCTGAGAGAGATCAATCTCAACGCATACTCGTTTCAATGCGGCCGAGCATGGTAAAACCTCTCAGCTTCAAGGCAAACTACTCGGCCAAGAGAAGTGGCAATTTGTGACAAAAAAGGCACACATGGCAAAGGGAGGCCAGGGAATTCAACCCAGACAGGCACTTTAAGGGTAGTATATTCAGTTACCATGAAGTCCTTGTGCCATGGTGTTAACACAAGCAGTGAGTTGCGAACATACCAAGTGGCTTGCTTAGCTAGAATATTGAGCACATTTGTGCGGGATCAGAAAAGCAAAAGAGGAAAAAACCCTTGGTCATGTTTTGAACACTTTCCAGTCTGACTCCATGAGGAGTCCAGACAGTGTTCACCCAAGATTTGAGCATGCTTTCAGAGGGGATGCAACCCACAAAATACCCAATAAGACAAAAATACTCTAACCATTGACATGCAACATTAAATTCAGGAATGGGAAAAACCACATCAGGAGGAGAAATATTACCTCGTGGAATACTTTCGGGACAAACTTCTTGGGTCGCTTCGCTGGTGGTGCCATTGCTCAAAGCTCCACTATCTCCAGCCACGGTTGAAACAACTGGGTTTGAAGATGGTGAGGTCATTATATAGGGGAAACCCAGAAGGAAGAGAAACCCTAGGAGAAAATATAGCAAAAAATTCCCGTAGTGCCTGAAAAGGCCGCGGTATGGTAGTAGCAAGTATAAAAGCCTAAAAAAACCAACTCCAGTTTTTCACCAGAGTTACAGAGTGTTTTTTTGTTTCCTGTCTCTCCTTGTATTTGAATAATGTATAAACATTAATTTACCGTTAGGCATCTACCTTTGAAGTTGCCTTTGTTGGAAAGTGTCAAAAATTGACAATGTTTTTTAGGAGACTTTTTCTAGTAATATTATTTTCTCCAATGCCAAAATAAATATATAAATATTTGGATTCTCTCCGGCATAATTTTCACAAACAACATAATTTAGTTTTCAGTTGGTTTTTCCCAGCGACATCTTGAACTAGTTCAGGTAGATCCCTCGTACAAAATAGCGGAACCCTTGCAACGTTCACGAAAATATCGGCGCCGTCTCTTGATGGTATATCACACTCAAAAAAAAGTTTGGGAAAAGCTAGCGCGACACAAAATATGGAAGCAAAGGACATAAAAAATATGTATGTGGGTATGTTCAGCTTCGTGTTAACATCAAACGTGGTGGTACAGAAGAAATTTGTAACCAGTGTAGAGACTGGGGAAGATGAGGATTGGAGAATATTTCTAACATCTGTCGCCAACAATTGGGCATAACTCACTTGCTTCGCAACATTGTATCCACTTTGTGATTATTACAATTATGGAGAAGTCATGGTATGCATAAAGTTGCTTTACAAATTTAGCCGCAGGGATGAAATGTCCAACTCTGGCGTAGATTGTAACTCATGTGTAACCTACAGTTATATTTAATTGAGTATTATTAGCATTTGCACCAAGTGCAATGGTTGTGTCAAAAGGAATAGGCAATACTAAATGAGTAAGTAATGTGTGTTGGGAAGGCACAAATATATTTTCTACAAAATCAATTATCAGGAAATGAAATCATATATTAGCATTTTGAATTCAGATGTGAGTTGAATGTCCATTTCCATCCAAAAATATAAAATATCCAAGCTAACTCCATTTTGTATTCGATCTAAATTTGGAAAATCATGAATATGTGTCATCAATTAACCAATTGAAATCCTGGAGACATGACAAAAATTGGATAGTCATGTTGACCAAAATTGATTTTTAGGCATTATATGACAAAAGAAGTCCCTTTCCCAAAGGTAGAAGCGAGAACACATTCGACATTTCTAGAGCGGAAGCGGGAACACATTCGACATCTCTAGAACAAGCCCTATATAGTGTGTATACGAATGTAAGATTCCACAAGTTTCAACATAATATTTAGAAAGGGAATGCAAATATTTAAAAATATTCAAGGAAATAAAAATTAAAAAACCCATATTCTTATATGTATGTGCAATTTAAAACTTGATACAACCATTACTTCCAACTTTCATGAAAGAAAATCCATAATGTATGATTGAGAAATTAATGAATGTCCATTTCTATTCCAGAAATTGAAATATCCATTCTAATTCCACCTTGTGATCCATTTAATTTTGGGTGAACTTAAATATTCAACAAGGGTCTAGCAATTACCGTAGATATAACAAACATACAACATATTCATTCCTCTAAAACTCTATGAAGGCAATTCCCGCCGAATGCACAAACTAGCCCCCGATAAATACATTCAATTTATCTAACCAATGTTTTCAATATCTCCAAAAATTCCTTGAGATCTCGATGCAATAGAGTATCTAGTCAACAACATGGATACTCGCCTTAAAAAATGAAAATGACAATAAATACACTAACTAATCTTGTAAATAACATTATTCTAGAAGTAACAAATATCGACATAATGGAATATACCCAGTAATGTTTAAAGAAACCCTTAAATACTTTGCAGATTGTATGTTATAGTGCCTAAAATGAGAAACTTCCGCATGTGCAAAGAAGCTTACATTCAAACAATCACCATTTAAGACATTAAAATTGGATCATTGCATCAAAAAACATACAGTCAATGTAAAAAGTTTTGCACAAGGATATAAATTCAATGGGGCTTCAAAAGTTTCATGAAAAGTTGAGTTGGTTCAAAGGATAACATCGACAATTATGTTTGTTTGATGGAAGTTAGAGGTTGAGCAATTAAGATCAATGTACGATATTAGTAAGACCCTAAAATAGAAACAATATTAGTGCACAACCTAGCTGTCAACCATATATCTTTTTTAGAAAATCTTAAGTATCAACTTATATTCCTTCCATCGTTTTCATTTCTTTAATCTTGACGATGGGAGACAGAGGTCAATCAATTGCTTTTCACCCTTAATTAAGTGAACACAAAAAGTAATTATTTTGATTGTCTAGTGGAAGAACAAAAAGGAAACCTAAAATAAAATTGAATGTGTATTGACTAGTATGATTTGTTGTGGTCTTAGGTTGTTGGGGTTTACATGTGTGTTTATTAGGACAATTGAAGCTAAACTCATTCACATGGCAGTTTAACATAGAAAAATTCAAAATATAGATGTGTAATTTATAACAAGTAGCTGGTAACAATGACTATCACAAAAATATTCATACAATGAGCAACAATATTATATGAAAAACACATGTATAAAATTCTACTCATTAAAAGTTGCATTCACAATATCAAAACACATGTAATAGTTTGAGCAGAAAAATTGTATTTAAATTCAAGCGAGGAAAAATTAAGGAATCAACACTCTTGCACTGTTGTTTAAGATCCATAGAGCAAACCTGCAAAAGTTATAATGCATATGGAATGTTAATAATTTAGAGTATTCATAGGGTTAACCCGAAAGGTGAATAAACCAAATAAAAAACTACAAAAAACTAAAGTTGAAGGTACAAAATGACCTATTAGTTCTAACCAAAGAATTATGCATTTTACGAGCAATAATAGTTTACATGCCAAAATTTTGAGAGGAAGGACTGTCTTATTACCAACCTAGTTAAATTTATTTATTTATAGTAAACATTTGTAAAGGATATTAACCTCCATTGAATGTGCCATTTTAATGTGCATACTACCATGAACACTCTCCATAAGTTATCAACCAAGTTTCTAAGTAGCACATCTCAACCATTTGTCGGATGTCAATGTTAAATGTCAAGAAGTAATGCATGTTGTAAGATTGGAAGAGACTAACTAATTATGAAAAGTTGGATAGTAAAATGTGATAGTAAGTCAACATGGATATAGTGCATGATTCCACAATCCTTATATATATATACACACACACACAAGAAAAAGATAATGTGTATGCCTTCTTTGCGCATAGGTAGAGAATATTTAAAGCCTCTGAAGATACAAAAAGGAGATGACATGACTAGTAATTCAACAATCATCACATTTTGTATAAAGTTATGTAATCTGTTTTGAAAGAATGTTGATATTGGATCCTAATAGAAAGTACTTCGGTATTGTTCCTTTTCCCATCTGTGTTATGACATTTCTCTATTTAATTCTATTTTTGCACTATGGGATTCATGTTATATGGTTCTCTTTTCTTAAATCTTGGTATATATTATATTGTGCAAATGAAACATTCCACTATATTTTATGCTCTAATCTAGATTACAACCTGTTGCAAGTTCTGATGTCATGCTCTAGGAACCTTTGTTAACAATGTTTCCATTGTCGGACTTTAAAATGCTAAGCTGGTTACCATGTTAGAGAGATGGCTAGAGGGGAAAATAAGAAAATTTGTGAAAGATGAAGAGACGATGATAGGAATCCCGGCTGAAATAATTCATTTAGAACATATATACAAAGATATTAATGAGAATTTTTGGTGTGAGCTTCTAGAGTTGTTGGTTTCCTAGTTATCTCAGCTAGAATTCTATTGTTTTCGATATGAGCCCAAGGAGGATACGAATGGATAGGAAAAATAGGAAATATTACAAATTTTGGATGTTCCGTGGACCCGTGTTGTTGATCATTGGATGAAAACTACTATTGACGAGTACATTACTAAGATTTTTATTCAAACTCTTTGCTCATTTGATTCTACTGAAGCATGTTTTCTATTTGGAATAAAATGAAAATTTGTTAAACAATTACAATATTTCATTAAAATGTTGGCTATAAAAAAGGCCATGGTGATGCTTCCATGCAGTATGGAGTAGTTGGTAACCGTTAGAGGGATGTAATCCTAGAAGATAAAGATAAAGGGTAAGGGGCCAAAGCTAAAGAGCAATATGGAAGGGTATGGGAAGGATAAGAAGGAACAAAAGAGAAAAATGGAAAGGTTGCAGAGAGAAATAGGACTTTGTAATAAACAGGGAAGTGGAAATAATTCTAGGGGAAAGAAAAAACCAATTGTGTGTAGGAGTAAAGTAGGAGGGGTTGTTAAAGGAGGGGGAATGAAGCCTCCTCTAGAGACCGAAGGAACCGAGAAAGAAAGGAACTGAAGTGATCGAGAGGGTCTGTAGCGAAGCATGGACCCTGAACAGGAAACCGAAAAAGAAATTGAGGAACCAAAAATAGACGCTGAAGGAGAAACCTAGGAAAAATAAAAGGAAAAAAATGACATCTAATTAGAAGTATTTGGGAGAAGATTTATTAAGAATTGGATGTTGAACCCAAAGAAACCATCATGGAAAACTTGGTATTACAAGAATCAAACAAGCATACAATATGCGGAAAGAATGTAACAGGACCCTGAGAAGCTCTTAGAAGATGATAATACCCCTCTTATAGGATATATATCCTTAGAGCCAAATAGAGAATTGATTAATATGGATTGCTTAAATGACATAGAACAATTTGAAATTCTAAAAGAAATGTAAATAAGATTAGAACAAAAAACTTAAACATCATCAATATTAAATTCTAGAGTAGAAGAAATTGGTATAGGAGAAGTCACAAGAGAAGTAGAGTTTCCATTGCACAGTCCTTCATTGCGGAGAATTACATTGAGAGGAAATTGCAAAAGAAGGGGAGAAGATAGTAACAATATTTCCATCAGCCCAAAATACAGGGTCAGTTTCCTAGAGTCAGAAGAAGAAAAACTTGAATCTAGCGTAGCTAATATAAGTACTGGAGTGAATAATTCACAACCTGAAACTCACTTAAATTCAAGAGAGAATTTTAGCTTTCAAATTGTGCAATGTCAACCAAGAAATTAGTTAGGGCTAGGAAGCATAATGGCTCATTACTCCAATTTGTTTACAAGCTTGCAATCGTATGACAAAACTATGGATCTTGAACATTACTAGTTGACCTGTGACATGCGATGGGGTGCAAAAGGGGTCACCGATGAAAATTCTAAGAAATGTGAACTAATAGGCGCAGTACAAGGAAGAGCCTTGGAATTCATTTATTCAAGATAATTAAGTTCAAAGAATTTACAAGATGTCTACAATGCATTAACTAAAGAATTCAAAAGAAACAAGCGTGTTGGGGAGACAATTCAGGATTTGAAAGAAACAAAATAGAGACCAGAAGAAACAGTCACAAAATATGATCTCAAATTCTCATATGTCATGAATAAAGTAAATTTCAATTTTGACAAGTCAAATAAAGATGCTAAGTTTGTAGAAGGATTTCACAGTAAAAATAGGATTTCATAGTAATTCTGGTATCAAAATAGAAGCAAAGCTCCATACAGTAATGTGAATATTGGAGGAAATACAAGAAGGAAAGAAGCCTAAACTCAGTATATGGTGTGCAGATTATGGGGAGGAAGGACATCATAAAAATGACTACCACAATATGAAGTCTGGAGGACGAAGCAAATTTTGTGATGTTTGTAAAAAAAATTGACACAGAGTTAATGACTGTCCTTCGTTACAAAATTATATAAGGCACCCTCAAAATGTGGTATGTTCTTTTTGGAAGGTCAAGACACACAAAACTAAAGATTGTCAAGCATTGATGGATGCAAAGGATGAAATTACTAGAAATGTTATTGCAGTACAAGCTCAAATGGTACCTAAATCTCCAAATATTGTAGTAGAAAGATAAATGGTTAAATCACTAAATTCGATTGCGTAATGGGCTCTAGCCTCACCACAAACAAACCTGTAATGGATTGCGCAACCTCCTCAAGCCAATTCACGTTGGGCACTGCCATCTCCATAAAAAAAATATGGGGTGGGCACCTCCTTCACCTCAGCAATCACTTGAGACGAATATGCCTTCACCACAAGCGCAATATGAAGGATATCAAAGACAAAATCCAAATTGGAATGCACCACAAAGACCATACAGAACACACCACAAAGTTACCAAGGTGGATATCAACAAAGGAGGACATGACCTAGACCCTAATGATAAGTAATGATTTGTTACCTTTACATAGAGCCAAACCACATGCGTGAAATTTCCCTTCAAATATTGAATAAGACGTTTACTACACCTACTGCAAGGTACAAGCACAACACAATACAAAAGATTGTCTCATATTAGAGAAACAAAGAAAAGAAAAATAATTATGCAATATCAAGATGATTAATGCAATACCTATAGAAATTGGTAGTCTTCAAGTTGTTGCACAAACACATAGGAAAGAACAAGGCTTGAAGTATGAGGAGATTCTGATGGAGCCCCAAATACGTTGAGCACACAAAGATACCTATCCTGACCCAAGAAAAGAAAAGGTGTTACTGGAAGAAGCTAAATTTTTACTCCAATCGATTCAAAGCAGAGAGGGTGCCATGCAAAACATCGGTGCAACAAAAGCTCAAATTTATGGATAAATGATTAGAATACTAAAGAAGGAAGAAGTAGTTGCAGCTTTACAAGATCTGTTCAACATAGTGATTCTATTGCGTAATGAAGATATCTTGTAGAACATATATAATCTTCTCATAACTCTAAATAGTGTATCAGACAAAGAGGTACAAGTGAAGAAACCAGTTTGGTATGTAAAAATTAAGAAGCTTTGGGATGTGGACACTAGTTAAATGTAACTTTACGAGACTATGAAATTTGATATGTGGTGTTTAACTTTGGAAGCATCGTAAACATGATGTCAAGATCTACTTGGGAAGCAATGGGAGCTCCTACTTTGGCATATAGTCCTATAACACTCGATCTCACAAACTATGGAAGAGTAGACCCAATTAACTGATTATAACACATTGAAATATAGGTAGGAGACTTATGTTTGAAAGGAAATTTTGAAGTCATAGACATAACAACAAATGAAACACATTATCCAATATTGATTGGAAAGAAGTGGGCATATGATGGTAATATGCCGATCAACATAGACACCTATTGAATGAAAGCACATTTAGATGATTCTATTATTATAATTCATATGAATATGACTAAACTAATTTAAAGAAATTTAAATATTTATCAGAAGACTGAGATCAAATGAATACAACAGTGAGAAATAAGATATAACATGCAAATTACAAACAAGTGTGTAAGATAAGAGATAAAATTGACTTAGCCTATATTTTGGGAGATCTAGGTTGATCCTAGGCTGGTGATTAACTAAAATATGAATTTTAGAATCTATATTCTAAGTTAATTTAAGTAGGTACAAAAATGCAATGAATGATGTAAACTGAAATACTGATGCTAAATAATTTTAATTAATATTTAAATGAAAATAAATGATGAAAATGAGAGGGATAAGGTACTAACCTGAAAATGACTTACCTCACCATGTGCTGGACTTGAATAGGCTGATGTGCGGATAGGACAAAATATGAAGGTGTTACCCAGGAAATCACAGTAATTGAAGATCTGTTGTCCTCTCATTTTCCCCCACCCTTTCGAATCTAAATTCATGAAAATTGGAGCCCTGCTATAGAAGAAATTTGTGTTTTAAACTCCTTAGATGCTCATTTTCATGTCCTATGACGTTTTTAATCAAATTCCTCAGTATGTTGTTGTTAAAGCGTTTTACCTATTTTCAATGGATGGGAAATGATTTTAGTTCTTCTTTTATGTGTTTGGAATGTTTGGGACCTTGCATATTTTGTTTTTAACCTTTTGTAGAGAAATAAATTCTTCATCGGGAGCAAAAATGGTGTTTTCCTGTTTCCTGTAACTTCCTACATTCTTTTCCCCGTCAGATTCTTGCTCGGAAAGGTGAAGCTATGCATTTGTTTCCCATTGGATGCAGCCGAACGGGTTTCTTTTTGAACTTATCACTTTTGGTGATTTTGGAAAAAATGTCAGATTTGCCCTGCATCCCCGCCAATCCCTGATTAGCTGGAGCAGTTTTGGCGGAAGTTCAGGGCGACATATCCATTTTATTCTCTAAGGCATTGCGGAAAAAGGGTGAACAGTTCTAAAAATACCTGCAACCCTGCCCAAGCGAAAGGATAAATTCTGAGTTGAAATTCGCAGCAAATCGGAATGGGACACGTGTTCATGTCGAAAAGTCAATGGAGGAGGCCTGGACTTTTTTCAGGGGAAAATTTGGAATTTTTCCCCTTCTCAAAACAGGTAAAAAGTGAAGCACATCCCTGCAACCAATCAGGTGAGGCCACGTGTTGAAGAATTAGAAAAGGACACATGGCTATTTTTCAGTTCACAGGTGCTTTGGCGGACCAGCGGAGGACTTTGGGAATTTTAGCCTTGTTTCCACAAAAGGTGAAAAGTTCTAAAATGGCCTGCAGCCCTGCTCATGCGAAGGGAAAATTTCTAAGTTAGGGCCTGCAACAGATTGGAAAGGGACATTGGACCTACATTGAAAAGTCAAAGGCGGGGGCTCAGACCTTCGGGGGAAAAGTTGGAATTTTTCCCCTTTTCAAAAATAGTTAAAGTATAAAACTGAAGTGCATTCCCGCACCCAGTCAGGCGATGCCACGTGTTAAAGGATGAAATCAGAATAACGGGATTGCGGGGGAAATTGAGAATTTGAGCCTTTTTCACCAAAAGGTTAAAATGTTGCAAATTGAGCCGTGTCCCCATTTCCAATCATGGTGTGCCACGTGTTCACATTGAAAATTCAAAGCGGGTCGGCAGAGGTTTTTGAGAATTTGAGCTTTTTGTTAAAAAGTGTTTAAATGGCAGATTTGAACCACATTTCCTCAGCCACTCAGATGGTGCCATGTGTCCAGCTTTTGGCGGAACTGCGAGAGGGTGGAGCAAAATGAGAAATCGGGATTTTTCTCCCAAATGTCAAGAAATGTAGATTTCTCCCCCAGGGCCGTAGTTGTTTGGATCTTGCCACATGTAGGGTCCAAATTTGAAGATAAAAGAGGGAAAAGATAATCAAATGCACTCATCTAGTTTTTAATGCCATTAACGAACCAAAGCTCTACAACACGAAGAAATGGATCATTCTTCATTCTTTTTCTCTGTGTCCTTGTCGTTTCTCCATGAGATGCATTTTTGGTTTATTATGGAGCCAAATTGATAAGTTTGAAGGGATGTAAAGTTTAATCATCAGAAAATGGAGTTTATCAAGCATACGTAATAAAGAAAGGAGAAAACTTACCAGTAAGCACTTGAGTGCTATGAAAGTGGTTAAAAGGTGGAAATGGCAAGACCACATGAAGAAGAAAATCATGAGATGCCCCCTGCTAAAATAATCATGCTCGAACTAATGAAATATTCACCTTTTGAACCTCTAGTTTTCATGAGTGTGTTTGTTTCATGTCACTTTCCAAAAGTGGATCTGCAACAAACATTATTCCTTTTGGATATTCTTTTCTTGGGGACAAAGTATGGATGTACACGAATTGTTATAAGAACATGTTTTTAGCCATAGAAAGGGATTTTAGTTTTTTGGGAACGTTTTAAATTTGGAAGTAATTCAATACATAAGTTCTTTCTTTTCTTATTTTCCTATGTTATATCTCTCTCTCCTGACTCGATTCAATGGATCATTTGTTTTGCATTCAATAGAAACTTTGTGTTCTGGTCTGTGTAATATTTAGAACTTTGTGTTTTCATATTTGCATCGGTGGTGAAGTAATTGATCCTTTTCTATATTTTCTTGGTTCAATGTGAGTAGGGAGATACTCTGCTATCTATATTTCCCAAAAGCATTTTTGTTTTCTTCCTTCTCCCATCTCTTTATTCTTCCATTCCTTCTAATTGATAATCTTTTAAGTATGAAAACATTCTAGAATATCAGGGTCCAAACATTGAGAGTTATATATATGTACATTTGTTTTTCCTACTTTCAATAAGGGAACCTCTCCCATTAAAGAAGAGGGACTTGTTGTCCCCTGACTGTGGTTTCAACCCATGTTCCATTCTGAAACCAAACAAGATCCGGTTGGACTAGGGCCCCTAGGGGAGGATTGGGGTTCCTGTAGGCACTTTGGTTGACAACCTAGGTGCCCTTGTCTGTACAAAATCTTTGAAACTAATCTTCACGGAGTTGGAAGATGACTTGGAACTTTCACTGTGTGTCGCATCAACTTCGTTGTCCTGCGTTAGATATCATCAATACTCCAAGATGAAAGAAACATCTACAAGACCCCAAAACAAACCATCAAACCCTAAAAAATAATAATGCAAATGAAGGGGTTAGACTGACCTTAGCTGCCACAAGGGTGGACTTACTAACTAAGCATTACACTATATCTTAGACCCGATGTAGTTCTATGTGTAAGTGTGTATGAACATTCCCGAGGTTAGTCCTATGCTATTCATACTTTGTGAAGTAGCAAGAAATAACTGTGTATAGAAAATGTAATATAATGTGTGCATGAAATAGAATAGAATCCTTCCCCCTATGAAGTGGGTTATGCAGATTTTCTAGCCTTGTGCCTTGACAATGGAGCTATGTAGATACAAGTGATATCCAATGTAATTGATGGATGTAATTCTAGATGGAGGTGATAGTAGTAAGTGATGATATGTCCCTTATTATGGTATCATAATTTTATATTTATAGGGTTCTCTTGTTCTAATTTCATAATTGAACCCGAATAGGTCGACCTCAAAAGAAATATAAAGATGTCAAAACAACTAGAAAGAGAGCCTAGAAAGTGGTGGGAAAGCTGCGAGTAGGGATCGGGGGTGCAACCCAGGTGGGATCAGGGCACCCATGGATGCACCCAGTATTGGCCTGGGTGCCTCGGTTGAGGCTAAAATAGTAGAAAATGACCGAAATATACTTCGCATGTGGAATGAAAATAAGTCGGTAATAACGAAATAAAATAAAATAAGATGGCCAAAAAGACGGGGGTTAATTATTAATTTCTTCATTCAAGAAACTTCTAAATAGTAGTATGAAACATGAGATAAACAATTTATAAAGTGCATGATTTTGTGACTATATTTTTCCCCCACTTTATATTGGTGGGTTGAAAGCTCAGTACCATACATTAGTTATAGATGCATACTTGATGCTCCATGTAGAGTGATAGAAGAATTCGTGCCGAAAGGACTAGAAAAAAGTGTGAAATGACAAAAAATATGGAGAAGCGTGGAAACTAAACATGAAAAATGTGCAAAGAAAATGTGATGAGAGTGAACCTAGGGCGCAAATACACAAGTGTCAGTTGTTGCAGTGTATGATGTACATGCATAGTTAGTAAAGTGTGTGTTGTCATGCGGAGTGTTGTTTTTAACGTTATTATTCTTTTATCGCCTCACAATTTGACTGCTTGTTTCTCATACAGACCAGACCTGTAATGAGAAAACGATCAAGTATTAAAATTTATATGTATTTAAGTATAAAAATTCAATATGAAAAATACACATGTATGTGAAACTATGTAAATGTAAAATACACTTGTAAATGTAAAGTACACAAAATGAAAATTGTAAATGGAAGGTTTGCACCTAATCCATGTCAAGAGAATGGGTGTAGAAGGATATCCTGTACTACCGAGGTTTTCTGGGCAATATCAACGCCACCCTAGGCCAAATAAGTGTAGGGAGAAAATGATCTGTGTTCTCTAAGATCTAACTAATTCCCTGAATTAATGTGAAGATATCTCTGTATCATCTTAGTTTTACGGGAAATCCAATGCTGAAGGTGGAATAAGTAGTCTAGAGAGGCACAATGCTCTGTGTCTTCTAATCCTTTAACTACTCTCTGTGAATGCTAAGGAAACCATGTCCTCTAATAGATCCATTGTGTATGGAGTTTGTAGACTTTTCTGAAGCTCACTCGTTGTATGTAAACCCACACTGCCAAGGGTGGAAAGTGCATTGAATTGAACTGGTATAGAATGCACTGTGTTAGTATGTAACACCCCAAATTATTTCCTCCCTCTTTTTGAGTGTATGTGACATCGCTAATAGAAGAATGCGACCCTAAAACAAGGACCAATCATATTTTTTTCTATAACTGTGCCCTGTAGGGGGAAGGGAATGTGCTTGGTAGAAACTACAGGCGCATACAAAAAAGGATGGCTAGCCAAAACAAGTGTTAGTATATGAAAATGCATGCACGTAAGAAGATAATGTGTAATCTATGCAAGCCATGTAAAAACTATTAAGGCACAAGTAATGTAAACATGTAGGAATACAAGTAAGCCGCATAAAGCGGATCGAAAACTTGGTACATCACTCATGATGTCACAAGACACACAAGGCCATCATGGCCGCAAACAACTATCAAGTGTGCTACACAAAGCATATGGAAAATCTCGCAAACAAAATGCAACCAAGTATATACAATGATACATACAAGTAAAAACAAACAAGCAAATAATTAGTCATGGAAGCATGTAATCCTGTAAAACAAGTGTTGCACATGGAACACCATTTTAACATGTTAGAGAAATAACTAATATTTTAAAACGTGAATAACAAAGTAATGTAAAGTGCTAAGTAAAAAATTAAATAATAGCACCTGTGAGAAGAGACAAATGTGGATGCCCCCAATCGGCTAGTATATGAAGGGTAGAAGGCGAGCATCCATACTACGTGTAAGAGACATATTTTTGAAATTACAACTAAACAAAGATAAATGAATGCACGTGTGTGTATGATATATATAATGAAAAATAAAAAATCAATCTAACATGTGTAGTAAAGTGATCATGTAAAACACTAGTAAACAAGATTAAATTCCTCTAAGACAATGTAGTATGTTATGGATGGATGGAATGATAGGAGCTGGCGTACCCCCTGACTAGTGAATGACAATGTATGAAATAAGGTTCATTTGTTTGCTCCCATAAATAGTCAAGAATTAACCATAAATGATGAGTGCGTCATCAAGAAATGGTCTCGATTAATATGTTGTGTCTAACACGTTGTGATGAATGTGTAAGCGTAGTAATGAGATGAGACCTAGAAATGATATGTGCATAAACCCTATAGCCTAATCATATATCACGAACTAGATGAACATTTAAGTAATGATTTATCCCTAAGCATATATCACTATACACGATCAATGGAAGAAGTGATGATTTATCCCTAAGCGTATATCACTATAAGATGAATGAAACAAATGATGATTTATCCCTATGTGTATATCACTATATGATGAATGATAAAGAGCGGTAATGTAACCTAAGGTGTATACCACTACAAAATGATTGAATGTGAGTGACGGTTCAGCCTTAAAGCATATGTCACTACAAGCCTAAAAGGAATGTCGCATGGTGAAAGGTCGGATGGTAAACGTGTGATAAGGTGTAAGGTACCATTACAAAATGATATAACCCTCGGTAGTCATGTATTTAGCCTCAGGAACGTAATGTACGTCATAGGCCTGGTGATTGTTGCATGTGTAGAAAACAATGTAAGTATCAATTTTCATTGGATGAAAAAACCTTGTGCATTTGAAGTATGGATCGATGGAAACTAAAGTATGTCATAAAATGCGATGGTAGGTATGTAAAATGCATAAAATATAATGTATAATGCGTAGTATAACACATGTAGATAGGATGAAAAGATGTACCATGTGAGGTATAAGATGAATATGCTAGACTTATATCTGATAAAAACTAGGTATAATGTGATGGTAGATGTACTGTACATATAAGACGTGCATTTATATGACACGTAATGGTATATGCCTATGTATAGGATGTGTGGAAAAATGTATAAATAGCCTAATAGATGTATGTAATGCTAAACACATGTGTAAGGTGAGAGACTAGTATAATGTGTAATATATGAATTTGAGCAAATGTGCATAACTATTGGTAGATTAAACGTGGATGAATGTATGGTATATAGTGTATGACGCGTAATGAAATATGACTGAAATGAAATGCATATGTAATTCCTAGAGTGTAGTTTTTTCGGGTTTATTTTAGTATGTAATACCTCAACAATCAAGTGTGAACCGAAGTACAAGAGGGCTGTCATTAGGTAATGACGATCAGTCAAACATGTGTAATAACTATGCAAGTATGCTATGATGATGCTATGCGTGAAAGCGGAGAGTGAGGAATGCATAGATACTAATATTAGGGAATGATAACGCAAGTTATGTCCCCCAAGTGATATGATCGATTATTGCTACTATGTAATAAGGGGGGTATGAGTGTGAGGAACCATTATATATTCCCCTCAATTTATGATGTATGCAATGAGCATTAAAATAGTGATAGATGTGAAAATGTATATGTGGATCGATGTAATGGTGTAGTATGCTAATGTAACATGAAAGTGATCGGACCGTGAAGTGATAGAAGAGTGTGATCATCTTAATGGTTCATATAAGAACCATAGTGAGTATGTATCTATGTCATCAAGAGGGTCAGAGTGATAAGTATTCACCTACGATAGAGAAGGTGTTGGCATTACAAGGTGGTAACTTTTTGGAGAATGATAATGGTAGAATCTTACATGGTTGGTGGTGAAAGTGAAGGTATATAATAAGCACTGGGAGAAGGATTGGTTGTTGGGACGAAATTAATTGATTGGAGCCTATATTTGAGGGGAGTCCAAGTTGCATTGAGTCGCAATGGGAGATTGCAATTAGGTTGACTTTCGTAATGCAATAGATGACTTAGTAAGAGGGATTTGTGAAATAATTTTCATAGACGTGGTTAACTTTGTTGACTTTGTGATACCGCAGGTGAGTGCTTCGGTAGTGCTTGTCCATTAGAAGAAGGTGCATGAGGAGAACATTGATGGCATAATGCTTAGTAAATGAAGAAGAAGAAAAATAAGTAATTGGAGAATCAGGGGATGAGAATTACAATATATGTATCTGAGTAGGAGTAGAAGCACTATGCACATGTGAGTGATTGGAAATATCAAGCATGTAGTGAATAACAGAAGGCATCTATAATTTCCATAAAATTATTATAAGGAGATTCATTATTAGCTGCATAACATGTGCGTATAGCAGTTGTAGATGGGTGTGCACCATAATTTTGAGCCTTGCATGAGATAAATCCCTGATGCTCAAGATGTTTAACTCTTAGGTTGTATAAGCATAATAAATAATTATCATTATTTCCATTGATCTCTATGATAGTTGTAATATGGATGACATTGATATTCCACTAAATCCGATAGAGGAGAATAGGAATGAGTGGGCGGTAGGGTAATCAACTAATGACTAAGGAGATAACTAGGAGTGTCATGAGGCATAGTATTATGCTCAAACATGAGAGGGTTCAGGACAATGGAATGTATCTTGAGGTTCAATCTATATGACATGTATTATACATAGATTTGCATTTAAGAAAGTAGAAGGAACACAAACATGCAATTGAGAAGCATCCTTAAGCTATTGAATTTCAGATCTAGGAGATGTGATTATGGATTCCATGGCTGAAAATTTATCTTGAAATAATGCATGTTAGGCTTGAATCGAGTCTAATATTGGTTGATTAGATGGAGGATCATTAAGACTAGGGCTGGAAAATAAGAAATGAAGCATATAACTCAATTTGTGTGGTGGTCTATTGTCAAAAAAATATTTGGTGTCTAGGGATTTTTTGTAAAACAACCTAACAATTGGGATATATCATAAGAAAATTAGATAAAATGATAGAATAAAAAAAAGGATCCTACGCATGAAAGACGGGTTCACCAAAATGATTAACTCAAATATGTATTTTAAAATCTATATTCTAAGTTAATCTAAGTAGGTACAGAAATGCAATAAATGATGTAAACTGAAATATTGATGCTAAATAATTTTAATTGATATTTAAATGAAATGAAATGATGAAATTTAGAGGGATAAGGTACTGACTTGAAAATGATTGAGCTCGATGTGTGTTGGACTTGAACAGGTTGATGTGCGGACATGAAAAAATATGTAGGTGCTACCCAGGAAATTACAACAACTGAAGATCCGACTAGACTGGGGCACCTGGAGGAGGACTGGGGTGCTACGAGAGATATGGTCTACAATCTGGGTGCCCTAGTCTATGTAAAAGCTCTGAAACTTATCTTCACAGAGCTGGAAGATGATTTGGAACCTTCACTGTGTGTCGCATCAACTTCACTATCCTGTGTTAGATTTTGTCAATACTCTAAAATGAAAGACAAACCTACAAGACCCCAACACAAGCATCAAACCATAAAAAAAAATGCATATGAAGAGGTCGGAATGACCTCAGCCATAGTGGTGGACTTACTAACTGAGCATTGCACTACATCTCAAACTTGATGTAGTTCTATGTGGAAGCGTGTGTGAACATTCCTTAGGTTACTCTTGTGACAATCACACTTTATGAAGTATAGACCAATAACTATGTGTAGAAAAATGTAATAGAATGTGTGCATGGAATATAATAGAATATATTTCCCTTTGAAGTGTGGTGTAGATGTCCTAGCCTTGTGCCTTGATGATGAAGCTATGAGGATGCAAGTGATCTCTAATGAGATAGATTGATGCAACTCTAGATGGAGTGATAGTAGAAAGTGATGTTAGGTCCCTCGATTATGGTCTCATAAATTTATATTTATAGGGTTCTCTTATCTAATTTCATATTTAACCCTGAAAATGCTGACCATAAGAAAGATGAAGATGCCAAATGGTTAGAAACATCCAAAAAAGTGGTGAGAAAGTGTAAAAAGGACCGGGGCATGTGGATGAAAAGGGGCAGTAATGACAAAACAAAATAAAACAAGATGGTCAAAAGACAAGGGTTAATTAGTACTTTCTTCACTCAAGAACCTTCTAAATAATAGTATGAAACTTGGAGAAATAATGTCTAAAGTGCGTGATTTTGTGACTACAGCCACAAAATAGGTTGATAATGCTAGATTTGGACTATGCAAGCTCTATTTGAGAAACCAGGATTTGGGAGTTCTTCATAAAGGAGTGCCCACAAAAGGACATGACTACCATGGGTGTTAGTGTCATGGCAGCAACTTCACTTCTAATCTTTTCAGGGTCATAACTTGGTTCCTTACTTTCATTGTTTGTCACTTTGGATTTTTCTTAGGGTTCCTATATCACACTTTTTCCTATAAAACAAACCCTAGCTACCTGCACAAAGCTCAAGCAAAACATTAGATGAAATAAATGATGCATATGCTTGAGTCAAATTGACCTCAATGATCACTCCAATCTGATTGTCACTGAGTGTTACACTCCATTTCAAACTCTATGTAGTGTTTGTGACTGTGTGATTTGAATTTTGTCCCTTGAAGCTAGGTTGCCCTTGTGCTAGTTACACCAAGATAGTAGGTTATAACTACTTTTTCCCCCAAGATAAAATTTGTGAGATGGAATTCAAAAATAGCCCTTGATATACAGTGAACAATACAACCCAAATGTAGTCCTTGAATGTTTCTCTTTGCCTAAGTAGTAGATAGTAAGAATTAGCTTCAATCACACAAACCCTAATAGTAGTAAGTATGTCATGTATATATGTGTGTGTGTGTGTGTGTGTGTGTGTGTGTGTGTGTGTGTGTGTGTGTGTGTGTGTGTGTGTGTGTGTGTGTGTGTGTGTGTGTGTGTATTCCCTTGTTTGAATTTCATCATTAAGAACTGAAAAAATGACCCAAAGTGATAAAAGAGACTCTAGAAAAGACACTGAATGATCCAAAACTTAGGGGTTTTGGAATTAAAGGACATGATAACAATTGTGTCCAGATGTAAATAGTAAAATTATCTCTAAAAAGAGATATATATTGCTCAGAAGACTGTGATTACAATAGTTATCTCTGCAAGGAGATGTGTCCTTTCCTTTTAGGTTACATATACTTATACTACAACTTTTAGAAATATGAAGAGACATCCAGAATAATGCGGAAGGTCACCAATCTTGAGGGAGACAAGGTGGTTCACCTTCTGTGAGTTACATATGTGAAAATTCCGTGAAATTACTATTTTTAGACAACACTAGAAAAATTACATTTTGAGGCCTTTATTAGCAGATTTTTTTGAGGTCAAACTTTGTTAAACAAAGTTTAACATCCTTTCACCATATTCTACATGTTCTAATATTTTTGACGTATTTTGAACGGATTCAATTAGAGCTACGGTTGTAAAAGTTATGACTCCCAAAAGTTGCTCCACTAGAATGTTTCTTGGGTTATTATCTGGATCACCAAATGATGTGGCAATTCAAAATCAAGAAAAGGAGGGTAAGGGAAAAAAGCACCCAATGGGGAAAATAGCGCCTGGGGTGCTCCTGTCCCTAATGGGTGGCAGTTTATAGGAGAATTGGAAGATATAATGGTAAATACATAGCTAGGTCACATGTCGTATAGTGTCCAAAAGTAAAGTGATCATTCAAGAAAATCAAATAATAAGAGTGGGAGAAAGGTAAAAGCAATGAAAGATTAAAATAAGTGTTGTTAATGTCTAATCTTCTTTCTTAGGAATCATGTATATAAGGACATACTTAGAGGCACTAATATAAGTAGAAATTATGTGATTTTGTGACTACATTTCCCCCAATTTATGTTGGTGAATGAATATTTGATAACATAAAGTAGATAAGAAGATCATACCTTGTGGAGATCCAAATAGATTTTTAACCAATAGCGTGTGAATGAGGGTTATACTTGATATCATGTCGAATGGAGATTGTAGAGTGTGCATCATGGAATCTAGAGGAGGATAAGGATCCTAGGGGTGACCTCATTTGCATAGTAGTATAAGTTATTTATGCATTTATTCCTTAGATATTGCCTTTTCTAGAGAGTTGTTGTGCTTCAGATTGTTCCTTGTTCCATTTGTGTGTTGCCTTTCGTTCAGAGTAAGTTAGGACCTAAAAAAGAAAAGTGTTATTCAATGCTCATGATAAATGAAATTGAACTTTAACTTAGTAAATGTTAAAATAGAAATGCTTATTGAAAAATAAGTGAATCAAGGATAGAGTACACTGTGTGTCATGAGAAGATATAGAATTTGTTCCTGTATGTTTGTTACCTTGGAGATGGTTGGAATAGTATGGAGGATTTAGGTGTCTTATCACCAAATTAAGGATTTGAGCATCCTGTCGCTAAACTGAGGATTTAAGCGTCTTGTCAGTAAGGGAAGAGTATTGGGAGAGTTGTATGATTTTCCCTCCAACCTTAAATGCTTCCCTATGGATAAGTTCCACTGTAGATGATCACAAACCCAATTGAAACTTACCACATGGTGACACATTGTTCCATAGGCATATCATTGTCTTGCATATGCCTTAGGTGTCACTTCCTTATTTGATCCAAGAAAAACAAAGTAATTAGTTCCCTTGTAACTTACCACTAATTTTTTTCTTTTTAGTAACTGATTGCAATTTATAACTGAGTTTATATTGTTGGAATTGGAGAAAAATGTCATTAGAAACTTATTGATCCTGTAATGTTCTTCGTTTCTATCCTTATGACAGGAGTGCCTAGGTGGGACACTAGTGCACCAACATTCCTGTCTGAGTTGGGTTCTCCATTTACACTAAATTTTAGCTCAATTATGATTTGAACCTATTTATTAGCTCTTGTTTATCCTAATTTTACTTTTTGTCTAATCTGTATCTAGTTTGTGGACTGCTGAGAGGGTGAAATAGTCACCCAATTATTTCCCCCACTCATTTGGGGTGTGAGATGATTCAAGGTGAGTGTAGCCCAAATGAGGAAAGTTAAAACTGATGTGCACATCTAAAATAGAACTCCTATAGGGGAATAGGGAATACACATGGTAACAACCATGACACATGTAAACAATGGGAAAAAGGCTAGAAAAAAGTGTTAGTCACAAACAAGCATACATGATGTAATAGAAACAAGTCACAAGACATAGTAACATTGTAAAAGACATAGTGAGTAGTTGGTTGAATACATGGGACACCACTCAGGATGTCATAAGACAATCAAATCCTTCAAGGTGATATAAGCAAAACAAACAATGAAGCATAGCACATAGCCCACAAACAATGACAATCAAGACATAACAAAGAAGAAGATATAAGCAAATCAGAGAACCATGATTGGAAGTAGGTCTATGCAAGAAAAATGCTACACATGAAGCACCATTAACATGTTAGAAAAATTGATAGTATGCCACAATGTATACAACTGAGAAATAAGAATGAAAGTAGTAGATGTTGCAATGATAGAACCTGAATATAGAGAAAATAGAAAAGGTAGATGCCCCCAGGAGCCTCAGTGGGACTGGTAAGGTACAGTATCAAGCATCATGCATCATGTAAGAACCTATAAGTAATCTAAATTTACCTCAAGAGTACCATGTGAATGTGCATGTGTGTATGGAAAAATGATAGAGCATACTATGAATCAAGGTAACATGATAAGCAACGTGTAAGTATGAATAGTATAAGCAAGTAAGAGTATTTCCAATCAAGATCTAAGCTAGTATTTTTAAAAAAATATGTGAACATGAAATAAATAGTCTATGAGAGGGGAGCAAGGTTTCCCTCCAGAGTGTATGTGCCAAATTGAGGTCCACATAGGTAACTGTGCCCTCAACATTCATGTTTGGACCTAGAACAAGAGTGTGTCATAGATAGCAAGGGGTCAAATAAGTATGCCCCCAATGTGTGAATGTTGCAATGATCTACCTAATGAGGTTAAGGGGAAAGTGCCCACTATCCACTAGTGTAAGAGGGGTGCACATGTGATCATGATCAAAGACTATATGGCCATGGGGTAGTGCATGTGGAGAAAGAGATTGAGAAATGGGCCTATATGTACCATGGGTATGTGCTCTAGGAAGAGATATATGCCTATGGGGTTGACTATGAGACCGATGTATCTGTTATGAGAAAGAATGCAAAGCCACATGTGGAGGAGATCTAATCATATGTGTAAAACTTAGCACCATGAACAATATGTGCCAAAGCTATCGGACCGTCATGAGGATATGTAGAAATAGTGTCACAAGTGATAAAAGCATTATGAAGGTGGATAATTTGGTTTCTGTATTAGACAGGTTTTTGCAATCCTCAACCTATTTGGGTGTAATGATCTTAGGCTATTTTTGAGTCTAGCACTTAGACGCATTTATGGCTCTCAGAGTAAACTGATAATTTGTCCAAAATTTAGTGACAATTCTTAATGACCCAGTATGGGGATTTATGTGTACATGATAAATGAGTCCTATGGTGGCAATAATAGTGATAATTCGACTATCATGTACAAACTTAAGGCACAAGTGAACTATGGATGGTATGGATTTGGAGTGTCCCTAAGCCAAGGGAGTACTAAGACCATGTCACAATGTGCAATAGTAGAACCAATAATGAATGGCATGGAGATAGTGAGGGCCCAACATTTATAGGAAGAGTAACTTTTCCCATGAGAAGTAGGAGACCTATGGGTCATCGAGATAATGGAAATTTGATGACTTGCAAGAAAGATAGTTAACATGCATTTGTTTATAAGTAGAATGTATCATAACATTGTTAATAGTATGAGGACCAACAAAAGCATCAATGTGTAGTCTATGCGATGAAAAAGAGGCATGAAATCATCATCAGTAAAAGTAATGATATGGGGAGGAAGATCATTAGTACGAGTAAGAAATCCAAGAGGATGATCTGAACATGAAGGAGGAGGAACAACATGATATGACATGATTCAAAGAGGATTCAAGAGCTGATTTTTTGTGCTTAGGTAAAGGGTCATTGAAGATTTTAAGCTTGCCATTATCATTGGTAGATTCCTTGGAATAGAAACAATAAACTCAGGCAACTCAATGTCATGATTTTCAATCAATCTTGGATTATATGTCTAAGTTTGAAACATCTACCAATAGAATGACCATTACATCTATGGTAATCACAATGTGCATTTTCATCAAAAATAATCCATGGTGGTCTATTAGGATCTAGCTCAAGAGGAGTCAAAAGAGAAATCAGATTGCTTTCTAGGAGTTGAGGCAACAACATATGTGGTGGATATGATAATGTTAGTTAAAATACAACGTGTAGGCTACACTTAGATAACTTTCTGTAGGTTGAGATACAAAATTGATAATAGGATTAGGCTCACTAGGCTTGCTTTGAAGGTAGATTTATTTAGGAACTTGTTAGTAAATTGATCAGAAAAATTAACACCATATTTAAGTTTTCCAAAGAAAGTCACTCGATTTCAAAATTTTTAAATTATGTCATATTTGATCAAAAGAGTGAAAAGAATCAAAGAGTACACACTCGTGTAAAGGAGGTAATAGGATTTGAGTGAAAATATCTTGTAATTCAAATCCATCCAAGACATTGTTCATTTTAGAAAGATTAGTCTTATAACACAACACATAGTCATTGAGATGCTCATTAGTTCTTTGCCTCATTTTGGCCATTTGTACATATGATATCTTTGTGCTAATATTCATAGAAAAATGAGCTAAAACATAGATTTTCAAGAGGAGTAAAATATCAAATGGATTGTAGAGGAAAATCATAAAACCATCGTAAGGTATAGTCCTATAAACTCCTAGGGAACAAATTTGTCAAGAGTGTGTCATCACAAGCATAATCCAAGCATGCCACATGAAATGATATAAGGTGTTCTTGGGGATCTTCATGGCCATTGAAGAGAGGAAAATTAGGTGAGGTAAAATTGGGAGGAAGTGGATAAGAATAAACCTTGGGTGCAAGAGGACTATGAAGAAGAAGCTAAGAATCAAGAGATGGAGAAGAAGAAGAAGAGGCCTATTGTAATTGATGAATTTGAGCCTGCAAATCATGATACAAAGACTTTGAGGCACGGGTTCCTGAAGAAGTGTTGGGTTGGATATGAGAAATGATAGGGGAAGAAAATGTAGAGTAGTGGGTATAGAAATAGGGATATGAATGGTGGATATCCCCATAGTGGTGGGGAAGAACAAGGTGGAATAAAAGAGGTGATAATAGTAGATATTTACAAGGTATGAAACATACTAACATAAAACATTGAAACGGACATGCAATGAGATACTAGTAAAGCATCAAGGACATGTGGTACATGAGTGGGATTATCATGTAATGTAGAATGGAAAGTGGTGAGAAATAAGGAGTTGTGTTTGATCCACATTCAGTGTCTTCATCATAGGATTGTTCGCTATCAAAATGTTTCATATGTCATGGAGGGGGATCTAATGGGAATTTAATAGGGGATTATCATGTGTGGTTTCAACCATATTGTTGGAATGATTGCAAATTTATGGCTAGGAGCAGATGTGGAAAGGCCAAAATAACCACTGAGTAATGGGCATGAAAGAGAGATCCAAAAATGGGTATGTAAGGATCTGGGTTCACCAAATGATTTAAAGTAATTTAAATATTTATCAGAGGATTGAGATAAAATGAATATTAGTAGTGACAAACAAGATCTAACATGCAAAGTACAAACAAGTATGTTCAATATAAGAGATAAGAGTGACTTATCTTGTATTTTGTGATATTTGGGCTGATCCTAGGCTGGAACATAGGCTGAGAAAGTTGGATTTGTATTGTACAATATCCTTTCTAAGAAACTAGGATATGGGACTTCTTCGGACAGGATCGCCCACAAGAAGGATAAGACCGCCCCTTGTGGTAGTGTCTGATCTAGGTACTAGTGTCCTAGTAACATCTCTACTTCTACGGTCTTTTTAGGGTTTGAACTTGGTTTCTTCCTTTTCATTGTTTGTCACTTCATATATTTTGTAGGGTTCTTGTATTGCACATGTTCTACAAAACAAACCCTAGCTACCTGCACAAAGCTCAAACAAACATTAGATGAAATAAATATGCATATGCTTGAGTTAGATTGACCTTGGCAAGTCACCCCAATGTGATTTTCACCAAAGTGTTACACTACATTTCAGAATCTATGTAGTTCTTGTGAGTGTGTGATTTGAATTGTGTCCCTTGAAGCTAGGTTTCCCTTGTGCTAGTCACACCAAGATAATGGACTACAACTACTTTTCCCCCAAGATAGAATGTGTGAGATGGAATTTAAAAATAACCTTTCATATGTAGTGAATAATGCAGCCCAAATGCAGTCCTTAAATATTTCTCTTTTCCCAAGTAGTAGATAGTAAGAATTATATCTCAATTACCCAACCCCTATAGTAGTGAGTAAGTCATGTATATATATGATTCCCTTGTTTGAATTTCGTCATTAACAACTAAAAAGATGACCCAAAGTGATAAAAGAGACTCTAGAAAAGACACCAAATGATGTGGCAATTCAAAATCAAGAAAAGGAGGGAAAGGGACAAAGGCACCCAAAGGGGATAACAGGGCCTGGGTGCACTCCTGTCCCTAATGGGTGGTAGTGTTTGAGATGCTCAAAGATATGTAAAAGTCAATATAGAGCTGGGTCACATGTCTGTCTAGTGTCCAAAAGTAAAGTAGTCATTCCAGAAACGTAAATAACAAGAGTGTGGGAAAGATTAATGAAATTAAAGAGTAATATAAGTGTTGTTAATGTATAGTCTTCTTACTTAGGAATCATGTATATAATGAAATACTTAGAGGCATGATGTAAGTAGAAATTACATGATTTCATGACTATGTGAACAAAACCCATATATCATCCCTAAAGAATCATTTCTCTCCATATGTGCATGATGTTGAAAGTTGCTTTAAGGTGGGACACTATGGAAAAGTCTTCTCTCCCGCAATATATGCCACAAACAAGAAAGGAAGAGTTCACAAAATGACCACATTCGATTCAAATCTACACCAAGAATCCATTCATATGATAAGAACCAAGTATAAATATTTGGTCCCCAACTAGATTAGAGATATCCCAGCTCTATAACTTTGTGCAACACAATCAAGACTACACAGAGCCAAATAGAGAAATTCATATTCCGTGGGAAATGAAATCCTCAGTTTGTGGTGACTCGGATGCAAATTTGAATCATTAGATAAGAAGGGAACATGAGATAAGACCAATAATGATGGTATTCTATGCACCCAAAATTACACGGTGCTACATTGACAGACATGGTAAAATCTCCAATGATGATATATTTCTTTTCTAGAACAATGACAAGATCCAAATCCTCTCCCTTTACCTTTAACATGCATATTTTTCCTCATTTGTATTTATCTCTAAGTTTTCTAGCTTTTCAATCCTTCATGAGCCATATTTTTCTCATTTTTGTGGTTTTCGTGACTTTAAGTCCCACAACCATTGTGACGGTTATGCAATCACTGCAACAATTACGTAACCGTCGGTCTGTGCTCTTTTATCTGAGAGTTCTAATTGTGGTTTCTAAACGCATGTTGCAAGTTTGTGAGTTTTTTCCTCACCTATTTATTAACTATTTTTCATGATCTTTAGCTTGTTAGATTCGTATTGGAATCCTCTTCTCAGTTTACTATTATTAGAAGTTTGAATCCATCTTTCTTGGATGATTTGACACTTCTTGATTGCCATGTGTGTTAGACATCTTTTCTTCCATTTTTCTATAAAAACCAAAATTTTACCCGTATGATGGGTTGGAGATTTTTTATTTGAATTGCATTGTTATGCTGCTAAAATCTTTTTGAGAATTACACAGACAACATAGTACATTGCTTTGTTTCTTCCCAATCTTGCATTTGTGATTAGGTTGCTTGCAACCATCCTACTCCAACGTTTTCTTGATTTCTTCCTGCAACTAGCCAACTTTGCACCTTGGATCATTTGGATTTTCATCTCTGGAAAGGAAGCCGAGGAGACAATAAAGCCATAACCACGTTTGGGAATTTGTCACAGTATTGCAGTAACCAGGTTGGGGGTGTATTTACATTTATTTGAAACTTTCATTTTGGATATTTTCGTTAAAATTAGAAGAAGAAATACATTTGTTTTAAGTGGTAGAATTTCTTATTTCTTCATTTCTAGTATACAATCTTCCGTTAATATCTTCTTCTTAGCTTATCCATGTGGATCTGCATGGGAAAGAAGTTGAAGGAAGGTTCTCTGCCTTAATTTCTTCATTTATTTGTTTTGGAATGTGTACATTTATTTTCATTTGTCGGGGAAGTGCTAAGCAAAAGAAGAAATCATTCTAAGAAGATTTCTTGTTTTTTTCGTGAATCTAAGGTGATTAAAAGAAATTAGATTTTTCCAGAATTATAAATTAGAGTATATATTTTGTTAGATTATATTTAATTCCACATCCTGCAACATAGGAATAACTACATTTTAATATTCCCTGTTTGTTTTATTTTAGTGTAGAAGTAGGTTATTTTATTTAGAACTAATTTCTTTTGTCCATGTCTCTAGTTTTGTTTTATTTAATTTCTCCATAACCATAAAATCCAAAAAATATAGTTTAGATATTTAATTAGATTTTTTTATTTTATTTCATTCAAAAACTTCATTGAAAATACAAAAAACAATTAGATGGTTTGTTTCTGCTTTGTTGTGGTTAAATACTTGCAAATCAAACTGAGTTAAATTAAAAGGAGAAATCAATCATATTTTATTTAATTCAATTTTATTCGTTTGGTTTATTTAAAGGTAGGAACTTAAAGTTAATCTAGAACTAGAAAGAACACAACTCCTATTTCCCTAGTGGCCTAGGCTATCAAAACTTAGATCTCAGTCCCTTTACATCCTAGTTTGCTTTTTTGTTTTCATTCTTATCAATTTTGGTGCCCACATGACCATTCCAGGTCCACCGCAATCATGTGTGATATTCTTTGATCTGATCATTAGCCAACTAAACATAGATAGAAGCTAAGTGGACATTGATCAAGGCTTATGCCAACTTGTCTTTAGATCCTCATTAGTGCCATCCAAAATTATTGGCCAACTCATTGGCCTTAAAAAATAATCAGACATTACTGAAGAGTATTGGGCTAACCAAGTAGATAGGCTTAGACCTCGCAATCCTCTATTTATCCTTCCCATATCATCTCTCATACCTTCATGACCATCTTCAGAGAGGAATACAAAGAAGATGAAGGATAATTCCCCCACATTCCTCAACCAAGTCAACTTTTATTTGGTTCCACTGATATTGACAGAGAACTACGCACCACAATCATCCTTGATTGTAGTATCACCCTCACATAGGTTAGGAAAGCATTCATCACTCTTAACGAGAAAATTCCCAATTTTCTGACTGAGAACCTTCGATTGCCTTGACCTCTTATCATCATTCCCTCCTATCCCACATACACTCTATCTATCCATCATATTACCATCTCATCCATCATATTTAAGCTTTCCCAACATGACCTTGGGAGGTCACGTGCGTCTGGAATCATGTGTTGATTTTTAGGTGTACAAAATTGGTGAACTCGACGTGAAGGACTAGTTCCTTTTCGTATCCTCTTTCTTTTTCTTCTTTCATCCATCCTTCTCCTCTCCCATTTTTTTGTGGGTGTTTAAACACCCCCCGAATATGTCGGGTCAGGAATATACTAGACCTATTTTAGGTTTGGAAGACTATTACAATCAGATGAATTATCAACATTCACCCTCATTATCAGGGTGGGCTGATAACTATTGACAAAACTTGATATATCCCCAAACAACTGATTCAACCATACAAATTGAGGAGATAAAGTAACACAACCTCTGCTCTCAACCGAAGTTTTCAAACTCTAACAACATGACCTTTACAAGAGAGAACGGTTTTTACCCATGGGTCTTATCGAGGCCCCATATTAGTATGCAGTATGAGTCCTTTCCATTCCATTTGCAACAACATGATGAACTATTAGTGGTGACTACCTCAATGCTCTAGATGGATCCCTAAACAAGATATAATTATACACTAATGTCATATTGCAAAAAAGAGTTACCTCGCCCCCTCCAAGAACATAAGAAACACCACAAAAGGGGGATCCAATTAAATATAAATTCACAAGGGGATATTTTTATCACCAAAAAACAACACCCTTTGATTTGTCATAAATGTATGGATGAGCAATCAATGTTTTTGGGTAGCATGGGATTCTCTCTCAAGTTGTGGGACTTGCTACCTAGAGATAAACCTCTAGAGAAGGATGGTTCCTCTACATAATCCTAATGCTAAATTACTCCTAAGGAAAGAAATGTTACTATCTAATCCTACTTTATGATTCCAAGGGACCAAGGTGAGAAGGAGATGCATAAAGTGAAATCCTACACTAAGGGGAGGTGATAACACCAGAAAAGGGTGAAGACACTCCAATGAGGGAAAAGGGAGAAGGAAAATGGAGAAGGGAGAGGCTAGACAGAGGTGACACAGGCCTGAGACTTCATTTACCTTCTATTCTCTATGAAACACAACAAAATGAACCTGTAAATGGGGAAATCATGCACAACACACTACAACAAATAAAAAAGAGACAAAGTTGCAGATAACATGAGTTAGGGTAGAGAAAACACCACAAAAAAGTGTTATTTCAATAGAGACATGCATAGACCATTACAGTTGTAGAAGAAGGCAAAAAACACATTGTAGAGTCCAAATGAAGGCTTATGCTCACAACTGCTTATAAACAATTTTGGTAGAGTTTCTTTACATAATAGAATATCCCCCTCAAATGAGAGATTTTTTACATTATATAGTAGAATGGGAGAAAGAGAAGAGTGAAAAGAGAGGGACCTCAGATTACTTCCTTCAAACACCAACAAGATGCATTGAATGCTTGAAAACAATCATGGGCACCCTGCCAAACCCATTTCCCCATGTCACTTTGTTTGCTGGAGAAGCCAAGACGTCATACCTCATTAAGCTTGGTAGTTAAGCAATCTGATATTTTTTTTTTAATGTGGCGATTGTATTTCCTCTTTTTCACCCACATAACTCATCAAATTTAAGATTTCCAATTTCCATGGTGTAGTACATGATAAGACCTTTCCAAAAAGTCTAATTTTGTGAAAATCGGTGTTATAGGGCTCAAATTTATGGCCATTTGAAGTTTAGGGTCCCATATTGCAATAAATGTGAGTGGTTGAACTATTAAATCACGCCTCTATTGGGTCCATAATCTTGCAAAACACCCTTTGAAACCTGACACAAAGGAACAAAACTGTCAGAAATCTGACCCTACTTCACACCTTGAGAAACTTGGAACATTGTCAGGAAACTACACCTATCGAGCACCTTGCAAATTATGACATAAAGGAATGTGCCTTTTGGGAATGGGATGTTGAATGACATGAGGCATCATTGACTTGCGCTGATTTTGTTGATCCCTAAAAACCAAACAACATGGGAATCAGGTTTTTGGGATCAAAAAATACGTTGTAATTTACATGTGTTTAGTCGTGATGTTCTGATATTGAGGAATTTGAAAACATAAAAAATTATAGATTGTCAGGTTTCAGAACTAGAAAATACATTACACCTGACATGTTTTTGGACTGTGATGTTTTGATGACAAAGAAATATGAAACTTGACACAAAGGGTGAAACTTTGACCCTATTTTACACGTTAGAAAACCCAAAACAAAGGTCACTCGGGATTCGGGGGGGGGGGGGAAGTGACATGAAACATGTTAATGGATCAACATGTTCTAAATTATGAAGGACCCGAAAACCTGATACAAAGGAAAATTCTAATACTTAGCCAATTTTTTAGGAATCTTGCAGAAAATGGGTATTTTGGGCTAAGTATGAGCTTGGATGGATTTGTGAGGAGAAGAGGAAATGCCCTGAACCACTGTAACCTTTCCAAAATGCAAATTTTCCTATTTTTGGTCAATTTTTATGGCCCCAAGTCTAAGATGGGAGTGCAAGTTATCAAAATATCCCAAGGTGGGGTATTTTGGATAACATATATCATACGATCCCTCAACCAATTAATGTGCAACACACGCCTACACAAGGATCACATTCAGTAAAACAAGATATATCCAAACTATCCAAACTATACACCTACCACTAATCCTCATTCAGTAAAACAACCACCATCACAGGTCTATTTAGGAGTTCCTAGTCTTGGTGATCTTCTTATGGGATCAGGCACTCTAAGAATGACTCCCCATCCTTCTTATGCGTATCCTACACAAGGGTTGGCTAGAAGTGCGTTCTCAAATGTTATTCCACTGAATAATGTGATGTTCCTTGGTTATATGCCCACTAGTCCATATCCTAGTGCCATCCCACCTTTTATCCATATGTATTCTAAATCTCGTCAAATGGACATGTACACCTTTCTTGGTTCTTACACATAACATCTGGGGGTTCCTTACACCCCGGATAACACCTTTTCCATGCCTTATTAGTCTTCTACTCCACCCCTCCTCCTCAAGGGTCTTCGATGGTTGAATCCTACACAATGGGAACTTATTTTGAGTATTTCAAATAACCTCTTGATTTCACAATACGAGGTGTAATGCTCCCATAGCCATTGCCTAGCCTCCCCAAACTTAAAGGAGAGGGAGATCCCAATGTACATATTAACACATATGCTACCGTGATAAGAGATTTACTTCCATGGGATGTTGTCGTCACTAAGATATTCTTGAAAACCCTGGAAGGGATTTATCTTGATTGGTATTACCAAATTCTCAAAGCATCCATACATTCGTTTAAATAACTTGTCTGTAAATTTATTAAATAATTTGACATGAAAAAGTTTTTGAGAACAAGAATCAGAGAGTTTTTGTACATCAAGCAAGAACCAAATGAGTCCGTTGCCCACTTCATACACAGGTGGCAACAAGTTCTCTATTACTTTGTCAGTGCTTCAAACATGGACCAAACATAACTCTACGGTCTTTTCCTCCATTCACTTAATTAAGAAACCAAGGAGGAGGTCCAGAAGTTCCCCCTATGAAGCTACGAGGAAGTCTTAGAAGGCACGCTACTAATGCAGGAACATCACTCCTTACATATAAATAAACCATGAAGACATTAATTTTAGCTTGTTAGATGTGTTCATGAGTCCAAGGAGTCATTAGGAGTAAGTTTGTGTGCTTAGTCTCGTTTCGGGCCTTTCAAAATTTAAATGGAGCATTTCCCTCTGTAGACACCTGTAGTTTGATCAAAGCACTATTATTTCTAATATTGCACTTACTATTCTCTTCCTCGCAGATTAAAGACACCTCGTTAGTTAGATCTATCTAACTTCCCTCTTATGACACTCTTTTGGTCGTATTTCCTCTTGTACACTAATTAAGTAGGTTATAATAACCTCTTCCCAGCTAATACTCTCTTCTTTACCACCTCTATTAGCTCCCTGGAATATCAATCCACTTCATTGGATTGATTAGGCCTTTCAGAACCCTCCTAGAAACCTAATTTCTCTCTAAATAGGATTAATTACCCTCTAAACATGGTTATCTAGTCTTAACCATGATCAACCTCTCTCTAAAACTAGTCAAATCTTACTTTGACTTGCTAATTAACTTGTTGACTCCCTTTTAGTCCCACATGCACCAAAAAGGCTCCCATTTCCGAAATGGAAAACTATAAATAACATACTACCCCCCTCTCATTTCTAAGAACACTTCTTCCCTCTAACCTAAACTATAATATTATTGCTAGGATTAGGAGTTTCATTTCATTCTATTGAGCTATTTGCTTTGCTTTTGCATTTCTATCACATAGCATGGAGTAAATGGGAAGAACCATTGGCCATGAAGCCATTAATGGTGAGATCCCATTCTCTTGAAGCATAAACTGATTGCTTAGATCCTTTTACGTTCATTTACTTTAAGCTTTCAAGAATAGAGGTTAACTTAATTTGTTTAAATTACTTGTTTACTTCAAGTTGATGCATGCAAATAGGATTCCTTGCTCATTTCTTATCATATGGTCCATTGAGGGGGCATTTTGCACAAAGCTTTGGGGTTCTTGAGTGTTTCTTACCCCATTTCAATAGCTCTTGCAAAACCTTTCATTAAACACATTTGTCACGCCCGGTGGGACACTTATGTCCATCCTCCATTAATGGAGTTTTTTTTAGTTCTTCAAAGTTCATTTGCAAGTTTTTTTTAGTTAAAATAACTTGTTATTTGCTCATTTCTATTTCTAACACTAGCTAAATCATGCTTATTTGTATATTTTTTGTAAGTTTAAACTAGAAATAGAATACTTTGACTAATAACTAATCTGTTTACTCTTAAAAATTTTCAAATCTATGAGTTTTACAGGTTTTTCATAGGGTACATGTAGGTGTTGTAAAGGGGCGTGTCCACGTTAAAACCCTAACGTCCCTGTTGGAACAGGTGCACACCTGTCTGGATGTACTTATCATTAAAAGGTTTTTTCTCTATAGGGACACACACACACATCTTCATTGGCTGGTCGGTGTCTCCGTCTCTCTGGCCCCGTTTGTGTAAATAACCCAATTGTGTAAAATTTTGAAACTGACTGTGTTATGCTTGGGCGCGTCTCTGTTGAACCCCAAGCGTCCACATTGAGTTGTAAGTGTCTCTGTCTTTTTGGGCGTGTCTGTGTTTTTTGGGTATACTATGGATTTTATTAATTCTATTTTGTAGGTGTATCTATTGAGTTAAGTATGAACCAGTTGGCTGGAGCGCGCTAGCATCGGTTTGGGCATGCAGGTGTTTGTGTTAAAATTGGAAAATTTTCTACAGTCTGTCAAATCTATTTTCTGATATTTACTGCAAGTTTCTAGGACTAACAAATTAAATATAGAGTTTTCTTTGGTATTTCAGTTTGCATAGTTAAGTGTTTTTAGTTCTTAGGTTGAATTAGGGTTGTAAAAGTGCATATGCTCTCTCCTCGTGCCTTCAAAGGTGATCTTGGAGATCATAAACACTTGTCCAAAATTGTAATGAATGTTCAGAAATACTTGTTCTATAAAGGATAAAGTAAAATTTCATGTGATTTAGTAGGATTTTCACATTGCGTATGCTCTTCCTTTATGCCTTTTGGCGATCTTAGGAATCAAAATCAAGGTGTAAAGTTCTCTTTCTTGACATCAATATGCAAAACTAGGAAATTACTAAAACTTGTTGTCTACAAGACCCAACGCTTGTAGAAGAAAGATGTCAAAACCAAACAAGACACAAAACTTCTAATACATGTGTTTTACACAGGTTGCCAAATGGTGTGCTACTTGAAACCACATTTAAATTAAAAAAGATAAAAAACACACCACTTTCATCACATTGTATTGCAGGTTTCGGAAAAGGGTACATCCCTATCCGCTTAACTTGAACATAACCCCTTTGACATAATGCCTTAAGTTACAACAATGGGGGTGGTTTCAGGAACCCTAAAGTAATCCACCGCCGAGTAACCTCGTGGATGAAACACGAAGCTCTCCGCTTACCCACTGGAATAGTTTTTCTTGTGAGTTAAAGTTACTGGTTGTCTGTATGACGACCCCAGTGAGAGTACACATGGACACATTTATTGACCATTGTGCTTGAAGGGGGTAAAGTAAAGCCGAGATACTCCCAAATTAGTCATTGCAACTTTTTGGGTAAATCACGCTCGCTTAAGATAGCTTTGTAACACCTAGGTGAGAGAACTTATTAAGGAGGCCATTTTGTCTTGGATCCTACTTTGCTAGTCCATTATTGCATCAAGCCATCATGAAGTGACAACTCATTCGGCATCTGAACCTTGTTTTTCGAACACAAAAAAGAATCCTTGTAAGTTTTATCTAAGTTTTTTTTATCACGAATCTAAACTACGTCCCACTTTAGCTCAGTTTTATTCTCATTTTCGGATGAGGTGAAACTCTGCCCAAGTGGCACTTAGTTTATTTTCATCTTTTTATGTATACCCTTGCATTCTTACTACCCATTTTTCTGGGTGATGAGGGTGCATACCTCGTACGTTTTTATCAGAGATAGTGCTCGCCACTTTTTTTGTCCATTTACACCCATCGATGTTTGCGGCTGGGTTGTTAAACGTCTAAAGTGCGCAGGTACATTTTTCGTATCTTTGATAAAAGTCCTTTAATCTTAATTTCAAGATCATCTTCACCACTGTGAGTTCGATTCATCATTCGTATCTTCTTGAGTTGATAGTTTTGTTCACATTCTAGACGCACACTATTGGTACTTACATCATGTTCTCATTTTTTATGAGAAAATGGTATAAGTCCCTTTATTGCATGGTTACGCTGCTCACACAATTAAAAAACTCCTTGTTATGATTATCACTTGGTTTCAGTTTTGACGTCATCTGAGTCTTTTGAAAAGTGTTGATAATGCTTTATATATATCACGATAAAGTTGTCATGATACTAACACCTCGCTTTCTCGGTTAATGTATCACGATGACGTTGTTACGCTATATCTAGTCGTGAATTCCATTTTTCAGAAGGTTTAGCTTTCATTGACATTCAAACTAGTTTTAGTATACCTCGTTGAGGGACTACGTCAATACTGCATCGATACTTAGGCCTTGTTAGAATTCTAATTTGACCTACATATTGATACGATATTCTCACTATCTGTTTTAGGGCATATGCTTGGTAACAAAAAATTGAGTGATCATTACATTTAGGTGTACATATGAGTGTTCCTTGATAAAAAAATGACTACATAACACTGCATCTAGGATACACTGTGGTATAGTTCAAACATCACCTTGAACGGCTTGCAGAAACCATACACGTAGGGGTCACGCTAACTCCATACAAACATTGGCTAGTAATGCCTAAAATTGCAAAGATGGCAACCAAATCAAATGAGCATGACTTAGGAGAAAACCCTTTAAAAACCTTCCCATTTAGTGTCAACAAATTAGTGCCTCTCTTTTCTCAAGTCAAGGATGTGGAGCCATTAATTGACCATAGCAGAGAAGAGTCCGACTCTTCCGAAGAACAACAAAGATTAGACCTAGGTAGATTTGATGAACTCCTATATTATAACAAAGATTAGGTACTCACAAGAGTCCTAGAATTAGGAGCAAAAATTCCACACGAGCGCGAAGCAGAAACTAATGTCATCAACCCTCAACTAGGAGAACAAAGATTCATCTTAAAAAAAATAACCCTTTTGATGTGGGATATGCTTCCACTTCTGGGAAACATCATGCTACTATCGAAGGGGACCCATCACGAAGACCACACTACAAAGCTTCGTGTAAAGTGAAAACTGAGCGTAAAGCTTCCCCTCCTACCAAATTTGATGAAGAAGAGGACCCTCTGGTTGAAGAAGACATCCTTAAAAAAAAAATCTTGAAGTTGATCTAGAAACTAGCAAACTTAGGCTCTTCAAGAAGAAACATATACAAAGACAAAGACAAAAATAAATCTAACGAGTTTCACTTTGATCCACACACGGACCATACCTTTAAGGTGACTCAAGTACAAAGACCAATGTCACCTACTAAATAGCAACTCATTTAGAAAGAGTTACAATAAATGAAAAATACGCTTACTACATTACAAGAGGGAAATGTAGGTCAGAATAGAAAATATTCGTATGAAGAACTATGCCCTTACCCCTTTGATAAGGACATGTTACAACAACCTTTCCCAAAACACTTTACCGTTCCCAAGTTTGATAAGTATAAATGTAAGAGTGATCCTTGTAATCATATAAAAGACTTTTACATGGCTTCCTAAGAGGTCGCATATAGTGATAACTTCTTAATACGACTTTTTCATCATAGCCTAGGAGCCATGGGATTGGAATGGTTCTATAGTATACCCAAGGGCTCTATTACAACATGGCCTACATTAGTGGAAAAATTTGTATGACATTACTTCTATAATATGGAAAGTAACACCACAATGAACAATTTATGCAATACAAAACAAAAAACCTCATGAGACCTTTGCAAGTTTCTTACAACAATGGCGCTGGTTAGCAATCCGTTTCCCTTATGCATTACTGGAAAAATAGCTAGTGAGCATCTTTGTTCCTAACTTGAACCCAGAAATAGGCTTTCATTTATAGATGCACTGTGGCTCAAACTTCAAAGAAGTCATAGAGAAAGGTGGTCAAATCAAGAAGGCCCTCATTGCAAAAGGTACACTTAAACCATTTGTTAAAGATAAACATGAAGCCAAATCCGCAGACAAACCAAAGTTCTTTAATAAGAACAAGTATGTCATTGGTGATGGCATTACAGACTCCAAAAGTGTCCAAACCGTGCATAAATGCCCACTTTTAAAGCTCTCACAAGGACCTCATCCCAAGGCACCCACTAAACACACGTTCACACCATTAATAGAGTCCTTGTCTGCCATACTCAAGTAGTTAGATAATGGAAAGATAGTGGAATATCCAACTGTGACAGTACCATACCCATAGGATGCTCCAAAACCTGGTTGGTTCAAAGACCATGAATATTGCGACTTCCACCGTGTTAAAGGGCACAAGACAGATAGGTGTTTGAGACTGTGTCATTACATACAAGACCTCATCAAGGAGGGTAAGATCGCTGTGGATTCTCCCCCTAAATCCGGAAAGGGTCCAAATGAGAAAGATGGGTATCTACAAAGAACCTTTTCCTAATCATGCAGATAAAAAGAAAAGGAAACTAGATCACGGGAAAACCTCCAATGACTATAGAACTGCCGCTTATGTTTACCCTACTAATGATAGTCCTTTTGATTCTCTCATAGGATGTATTAGCTCATCTAATGAACAGATCAACACTATCCAGATCCTAGAAAAGAGTTGTGTGGTAGGGATGAGACATGCTTGCTTAATCATACCAGATCCCATGCTTGTCCCTCAGGAAGGTTGAGTATAATTTAATAGATCAGTTAGAGAAAACACCTGCTAGGATATCTATTCTTGATCTCCTCAAAATATCTAATGCCCACAAGAACATACTGTATAAAACATTACAAAATTTAGGGGTTTCGACAGATGTAGATCCCACAAACCTCCAAGCCATGATTACGCACCTAGGCTCCAATGATCATATTACTTTTGATCGCACTGTAATCCCGCATAACAACCCAGAACATAACTTACCCTTATATCTCGAAGTGGTGGTTACCCGTCACAAAATCAAGAGGGTACTTGTGGGTGGTGGATCTGGTCTAAACATTTGCACTTTGAAGCTGGTTAAGTAGCTAGGCCATTCAGAAACAGATCTGGGAGCTAAGACTATCACAATCACAACTTATGACAATGAAGAATGAGAATCAAGTGGGTACTATAGTAGTTCCCATGGAGGTAGGCCCAACTTGTCATGACACGATGTTCCATGTCCTTGACTTGGACCTTCCATAGGGAACATGCTCATGGATCCATGCCATGTAAGCTATTCCACTAAATTTTCATTAGTGCATCAAGTTATGTCATGAAGGTCAAGTGGTTACCATTCTAGGTGACCCAAAACCATTCACACATTGTAGGGCATTGCACAATTTTTCTCATGCGGCTTATGAGTGTCCTTCAGTGGATGTAGTTGTCCCTCTACAAACATAAAGCTATGAAGAAACAAATAGATTCAGAGTCCCTCACTCCTTATAATCAAGACTTTCCTTCATTAGTCAACCCATTCTCTTCATGGGAGGTAATGTTGGCAAAATATGGCCCAGGTGAGCCATTCACTCTTGAACAAGCTTTGTTAATATCAAATCTATCAGTATCTCCTAGAACAAGGGGTAAGCCTTATTTTCAGTTCAAGAGCACTTGGGAGCAGTGTCCTAAACCATTGGAAAAATTTGTCCATAGCGATCTCCTATATGAGGAGAAAATGTTAGAAGATCCTACCAGCAGAGTGCCAGAAGGCACCATGGATTCATGCCATCAAGCACCCCAGTACATCAAAGGTCACTGCATGATGTTTGTCATGGGCTATAGTGGGTTTGGATGTGGCATTAATGCACAAGGTCGGACTAGAGCCTATTCCCATCCCTCATTTTAAGACAGATAAACATGGCCTGGGGATAAGGCCTCATCATGCTCTACCCTCTGAGAATGATGCCACCTCTTCTGAACGTGAAGATGTTTCATCTCATTCTGATAGTGACGCAGATTCCCAATGTAGCCTCTACGAGGATCTTGCTTCCACTAACCTATTCCTAGATTCAAGCAGTCTTGACCTTATCCGAATCCATCCCCTTAAACAAATATCAAGTAGCCCTTGTATATCCTAAACTTATAGATTGGGATCAAAATATTCACGTGCCCGTAGACTTCTTTGAAAATGATGAGGCATTTGTAGAGTTCATGGGACTCAGGGATTCTATTCCAGCTGGGGACCACAAGAAAGGATTTGCAATTCAACTAGACACTTGTGCATACTTTGGGGAAGAAGCAGAGATGTGTGGATGTTTGAACAAGAAGATGATAAGTAAGAGTATAACCACTTCTGAGAAACATAGCAAAAAGGATAGACGAAAATCTCACAGTGACAAACTCTTTGAAAAACTCATAGATAAACAGAACAAAAAATCTAAAGATTGAAGTAGTTTATCCATTTAAAGATGATAATGAGCTACCACATGAGGTCGATCTTACTCTTCCCCCTAATCCTACACACGAATGGAAGATGCTTCTAATATGCTTATTGAGGAAACAATCAACGTCAACATTGGCTCAGAAGAGCAGCCTAGAATGATAAAGTTGGGGGATTCACTCTCAGCTCAGGAACAAAAGATCTTTGTAGAGCTCTTAAGAGAATACGCTGACATATTCACATGGACATATGCAGATATGCCTGGTTTGGACCCAGAGCTGGTTGTGCACAACCTCGTTGTGGATGCCAAACCCATCAAGAAAAAGTTGAGAAAGATGCATCCTAAGGTGGACACTCCTTATCAAAGAAGAATTGGAAAAACTATCAGCTGCTGACTTTATTAAACTTATCGACTATTCAGAGTGGATCTCTAATATAGTCCTAATACAGAAGAAGCCTGTCGGCATAAGAATCTACACTGATTTTTATGACATTAATAAGGCATGTCCTAAGGATGACTTTCCCCTACCTAACATTGACATGATAGTCGATTCCACTGCTGGTTATGAAATGTTGTCCTTAATGGATGGCTTTTCAAGTTATAACCAGATACAGATTGCAAAAGAAGATCAACATAAAACAACCTTCATCACCCATTGGGGGACATTTTGTTTCAAATTCATGCCTTTCGGGCTCAAGAATGCTGGGGCTACTTATCAACGGGCCATGACTGTTATCTTCCATGATATGATGAATGACATCATGGAAGATTATGTTGATGACATCCTAGTGAAATCCAAGAGTAGGAGCAAACACCCTGAAGTAATGAGGTGTATTTTTCAGTGTCTATGGGACTATAAGGTTCACTTGAACCCTAAGAAATGTGTCTTTGGTGTTGTATCAAGAAAGCTCTTAGGGTTCATTTTTTCACAAAGAGGGATAGAAGTGGACCCTGCTAAGGTTACAGCTATCACAGAGATGCCACCACCTACCACTCTCAAATAACTAAGGAGTCTACAAGGGAAAATTCAAGCAATCCATCGCTTTATTTCACAACTTGCAGATAAGTGGCACCCCTTTACCCATTTGCTAAAGAAGGATGTTGCATTCAATTAGGGGCCTGACTGTCAGAAGGCCTTCACATTACTCGAGCAGTACTTTGTCAGTCCACCTGTACTCATGCCACCTACCCTAGGTGAGCCTCTCCTCTTGTACATTTCCGCTACCTAGTTTGCTATTAGTGTACTGCTTGCCCAATATGACTTAGACCATAAAGAGAGAGCAGTTTACTATCTCAGTTACACCTTGATTGCGTATGAATTGAATTATCCGCAAATAGAAAAGGCCTGCTTGGTAGTTGTCTTCACCTTCCAAAAGCTTCGCCATTATCTCTTGAATAATAAAACCAAACTCATATCCAAATTTGACCCTCTCAAATACCTTTTATCCAAACCTACCCTCACAGGCCGAATGGCTAATTGGATCATTCTCCTGAGTGAATTTGATATTGAGTTTGTAAATCAGAAATCCTTGAAAGGACAGGTATTGGCTGATCAGGTTGTAGAAGAACCTCTACCAGGTACAGAACCTTTGTGTCTAGATCTTCCAGATGCATCTATGATGTACATTGAAGAATCTGTAGAAAGACACGTCCATTTTGATGGATCGTTCACCTTCCATAGATAAGGAGCAGGAGTGGTGCTTATCACTCCCATAAGTGATGTCATACCAAGAGCATTCCGGTTGGGATTCCCATGCACTAACAATATTGCAGACTACGAGGCACTCATTGCTGGCCTTAGGTTAGCTATTACTTGGAACATCCGACAACTACGAGTCATTGGAGACTCTCAACTTATCATTAAAGAAGTTAATGATGAGTACAAAGTTAAAGATGAGAAACTCATTCCATATAAGAAAATGGTCAAAACTTTAAAGGAGAACTTTACACAGATCATGTTTGAGCAAAAGCCAAGGTCACATAATAGATCCGTAGATGTTATGGCTACTATTGGGTCTCTGTTATGCATTCCCCCTGAGGAAAGTAAGATGCCTTTCTTTGTAGAGAATTTACAAGTGCCAACATATGATATGTCAGAGTCATGTTTGGCATGTGAAGTTGTTGGTCCCTTATCCCCCTGGTATGACCAAATCTTTCGATACCTACAAGATGGACACTTTTCCACCAGACATTACTCATTCTGAAAAGAAAGCCCTTATCCATCCCAGAGCCCATTATACCCTCTTAGCAGGCACCCTTTATCATTGTGGCTATGATAGGAATCTACTTCGCTGTTTGGATGTTGCTAATTCTATCCATGCCATTAAGGAAGTATATGGTGGTATTTGTGGAGTGCACACCAGTGGCATGGTCTTAGCTAAGAAGCTATTGAGAGTAGGCTATTATTGGCCTACCATGGAATCATATTGCTGCAACTTAGTAAAAAAGTGTGAACTATGCCAAAAATATGGAAACTTAATACAAGCGCCAACACAAGCCTTGCAGCCTATTGCAACACCTTGGCCATTCTCTAAATGGGGCCTAGATCTCGTAGGGAAGCTCCATCCTTCTTCCTCAGATGGTCATACTCACATCATCACTACCACCAAATATTTTACCAAATGGGTAGAGGCTGTCCCTCTTACTTATGTCACTAGTGCACAAATTTCAAAGTTTATCATGAACCATCTCATCTGCTGTTACGGGATCCCTTCAGCCATTGTCACTGATAATGGTAAATCCTTCAAAAAAAAAATGGTTAAAACCTTGTGTCAATGTTTCCATATCCAACTCAAGTGGTCTACCCCCTATTACCCTCAAGGTAATGGATAGGTAGAAGCTACTAATAAAACCCTTGTGCAGATTATGGAGAAAATGGTCAGTAAAACTGGTTGTAATTGGCACTTATAGATACATCCCGCCCTCTGGGCCTATCAAACTTCCATTTACACTCCTACTGGTGTGACCCCATATTCACTCGTCTATGGCACTGAAGCCATCATACCTCTAGAAGTGGAGCTTCCTTCCCTGAGAATATCTCTCAGAGACTATCTTGATAAAGACGAGGACTATAGAGTTGCTCAACTATTAGAGTTGGAACTATTAGATGAAAGGTGTATCAGAGCGCTCAATCACCTGAAGGTATATCAAAATAGAGTATCGAGAGGATATAACAAACGCATCATTCATCAGTAATTTTATGTAGGTGATCTAGTCTTGAAATAAAATCAGAAGAACACCGTCAAAGAAAGAGAAAAGAAAGGTAAGTTTGAGGCTAACTGGCTAGGTCCTTATGTAGTAGTTGCAAAGTATGGATCAGAGATCCTATAAACTTACATACTCGGATGGTGAAGAGCTTCTAGAACCTATGAACACCATGCACCTCAAGCGGTTCTATGCTTAAGCATGACGAGAATATCAGATAAGAACTAAAAAATAGAAAAACAAAGAAAAAACAAGCAAAAAAATGGAAAATTGAGAAAATAGTAAAGAAAAAAATAGGTCGTCACATGTGAAAACCATGCAATTGTGGCACAGTGGGCAGGTCTTTTGGTGAAAACCAGTTTTTCGGCTCTCAAGGAAGATTCTCCAGACACAAGTCACTCTTACAACAGGACGGGTAATCGTCACCACTTTCTAGATATGACTTCCTTTGCTAGGTCTAAAAACCCTATTAAAGCTACCTTTGCCAAGCCGTGATCTGGCTTATTTTCTCTTATATCTACATGAAGGACATTGCCTTTGCATACTCCCATCTAACACTGAGAGCAACCTTCACATTTTCACCTTCTCATACATACACATGTGGCATTATGCCTTTTGTATATTCCCACATCACGCTGGGGGCATCCACGCTTCTTTGTTCTTGTACATTACTTTCAGAACATGACCTTAGAAAATGCAAAAACATTCAGAAAATGGATATGAAAAATCTAAACATTCAGAAAATCTCCCCTTTTGAGGATGAAGCTACAACAACCGCACAACGTTGTCTTAGAAAACAATGTGAACAGTAGCCTTAAAAAAACTTATCTTTTTAGATAAACCCAAAAACATTAGAAAATATATCAATGCTGTCCCACAAAAACAAGGTAATAATTTAATTTCTTTTAGTTGTTGGTTTGTATAGTTTTGATTGTTAATATTTTTCGTGTGATGTTGTGACTCATTTGCTTAGCATGGGTTGGATCTTGTTTGAAATAATTATATATGGCATTTGATTCATTTGTAGCTTGTATGCATTTATTAGGGTTCATTTTACTTACTTAGATTAAAGTGTCAATTTGATCTTTGTAGTATGCTTTGTCAATTCATGTGTTTACATCATAAGTTGTGTTGTGTTGTATAGGTACAATTGTTTAGCTTTGTTAACTTTTTCTTGTGTATTTGTCTTGTGCACAGTTGTTTGTTATCACATCTATCATCTATCATTCATCACATATAAAACATCATCTACTACATCATATATATATAAAAATGCTAAGTATAACATCATGCATGTATGCTAAGCTAATCATCACATATCGTATCATCAATGGGGGCAAGAGGGGTTGCACATAATCACAAATCTATCCCCCCCCACACCAATATCATCTAGTATCATCCCAAGTGCTAGAATAAGAACTCAGAAACATCTCATAAAAATCTAAAAACATGTGATACTCTCTATGGATACATCATCATATGAAAGCATGAAACATACACATCTCTCAATCTAAGGTATGTCACATACATAGAGGAAAGGGAAATCATACAAATCATAATCACAGTATAACATACAAAATCATCATTAAAATGTTCATATAATACATGTATAATTGTCCATGTCAATACTCAAATGTACATCATCGATACAATATGCCATCTAATAAGGGCATGTATCAAAAGAATCAAGCCTTCATCAAGAGGCGTCATCAAAATAATGGTACATGAAATTATACATCAAAATCAGCCTTCATAAGAGGCATACATACAATACATCTATACAAAAGGAGAAGTAAAGAGCTCAACCACAAGCTCTCGCCCTTGCCAGGGCTCCCAGGACCATGACCTGGAGGTCGGAAGAGTGGTGGCTGTGATGGACCAGCACCAGGGTATCACCCTGTTGTCTAGATGGCTACTGTCCAATCGACTGCTCTGTAATAGGCTGTCAAACTGATCTAATTGAATGACCTGATCAACGTGACCTAGAGCCTGTTGCACTCACATTTGACTGCTCAAAAGGAACCACTCATTGCTCTGTCAGGACTTCCCTAAAGTAAGCAGTCCTATAATATAAAGCCTCACCGCCGGACCTCATGGCATCACGTATCAGATCAACATCTCCAGAAGTGATAGCTACCTATAAGGTGACATCTCGCTCACATATCAACCTGCCACCGTTAGCCTGAGACTATCTAGAATCAGTGGCCTCTCGATCTCTATCTATGGTAATCACCTGCACCTGGGCTTGTGCCTGATCCCTCTATGTAATATAGCCCTGTGATTGTGCCTGGGCATGGTCCCTCTGAGTAACAACCATCTGCACCTGGGTCTGAGACTGATGTAAAAGGCTCAATATCTGAGCCCCCTATGTGGCCATATCACTAATCCTGACTTTACCATAGGGTACTATCACTGCCTTGAGTGGCCTGTGCTCTAGCTTGATCTCTCTCCAATGTCAAAATATGTACCTGAGCATGTGCCTGATCTCACTCTACTATAAGGGCCTGTACCTATGCCCTGGCTGCATCTCTCTCTCCAACCACCTGTAACTAAACAAAAATTGCCACCTGTAACTATTGCTGAAGGGTAGCCAGCTGTCCACCATCCCCACCACCCTTGAAGCATGAGGTGCTGGGCCTTGCTCTAGAAGTACCTGCTGAAGAGGGGTGTATATCCCATTGGAATACCTACTGGGGGCAACTCTATGTCAGCTGCCCTGAACACCTATCATGGCCTAGGCCTGGGGCCCTGTCCCTGTGGCTGCTGTAATGTTGGACCCTGTCCCCTGCCCCTCACATACTGGTGTGAGTTGGGACCACCATCATCATCATCATCACTGTCATCATGGCCAATGACTCCACCCTTGCCACCACTAGGAGGCCCACTGGAGGAGCTCTCACACTGGCGTTATACGCCACCCTGGAAACAGTCAAATCGGCATGGGAGCACACCATGATACCATGACACATACTCAGGTGTAGTACCCCGGATCTCTAATCTGTCTCAGTGGCACCCACATAGCAGGTACCACCTGTCAGAAACTGGCCAGTGCTCTATCTCGGGCAATCTATGGACCCATATCAACGTACTCTCGGGCCCTGCGAGTGTACCACCTATCTGGCCCAGGAACATCCTAGGTACTGCCAAACTGCCTCTAGCACCGATCCACCCTGTATAACTCCCGCATATAGCTGCGGTTGCCTAATATAAAATGCTCCACTGTGGTAGTACTGAGCTCTAAACCATCCTCGGGCCACTGGAAATGTCTGTAAGGCCTCCAAACCATGGAAGCCTGCTGTAACTCATCAAGCTCACGGCGATAGTGATATGCATCCCCCATATATGGCCACACATCATCCCCTGTCGGGACCCATCCCATCGTAGAAGGCTCCTCGGGAGCCTGAACTCTCAAAACACCTAAAGGGTGACCAATGGCAATGTGGTCCCACGCCTAAATCTGAAGCAAGTGGGTTGGTCCTACCATCTTCTGATGGTAGTAGGTAATCAAGTGAAGGTCCCACTATAGATGTGCTAGGATGCACTGACCCCAACAGTAGGTCTCTCTCTCTACCAAACCGTGTATCACTCCAAGGAGGTTGAGTGAAAATGAAGCACCAGTCTTGTCAGGGAATAAGACTCCACTGATGAAGTCCATCATATAGACCACTACTCGGTCTAGCTCTAAGTCCTCAATGCACCATGATAGCCTAATACTCATCCCACACTGTGGTATCGTCGAGACACCAAAAAACTCTATGATATATCATTGAATATCAGTCCAACGGCTTGTAGACTGGATAAGCTTCCCCTGAATCGGGACCCGCATAATACACCACACGTCCTCAAGAGTAATAGTAATCTCCCTGGTCAGGAGCCAAAAGCACCGACTCTCACTGTGCCATCACTCTGCTATAGTTGTTAAAAGGCCATGATCTAATGTGATCTGGGGCATCTCAGCCACATGAGCCAATCCCATCACATATAGAAGGCTATCCAAAATCACTCTATCATCATCATCAAACTGGGCCTCTATCGTCGCTAGCTGACCATATCTCTCATGGGTCTAAAGGACGGGTAGTATACGCTGCAAACAAGAAAACACACATGTATCAGTTAAACATTTCCATCTATCTATCAAAAATTTTTGGTAGGTCACTATTCTTCTATCTTATTTCCTAGAAACTTTCACTTTCTTCTAAGTTTGTCTTCTTTTCTCCTTGGCCAGTTTGCCAGAAGGATGTTCTCATTTTTTTGACACGTGCGTGCCTCCTTCGACGCCTGCACACCCATCCCAATGCATACACGCCTATCACCCCACATACGTGCCCCTCTATTTTTTTCTCACCCATCCCGATGCCTACATGCCCAGTTTGACGCTAACACGCTTGTCTCCGCATATGCACGTGTGTGTCCCCGTATTCCCCCACCCAAAACATGTACATGACCCTTTCGATGGATGTACGTACGTGCCCCTGTCTTTTTCCCTCCAACGGCTATGTGTGTGCGTATCTATTTTTTTTGACAGATATGTGTATGTGTACCCGTTGGTTTCGACTCATGCATGTATGTGTATACGTCATCGACGCATGTGCATGCATGCACATACATCAAAATTCTCCTATCTAGCCTAAAAAACCCTAAAAAGTGCATTAAATGTGTAATTTACAAGGAGGGATAGGCCACTCACGTAGGGTCCATCCGCGGGGTCTCGCATGAACTCTTGGATGCGATCTGCTCGTCTCCTCCTGCTTGGTAGTCTCGCCATCTCACTCCAGGGCTATCACTCTCACTCGCGGTAAAAATTTGTAGGAACTCTGGTACAAATGAATTGATCGCGATTGATTTACCCCCCCGGGTGGGTATATTAGGCTACTGTGATGCCTCAGGGGCATGTTTTCTCCTGCCTATGATCGTTCTAGCCCTTCTTCTATCCGCCAAAATGATTATTTTTATTAAATAATTATTTTTGGCTTGTATTTCTTCTCGCCGGGCCACTTTCTGTGCTCCCTGACACCTTTGCCTTTTCCTTTAGGTAGTTGCACATTTTTTTATGAGATCTTTGATCTCTTATACAAATTCTTCTGACCAATCAACAAATTTAAAAATTGTAAAACCATCTAAAAAACCAAAAACATTGAAATACTTTAAAAATGGACTAAAAATTGGTAAAACGCTCATCTGCAGCTGAAATTTGTGTCTCTTGCATGGAACTCATCCCATATCTTGCTGACATTTTCAAATATTTTGAAACAAGGACTCACGGATCATCTAAATCTTCAAACATCTACCAAAGCTACAATGCTTACTTCATCTGTACTCTGGGGCACTCTCAGTTGCCTGGTACTATTTTCATCAGTGCACATTACTTTTTCACTAGACCCAAGTGTCCTCCATATTTTCCCTTGCATATACACATTGCTTGGGGCATCATCCTTCACCCTTGTCATTTATCAGAACATTTGGGACTACATCTCGATAACAAAATATTTGTGCAACTATCTTGAACGTTGTTGGTTTAAGTGTGTGTGATTGTACTTATTTCCCTGTTAAGTGAGATTGTTTATTTCTCGTATTGCATTACATTCATGTATGTTGCATGGAGTTGGCTATTTTTAGCATAGGATAGTTGTTTGTATCTTGGATTTTCATGTCATTTTACGCCTCCTTCATATGCTTACATTTTAATAAGGACTGATGATGAGGATTCTAAGCAAAATGATGATTATGTATTGTTTCTATAAAGCATTGGTTTGTGGATAGCTCAATACCCCTTTTTTACTTTCTCCTCTCCTTTCTTCTCACCTTCTCTCCTACTTTATTTTTTGATCGTCGATTGAGTTTCTTCGTCACCCCATCGACACTCGAGGGGGCATCCTTCATCCTTCATCCTATTAATTTTTCTTCTACCCCTTCAAAATTTTCTACTCGTTTACAGTTTGTCTACTTTCTTTGAAGTGATGTAGCTTGCATCACCCCAAAGAGGGGAAAATGTAGACACCTATAGTTTGATCAAAGCACTATTATTTCTAATATTGCACTTATTATTCTCTTCCTTGCAAATTGAAGATACCTCGTCAGTTAGATCTATCTAACTCCCCTCTTATGACACTCTTTTGGTTGTATTTCCTCTTGTACACTAATTAAGTAGGTTATAATAACCTCTTCTTGGCTAATATTCTCTTCTTTACCACCTCTATTAGCTCCCTGGAATATCAATCCACTTCATTGGATTGATTAGGCCTTTCAGAACCCTCCTAGAAACCTAATTTCTCTCTAAATAGGATTAATTACCCTCTAAACATGGTTAGCTAGTCTTAACCATGATCAACCTCTCTCTAAAACTAGTCAAATCTTACTTTGACTTGCTAATTAACTTGTTGACTCCCTTTTAGTCCCACATGCACCAAAAAGCCTCCCATTTCCCAAATGGAAAACTATAAATAGCCTACTACCCCCCTCTCATTTCTAAGAACACTTCTTCCCTCTAACCTAAACTATAGTATTATTGCTAGGATTAGGAGTTTCATTTAATTCTATTGAGCTATTTGATTTGATTTTGCATTTCTATCACATGGAGTAAATGGGAAGAATCATTGGCCTTGAAGCCATTAATGGTGAGATCCCATTCTCTTGAAGCATAAACTGATTGCTTAGATCCTTTTAGGTTCATTTACTTTAAGCTTTCAAGAATAGAGGTTAACTTCATTTGTTTAAATTGCTTGTTTACTTCAAATTGATGCATGCAAATAGGATTCCTTGCTCAATTATTATCATATGGTCCATTGAGGGGCATTTTGCACTAAGCTTTGGGGTTCTTGAGTGTTTCTCACCCCATTTCAATAGCTCTTGCTAAACCTTTCATTGAACACACCCTCCAATTTGTAAAATTTGAATGTTTGGGCCATTTTGGCTTGTTGTAGTTTTTTTAAAGCATTCTCGAAGCTTGTAAAAGGGTAGAAGGAGGCAATATGTGGTGTGTTAGGTCCTCTCTAGGGTCATAAGTCATGAAAAGAGCTAGTCATGCTAAACTTAAGGCATTTTAGGTAAAGGCAACCTCCTAGAGTGGAATTTCATCATAAGTCAGGTTTGTAACTGAACTAATGAGTAAGAACCTCGAGTAAGTGGTGATGGAGAGAAATTAAGAAGCATAATGTAACTGAAACCACTAATTATATCTGGATGAGAATCAAAGTGTGAAGTTTCAAGAAGAATAGTGAAGGAGGAAAACTTATTTTGTGATAAGTTCTTGCATGCTTTTTGTGCTTATATTTGTGCATGTTAGAGTTTCTTGATCTCAGAGTTGAGTGGAAGGTGATTTTAAACTTGGTTATGAGCATTGAGTTCTATTGAATTGATTTTGGAGTTTCTTATGTATTATTACTCTTTGTGATTGTTGGAGAATTTGTGCATGGTTCGGTGTGCATGGTTTATGATCTTGTGTTTGAGCATGTTTGTACTGATCCACATGCAGAGTGGACTGTCATGTTATTCAAGACTTTGAAGATGTTCATCTTGATGTTGAATGTCATTGCATGTTGAAACCCTAAGTGGCTTGTGATTTTGGTAAACAATGAGTTGTAGGTGGTAAGAAATATTTTGGTTGAGCATTTATGGGATTCCTTAGTGGTTAAGTGAGTGATTGAAGGTGTTGATAAACAAATACAAGGAGTTGAGGACATATACATGTTACTCTTAGTGTAAAATCACAACACCCCTGAATGGCCAAAGATGTGAAGTGGTTAAAATGGGGCATTCGGTGTGATTGCATAACATTGGATAATCTCTCAAGTTGTGGGACTTGCAAACCTGAGATGATCCTCTAGAGAAAGTTGGTTCTTATTCCTAAAATACTTGTCATGAGCTACTCTAATGTAGGAAAAAACTAAACTATCCTAATCTATCCATTCCAAGGAACCAGAGAGAAAGAGAGGGTGAAAGAAAAGTCTACACTAAAGCGTTGATACACCAGAGAAGGAAAGGGGTGAGATTCTCTATTGAGGGAGGATGAACATGGGAGAAAGGAAGATGGGAAGGTCAGATAGAAGTGACACAAACCCATACCCTAATCCATGATCAAAACTCCATGAAACACAATGAACTAAACTTGCAAATGTGAAGTACATGCACATAAAACAAATTTGAAAGGGAGAGGCACAGAGAGACAACAAAACAATGCAAAGGGTTGAAGAAACACCACAAAAACACATTTTATTGCTCTATATGGGTGCACAGACCATTACGTTTCTGCTTAGAGGCACAAAAATTCTTTCCATGCATAGGAGAAGGTTTTCAACTCAAAATGGAGTTGGGAAAATAATTTGACAGAGTTTCCCTACGCCCAGAATAATCTCTCCTTTTCAAATGAGAAGTGTTACAATATATAGAAAGAATAAGAGAGAGAAGAGGGAAAATTCGAATCCTGTTTCAACTACCACGGGATATGCATTCAATCTTGCCTTGAAGACTCAACCGCTATCAATCAATGCCTTTCTCAAATCTTCCCCAAATTTGTCAGTTCTGGCTCCCTCTATCTGTCCGGCATATTGAAGAAGAATGACGGATCAAATCAAATCAGATCTAGTAGTTGGAGAAATCAGGCTTTGTATTGATGTCCTAGAAGAATATTTCCCATCTTTCATCACCAACACCTGTAAAAAATGATATTTTATGTTTTTAAGGCATAGAGGGCGTCGAGACATTTCTAAAAAATCTTCTCCCGCCCAAATCTGAGTTCTCAATCAAAATATATGGTCATTTGAATTTTTGGGTTGCGGGCGTGTAATATTTAAATGAGTATGTATGTACCAGGTCCACGTGGAAGCTCTACGCTCATTTGAGATTTGACTCCTTCCTTTGCTCTTGGAATAGTTCCCATGTGACACATGGTGGCATCTGCATGTTTCTCTATTTCCTTTGTATTCTTCGAGAGTCTTTTCTGTGGGCGGAGGCATTGTATCTGACCCAAGATACGTGGAGGATTTGCACATGTTTAGAAACTACCCCCAAAATTTTCCTTTAGAGTAGCACGGATACAACACGTGGAGACTTCTATGGGCGTTTGGAATTTTAAACGGTTGCCCTCACCTTTTCGAGCTTTGGGACATGCAGAAGGACCGTGCTCATTTGACAATCTACTTAGGGTCCCGCTTTTGAATGTGCACTGTTTGGAGACTTGGCACCTTCCACCTTCATTCATTACTTAGCCATTTTAGGCCCATTCTTTTTTGACCTTTGTTGACGATTGGCTACATGGAGGGCTGGCGCAAGTTTGAGTCTCCGCCTTGGGCTCCCATTTTGGAATTACGTTGAGCCGACACTTGGCCCCTTCCGCCGAGTCGAAGACTTTTCAACGGCCGGTGTAAATTTTTGGAGCTCTGGATACATGGAGGCTTGGTGCTTGTTTCAACCTACCCCTTTGGTTTTAAAATTTGGAGGTGCACCATTTGGATGCTTGGTAGCTTCCACTGTATCCTCCATACTTAGTCCATTTCGGGGTCTATCTTGAACTATTTCAGAGCTTAAAGACTTTGAATCTTCGCCGTTTCTTTTCCTTTGAGTCTGTAGTTCCTTTGACACCACTCGGCCTCCTTCCCAAACCCTGCCATTCCATTTCTAAGCCCATATGTAATTTGTTTATTGGATTTGATGCATGTATTTTCTCAACATAGTTGTTTCTTGAATTTCTTCTTGCATGCGGTCGTTTGATATTTTGCAAGCCCCGCCACTCCATTATAAAGTCCCTCTACAACCTTGTTTGTCATCTTGGAATGTGAGCTCGCGGGTCTTAGTCATTTCCTTCATAATTTCCTTATGTGCAGGACTTGTCTTGACCAAATTTGCTGGGGTGGCGAATTTGGGATAACAATTACTTTATCTTACATGTTGGGATTTCCTTGAAAAACTTGAACTAGGACTGTGTTTGATAGTTGATCAAGGTGAAGCTCTCTTTGTCACTATATTCAATGAGTAAAGAGCTTGGCATTAATGGGATGAGTGTAGTATTGAGTGGCTCAAGTAAATAAGGAAGCCTTCTTTCGATGTAAGACTGTAACTCTACAAACTGAGAAGTGAGAGGTTTTAACACTATCTCTAACATGCATAATGGAATGATTTTGCTTGGTTAAGGGTAATATAATTGTTATTATGAATCAATACTAGAATATAACTAGGTAGGAGGATGAAAAAAACCTCAAAGTCAAATTTGGGATCTTAAAACCAACAAGGAAGAAAGATATATTTGCTTCTCTCAGGCTATACTGTAGCCTACAGTTAAGATATAGCTAGGGCATGAAACTTGGAGACTCAAACATTATAAATATGTCTTAAAATTCTCAAGATAACATGCAAATTGATATGTAAACCTCAAACTTATGAAATTTACCATACCAAAAACTATTACTGTTCTACTTTTCAATTTCAAAAATGATAGTATTTTAATTAATTGTGAGCAAACTGAAACTTAGAACTACTTTGCAACAAGGAAATTAACACAATTCAACATAATATTTATCCTAGAAACCCTCAAGTTGAGAGAAAACCAACCAAGAAGGGAAATTGCTCCTTCCTAAATTTTATTGGCTAATTATAAATGAATACAAATTACAACGAGAGGAAAGGAAGTAAAACAATGTAAACACCTCCCTTCTATACTTGGTTGCTCTGTTTCTACGCCTTCTTCTACAAAAAAAATCCAACTCCAATGGTTTCTCTCTCACACTCTTGCATTAAAAATTTATTTCCAATTCCTAGCCTATGCTCCTCCTTAAATAACATACTTGTCATGTTCTCTTGTGCACTGGAGAATGAGAAACATCCTTTTAGGAAGAAACACGGGTGGGACACTTGAATTCTCTGATCGTTAACGGTTTCATTTTTGTTTTTCAACCATAAGTGACATGGCCGCTGATGTCTACAGAATGGCGATTACGTAACTGCCATTTTGTGTAGGGGGAAGTTACACAACTGTCACTCTGCATAGAGGGGCAATTCTGTAACTCTATAGTCTGCTCTTAATTCTACTCAATTTTCCTACTGGATCTTGTTGTTCTGTTGAAGTGGTGCTCTTCTAAATCCCTATGGATCACACCCCCCCTGCTCATGAGGATTTTGGTCCCAAAAAAGCTTAGTGGGGAAGTAGATGAGGAAATAATTCCCTCACTTGCTCCTTTGAGTACCATCAGGCCTTACTTGGTGTCTTCCCTTTTAGTCCAACCTACCAAGACTCCCGTGAACCTTTCCTTGTCTCTTTAATCTTTTGTTGCAGCACTACATCCTCCTCTATTTTTCCTTGTGAGTCCAAGAAGCAATCTTCTATGGAAGGTAACAATTGAAACTCTTCTTCTTTGTCAAGCATTGATGGCTCATATAGGTGCAAGTTCTCACAATTTACTACTGAGTACATCTGTATGAATGGTGACAAATCAGCCTGAAGGAATTTTCTCCAACCTGCTCCAATATAGTGAATGGTCCATATTGTAGTGGCTTGAGTTTCTTTGCTTGGCCTTGTAATCTCTCCTTGCTCAAGTAAATCTAAACCTTGTCTCTAACATGAAGTTTGTGCTCTCTTATATGTTGATCATGTCTAGCCTTATACTTGGCTTGAGATCTTTCTAACTGTTCTTTCACCTTGAGATGGATTTACCGAATCCTCTTAATGAATTTTGTTGCCCTAGTCACCTCTAAATCACATATCTCCCCTTCTTCCTGCTGCCCAACTGCTATGTCCAGTGGATTTATAGGTAGATATCCCAAACATGCTTTAAATGGTGACTTCATAGTGGATGTGTGTACTGCTCGGTTGTAGGAATGTTGAATGTAGGCTAAGGACTCATCCCAAGTTTGTGGATATTTGCTATTATATCCTCTTATCAGATGTGCCAAATTCCTATTTACCACCGCAGTTTTTCCATTTGTCTGTGGGTGAAACGATGTGCTTCTCTGTAACTTGGTGTCCATCTTAGTCCCACAAAATTACTCCAAAACTTCCCTCAGAACTTTGAATCTCTGTCAAAAACAATAGATTTTCACAAACCAAAATGCACCCATACACTAGCAAATAAAAGTTCAACTGCCTCATATTCTTTTAGTATCTTTTTACATGCCATAAGAACACACATATTACTGAATCTATCTAGAACAACATATAGATAATAATGGCCATGTTTAGACATAGGTAGTCTCCTCCTACAAAATCCATAGAAATATCTTCCCATGGATGAGTAGGGACCAGTAAAGGCATATACAAACCTTCCTTCCTAATTTTAGGCTTGCTCGTACAACAAAGTTTACATCCTCTTATGAATTTAGACACTTCTTCTTGCATATTGGGCTCAATACATGTAATTTTGCAAGTGGGCCATGGTCTTGCCAACACCAAAATGTCCTACTACTTTCAAGGTATGTGCTTCCCTTATCAATAGAATTATTTCTTCCTTTGTCACATAAAGCTTCCCCCATCGCGTAGAGCAGCCCGTCCTTGACATAAAACTATTTAATTCCTCATTCTTTTAACCCCTTGGGAGTGCTACAACTTCTTAAATGTTACACCATAAAGTCTTTGTCCTAGGCATATGCCTCTCTATAATCTTACTTCGTGAAGGGATCGATCTGAGAGATAGTGGCTCCAAGCAGGAGGACTTCTCCTATTTTTGTGGGTGTCCTAGACAACATGTTTTCCACTAATTTTATACTACCATTCTTGTATTTGATCACCAAGATGGAACTTTTTAAGGAACCAAATCCATTTGTAGTGCCTTTTCTGCTCCAATTTGGACTATGCTTGCAAATAGCTGGAGAGGTTTGTGGTCAGCTGTGCACAAATAGTTTTCTTTTCCCCAACAAATAATGCTTCACATTTTGTTTAATTACCTAAACTAGCGCAATACATCATCCTCATCATATACTAGAATATCCTTTAACTGCTCGAAGTGAAAGTGTTTCATGAATGATTGCCTACTGGGTTTATGTCCCTGAAGAAAACACTACTGCCCATAGCGTAATCACTGGCATCTGTCTCTACTGCAAAGGGTTGCTGCAGATTATGAAGATCAAGCACTGGAGCATGACTAATCTTATATTTCAATAACTCAAAAGGATTTCTCTTTTTCCTTTACCCCAGTCAAAACCCTTACTCTTTGCAGCCACTATGTGTATAGGTGTTGCAATTAGTGGAGAAGTCAAAAATGAACTTCCACATGTATTGTACTGCTCCCACAAAACTCCCAGTCTCTATGGCTCTTGTTGGTGTTGGCCAACTGGTGATGGATTTCACCTTCTTTGGATTCACTCGTAGTGATCCTCCTCCAACAACGTGCCCAAGGTTTTGATAGAATGACAATTGTGGTCCAACACTGCTCCCACAAAAATTCTAGTCTTTGTGGTTCCCGTTGGTGATGGATTCCACATTCTTCTAGTGCACTCATAGCTCTCCTCCTCTAACTGCATGCCTAGGATAGATAAGTGGCCGTTTGGAAAATTCACACTAATTCATATTGCATAACAATTGTATCTCTCACATAACTTGCAAGACTTGCTGAAAATGTGTTAGATGCTCCTCCCATGTGGCACTAAAAATCAGAATATCATCCAGATATACAATGACACATGAATATATGAATTCCATCAATACATCATCCATTAATCTCATGAATGTAGTGGGTGCATTACATAAACCAAATGGAAGTACTAACCACTCATACAAACCCTGTTTTGTCTTGAAGGCAATCTTCCATATATCCTCCTCCTTTATCCTGACTTGGTGATAACCCAAATTGAGATCCAACTTTGTGAAAAACTTTGCATGTCAAAGTTGGTCCAAGAGGTCATCTATGCGAGGAAGTGGATATCTGTTCTTTATGGTGATCTTGTTCAAATCATGGAAGTTGATGCACATTATCCAAGAACCGTCCTTCTTTGGCACCATCACAATAGGTTCTCAAGGTGCTTGGGTGTATCACCTCTTGGTTTAATAGTTCCTAGAGTTTTTTCTTTACTTCATATACTCTCCAGCAAGGATTTCCTATACAACCCGATGTTTGGCAGAGGGGAATCTGGAAACAACTGAATATCATGTTCTACTCCCCCATTTTTATGGTAACCCACTGGGAACCTGACAATAATTCCTGAAAAGATTGAATAATACTATCCAAATCATTTTTTCCTTGGATATGAATATCTTTGAAACTTCTACCCCATCTAGTTTATCCTTTAACAAAATTAAACAAAACTGATTATGAGTTTCCTGAATAAGTCATTTTTGCTTAGATTAACACTCACCATAGTAACACATGTCTTACGCTGGTGTGCCCAGAATGTTGTAGCTAATCCCATCCTTGATCCATCTGTATCATCGGTTCTACCTTCTCATAGAATATGAGCATCCCTAATATACAAGTAACGAATCCTGAAAACAACATCAAATGCATCAAGTGGAATTACATCAGCTTCCAATACATCTATATACTAAGAATTTATCCCAAACGTGAACTTACATCTTCTTGTTACCTGAATTTCTACACCCTTCTTCACCCATCCCAAAAGATATGGATGTGGATGTTTGTAAGTTTTAAGACCAAGCTTCTTTACAACCGCATCAAAAATCAAGTTAGAGTGAGAACAAGTATCAACCAAAACATTTACCTTTGTTCTTTTGATTTGGATTTTGATCTGAAATAGCTTACTCATCTCTACCTCTTGCTCTTGGCTGTTCATGTTGGTGGCCATGCATCCAAGCCTCTCATATACATCTGAATCATCCTCTATTTCCACCTCACCATCTGTCTTTACAGTGGTCATGGATTTATTTGAATCCTTGGTTTGGTTCTTTGGGTGTAACTCCAAATGTAACTTCCAACATGTAGCGTCAATATGACCATTGATATCACAATTCTTAGGATCTTTACAAGTAGTTCTAAGTTTCAGTTTTCTCACAATTAATTAAAAGACTGTCATTTTCAAAATTGAAAGTAGAACAATAATAGTTCGTGGTCTAGTAAATTTCCAAAATTCTAGGTTTATAGATCATTTTGGTATCAGAGCTGATAATTATCCAGGACTGCGGTATTCGTTCTTGTGATTTGTATGATAGTGACAAGGTATAAAGGAAAAGAAGTGTTACCTTTCAATCTATACATATCTACAAAGAAGTGGAAACAGATAATTCAAGATCAAATGGAGGAAGATAACTTGGTCCTTATAATTAAGATACTAGATACCATGATGGATAGGTTATATAGACACCAACAAGAGATCTCAGATCAGAAAAATATGACTTAAGTCAAGCAAGATTCCATGGAATCAGTGGTCTGAGCCTTGGCCAAAAATTTTGGCATAGGAAAGATCCACGATGAGGAAGAAGATGTAGAAGAGCATGAAGAAGAAAATCCAGTTATAAAAGAGAAGGTAAAATTTGATCATGCTCCTTTTAAAGTTGAAACTAAGGTTGAGATAAAAATATTTTAATGAAAACTAGATGAAAAGTTTCTTGATAAATGGTTAAAATTTTTGGAAGGACAAACGATTACGCAGGCACAAAGGATTACCTTTGCACGTCTCAAAATGGAAGGACATGCTCGGGTTTGGTGGGAAATCCACCTAGACACTTGTGAGAAGAAGAAACATCCTATTGTCAATACTTGGGAGGGTTTTAAATAATTTCTTAGAGTTAACTTTTATCTTATTGGCCATAAGACTGGCCAGATGATTAAATGACAGTATTTTTGACAAGACAATGGTCAAAGTGTGCATGATTATACTATGGAGTTTTGGAGACAAGCCATGTTGTTTAATATAGACTTAGAAAATGAGGATATTATGACCAAGTATTTGGGAGGATTTCACACTCACCTTCAAAGGAAGGTCATCTCCATGAAGCCCAATGATATCAATGAATATTGTGTGCAAGAATATCACATAGATGATGAAAGGAAGCAAGGAGAGGTGGAGTCAAAGAAAAAATAATAAAAAAATCAGCTGAAGAAAGAGTAGGGACAAACAAGTAACAAAGGTAAATGGAAGGGGAAAGGTAAATAAACTACCACTAATTTGAATACGTGTAAAGATCCTAAGAATTTTTGTAAGAATTGTGATATCAATGGTCATACTGATGCTACATGTTGGAAGTTACATCTAGAGTTACACCCAGAGAACCAAACCAAGGATTCAAAGAAATCCATGATCGTTGTAAAGATAGATGGGGAGGTGGAAATAGAGGATGATTCAAATGTTGACTAGAGGCTTGGATGCACAACCACCGACATGAACATCCAAGAACAAGAGGAAGATATGAGTAAGCTATTTTAGATCAAAATCCAAATCAAGAGAACTAAGGTAAATACTTTAGTTAATACTGGTTCTCAATCTAACTTGATTTCTGATGTGGTTGCAAAGAAACTTGGTCTTGAAACTTACAAACATCCACATCCATATCCTTTGGGATGGGTGAAGAAGGGTGTATAAATTTAGGTAATAAGAAGATGTAAGTTCAAGTTTGGGATAAATTCTCACTATATAGATGTATTGGAAGCTGATGTAATTCCACTTGATGCATTTGATGTGGTTTTCAGGAGTCCTTACTTGTATAATAGGGATACCATATTCATGAGGAGGGAGACCCTAGAATGGGATTGTGAAATAATTTTATAGAACCACAGGTGGAATTTGAAGAAAAACTTGACAATCCTCACCTAGGATAGGGTAACACAGTTGAGACCTAATTATGTAAGGATAGTTTACAAAGAAATTAGGTGATAATTAAAGAGTTCAAGATTGCAAATTTCCCTTCACCAAGAACTCCTTAATGGGTGTCTAGATATGTATGGTTTGTGAGTAGACACCTCATGCAAAGAAATATATGATAGAAAGTAGACTGTCTTAGGTCTAGATGTAGCTAGTAAGCCACAAAGAAGAAACATAGATTTGTAAGAGGAGCCTACATAATCAAGTGATGAAATTTAGGGTACATCATGAGCATGACAAAGGGGCTTAGAAAGAGTTGAGAGATCCTTGTGGGTTTCTATATAAGTCCTAAACCTTGAATGTTCCACAATACATTGTCTTAAGGCGATAAGAGGGTAATTTTTACAAAGGAAAGGAGTTATATGTTTTAAGTAGTTTTGAGTTCACTTTGTGATCAATCTAATAGTGGTTTGAGGTGGATAAGTAGGGAACATAAGTGGAGGAGATGCATTGAGGCTTGAAAAGCAAAAGTTTCTTGATTTGGACTGGAAACTAGTACAAGCAAGGGGAAGAGCAAGTCAAGGAAAGTGAGCACAAAGTAAGTTTGAAGGAAGAATGATCTAGCTAAGGATTTAATGAACCATTGAAGGATGTATGAAGTGTGAAAAAATAGAGCAAAGTGTTTATGGAGGCCATTTAAGGTGAAATAGTCCCAAATTGTAAGTTTTAAGCCATTCTAGGCTTGTTTATGATCCTCAAATGCAAAGATAGGTTGAAATAGTTGTTTGTAAACCTATTGATAGTTGAATGAATGGTGGTTTTTATATTTCTCTCTACATAATTTGGTATCAGAGTGTGGCATGGAGATTTGAATGAAATTTAAATGTCATTGTGGCTAACAGTGTTGTGTGAGTGTGTGTAGTGGAAAGTGACAGATGAAGATGAGTGAAGAGAAGAGATTGAAACCAATCATAGACCATGGGTATAAGATGCCACAATAGATGAATAAATTAGTAGTAGAGAGAGAATAGGCCAATTAAAAAAAATTCATGAGAAGATAATGGAGCAAGAGCAGTAGATAAGGTTGGCAAGGACAATTTCAGAAAGAAGAGACTTGATGGAAATATGAAAAACAAACAAAGATAAAGAGTCAAGGACTGTTAGGCCTTTGGAATCAAATGATGAAGATGAAGGAAAACCAATAACAAACATGGTTAATATTTTTCTAGAGTTACTGAATCACAACAAGAGGGAACAAGAATAGAGAGAAAAGAAAAGAAAAGAGGAAAGGAATAAGTAGTTAGCAAGAGAGAGAGTTGAGGATGCAAGAAGAGATACACGAGTTGAAGAGAGATGTGGGACAATTGTTGGAGATGATAAAGAGCTAGGAAGAAGTAGAGGAACAAGTTGGAATAGTAGTTAATAAGAAGGCTAAGTGGCCAATAGAGCTATTTGTGGTGAAGAGGAAGAGGGGACATATGAGAAAAGAGATAAGGCAAGAAGAGAGGAAGTTAAAACAAGAAAAAGAAGTTGACAAAGAGGTAGTGTATGAAGAAGAGAGGGATGAAGTGAAGTAGAAGAGTGATGAAGAGTAAGAGCTCATTGATGGAGATTCTCAAGAGGCTCAAGGTCCTTCAAATTTCAAACTTGATAGTGTCTTTGAATATGTGAATGCAAGTACACGAAGAGAAGAAGAAGATGCAAGAAATGATGCCTTGAATGAAGAGATAAAGAACAAGAGTGAAAAAAATCTAGAGGAAGAAGTTTGTTGGAAAGCTCAAGCTCACTGTGGATTAATTAAGAGTGACAATGCAATAGTTAGTATAATGAAGGGATCATGGAGAGATCTCACAAGCATGTGGAGCTGGATAAGTGGAGAAGATGAGGTGAAAGCTAAGGAAAAATCTAGAGAAATAATGTCAAATGAAGAAGACAATGAAGATGAAGACCCAAGGTGAAGGAAACAAACAAGAACATGATGAGTTACAAAAAATAAAGTAATCTTAGCAAATAATGATAAGAAAAATGATGATTAAGACTACAAGAGAGAAGAATAACTTGAGAAAATATTACAAGAAAAAGAGGAAGACAAAAGCTATAAACGAACCAATGAAATCAGAATTGAGAAGCATCAACAAGTCTAAGAGGAAGACATTGTAACGAACCATTACACCAAAACCTCGAGGCATTAGTGAAATCTACACATGAGGATCATAACATCCCACCACACTTCCGTGGAGCCTGACTCGGGCTAGGTTTGCGCCCGTACTCCCATACGTACGAGCCCCACTTCACCGATGTTTAGGAACCCCACGGGCCCCGACTACATGACGTAACCAACTGATTGGGATTCAAACACAGGTGGTTGCTCTAATACCAAATGTAATGAACAATTACACCAAAACCTCAAGGCATTAGTGAAATCTACACATGAGGATCATAACATCATGAATATTGAATAAGAGAATGAAGAAGAAGAAGCTTATGGAGAGGCTCTATTACAATTATGAAGACCAAGTGTAGAATGAGACCTAGGTAGAGCACATGAAAGAAGACATGAAGCATGAACAAGTTGAAGATGGAGATTAGGTTAGAGTGAAAATGAAGAAGCAAAGAAATTGGAAGAAGAAGAAGAAAATAGAGTTGTGGAGTGCAATCTTTCCTACCCCTGGAGTATGATGCAGGATCATTACTCCTTACATATAAATAAACCATGAAGACATTAATTTTGGCTTGTTAAATGTGTTCATGAGTCCTAGGAGTCATCAAGAGTTAGTCTGTATGGCTAGTCTAGGTTTGGGCCTTTCAAAATTCAAATGGAGCATTTCCCTCCAATTTGCAAAATTTGAATGTTTGGGCCATTTTGCCTTTTTGTAGTTGTTTTAAAGCATTCTTGAATCTTGTCAAAGGGTGGAATGAGGCAATATGTGGCTTGTTAGGTCCTCTCTAGGGACATAAGTCATGAAAAGAGATAGTCATGCTAAACTTAAGGCATTTTAGGTAAAGGCAACCCTCCTAGAGTGGAATCTCATTATAATTCAGGTTTGTAATTGATTTAATGAACAAGAACCTTGAGTAATTGGTGATGGAGAGAATATAAGAATCATAATGTAACTGAAACCACTCATTCTATCCGGATGAGAATCAAAGTGTGAAGTTTCAAGAAGAAATAGTGAAGGAGAAAACTTAGTTTATGATAAGTTCTTGCATGCTTTTTGTGCTTATATTTGTGCATGTAAGAGTTTCTTGATCTCAGAGTCGAGTGGAAGGTGTATTAAACTTGGTTATGAGCATAGAGTTCTAGTGAATTGATTTTGGTGTTTCTTGTGTATTATTACTCTTTGTGATTGTTGGAGAATCTATACATGGTTTAATGAGCATGGTTTATCATATTGTGTTTGAGCATGTCTGTATTGATCCACGTGTAGAGTGGACTGTCATGTTATTCAAGGCTTAAAAGATGTTCATCTTGATGTTGAATGTCATTGCATGTTAAAACCCTGAGTGGGCTGTGACTATGGTGAACAGTGAGTTGTAGGTGGTAAGAAATATTGTGGTAGACTTGATCTATGGAAACATGCATGGGATTCCTTAGTGGTTAAGTGAGTGATTGAGGGTTTTGATAAAAAAATACAAGGATTTGAGAACATATACATGTTACTTTCTCTTGCATGTTGGGATTTCCTTGAAAAACCTGAACTAGGACTGTGTTTGATAATTGATCAAGGTGAAGCTCTCTTTGTCACTGTATTCAATGAGTAAAGAGATTGGCATCATTGGGATGAGTGTAGTAGTGAGTGGCTTGAGCAAATAATGAAGTCTTGTTTTGATATAAGACTCTAACTATGCAAACTGAGAAGTAAGAGGTTTTAACACTGTCTCTAACGTGCATAATGGAATGTGTTTACTTGGGTGATGGTAATATAATTATTATTATGAATCACAACTAGAATAGAACTAGGTAGGAGGATGACAGAGATCTCAGAGTCAACTTTAGGATCTTAAAACCAACAAAGAAGAAAGATATAAGCATTTTGCTTCTATCGAGCTATACTATAGCCTATAATCAAGATATAGCTAGGGCATGAAACTTGGAGACTCAAATAGTTGAACCTTGCCTTAAAATTCTCAAGATAATATGAAAATAGACCCTAGAATTTTATAGAACCAAGGGTGGAATTTGAAGAAAAACTTGACAGTCGTCACCTAGGACAAGGTAACACAATTGAGACCTAATTGGGTAAGGCTAGTTTACAAAGAAAGTAGGTGATAAGTAAAGAGTTCAAGCTTGTAACTTTCCCTACACCAAGAAATCCTTAATGGGTGTCTAGAAATATATGGTTTGTGACTAGAAACCTCATGTAAAGAAAGATATGATAGAAAGTAGATTGACCTAGGCTTAGTTGGATATAGTAAGCCACAAATAAGAAAAGTAGATTCACAAGAGAAGTGAAGGAATCAAGTGATGAAATTTAGGGTACATCATGAACATGAAAAAGGTGCTTTGAAATAGTTGAGAGATCCTTGTGGGGTACTATAGAAGTCCTAAACCTTGAATGTTCCATAATACATTTTCTTAAGGGGATAAGTGGGCAGTTTTGACAAAGGAAATGAGTTTTGTGTTTTTGGTTGTTTCGAGTTCACTTTGTGATCAATATAAAAATGGTTTAAGGTGGCTAAACAAGGAACATAAGTGGAGGATCTGCAATGAGGCTTGAGAAATAAATTTTTTCTGATTTGGACTAGAAACTAGTACAAGCAAGGGGAAGAGCAAGTCAAGGATAGTGAGTATAAAGTAAATTCTAAGGAAGAACAATAGACTAGCTAAGGATTGAATGAACCATTGAAGTATGTATGGAGTTTGAAAAAATAGAACAAAGTGTTTATGGATGCCATTTAAGGTGAAAGAGTCCCAAATTTCAAGTTTTAAGCCATTCTACGTTTTTTTATGATCCTCAAATGCAAAGATAGGTTGAAATAGTTGTTTGTAAACCTCTTGATAGTTGAATGAATGGTGGTTTTTATATTTCTCTCTGCATCGGTTACACATTGACCAAGTAGTGATCGATAGTAGAAGTAAGAGCTATGGAACTAATGGGAGGTTGGTCACTTCTAACCCAAATAATCAAAATTATCTAAACAACTCGAATAACAACCAAGGATCCAAGGTCGTCAATCAAAAACATGGTGCTACAACAAATGGTGTCACCGATCAGCCTAAGAATCCAAATATTGTGAACAATGACAATATAAATAACATAAACGGAAATATGAATAATCAAAGGATCAAAAATCTCACTCACTCTATTAATGTTGTTCATTTTAACTTTCTAATTCCTCAACAAGACCTAATCCTAGCTCAATATCAAAATCCTAGTGTAGGGGCTCCAAATTATAACTATAACAATCAATATCAAAATAATAACCAGAATTACGGGCCGTAGAAAAATCAAAACCAAAGGTGGAGGGATTACAATCCCAACTTGTATTGTGGGTTTCATAAAGTGATAGGTCATGATGCTTGGACTTGTAGAGATTGCAATAAGTTCATACAACGACTCCCAAAAGATCAAATAAATTTGTTCATTGAGATATTCTTAGCTAATCCTAGAGGAGCATCCAATAACACTCATATGGGACCCGTCGCTCCTCTAAATTCTATCCTATGGATTTACATGGACCCTTTCCCCAAGCGTCCAGAGAATGAAAAATCTAATCTTCAGAATACCAATAAAGGGATTCTTGCAGCAGATAATGATCATGAGGATTCTACATCTAATGACCCTAGAGTTACTCCTAACTTAGACCAAAGAAATAAAACAAAAATCATAGGCCTAGTCGAATTGGAGACAGAGCCAGAGGTCAATGCCACTACTTACACTCGAGAGTCTATGTTGCATCCTCTTCTCTCTTGTTCTCTTATACAAGATGATTCACCAGTAGTCCCCAAGCTTGTAGGAGCTTACGACTTGATCATTGATCTCACCAAAACCTTCTCTGACATTTCCTTCTTTGATTTGTTAAATAATTCACTAGCTCATGGATATTGATTGTTAGAAGCTTTAGATCTTGGTCACTTAGTGCATGTCATACCCCCTCCTGAGGCTTAGATTAACCACATGTATTTTTACGTCTATCCTCTGGGTTAACATGTAAGAGATACAGGGTTTTTGTTTGACATTAACAAGATGCTTACAGATGTTGAGTTGGCATGAAGGGGTGATCTTGTGTTGTACTTGTAAGTGGGGATCTATAACAACTATGTTAAGAGAATAATGATTGATGATGCATCTGTTGTCAACATTGTCTCTTTTCCTTCTTATAGAAGCTAGGTATGAAGAAACCAATCGTTATTCCACTATATTCACGCTAAGAGGTTATGCTAACCTGAAACACACATCTATTACGAATATAATTCTCTTAGTTACCCATGGGCCTAAGACCATTCTAACCAAATTCTACATTATAGATAAGGAAACTAACTATAATATGATTCTAAATAGGTTGTGGATCTATAAGATGAAGGCCATTCCTTCCACATTGTTTCAAGAAGTGATATTCCTTCACTTGGGTAAGATATTTGTAGCTCAAGGTGATCCAAAACCATTTAATATTCACCTAACAAACCTTTAGAATAAACTTGGTGTTCACTTTCAGTTTGAACTCCCAATTAATCAATTGAACAAACCATCCCCTTCTAAGGAAATGGTTCCCACTAAAAAACTAGTTCCGACAACTGATGTTAGAGATACCCAAAACAACTAAAGGGGTGGATAAGACTGAGAGTAAAACTACTATGGTAGATATTATGTCTACTAAGATAATAAAAGAGATAGTAAAGCTCTTGGAATATGAACTACCAATTTTTCTCCCTTTTAATTCTTTAGGTATGGGAAATGCCCTTAGGATAGCCTCTCTCTTGATAGATGGCCTTGGAGAGATATGCATGGTTGAAGTTTCTGAGGTTCAGGAAGAGGATTCCAAGAACAATGATAAATCTATTTTTCTTGATAAATATTGGACCCTCCATTACGATGGAGAAAAATGTCGTTATGGTGCACGGGTCAGGGTGATTCTAACTTCTTTGGAAGGTAGGATCATGCCTTTTACCTTCAAGTTGAATTTTGAGTGTGCTAATAATGATGCATAATATGAAGCCTTGCTTCTTAGTATTATTATGGTCAAGAGGATAGGAGTGCATAATGTTAGAGTCCTAGGTGACTCGCAACTCATCGTAAGCCAAGTCTCTAAGGTTTATGAGACCATGGTAGAACACCTCTAGCTTTATAAGTCTATTGTTCGTGAGTTGTGTAAAGAATTTGATTTTATCTCCATAAAAGCAATTCCAAGAGAGCATAATCAGCTTTCCAATTCCATGGTGTTTTCTTCCTCTTGTTTTTTCCCTAGCAAATAATTGAAAGAAACAAAATTCACAATTTTAATCTGAGCAGAACCCTTGGTTTGTAAGATGTCTAATAATTCAATTTTAGCATATGTAGAGACCGAAAACAAGCATGTTACCTTAGAATTTTTTGAAAATGATGAAGTGATCTTAGGGTTCCTCCATGTGTACAGTGACCTTCATCCCACACATCATAATAAAGGTTTTTCCCTTGTCCCTCACCCTTCTTCATACTTTGGAGACAAAACAATGAATCCCTCTTCTTCACAAGACCTTGAGATTTATGAAGTTGAGGAAGAGCCTTTGGATTGCCTCCAGCTCCTCCCAAGTTTGAAGAAGGGAATGCCTCCTTGATAGAAGGAAATATTGACATTAACATCAGGACAAAAGTAGAGTCCAAAATTCTAAAGCTTGGTTCTTCATTTTCAGCCAAGGAAATAGAAGAACATACGAAAGTGCCTAAAGAACATCCCTAAGCTTTTGCATTTAGTTACAAGGACATGACATGCATCACTCTAAATGTAGTGGTTGATAACCTAGTTACCAAGCCCAATGAAAAACCCATAAAATAAAATTTAATACCTATGAATCCCAAAGGCATTTTAATGGTTAAAGAGGAAGTGATGAAGCTTCTTCAGGAAGGGTTTATAAAGCCAATGGACTACTCCATGTGGCTGTCAAACATTTTCTTGGTTCTTAAAAATAACATGAAAATATGGATATGCATAAACTTTAGGGACACAAACAAATCCTTTCCCAAGGATGATTTCTCGTTGCCTTCTATTTTCATCATTATTGATGCAACAACTGGTTATGAGTTATTATCCCTCATGGATAGATTTTCTGGGTATAACCAAATAAGGATCTCTACGGAAGATCAAACTAAGACTACCTTCACCACTCATTGGGAAATCTTTTATTATGCTATTATGCCTTCTGGTTTGAAGAACGTTGGCACCATGTATCAACGGGTTATGACATATATATTCCATGATATCATTCACAAGATTGTGGAGACATATGTTGATGATCTTCTAGAAAAAGATGAAAAGTAGGGTGATCATCTTGAAGTTCTATGAGTTATTATCTCATGGTTAATTGAGTACAGTGTAATTTTAGACCTAGAGAAGTGCATGTTCGGAGTCACGAGAGGTAAATTGTTGGGTTATATCATTTCATCTTGGGGTATTGACATAGATCCCGTGAGGATTTGAGCAATCTTGGAAACCCCACTAATAGACGAATCAAGCATTAGATATTTCTTAGGAAATCTTAGGTAAATCCGTAGGTTTGTCCTTGGTTTGACATATGCTATTCACCTTATTAACGACTTGCTAAAGAAGGAATGTTGCAAAATTTAGACAAATGAATATCATGAGGATTTTGAGTTAGTCAAGTATTTTATCATGTTACGACCAACACTCATGCCACCCAAAGTTGATCATCCTCTAATGTTGTATTCTCGAGCCACAAATGTCTCGATAGTGTGCATGTTAGCATAGGAGGATGATGATGGTCATAAATGCGCCATCTATTTCATTAGCTGCATGCTCCTTGATTATGAAATGTGGTATACTCAAGTGGATAAAGAGCACTTGGAAAATGCATTTATAACTAAGAGGTCAAGGCATTATATGCTTAACCAAGAAATGAGGGTGATCATCAAATCAACACAGTTGCAGACATTCTTGACCTAAACAACTTTATCTAAGAAGGCTGATAGATTTATAACATTGATGGGTGAATTCAAGCTCACCTTCATTAATCAAAAGTCCATAAAGGGAAAAAACATTTCTGATTGGTTAGCAGATAATCCTATATATTACGGATAGATAGTTGACTTGAATTTCCCTGATGAATGTGTTTTCTATATAGAAGTAAAACCTCCCATTATTTCATGTTCATGGTATACATATATAATAAACCACATCATAGATCAAATGCATCCCAAGGGAGCTAGTTCACAACAAAGGTGACCACTAAGTGTCATAGCCACTAAGTAGGTAATTGTAGATGAAGTGCTCTATCACAAAGCGTTTGATGGTATGTTACTAAGATGCATCGACGAAGAAGAAGTGGAAAAGATTCTCTTTGAAGCCCATAGTAGAATTTGTGGTGGCAACTTTGGAGGGCATTCAACAACTCACAAGATCCATTGAATGGGATACTTCTAGCCCACATTATAACATGATGCTGTAGAGTATGCATGAAAGTTCCAGAACTGTCAAGATTTCTCATACACTATACACATCCCGACCCAGGTTCTGCAACCCGTAGTGACACCCTGTTCCTTCTCCACTTGGGGTCTAAATTTAATAGGGAAATTCTATCCCTCATCATTAAACAACCAAAAATTTACTATCACATCCATGGAATACTTCTGAGGCCATGCCTCTTCCTATAGTACATGGATTGGTCATAGCTAAGTTCATCTCAAACCAGATTATATATAGGTAGGATGTCCCACAGGTCATTATTTTGAATAATGGAACTCCTTTTAAGAACGAAGAGGTGTGTGAGCAATGCACTCAATTCAAAATATCTCACCACACAACCTCTCTATGCTACCCTCAGGCTAATGGATAGGTTGAGGCCACCAAAAAGACCTTGAATTCCATTTTTCTTAAGAATGTTAAGGATAACAAGATATACTGAAACTTAAAGTTATTTCCTGCTTTGTGGGCTTACAAGATTTTAGTGCAAATACCCATGGGGGAAACCCCTTTCTCTTTATTTTTTAGTGCCAAAGTGGTCTTATTGTTGGAGGTAGAATTTCTTAGTCTTAATGTGTCTTTACAAGGCATTCTTGACAAAGACGCATATCGAGACGTGTGACTAGCATATTTAGAAAGCCTAGATGAAAAAATCTTATAGTTGAACAACATCATTGGGTATATGTAAGCAAAAAGTGTTGTTAGTACAATAAAATTGTTTATGAATGTGAAATCTGGGCAGGAGACCTTGTTTTGAGACTTGATAGCCGAATAAACAAAAAGGTTGGCGAAAGTAGAAAATTTAGGCCAAAATGGCTAGGACCTTATCAAGTAATGGAATACTACAAAAACGATGTGTATCATCTGTGTACTATTGAGGGTGATGAATTTAGTGAATCCATTAACTCACTTCACCTCAATTGTTTCTACATATAGTCATTTGCATCTCCACACTGTCCTTCATTGCATTCATACCGTCTTGTCACTTGCATTATCATTTTATTGAAATTGTAAAATGGAAACTTACAGGTTTAAGTAATTCTTTAACTTTCAAACATTGGAAAACTTCTCAATCATACCTATTTTACACTCTTTTCACCCATTCAGATTATTTAATCATTTTCATCATTTTTATTCGTGAGACAAATTTTGACATTATTTTATAAGGCTTGCATAATCAATGTTCTTAATGGTTATTTATGATTTGGATGTTTCATGCCTATAGTTTTCTCTAGAAGCTTCTTAATGATGAATCTTTCCCTGAAAAATACCTCTTCTTATAAAAAACATTATAAACATTTCACCCAGAACCTTTGTTTGCCTATCTCAACCTGTAGTGTTAAGCCCTTACATCCTACTAGTTGTGTGGGGTTGAGATTAGGGGCAAATGTTTCTTCCTAAAAATCACAATCCAAAGTCAAAGAAGACAAAAAAAGTATAAAAACAATAAATATAAATATTATTATTGCAAATAATCACACTTTTCATCCCTCCTAACCTTTGGGTGATGATCCCATGCTTCTTACTGGTGGTGTGAGGTTGGGAAAGGAAGGAAGTGCCCTTACTCACCTATGTTTTGTATTTGGTGATGAACTTGTGCTTCTTAGTAGTAGCATGGGCAAGACATAGGGGTTCCTATCAATAAATCAAAAGTTCTAAATTCTAATAAAAGTTCTTAAAATCCTAAATTCATGAGAAAATGAATTAGATGCGCATGTTAAGAGAAACAAACATTATTTAAACCATATTTCATCAATCAATAGGCCATTCATGGATCTAATTCTAGTCAAAACTTGCAAGAAAAATTCATTTCGAATTGGTTAGTTAATTTTGATTGGATTTGGGTTGTAAGTTTCTGAATAAACCTTTATCAAAATTATTATATCTTATTCATCACTCTCATTCACATTCTTCAAAGCATATATCTCGCATTCTTCTTGAATCTCGGTGGTGATCCCTCACATCTTACTGGCTACATGGAGTTAAGAATGAAGTGAGGTTATCTTGATCATCATACCATATTTAACACATTTTTCCAATGTAATAGAAATGTTGAACATTACTTAAAAATTAAAGTTTCCAAATTATAGTTTATTATCATATACAAAATCATAGATATCATTTTGTTTACCACATTGCATAATCATCCATAATATGCATTTAGAAACACAAAAACATCAGAAATTCTAAACCATCTAAGAGTACACAGAAGAGATAAACCACAATGAAGTAAACTAATTCAAAAGAATGTTGAACCAAAAAGAAGTCAATATATATATGTCTGTCAAAGTGTCTCGTGTATAATGTCGTCACACCATATGACACGTGTGGTAAAAAATCTCACCATGAGCCAAAAATACAAAAAAAATCGATATAGATGTCAAAAATTGTCTCAAAAGCAATAAAGGCCCTAATCCTATCCATCCCTCCCTACACCCCTGTGAAGGGGTAGGGTGAGGGCTCCTGTTACGACTCATATGATGAGATTGAATCAGTGTAGCATGGGATCCTATATATGTCGATTGGTGAGCATTCCCATGTGAATGACTGATAGTAGTAGCTCCACTGCATGAGCATCCTCACCATCTCTCTTGGTCCTCATGTACAAAAATTTTAGTCCTTAACCGATTCGTCTCTGATGGTCCAAATACGTCAGTGTGATGATTATATCATGCTAGGAGTCCATGGTGTTGGAAGCACAATGTACTGAGTGGTGAAGGGGGGGGTGAATCAATCCTTAAAAAAATTTAAATCATATTTCAGATTACTTATCCAAACCAAAAATTCACTTAACCAATCATTAATGTGTGCACAACATCAAAAACCATATATGCTATCAACCATGAACAAGAGAATCAACAAAAAGACACAAGATATAAGTGGGAAACCCTCAAGGGGAAGAAAACCCAATGAAACACAATATTTATATTGATATGTTTCAAATTTAGTGAGGGGTACCAACCCCACAAGGAGCACCAACCCCTAACCTAACCTAACCTAACCTAACCTAACCTAACCTAGCCTGGGCCTAACCTAACCTAACCTAACCTAACCTAACTTGACCTGACCTAACCTATATATACTCTCTAGAATCCAACCCCTTCCCCCAAGGGGGGCAATCTCCCCTCTCCCTATCAGCCGACCCATCATATAGAATAAGCGCTGAGGGGCAACCTCTCTTCTTGCTGACAAAGAGGTGTTGGACGGTACTGGTACTGGTACTAACAATATGATTTTTATTGGGCCATTCATCTTAGGGGGTTTGATCAGATATTGTTAGTGGAGGATCTTCCCTTTGGGGAGAAGCCCCCCCTAACTCAAGCTCTAAGCAGACCCTCCTTGAATAGAGCCACAACCCTACGAGGAACACCAACCCCTAATTTTGTGAAGCAACAACTCCACAAGGAGGATACAACAACCCAAGATGATCAAATATCCACTCAAAAAGATTATTAAGAATATATCCGATGGTTTGTTTCTACCACAACTGATAGAGATCACAAATTCAGCTCACAAAACCCTCAAACCCTTGTTTAAACACTAGGTCTTCAATTTGTCTTAAACTAGCACTTTCTTCACTTCTCAAAACTTAAAACCCTTGCACACATACTTGATTTCCTTCCTAAACCTGTCACACACATGATAAGACCTCAATTCATCCTCAAAAACATGCAAAACAACTACACCAAGGTGCACTTCTTGCACACACACAACTAGCTTCAAAAAGCACCCAAAACAATACATACCTTTTGTAATCTCCTTCTTGATTCAAATTATAACACAAAAATTTTCCCTCATTTTTCACGACCCATGTATCTTAAAAAAATCCAAAATAATTTTCATAACAACTATAAGTGATCCATATGGGTCGGCCTAGCCAAAAATAACTTTCCATGCACAAAAAATCCTCAAATCCCTTGCATTAGAATGACAAAAAAAACCTAACACCAAAAATAGGGTTAATCCAAGTTCTAAAAATAATCACACATGTTTAAAATAACATTTAACATCATCCATGGTTGTAATTGTCATGAACCAATCTGATTATTTCGTTTAATGGGCCCAATGGCTAATAGCCTTCACAAAACCCCTGTTTCTAGCACCCTATCTTCACCTTTTAGCTTCAATATAATAAAATAACACCTCAACTATAGCATGTAAAAAATTAATGGAAATTACAGAATCTATAGAACAATTCTAAACAAGTTAGAGCTCGTGAAACATCCATTGGTGTAAACTACATCAATGTCTTCCTTCACCAAATTAAGCTGCCCAAAAAGTAGTTTCCAAATAAAAACTAGTTAACACATTTACTGACACTTTCAAGACCTCAAAATGGATTCATTGGATGAAAAATTCATCCCTCTTCACATTCAAGGTGATAAAAGAATCACCCAATCCATCTCATGTTTCAACCAATTCAAACTTTCAGCAAAAACAATTTTGTCCTGGAAAGCAAAAAATATTTTTGTCCACAAACTGACCTAGAAACCATATCAAAAATCATCATCATGATACAAAAATTTTATCACTAGAAATATATCTAAATTATCTTTCAACACAACTTAAATCACCTCCTAACTCCACTTGTAGCTCCTAAAATGTCCATTTTATTGAAGATTGCTTCTAACTGCCCCAAAACTGCCCTTTGACCAGTTATCCTAAATGAAGTTTACTTCATCATTTCTCTCAGCATGACCATGACCTGAAAAATATTTGGAAATCAATAAAAATTCACATAAATCACACAATGGTCATTTAGTTTGTAACTCTTTTGGACAACCTTATCCCAAATTGATCTTCTTCATAAATTGATATGTTTGAGTGGGGGTCCACTCATCACCACAACATCTACCATACCTTTCTGGAAATATGGAGGAGTCCTCTACATGTTACAATCATCATCCATGTCACTTATGAAGTAAATATCACAAACTGCAAGCTAGGGTTTCAAGTACATAATGAGTTGTTTACCTTCTTAACATTTGTTCATAAAAAACCTGACAATGAAATGACCTCATTATTTTTGTGAAACATTATAAATTCAATATAGAAAAATCCCTAAAATTCACAAGGTCCCATACAAAGCACACAATTCAAGGTGAACATCATAAATTCCCATTCGAGCTAGAAATAACATTGTTCTTGACCATATTTTACCAAAAACCTCATATATTGCAAATACTCATCATGGTAACCTAAAATTTTTCCCATAGCACAAGGACACACCCTAAATGCATCTACAATAATCACCATACCACACATATCTCTAAATATTTCCATCCTATCTCATTTGAATAGCTAGCCCTTAGGGTTTTGCACTGTAAAGGCTAGGGTCAACTAAAAGAACACTATAAATAATCGTGAAAACACTCCAAATGGTCCTAACATACTTGATATATCAAGATAAAACTATATACATGTATCCATGAGCTCATATAACCCCATAACTCATCCATATGCAATCTAATAGCCATACCTGGCCCAAATGAGCACCTGAAACCTGGTCACCAATTAATATCTGCACCCTAAATATAGTATGAGTGCCCAATCACTCTCTAAACACTCTCTCCATCATGTAAACATTATTCTCAAGCAACCAAGAAGCTAATATCACCATGCAATGTCACTTAGGAAAGCTAAGTCACCCTAAATAGGCTTGTAAGAATAAGCCATCCTCAATGAATCAACATGTGCAACCATGACCATACCTAAATCTCCATGTCATCATCACTATGAGAATCATATGACCTTATTCAATCATCTAATTTTTCATCAATGACAACACCTATGCAGCAACATGCCAATAATCTCTCCCTTTGTCATTAATGGAAAACCACCTAAACTTCTCCCCCTTTTCATTAATGATAAAGGATACATGTACCTACACATTCTTCATCTTTCTTAGCTTCATATGATTCATCTCTTGGTTAAAAAAATCAACCAAAGGTTTTAAACAAGCTCAAAATATTGAAATTTCACTCAAAAACTGATTATGCCTTCTTTGCAAGCATGTAGACACATCACTCCCCCTAGGAATGAAATATACGCCATCAAAGCATGTCAATAAATCATGAAGAAGCATCATCATACATCTGTTTTGGGAAAAGCCACCAGCATCCACCTTCTAGACATGCACAACTAGACATTTCACCTCCAAACTTTGATTTTTCCACCATGAAATCACTGTACCAGACTTGTATTTGAAGCATATACCCTGAGAAACATGCCAAAAATTCTGATTTGGGGGATAAAAAGACCATATTACCTTTACTCATGGTCTAACTCAGTTAGTCAAGACACTAACTTGGCACAATTCTTAACATTTTTGACTTTAAGCTAACACAATTACTGATATCCCTTAACTGACCTTTCAATACTTTAAATCCTAACTTTGATGAGCTAGATGACACCATGGACATCATGACCATGCAATCCACAACTCCCCCTAGACTTAAGACAACTATATCTAGTAAATAAGCATAAAATCATGCATCTTACCTTGATAACTTGGATAGAAATCAACTCAGTCACTTTGGCCCTGCCCTAGACCTCTATTTCAGTCTTTGACATTCATATTTGACTGAGATAATGCATTTATGAATCATACTTGGCTAGTTCTCTGAGATGACACTCAATACAGACCTCATATGCCTTAATATCTCCATATCACCATCTAGAAGCATTCATACATGCTCCCCTTGACTGAATTATACTATGCACATCATCTTATACCTATAGAGGCACCTTTTTACACCATTTGAACACTGACTACCAACAAACCATCAATCTGAATTTCAATTATAACTTCAAATTTGTCAATGAACTCACTCTCTAGCACATGAAAACACCTGAAGTACCATCAAGAAGTTAACATAAGTACTCCCCCTGTCATGAATATCTTGTTGCATACTTGAATATTGAATTGAACACCACTATAGCAAAATTCTAGACCTCATAAGGTCTTGATCCTTAAAATTTGACTCAAATTTATCTTGTGAGTATAGACAAGTTCTTCACACCATCAATAGACTTGTTCTGCCTTGAAAAACCACCAAGGACACTATGAATTCATCAAATATGACTTGTATGATCATTTTTTTACCCATGAAAAACACCATGTCATGCCTTTTTGGGTATACCCTGCACCTATAAACTAACAATATGACACAAGACATGTATACGGTCAACATACAAGCTTATTTACTTGAGAGGAACCACCTTGCATATTTCAAATCATTCATAATTCTTTCATAGATGTATACACATGCTTCATGGGACTCAGACCCATCAAGGCTAGTGCTCATCAATTTCCATACATATAGATGTACATTTTCCAAAAATTTTGAGCTCACTATGTTCTTCAACTTACCAATTCTTTCCTTAACCGAGATACCAATTTTGGTATGGGGTGAAACAAGTATACCAATCTAATCCCAATATTTTTTGAGCACAACTTCAACATTTTAATGCCCATGTAAAAACATATAGATGATTAAAAAGAACATTGTTTAGAGACACACATGCATGTGATAACTCAATCACTATCTTGATGCTCACAAGGTTACATAAGATCAAGTGCAACATATTTTGCTCCTGAACACCATATAGAGAACACTCATAGATATCACATTCTCATACATGTCATAAAATACTCTCATAATCATTATAACTTCATTAATCCAACATTTCACCATCAACTTTCTTTCACACTGCCCACAAGCCCCTTGATTTGGATGGAATCACTTCTATCTTTTTATGTATACACTTTCATGGAAGAACCAATCTAGATATGGACACCCATTTGGCCCAATAAACACCTCCAAGAACCATGAATCACAAATGTGAGGATAATTTTCCCAGTTTGTATTTCATGCCTTTAATAATTAGGTCTTTTTACTTTCTTACTATGAATTCACAACACTGTCAGAGATTCCATGAAATTTATACTACTCTAGGATCTAAAACTGTTAGAGCTCAAACTTGCACATGTCCCAGATCGGGTTGAATTGGGTCATTGAGGTAATAATGGGATTGTTTCTAAGTTGTGGGACTTTGCACGCTTGAGAAAAACCTCTGGAGAAGGCTCATTCCTCTACCTATTTCTACTACTACAACTACTCCTAATGCTGAAATAAATCCTAAACTAATCATGCCAAGGGACCAGAGTTAGAAGGATGTGCAGAAAGGGAAAAATAATCTAAGGGAGGTGATAACACCATAAAGAAGGGGGATGAACATAATCAACTTTGAGTGAAAATGAAGGAAATGTGCACAGGGAGGGTAGAGCATGCGTACCACAGTCTGAAACACACTTAAACATTCATTTTCATGAGACACAATGGAAAAGAGAACCTGCATAAGGGATGTGAGGATGCACAACAACCCACCAACATAAAAAAAAGGCAAGAAGATGCAATAAAACAAGTCAAGGTAGAGAATAGCCACAAAATAACTTTTATTGCTTCCAAATAATGCACAGTCAATTAAAATGGTAGAAGAGGTGAGTATCCACATACAAAGAACCAAATCCAAAGGTTTGTAACTCAAAATGAAAGGCAATACCTAGATAATACACTTAGCAAACTGAAAGAATCCAACCCTTACAAAGAGAAAAAATCTGCAATATATAGAAGAAGAAGGGAAGAAGAGGAAGAGAAAGAAGAGGGAAAATCAGATTTGAATCTTCAACCACCAAAAAAGCAATGAATGCCTACAAATTTTCCTGCAAAGCTATCAAATCCACCTCCCCATGTCTGTTTAACTTGTAGAGGAAGGAAGGAGGTAAGATTTGAATAAAATCTGGTGGTTGAGCTTATCAGATTTTGCATTAATGGATGAAAAAACATTTTCCCTACTTCTCACCTACCAAATCCCACCAACATTTGAATTTGAATGATCTGGAGTATACCACGTCAACAAATTTCCAACAAGACCAACCACACATTAATCTGAGCTCTGCAACAAAATGTTATGACATTCTGAAGTCTATAGGTCACTCTGGGCATGAAATGACACTTGGCATGCGTAGATTGGCTAAAGGATTGGCCAACTATTCATTTGTTTTGTCATTTCTACCATGTGTCACTCATTGGTTTGTCACAATGATTTGACACCCTGTTGGCATGCTTTGATAGGTTACATGTAACACACTCAAGTTCTGACAGGTTGCCACGTGGCACAGTGACTGGCATGGAGGAAGGCACAAGGCACACAGAAGAGAAAGGTGCGGAAGGGAAAAGTAAGAGACATGCACAAATAAGTAATGTGTGCAACAGAAATAAAAGAATACTTGTAGGGGAAAAATATGTGGACAGGGCATGAGCATCAAAGGAATGATGCGCAGCTACAAGAAAGGAAAGGGGCATGGAAGAATGTGTTAGGGACTTAACCAATTTTAGAAGGCAAGTCAAACATACATGTGAAGGGTGCACAAACTACTAGGAAGAAGGTAGATGTTCCAAAAGAGTGCACAAGGGGAAATGGAAAGGAAAGTGGAATGGAGAAGGGAATAACGTGGCAAGGGGAAGAAGTGAGAGGGTGCACAAGGGATTGCAACAAGGAAATGTGCCAAGGGGATAACCAAAGTGTGCGCAACCTGCAATAATTGATCCTCAAAGCCAGAATGGGGATGTAAGTTGTCAAAATAACTAGGGGAGTTATTTTGGACAATAGTTTGGTGACTTTTGGGGCCATCTTCCTGCTAGATGAAGGAGATCAGTAGCCTAGAGTATCCATTGGGCATGGAGTCTACATGGAAACATGAAATTTTGATCTATGCCACTTGAAGAACTACCCCTTGAAATCACTTGAAGAACTTTCTAAACTCTGTTTTGAATCTTGCAAAACTTTTGAAAACTTTTGGAAGATTGTAAACCAAACTGACATCCTGGAAGCAACAAAAGAGCGTGCAGGAGCAGTGAGAGAGGAAAGAACTATGTACAAACAAAATAATGTGCATGCAACACACTTGGAGGAATTGAAACTACTCTAATATTTACAATGATGCAATATACTTAATGGAAGGGTTTGAGATAAATCCCATTGACTGGGATTGATAGCGCACCTCCATCAAGGTGAGACAACTCAAAAGAGTTATCCTCCTTGCAAGAATGATGATGTATGGGCCACTCCAAAGTGCATCAAACTTTGAATGACACCCTAGTTTAGCTCTATCAGCATCCCATTTTAAGACTAAGTCACCAAATTTGAAAGCTTGAGGCCTAGCCTTTCTGTCAAACCACTTCTTTGTTGATTGTTGATGTTGTTCTAGCTTGATCATGGCAAAGTTTCTTAATTCTTCAAGTTCAACCAGCTCTGCCATTTTGATTTCTCTCTCTGTTCACGCCCTCAAATTCCAACTATTGGGTGAGCTCTAATGAAGGAAACTCAAGAGATAAAGGAAGTCTAGATTCCTTTCCATAAACAAGTTTATAAGGTGAAGGTGCATATTGCCTTCTTCATCATGATTCTATCTTCCCAGAGTCTGCGCAAGAATTTTGTATGCCACTACCTTTGGTTGATATTCATTATTCATTTCATGATTCTGATCAAGTTCTTGTTGGTAGATTCAGCTAAGCCATTACCTTAGGGGTAATAGTTGGAAGAAGTCTTCAAGTAGATATCCAAGGCTAAGCTCCAATCAGAAATTTTAGTACCAAGGAAGGATTTTGCATTATTAGAAATAATGGTCTGAGGAATGCCAAACCTTGTTACAATGCCTTCGAGAAAGTCAAGGATGACTGACTCAGTTGATTCCTTGAGTGTGAAAGCTTCTATCCATCTGGTGAAGTAGTCTATTGCTTTCAACACCCATTTGTGCCCTGTGTTGAAAGGAGGATTGATCATGCCTATGAAGTCAAGACCCCATTGCGCAAAAGGCTGATCCACTTGGATTGGTGGGAGGGGAAGCACTGCTAATTTCTTCTTTCCTGCAAAGAAAGCACATTCTTTACATTTCATGACCCACTTGTGCACGTCTGCGAACAGGGTAGGCCAAAAAGTATCCTACCTTGATGATCTTCATCATTTGTTTCTTTGGCATAGAAGTGTCCACCAGAGAATCCATCATGAAATTATGCTAACACTTTGTCAACTTGTGCACCATCAATACATCTCAACAACATGCCATCAATATTTATTTTGAAGAGAACACCATCAATCAACGCATATGGAATAGAATACAACCTCAGATGTCTTCTATTTACTTTGCTCAAGACCAGGAGGGTATGCCAGAGGAAAGGAATTTGACCATGTCTTCCATCCAGCTACATGCATGCTTAGATCTCCATTTTGCTCAGGTTTTGCGTGCATGAATTTTTCATCCAGAAATAATGAAGTGTCAGGCTCAGACTGTTTGCATCCTCTACAATTTACTTACAGAGTGCACTACCTCTAACCAACTTTGTGGCTTTGATAGCCACATTGTACTCCATGATTTTGGTCACCCACCTTGCTCTTTTTCGCTGATTTCTACTCCCATGATGAAGTCTCTAACACCTGAGTGTGAAACTAACACCTTGATATGATTTTGGCGAGCATACTTTTGAATTTCTTAAGCGCGTGCATGATGGTGAAGACCTGTTTCTCCATGTGACTATATTTCAACTCATAATCCTTCAGTGTCTGACTGAAGAAAGCCATTGGCTGCTCCAGTCCTTGTTCATTTTCTTGTGTCAAGACAACAACAACACTCACATCAGCTCCATAAGCATAAAGGATGAAATCCTTTGAGTAATCCGAATTGATGAGTGTTGGCACGTAAGTAATTTCTTTCTTGATTTTGTTGAAGCTTTATTTTCCTTCCGCTGTCCACTTGAAGGTTGTATCTTTCTTGAGCATGAGGGTGATGGGCCTTACCAGTCCTACAAAGTTAGGAATGAATCTCCTAACAAAGTTGATTTTTCCTAGGAAAGACTATCAAGGATTTCTTGTGCCTAGAAAGGAGAGAGAAAGGATTGAAACACGCTTAGGATCAATAGCAATACCATCCTTGAGAGACAAAATGCCCAAAAGGCTTTCCCTGTGCCACAAAAAAAGTTTACACTTCTTGGGGTTAAGAGATACCCCAAATTATCTACATCTCTTAAAGACTTTTTCCAGATGCCATATGATCCACGCCCTGCTTTGAGAAGACAATTATGTCATCCAAGTAAACTAGGATGAACTCATTGATATATCCTTTGAAGGTAATGTCCATGGCCCTCTAAAATGTTTGCACCTACATTTGATAGACCAAATGGCATCTTCTGATATGCATATGTTCCCCATTTGGTTGTAAATGATTTCTTGAATTGATCCTCTTCCTTAACCATGATCTGATTGAAACCAGAATACCCATCCAAGCATGGAAAATATCGTGTGCAGCCACTGTCTGTATAAATTTCTCCATAGAAGGAAAGGATAATGATCCTTTAAAGATGCCTTATTCAATATCTGAAATCAACACAGAGTCTGATTTCACCATTCTTTTTGCACTGGAACAAGATTTTGTAACCCAAGTAGAGTACTTGATTGGAAATATTATCTTTACCTCAATGAGTTTAGACAACTCTTTCCTCATGAGGGGCTCTATTCTTGGATTGAATGGCCTCTGCTTTTGTTTGATGGGATTGATACTAGGATCAAGGTCAATGGAGTGTTGAGAAACACTTGGATCAAATCCTTTGAGGTCTTCATACTCCCATGAAAATATCACTGTATTTCTGACACAGAGAGATGAAGGGCCTGATTTTTCATCATGTGTGCAATCTTTACTAACAACAACTCCTTGTCACGTGCAATAGTGAATGAAATACATTCTTCGCACTATGCACATATACTTTCTTCACCCTTAAACACATCATCAGGACTGAAAATTTTCTCTAAGGTGACCAACCCTTTAGGCAACTTGTTTGTCTTGAGTTGAATCACTTGGTCACCATACTGTCATGCAAGTCAACTTGCATGCTTGAAGAGAACTCAACTTCATTTTGAATGAACTAGAAAATTTACACGTCACTGTCAAACACTTTCCAACTGGTATTATTATCTGGAATAGATGGCCTGATCACCATTTTAACATGTTGCGCATTACCTTTCATAAAATCCTCAGTAGGAGAGAATTGTGAACCAAGTGCGTGGCCATCTAATCTACTTCTTTGTTCATCTTTCTTGGCACCACCTATAGATTCAGAGCATCAAATCCCTCAAGGAGGTCCCAAAATCTATTTTTATAATATTTGAGAAGATCTTATTCTTTGTTGTGCACTTGTTTGTGACCTAGTGGATAACCAACTCAGTGTCTCCAAAGATCTGCAGTGCCTTAATTTATCTTTTTCAGCAATAAGAAGACCATGCACCAATGCTTCATATTCTACTACATTATTGGAGCATGTAAACTACAACCTGTGCATGAAGAATAATTTCTCATCCTTGGGAGAAATGAGAACAACACCTGCATCCGTGTCATTCCTTGCTTCTGGATCCATCAAAGTATAAATTCCATAGACCAGTCATTTTCTTCATTTTGTTTGAGCGCGTGTGGAAACACAACTTCTTCTTCAAGGATGTAGTAAGTACCAAGAATAGTTTCAAAGGCTTCAAGCTCTTCAGCATATGGATCAAATTTGTGATTGTCTCTCTGCCCACTCATCTAGCAATATATCAGGTAAAGGAGGGGAAATAGTTTCTCTTCTGAAACTGAAACTTGTACTTGGTCTTCTTGGATTAGGACAATTAGCTTGGAGAGGGGATGGGTCATATGACTCAACATGATAGGAAAATATTGGCTCAACTTGTATGGTAAACTGGGTACCATACCTTGTTCTTAGTAACATATGGGACCAATCAGAAGACAAGTAACCACCCACTTTAGCAATGAAATCTCTTGATAGACACAAGGCAAACAAGGGAGGTAGGTCAATGATTGACACATCTTGAGTTATAGGTGAGGCTTGGGCATGCATGGAGGGTTAACTCAAGATCCTTGATGACTCCTAGAGTGGTGACAGTTGAAGCCATCAAGTTGTAAGATCCTTTGGACATAGGGGCTATACTTAAGGCCTAGGACATCAACAATTTTCTTTGGCATAACAGAAGTGCTAGCGCTTGAGTCAATCATAAAATTGTGCACAAGGTGTTTACCTATGATCAAGGACATATAGAAGGGTGGGGTTTTGACAACCTTACTTACTTGCTTCTCCTCTGCTTGACAAATATTGACAACAACATGTGGTTTTTGGATAACTGGATATGTGCACGAAAGTTATGCCAAAGCTTCATGCAACAGGTCACGCTGAGATGGAATGCCAGAGGCATCCCACATTGTGACATTTACATTTGTCTTCTTCATCTGGTCCATAATGTTGAATGGAAGGCCCATGATTTATGCATTTGAGGCACAAACAACATTTTTTATTGTTCATTCGGGTGCAGAGGTAGGGGACCTTAGCTTGCGTAGAGGCTTGACCTACCAAAGGAGGGGTGCACCACTTCTGTAGGAGCATTGCAGGAACCTTGTGTAGGAACTTGCATGCCATGACTATTGGGTTGATGAGCTGCATCTCTTGCTTTTGAGGATTGGCTTGTGTGACAGGAGCTAAAGGTTGTGCACCAGGAATCCAACATTCTCTTCTTGTACCTTGTGTTATCAGCAACCTGGGCATGGTCTATTTGTATCATCCATAAATTTGATTGATCGTAATAGAAGTATTCAACACCAAATAACATAAGGTTACCCTCAGGAATGACTTATGAGCCTCTTGATTTTTCAAGCTCGTGCACGCTAATGGAAGGTTCACAATTAGAAGCATTTTGGATCATATAAGCCTGTGCACAAAAGGCATTGGCGCAGTGATTCTGACTATGAGGCATATTGCAAGGAAAACACCATTATGACTCTTGAGCCATATTATTCTGTATTGGGACTAGTGCTTGGCTTGTACACTGGGTGCTGGAAGGGTTGCACAGGGGGAATTACTTGTAATGGAAGGTTTGCATTAGCATGCCATCTATCATTTTTTTGATTCTACCCATATCTTTGTTTGCATATTGATTTCTGAAGGGATGATGGCTTTGGTTATACCCTTGATTAGAACTATTTCTAAAGGCCCGTGCCTGCTATTTTTCTAATGATATAACTTTATTGGATAAGTTCCTAATCAGGGCCTTCATTTCTTCATCTTACTTTTGCTGCACATAGGAGAGTAGGATGTGGATGCAATGGGGTGCAGTGCTCTACTCTAGGAATAAGAGCAACAGAAGGCTGGGGTGCTTGAGACATTTCTAGGAATAAGGGCATAGGCGGCCTAGGAGCTAATTTTCCTGCGTGAATGAGACTATTTTCTGCCCTTATTGCAATATTGTAAGCAACATAGGTAAGGTTCTACCCCCATGGACTGAATCATGACTGAGATGTCACTATTCAAATCCATTAGATAATACAAGAAAGCATGTTGGGTTATAGGCCTTACCACTTGAGGGATTCTATCCCAAGTCTTCTGAAACCTGATATTAAAATCAGTCATCTACTCATTGGTGCACTCTTTTTCGTTGTTGTCAGTTGCTCCACCAAAGACATGTGATCTAACTTATCTTCAAAATAGTTATAAAGAGATGTTCCAAGCTCATCCCAGCTAGTAATAGATGTAGGTCTCAAACTTCTATACCACTGAAACACTTTTCCCTTGAGCGAGGCCGCAAGTAGCCTAACTGCTACATCATCATGTGTGACCAAGTAGACAAAGCACACATTGGCCTACATTCTGGATGTGCTCAATCAGGGGTGACTTGATTCTCAAGTGAAGTATGGAATACTTTTGAGTGCAAATGCTGGCATATCATGTTGCACATTCAAAAGGAGAGGACTTATGCTAGTGAAGTTAACAAAGTTTCTTGAAGGTGGTGGAGCTATAATGATAGGTTGTGTAGGAGGTCTAGTGCTCAAGAGGTGGAGTGGAAATTGCATAGTGCATTGGAGATGGAGATGTGTGCGCGGTAGTTATGTTGCATGTCTTATTCTAGGAGAGAGATGGAGGTACTCAAAGGAATCTTTCAGCTATGCTGCACTCTCTCTGGTATGTGATCTTCTCATGAAAGGCATGCAGACTGCTAGAAATAATAGATCTGAGTGTTGGGAGTTTCCAGATGTGTTGAAACAAGCCTCCAAAGGATAGAAATCACTAAGTCACACACCAAACTTAGCAATGATGAAATTTAAGATTTCAATGCTTGGTCCCACTGGGCGTGCCAAAAATTGTTGGAGCTCAAACTTGCACCCATCCCAGATCAGGTTAAACTAGGTCATTGAGGAAACAATGGGACTGTCTCCAAGTTGTGGGACCTTGCATAGCTTGAGACAGACCTCCGGAGAAGGTTGGTTCCTCTACCTATTTATACTACTACAACTACTCCTAATTCTGAAATCAAATCCTAAACTAATCATGCCAAGGGACCAAAGTTAGAAGGATGTGTGGAAAGGGAAAACTAATCTAAGGGAGGTGATAACACCAGAAAGAAGGGGAATGAACATATTCAACTTTGAGAAAAAATGAAGGAAATGCATACAAGGGAGGGAAGGCACATGTACCACAGTCTGAAACACACTTAAACATCCATTTTCATGAGACACAATGGAAAAGAGAACCTACAAGGGACTGTGAGAATGCACAACAACCCACCAATGTAAAGAAAAAGGAAAGAAGATGCAATAAAACGAGTTAAGGTAGAGAATAGCCACAAAACAACTTTTATTGCTTCCAAATAATGCACAGTCGATTACAATGGTAGAAGAGGTGAGTATCACATGCAGAGAACTAGATCCATAGGCTTGCAACTCAAAATGCAAGGCAATACCTAGATAATACACTTGCGAACTGAAAGAATCCAACCCTTACAAAGAGAAAATATCTGCAATATATAGAAGAATAAGGGAAGAAGAGGAAGAAAAGAAGAGGGAAACTCATATTTGAATCTTCAACCACCAACAATCAACAATGAATGCCTGTAAATCCACTTGCAAATCTATCAGATCCACCTCCCCATGTCTTTTTAACTTATAGAGGAAGGAAGGAGGCAATATTTGAATAAAAGCTGGTGGTTGAGCTGATCAGATTTTGCATTAATGGATGAAAACATATTTTCCCTACTTCTCACCTACCAAATCCCACCAACATTTGAATTTGAATGATCTAGAGTGTATCCCACGTCATTATCTTTCCAACAAGACCAACTGCATAATCTGAGCTCTGTAACAAAAGTTATGACGTTATGAAGTCTACAGGTCACTCTGGACACGAAATGACACATGGCATGCACAGATTGGTCGAAGGATCAACAAAATGTTCATCTATTTTATTGTTTCTACCACGTGTCACTCATTATCTTGTCACAAAGATTCAACACCCTGATGGCCCATTTTGATAGGTTGCGTGTAACACACTCAAGTTTGATAGATTGCCACATGGCATAGTGAATGTCACAGAGGAAGGCACAAGGCACGTCTGGAAGAGAAAAACATGGAAGGGAAAAGCAAGAGACAAGTGTGAAGAAGTAACATGTGCAACAGAAATAGAATTATACTTGTAGGGGACAAGCATGCAGGTAGGTGAAAACATCAAAGGAACGATGCACGGCTGTGAAGAAAGGAAAGGAGCGTGGAAGAATGCATCAGGGACTTAACCAATTTAGAAGGCAAGTCAAGCATGCATGCAAAGGGTGCACAAACTACTAGGAAGAAGGAAGATGTGCCAGGAGTGCACACAAGGGGAAATGGAAAGGATAGAAGGAATGGAAAAGGAAAGTGGAAGGCATGTGATAGGAGAAGAATGCACAGGGGTGCGTGAGGGATTGCAATTAAGGAAATGTGCCAAGGGGACAAACAAAGTGTGTGCATAACCTACAATAATTGAGCCTTAGAGCCAGAATAAGGGTGTAAGTTGTCAAAATAACTAGGGGAGTTATTTTGGACAATAAGAACCACTTTAATCTTAAGGTACATATAATCTAGATGATTTCTACAAAATTTTAGCACTTGAATCAACCATTTTCACCTTCAAATTCATCATTTCCTCCATACCACTCAATGTGCATTGTCAAGAACCAGTCAGGGTAGAGAAGCATGTAAAATACACATATTTAGACTTCAAGCACTCAAAATTGGTACAAACCTTCCTCATAGATCACTATACCATATGACATCATGAAACCATACTTCACACAAGAAGATGGCCTGGAACACCTATACTCAAACAAACATAAATGACTATGACAAACTAATAAGTGACAAAGTTGACTCAACACACAATGAAATTTTTTGAGATTCTTTTAAGACTTGACACACATTATAGACACTTTGATGAACCACTTGACTCATGAAATTATGGCTTATGATAGACTTAGGACACACACTTATGACACATATTAGATAACATTAGATGACTCAACATAACTTCTTCCATTAACACCCACAACTAACTCACCAAACACTTTGTAAACATGACAATGATCATTATGAAGACACATACCTCTATATAGTGAACATGACAACTTAATAATGCATAACAATCAAAAACTTCCTTGGAGCAAATGTATCTCATTTCTTGCTCCCTATCACACTTTGCTAGACCATTCAAAATTTTTTAGGAGCTAAGATCACTTCCAGCTTATCTCTTAGATACTCAAAAGTGGGATTTGGAAGAGGCTTTTTCAGAATATCAGCAACTTCCTCCTTTGTAGACACATGCTCCAATTTGATGCAATTCTCACTAACTCGATCTCTTAGGTAATTATACTTAATGAGAATGTGCTTTGTCTTGGAATGCAAAAATGGATTCTTTGATACATTGATTGCACTATTGCCATCACAAAGAATAGATGTAGGTCCATCACACTTAATCTTGTAATCCTTTAAAGTCTGTCTCATCCACACAACATGAGAACAACAATGAGAAACAACAACACATTTAGCTTCACAAGTTGAGAGAGCCACAAGAGATTGCTTCTTGCTTGACCAAGAAACAAGTCATTCCCCAACAAATAATGCATCACTACTAGTAATTTTTCTATCATCCATACTCCCTGCCTAATCAACATCAGGGAATAGGCATTTAATTCAAAGCTTTTACTTCTTGGATGCCACAACCCAAACTCAATAGTTCCTTTAAGATACCTAAATATCCTTTTCACTGCTTGAAGATGAGATTCTCTAGGATCTTCTTGAAACCTCCCAATTAGGCCAACAACTTGCACAATATAAGGTCTTAGAGCAGTAACATAAAGTAGGTTGCCAATAATGGATCTATAATCAATTTTATTCACTTTAGGAGAGTCATCTTCCTTATAAAGTTTACATCCAGTAACCATAGGAGTACCAACAGGCTTGCAATAATCCATTTGAAACTTCTTAAGCATTTCCTTGATGTAATTAGATTTAGAAATGAACATACCTTTATCTAATTGACTTACTTGAAGTCTAAGGAAGATAGAAAACTCACCAAGCATAGACATCTAATTTTTTTTTTCATCGCTTCAACAAATTCATGATTCATTTGATCATTACCTCCACCAAAATAATATCATCTACATAGACCAAAAAAATCAATAGGTGATTTCCTTCACTCTTGATGTACAAGTTGCTATTAACAAATCCTTTCTTGAAACCTTGCTCAATCAAGTATTTATCAAGCCTTTCATACCAAGCCCTAGGGGATTGTTTTAGGCCATAGAGTGCCTTATTTAATTTGCATACAAAATATTCTTTATCAGCTAAGGAAAAACCATCAGACTGCTCCATATAGACTTCCTCATTAAGATATCCATTCAAAAAGGCATATTTTACATCCATTTGATAGACCTTAAAACCTTTGAACCCAACATATGCTAAGACTAATATGATTACTTCCTATTCTAGCTATAGGAGAAAAAGTCTCATCAAAGACAATTCCCTCAACTTGAGCATATCCCTTGCAAACCAATCTTTCTTTATTTCTTATGACTTCTCCATTTCATTTAGTTTATTTCTGAACTCTGTTGGTTGTCAAAATAGGACTTTAATGAAAGCAACCATCAGGGGATGAAAGTCCCTCCTCTTTGATGGGAGAGGTGCCCTTATTGAAAGCAAAAAAACTATTAAAAAATGTACAACTTTCAATTTCAATGAGGAACTCTGATATCATGAAAGTGTTTTAAACTCCAAGATAGATTATCAATACAAAAGAACATAAGAACTAAGGAAGGGGAAAGGTAGAATAGCACTCTTCAGGAAGTATAGATAGCAAAATAGTTCCCTATAAATGCTGAACTAGGATAATATAGAATAGAATCATTCGTATTAAAACTATTAGATGTTATTTTGTAGACACAAAGTTCTACAGATAACATCCACAAGAATACAAAGCTTCTTAGTGCAAATAGATAAATGATTTTATAATTTATAACAGATAAGAAGGAATGAATAGACATAGATAGAAGTAGAAAGGAAAATATCCTTGTATTGATAGCTTTTAACTCTTTTACACTTTCAAAAATAATCAGAGTTCCAACCCCCCCTTTTGAAATGGCGAGGAGAGTTCATTATATAATTCACAAATTGGTTACATTTGGTAACCGTTTCTTTTAATTAAAAGATTAATTAAGGAAATGCACAATATAAAGTCCTTTATTAAATTACAAGGAGCTCGACACTAAAAATAGAAGAAGAGAAATAAAAGCTTGAAGAAGAGACATCCGATTATGGTTGAGGAGGGCCCACTGATTTGAGAATCCTAATGCCTAAATATTTTCAATGCTTCTGCTATTTCCATGCCTCTTGGAATTGTGGTTTTGGCAGTAGCATGAGTCCATGTTCCTAAGCATTTTTCCATATCTTTATCAAACTCAGTATGTTCCAGATATTCTTTATTAGCTTTCGCAATAGCTGAATGGAGGGAACAAATGTCTTCCATCTTCTTTTTAGTAAATGACTCTTCTTTAAACAAATCATCCTTGAAAAAAATTCTGAACTGAGCCTTGATTTCTTGAAGAGAGAAGAGAACACCTGTAGTTTCATCTTGAAGATGGTAGTGAATATCTTTGAAAGCTGATGAGACACAAGTTTTAAAAGATTCTCCTTTTTGCCACACATTCCTCAATTCTCCCAATGCTTCCTCTAGAACCTTTATCTTCCACTCAACGCTGAAAATCCATGTCTTTGATAAGTTATTCTTGGCATCATCAAATACCTTATTGACCAATAAGGATCTTATCATCAGCTTGGCCCATTAGGTGAAGATCTGTAATACAACTACTCCAGACCTTCAGCTCTTTATCCATGACTTTGATTGAGGAAGAGAGTTTCTGCTGCAAATTAATCACTTTTTCATTGGTTTTGAAGGCTTCCACAATGAAGTTCAAACTTGCTATAGTCATATCATCCACCATAGCTTCCACAACCTTCCCATAAGTTGAATACTTGTATATGTATTTGATGCTCTAAACTTCATCTTGGCTGAGAATCATGGGGGGTGGGAGAGCAACCAGTGGGGCTGGATCCAAAACTTTATCCTTGGCCAAAAAATATTTGATAAAGTTGGAAAGAACCTGATTCTATTCTTCTAACTGCTCTATGGTCTGCTTGCCTTTCTCAACCAGTTCAATAACCTTAGTTACTGTTTCTTGAAGGTTATGAACTTCACTCTCAGGAGTGGATTCTCCCATTGGGATCCTAGAAAGCTCCAAATCAGAGACCAAAAGATCCTTCTCTACTTTATCAACCTTGGGCTTTGCAACCTCTAAGAACTGCTAGCCTTGAGCATCAGTTACTAATCTTGAAGTAATATTTACTCTCTTTCCTGGAGGAGGAGGAGTAGTACTCAACAAAGCTGCTGCAACATCAAAATTTGGCCCTATTAAATGAGAAGAATATTTTCTCTTCTTACTGTCAACCAAGGGCTGCACCCAGGCAAAGGTAGAAGAAGAAGAGGAAGGAACAATAGGCCCAAGAGCAAGTGAAATCATGGCACTCAAAGTATTAACCACTGTTGCCTCTAGTAGAGAAGTACTTGAGACCTCAGGAACTTCCTTTGTAGAGGAGTCTACTATACTAGGAGGTTCAGTACTTGGAACCTCTTTTTTTTCTTCAACAGTGATTTCAAGAGCTCCTACAGGATCTGACACTTCACCATCATCACTTTCACTAAGAAAAATAATGTTCTCTGGCCCTGAAGGCAATTCTGACAGCTCCAGAAGAGATTCTTCCTCAATTGGTTCTTGCTTAGCCTCTTTAATCTTCTTTTGATACACTTGAGTTGAAGAAGAAGGAGTAGATGATTCAGGCTCTTTTATTGAAGAAGAAGAGGGGTATGCTCAGGTACCTCAGTACTTGGTGTATGTACTTCCTTCCCTAGGTGTGGAAGTTTCTCTTGAAGGAGATCTACCCTAGATTTTCCTGAATTCACAAAATTTCCTGTCAAACCAAACTTTAGTTCTGACGAGGATGGGGGAAATTATCTCACTAAAATCATCTTTCTCCTTCACATACCAATCCAAGGTTTCTAGAGGTGTGTGCTTGATGGATATTTAATACTCAAAGGATTGTAAGCCCTCATCATCGTCCTTAAGCCCTTCAAGAACTTGGTAGAGATTGAGATCTATAATTTGTTGCAGAGAGAGTCTGCCATAATGCCTCCTTCTGGCTTCAAAATCATTAGCACAATCAGCCCAATAATCCTTAGTGTATGGTTTATTATGATAAGTTATTCTGAGGTTCTGATAAATAAATTTCTTCAGATCAAAACAAGTCCTGGGTCTGAAGAAATGGACAGTGAGAGGAGCAATAGCCCTTTCTATGTTTTGGGCATCTAGAGCCGTTTTACATGTATAATTTCCCAGGGAGATAGGTAAATGAAGACCAATGATCTTCTTGTCTCTACAGGTTCTGTGTAGTTTATCAAGCTATCTGTACACCTCAACCAGAGCCATTTTATCATTGAAAAACATGGGGAGCTTGAAGCTAACCCGATGTATGAGAATCTTCTGAATTGGATGCAGAAAGCCTCGTACTTGGCTATCAAGGTCATATCTTCAAAAAATATCCTAGCAGTGTCACTCTCTAAGAGTCTTACAATATACATGGTGAAAGCATCATTGACCCTTTTGAAATGGTGATTGCTAGCCTCAAGGGTAAACTGAGAGCAGTATGTGTAGATAGGATCATCCTTCTTGACCTCCATGTAGGTGAAACCGAACCACTCCCGGGATGTAGCTAGGGTATACATGAGATAAGAAGTCATATAGAAATTCTTAGTCTGCTGAACATTTGACAATTGCTCAGTTAGATTCATACAAATAATTTCAGCCCAATTTATATTCTGCTTGCCCTCGCAGATGATATTTATAAAAGGGCACATCCAAAAACAAAATTCATTGGTGGAGGGCATTCCCATGATACAAGCAAAAAAAATGATGAAATCAGATAGATCCTCATTGAAATCAACCCTAAATAATGCTTTGGAGAGTCAAGATGCTCCTTTCTTAGGGTTCTTTAACCATGACTTCGCTACTCATGCCTTGTATTTTTCACTGTCTTGATCAAATAGAGTTTGAGCTTGAGAAAGAGTGAGAATGATGGAGTCTTCGGTCTCAGGAATTCATAGGGCAGCAGTAATGGTGGTAGCATTAAGTTTAGCAATTAATTCTACATGCACATTAACAAGATCTCTGGTGGTCTGGGTTAAAATGAGCTCCACAAGCAAGCATGGTGTCAGCACATTGCATAGAGATGGGAAAACCAGCCGCATATACAATTCCACTGTCGCTAATCATTTGGGCCATGGAAGCAGGGTTGGCACATGTTAGGTCTACCCCAAAAATCACCAAAATCTAAGTGCCAAACCTCACTATCCCCAATATCAGGTACAGAGGTCTCGAGAGGCGATAGATGTTCCTGCCCTTGAAACTTGATCTTCATTTTTGCAATGCACAGAGGGATGACCTTCTAAGAACAAATTTGTGATGAGAATGCAAAGGAATATAGGGAGATGAACAAATGACTCAATTGCAAGGATGTAGGTGAGAAAAAGCAAGCGAGCAATGTGACAAATGCATAGGTGGTAGTCCCTTTAAATAGCCGTTGAAGAGATAGAAGGTCATTAATGAGCATTAAATACACCTTGCACTGACTCGAAAACATGAAATGTGGAAAAAGTTGGAAAAAATTGGCCTAGACGATCCATGGGACATTGGGACATGAGGGATGTGAAGATGTGATTCAGCCGACGCGGGCAATGCGGGGAATCGGTGAACAAAAAGTTTAGACGCATTTGGGATAGAAGGGTCTAAAGTACGCAAAGAACCCGATGCGGCCGAGGCAAGTGATTGGGGAAAAGAAGTCCAGGTGAACTTGGGACAAATGGTCCAAAAAGTTTTGATAAAACCGACAGACAAAGACTTGTGGGGAAAAATGACCGATTGGAAAACAAAAAGCCTGGCGGAACCTGGGACAAATGGGACAAGAAAATTGGATTCGGCATATGCGAGTGATGCGGGGAAACGGGTAAAACGAAGTCCGAAGGAACTTAGGGACATGAAAGTCTGACAGACCCGCAAGTTACTTTAAAATGACCCCAAGAAATGACATTTTCACTATCTTTTTCAAATTTACTCTTCACTGAAACATATTGAAGGGTGCCAACTCAAAATTTTGAAAATTTTGAACTTTTCAAAAGAGGGGAATTTTGAAGGGACAACAAACTCCTACTTAGATTCAATCACATTCTTATCTTTTGGTCTAGGTACTACTTCCCAAGTCTTATTCTTTTCAATTTGATCTAGCTCTTCATTCACATCCTGAACCCAACATTCATATTTTCTAGCTTGTACTACACTTTTAGGTTCAATTTTTGAAAGAAAAACCGAGTAGTAATATTGATTTTTAAGACTTACCAATTTCCTCCTTGTAGTAACTCTAGCATCTTTCTTTCCCCAAAAGCTGATTTTCAGGATCAATCTCTCCTAATTTTCCTTGATGGAGCCTTGGTGTCTTTCCTTTCTTCATTATCATCTTCTTCCTCATTCTCTTGAATAACATTATCTTCTTCTTCTTTAGAATCATCCTCATGTTGTTCTTCTCGTGACTTAGAAAAATGATCTCATATGATAAGATTCATCAAATTTCACACTTGAACTTTCAACTATGGGTTTTTAACCTCTTTTTATAACAAATATAAGTTGTGCTGCTTGAGGAATAACCCAACAATATACCTTCATCAAATATGGAATCAAATTTACGAAACTTTTCTGTAGTCCTCTTGATGAAAAATCTACATCCAAATACTCTAAAATGCTCCACATTGGTTGGTCTTCCTCTCCATAGCTCATAAGGAGTTGTGTCATTGTTCACTCTTAGTTGACATCTATTAATAATGTAGACAACAATAAAAATTGCTTCTTTCCATTAGCCATATGATAATTTAGACTCATTCAAGATGGTCCTTGTCATCTCTTGAATAGTCCTATTCTTTATTTCAACCACCCCAATCTATTGGGGAGTTATAAATGTTGAAAATTACCTCTTAATACCATGAACTCTACAAAAATCATCAAATGAATCAGACCAAAACTCTTCTCCATTATTAGATCTAATGCATTTTATTTTTCCATTCTTCTCATTCTTAATAAGAGATTTAAAAGACTTGAAAACATCAAAGCCATTTGATTTGTTTTCTTAAGCATGTTACCCCAAGTATATCTAGTGAAATCATCAATAAGAAGCATGAAATAGTAATCACATGAAGTACTTTTAGTTATCAGAGGCCCTAAAAAGATCAATATGAATCAACTAAAAAGGACTAGTGGTGGAATCCCATTCTTTAGTCTTGGACCTCATTCTAGTTTTCTTTCCATGTCAGCATGCTTTGCAAAAAAGTATCTTCCAGTTTGCTGAGCTTAGGTATATTTCTCACAGATTTGTTAGAGCTGATATTAACAAGGTTATCAAAGTTTACATGACCTAATCTTCTATGCCATAACAAACAATCATTCATCTTACTCATTAGACACTTTTATTTGTTGACTATCCTTTCTCTTTGCTTTTGTAAAAACCTTACTTGTTTCTCCTTTCTTAATTTTATAGCCCTTTACATCAAATGGTTAAAACATATCCTTGTTTGCACATTTGGTGTACATTTAGTAGATTGTGTTTCAAGCCTTCAACATATAAAACATATTTGGTGATGGATTTTCCATTTTCCAAGCTCAAAGAACCTCTTCTAAAAATTCTTATGCCAAAATTATCTCCAAACTTAAAAGTTCTTGAAGAATTTTCCTTTAGTGTAATAAACATATTCTTATCACCTGTCATATGAGATGAGCATCCACTATCAATATACCAAATAATATTTTAATCTTGACTATGAAAAAAAGTTTGAGCAATACCAAATACTTCATCATGATTCAAAGTGGATGAGATAAATGAACAAACACCATAAATGTCATTATATATATGAAACTCCAAGGGTTTCAAATAAGCTCTGATGCTAATCAATGGAAACATCATAGTTTTCCCTTGACAATACTCCATGATTGTGCTTCATAAGATCTTCCTTTCAAGTGATTAGGACTTCTCCAAAAGGACTTGTTATGATACCAATTGTTATAAGCACAATAGACTAAGAAGGGGGTGAATATTTTCTTAAAAAAATTAAATCATATTTTATATTACTTATCCAAACCAAAAATTCACTTAACCAATCATTAATGTGTGCACAACATTAAAAAACATATATGCTATCAACCATGAACAAGAGAATCAACAAAAACACACACAATATAAGTGGTAACCCTCAAGGGGAAGAAAACCCACTGAAACACAATAATTATATCGATATGTTTCAAATTTAGTAAGGCACCAACCCTACAAGGAGCACCAACCCCTAGTTTAGTAGAGCCACATCCCTTTTGAGGAGCACCAACCCCTAATTTTGTGAAGCACCAACTCCACAAGGAGGTACAACCCCCCAATATGATCAAGAACCCACTTAACCAGCTTATTAAGAATATATATGATGTATTGCTTCTGCCACAACTGATAGAGATCATAAATTCAGGTCACAACACCTTCAAACCCTTGTTCAAACCCTGGGTCTTCAATATCTCTTTAATCTCTCTCAAACTAGCACTTTCTTCACTTCTCAAGGCTTCATACCCTTGCACAAATGCTTGTCCATCAATATCCTCAACCTATCACACACTTGATATTAGATCTCAATTCATGTTCATACAACTGCAAAACTAACTCACACCTAAGTCACTCCTTCTTGCGCGCACACACACACAACTAGCTTCACAAAAGCACCCAAAACTATGCTTTTAATAAGCTCCTTCTTGATTCAAATTCAAACACAAACATTTTACCTCCTATTTTCACGACTAATGTCATATTAAAAACATCCCATATACTTTTCATAACAGCTACAAGTGACCCATATAGGTCGGCCTAGCCAAAAACAACTTCATCCATGCACAAAAATTCCTCAAAACCCTTGTATTGGAATGCATAAAAGATCCTAACACCAAAATTAGTTTTATCTGAGCTCTAAAAAAACACCATGACATTTTTAAAATAACATTTTAAACATCATCCATGGGTCACAATTATCATGAAGAAATTAGATTATTTCGTTTAATGGGCCCAATGGCTAATTGTGTTCACAAAACACATGTTTTCAGCACCTTATCTTCACCTTTTGACTTCATGATCATAAAAGAACACCTCAACTATGGAATGTGACACACTTTATGGAAAATCAAGAACCTAATTAAACACTTCTAAACAAGTTATATCTCATGAAACATCCATTGGTTCAAACCACATAAACATTTGCCTTCACCAAATCAATTTGCCTATAAAGTAGTTTCTCAAAAAGAAACTAATTTACACCCTTCCTGATACAATTTCAAGACCTAAAAATGGATTCATTGGATTCAAAATTAATCCCTATTCACTTTCTAACTGATATAAATCATCACCCAATCCATTCTCGTGCTCCAACCAACTCAAACTTTCAGCAAAATAAGTCATGTCCTGAAAAGTCAAAAATATTCTTATCCACAAACTTGACCTGGGAAACCATATCAAAACTCATTATCATGATAGAAAAATTATATCAGTTGTAAATATATCTGAATTTATATTTCCAACACAACTATTTGAATCACTTCCTAACTCCACATGTAGCTCCTTGCAATGTCCATTTTATAGAATATTACTTCCAACTGCCCCAAAAATGCCCTTTGACTAGTCAGGCTAAATGAAGCACACTTGACTATGTAATCAACATGAACCATGACCTGAAAAATATTTTTACATCAATATAAACTCACATACATCACACAATATTTATTTATTTTGTTACTCCTTTGGACAACCTTGTCCCAAACTCAACTTCTTAAGAAACTGACATGTTTGTGTGGGGCCCACTCATCACCACAACCTATACCATATAGTTATATGGAAATATAGAGGATTCATATATATTTTAAAATCATTATATATGCATAATAGATCAAAACTATCCACTTAGGAATTAATTTCTCACAAACCACTTTCAAGCTAGGGTTTCAAACTCATAACAAGTTATTTACCTTCTTAACATTTGTTCATTAAAATGTGAGGATGAAATGACCTCATTATTTTTGTGAAAATTTTTAAACTCGATATAGAAACATACTTGAAAGACATAAGGGTCCCATGAAAATCACAATTTTTTCATGGTGAACATCAAAAAACACAACTCAAGCTGGAAATACACCATTGTTCTTTACCATGTTTCACCAAAAACATCATATCTTGTCAAAATTCAAATCATGGAAACTATAAAATTTTTCCTACATCACAAGTAAGACACACCATAAATAACATCTCATTAATTATCACCCATACCACAAATAACTCTGAGGTGGTTTCCATCCTATCACATTTTTATAGCTAGCCCTGATCGTTTAAGACAGATAGAGTTGCTAGGGTCAACCCTAGCTCAAAGTGACACTAGAGAAAAAGGAGTGTAATGATCCCATTTTTATTCCTTTTTCTGAATTTATGATTTAAGATCATGATAGAGGAATCCTCAATACATGCATCCATAAAGGTAAGATAGTTACATGTGACTCAGTCCATGTGGGCCCCACCTAACAACCATGCATGTTTCTAAATGAAGCTCCTAAAACCTAGTAACGAAATTGTATCTGCACCAAAGAAGCTTATGAAATAGAGTTCACATTGTTTTTATCCTATGATTTTTTATATCATTTTCATGATATGCTTAGATCATGCTTGAGGTTATAGAAGCTGCAAACTATGCCCTATATTATGACCTAGGAAAGCTAGGTCACCTGGGGATAGGTTTGCAAGAATCAAGCCATGGTCACTGAAGCGAAATTGTAGGAGCTACATGTGGAGTACCTAGAATCTCCATGGTCATCATCAGTATGTGTTGTGATCACTAGTTAAAATGGTATTTCATCAATGAAAACACCTATCGCAACTTTTATTTTTATACATGGGATGCAAATAACTTCTATTGACCTCATTCTAATGTGGAATCATGAAGATATGAAGGATGTCTAGTCCTAAAGAAGAGTCTTACCAGTTTCATAATGAGGTAAGATGATAGTTCTAATTTATTCATGTTTGTTGAAGAGTTTAGAAAGTGCTTATAAAATAATTTATAAGTCATACTTCCATATAATATAGGAAGTTAAGCTAGGAGAAGTGTATTTATACTCACTCGGGTCTCCATGGAGTCAACTTTGGTCTTAAGTTTGGTTCTGCTACATCCCTAGAAGCATAAATGAGAAATCTTCAGGAGCCCTATCCTCCTGGTACTGGAGGCCTTTCTACTTGGATTTGGATCCCTCATTTAAGGTCCCCTATAGCATAACTGACTCATCTTCCACCTTTGCCTCGACTCTTATAGCCGCTGAGGCCTCTTATGTTCCTTGCCACTCAGTGATGATAAATCCGCCCCATAGTTTGAATCCAACTCAACCTTGTGAAGAATAAAGTCCTTCTTGCTCGGTCTTAGGAATGCACCAATTGCTTAGGCTAGATACTCACCTGAGGTATGAAGATGGCACCTGTAGATTGGATCTGGTTTAATTCGTGGTGATCTAATCAGTTGAAGAGTAAAGAGGGACTATAATTTATCCACTCGAGCTAGCCCCTCTGGAAGGCCATCGCCTCCTGGATCCCTCTATGAAAGTGGTAGAAAACTACTGAAATAACATTTAGATATCTTCATATTCAATATGGTTGAGTTGGTGCTTAATACATCTTAGGGGGTTATGAGCCTCCACTTGTAGAGTGGGTGCAATCAACTAAATTAGGGGTAATGGTGGCTCCTTGTAGTCAGGGTTTTTCGCTACTAAACTAGGGATATGTCAGCTCCTATCCTGATAGTTGGTGCTTCGACTAAATCTCTTTTTTGTGTCAATATAAGAATATTTTCTATGGGTTTTCGATCCCCTTAAGCGGCTTCCCACATACGACCCTTGTGTCTATTGTGATTAGCGTCTGATCTTCATGTTCCATGTTCACCCCTGAATGGTAGGGGATGCAAACGCTAATATAGCTAATGTGAAATGAACCATAGTGTGAATGGATGTTTGATGAGACCGCGCCCCGCACCTAAAAATGGTAAATGAGATTTAAAGGTAAATAGGTTCCCAATGATGTCAACTCCCCATGCCTAAACAGTACCATGGAGCTCAATGCTATCCAACAAATCGAGGTCCTTGAGAAGAAAGTTTAATCACTTGAAGGAGAACCTTATCTCCAATCAAACGCGAATGGGTAAGTATTGCAGATGTTTAAGTATCCCTAAGAAATAAGTATGAGATACCTGAACGGTCTCTAACTATCATAAGTTGTGACCCCCTATTTGGAACCCGTATCAGGTACTTGTGCATCACCAAGAGAAGTGGCCATCATGCGAAAATCAACTACTCAAATGAGATTCTTCAACGCCAACTTCTTATTGTTGACATGAACTCTGAGGATCTTATAAACATCCTCTAAAGTACAAAGAAGACACTTGTCTTATGATATGGAGATAAGTTGAATGTGATATGGAATCTTACATTTTTATAATTCTTATAACTCGTAGATGAAGGTGAATTTATGGGGCAACAGGTCATGTCTAGGCTATCCTTAGTCTGTAAGCCCGCTCCAATAGTCCTGATCTCTACCAGAGTCAAAGAGATGCTAGTGACAAAACAAGGCATAGCATTCACATGACTAACATGTGATCTAGAATATTTGATAAAGTTGCTCACATAGATCTCAAGAAAATAGTGAAAAGGTGCAAGTTAGGAATTTGATGATGTTCATAAGAAGCTTATAACCCTATTACACAACCTAATTAAAAATGAGGTATGGTTACTTCATTTAATGTATAGTTGGCATTATGTCATGTAATGGTTACTTGGTCACAGCTCTTATTAGATTGCAAGATTGTGTAAGCACCACTCTGCTAGGAATGCGGTTCTCATGGGGACATGGACCAGTGTAGCATTCAATGGTCAACCGCCACATTCTTGTTATAAACATGGTCACTAAGCGTAGATGAATGTACTTGGGATGCGTGGCTCACTATCAATGGTCCTACCTGGAAAATAAGGACATTGTATGCTTCAACTGTCACAAAAGGGGTCAACAAATTTGTACAAATTGTGTTATAAAGAGTCTTCTAGACCAAGATTACATTAAGGTAAATATGCAGGTGGTATTGCTCATAATTGACTACATAATATTTGAAAACCATACCCTGCTATAGCTAGTTTCAAACAAATGCTACATATAAGTCCAAAAAGTTTACAAATACAGGTATCCAAGCTTACCTAATAGTGAAAAATGGAAGCTGCCGATAAGAATATACGCTGCCATCATGACTAATGAGTGTTAAGATTTGACATGATAGGTGCTAAGTACCAATGGGCACAGGTAATCAAGAGCTCCAAATTTAGCCTAAGTGGGTAAAGTAAAGGAATTATTCCTAGATCTAGTAAAAAGTGATATATGAGTATCAAATTTGGTTGTGATAAAGTCATTTTGATTCAGTCTATGTAGGGTTGGCAAGTGCTAGAGCAGTGCATATTTCCCATAAGGATGGACAAGGTACAGTAATGTTGAGGATGTGATTTGAGAAAGATTTCCTTAATTCTGGAAGCTATATGTGCACTTGAGTCAAGTCTTTCTCTCAAGTTAGGCAACGAGAAGCTTGGATTAACATAGTTTCAAGACAGGAAGCTGAATCAGGTATAATGTATAAGCTTTTCTAGTTGGGAGCACCATCCTCAGAACCCACGTTATTATCCCTAATTCGTGGTTAAAATGATTCTCTAAAGGTGCAATATATATGAACTTGAAAAGTATACTAGTTGATGCTCCAATTATAATATGACACGGTAAAATGTGTAATGATGATATATAAATATTCCAGAACAAGGATGAGATCCATATCCTCTCCCATTACCTGGAACAGGAAAAATATGGTCCTCATTTGTAGGTCATCTCTGATGCTTACATAGCTTTTCAATCCTTAGTGAGCCATATTTGAGCTCATTTTGTTGTCTATCTCTAAGCTTCTAAGTCAAGAAACTGCATCTGATGGTTATGGAAGCATGACTGTGGGTTACGTAACCACCAGATCTTCCTAGATCGGCTATTTCATTAACCGCCATTAATGGTATGTCATAACTGTTGGTTCCTTAAAAATGCAATATTCTAGAAACCCTTCATTCATTATCAAATGAAGAAGATGCAAAGTTTATAGACATTGTACAACTAGTAACAACATCCATGAGAAAGTGGATAAAATATACTAAGTATGGAAAATATGCAGAAATAATATATTTCCCCTAACTAATCACATCTGGGAACATCCAGGAACATTCCAAAGCAGTAAAATAACAATAGTATATCCCCCACTAATGTAGGAATGTGACAACTAGATAATAGCTAACTAATAGCTAACTCAGTTAAAGTAATAAAATTTAATTACTTTAACATTACAACTTAGTAAATGATGGATTAACCTAAGTTTATTCATAACATTTCCCCCCTTAATTCATCATGGTCTGAAGTGAATAGGAGAGAAAAAACTCTATAACAAAATATGTTTACATGAGGTAAGCATTTATTAGCACACACATGCTAAAATAAACCTATTCTAAGGTGAATCAAATGACTTTATCATCCCTCCCTTAATTCAGTATGGTCTCTCTAGATCTCATCTGAACAAAAATAGCTGGATGAAGGTACTTCCTTTGAACGATGTGCAAGAGATGGAATAGGCTCAGGACGGTAGTGATCTCCCCTCTCAGAAATCGGTGATGGATTTTTATAAACCCATTTATTTGCACAGATCTAAAACTCGGTGGCCTTCAAAGTTGGCACAATCCTCCAAATACAATAGTCTACTAAATGTATCAGTACAGTCTATTTTTTATTTTATTTTAAAAACTACAGCTTTTATGTTGCTACAAATGAATCTGCAAAGTCTGCAACACTATGTGCAGAACTCTAGGGATGATGAAGTAGGGCATGTGCTTCCAAGAGGCAGGGGACATCTATGGTTCCTCCAATGCAGCAGTGAACCCTTAACCTTTTGCAACACACCCTCCTTAGAGGATGAGGGATCCTCACAGAGATTAGGATCAACCAACTCTGATACCAAATGTTGAAAATGTAATATTTTGGAAGCCCTTCATATTATCAAATAAAGAAGATGTAATATTTATAGACATTAATCAACTATAAGAACATCCACGGAAAGGGGATCAAATACACTAACTACAAAAAATATGTAGAAATAGCATATTTCCCCTAACTAATCACATTTTGGAACATTCCAAAATAGTAAACTAACAATAGTATAGCCCCCACTAATCTAGGGATGTGACAACTAGATAATAGCTAACTAACAACTAAGTTAAAGTAATAAAATTTAATTACTTTAACATTACAACTTAGTAAATGATGAATTAACCTAATTTTATTTCTAACACTGGTTTGTGTAGACCGGTAGCTCTATGCACTTTTATCTAAGAGTTCTAACTGTGTGTTTCTAAATGTGTGTTACAAGTTTGTGAGTGTTTTTCTCACCCATTTCTTGACTATTTCACCTGATCTTTAGCTTGTTGGATTCATATAGGAATCCTCTTCTTAGTTTACTATTATTAGAATTTTGACTCCCTCTTTCTTAGATGATTTGGCACTTCTTGATTTCCATGTGTGTTAGACTTCTTCTCTTCCATTTTTCTATAAAATCCATAATTTTACCCATATGATGGGTTGGAGATTTTTGATTTGAATTACACTGTCATGGTGGAAAAATCCTGTTGAGAATTACATAGAAAACACATTACATTGCTCTGTTTCTTCCCAATATTACATTTGTGATTAAGTTTCTTACAACCATCCTGCGCCAGCTTTTTCTTGATTTCTTCCTACAACTAGCCAACTTTGCACCTTGGATCATTTGGATTTTCATCTCTGGAAAGGAATATGAGGAGATAGTAAAGCCATAACCACATTTGGGAAGCTATCATAGTAATACTATAACCAGGTTGGGGTTGTATTTACATTTATTTGAAGCTTTCATTTTGGATATTTTGGTAAAAATTAGAATAAGCAATACATTTGTTTTAAGTGGTAGAATTTCTTGTTTATTCATTTCCAATATGCAATATTCCATTGATATCTTCTTCTCAGCTTATCCCTGTGGATATGCATAGGAAAGAAATTGGAGGAAGGTTTTCTGCCTCAATTTATTCATTTATTGGTTTTGAAACATACATACATTTATTTTCATTTATTGGGGAAGTTCTGGGAAAAAGAAGAAATCCTTCTTAGAAGCCTTTTTTTTTTGTGAATATGAGGCAATCAAAAGAAATTAGATTTTCCAGAATTATAAATTAGATTATATCTTCTATTAGATTAGATTTAATTCCACATACTTAACAAAGGAATAACTACATCCAATTATTCCCTGTTTGTTTTATTTTAGTGTAGAAGTAGGTTATTTTATTTAGATGTAATTTCTTTTTTCCATGTCTATAGTTTTGTTTTATTTAATTTCTCCATAACCATAAAATCCAAAAAATATAGTTTAGATATTTAATTAGATTTGTTTATTTTATTTCATTCAAAAACTTCATTGAAAATACAAAAAACAATTAGATCGTTTGTTTTTGCTTTGTTGTGGTTAAATACTTGCAAATCAAAATGAATTAAATTAAAAGGAGAAATCAATCATCTTTTATTTAATTCAATTTTATTTGTTTGGTTTGTTTAAAGGTAGGAACTTAAAGTTAATCTAGAACTAGAAAGAACACAACTCCTGTTTCCCTAGTGGCCTTGGCTATCAAAGCTTAGATCTCAGTCCCTTTGCATCCTAGTTTGCTTTTTTTTTTATGTTCTTATCAATTTGGTGCCCACATGACCATTTCGGGTCCACCGCTACCACATGTGAGATTATTTATTCCGATCATCAGCCAACCAAACATAGATATAATCTAAGTGGACATTGATAAGGCTTACACCAACTTGTGTTTAGAGCCTCACCAGTTCCACTCGAAATTATTGGCCAACTCATTTCCCTTAATGAAGGAGAAAAAATTGTCAAAGAGTATTGGGCTAACCAAGTAGAGAGGCTTAGGCCTCGCAATCCTTGATTTTTCCTTCCCATATCATCTCTCATACCTTCACAACCCTCTTCAGAGAGAAATACACAATAGATGAAGGAAAATTCCCCTGCGTTCCTCAACGAAGTCGAGTTTTATTTGGTTCCACTGATATTGACTAATATCCACGCACCATGATCATCCTTGATCATAGTATCATCCCCACACATGTTAGGCAAGCATTCATCACTCTTAACGAGAAAATTCCCAACTTTTCGGTTGAGAAACTTCGATTGCCTTGACCTCTTATCATCATTACCACCTATTCATCCTACACTCTATCTATCCATCATATTACCATCTCATCCATCACATTTTGGTTGTCCTGAAATGACCTTGGGAGGTTGCAATTATCTGGAATAACGTGTTGATTTTTAGGCATACAAGTACAAGTTAAAGAAAGATATATTCTACAATACTTTGGAACTTCAAAGCTAGATACATTCTTGGTAGGATTACAAAAATATGTGCCTCAGAAATAGCTAAGAGTAAGTGCACTAGATTTTGCATTAAAATGGATGGTTTCATAATGGCGGGTTGAACATAAATCTAATATGTTAACGTGGGAAGAAGTAACAAAAATGTTGTGGTCAAGATTTGCACTAGATGAAAAGACTACTAAGAAATGGACTAACTATTGCATGGAAGAATGACCAAAAATACACATCAAAAAATGCATTGAAAATTGGAAATTTCAGGAGATAGAGCCAAAATGGTGGGTCCATATATTCCAAGAAATATCGACACCACTACCAATAGCATGTATGTTCACTAAGAAAGAAGAACAAAAACAAACAGTTGGGGACAACTGTAATATGATTTTATTTAAACTTTCACCTCTGAATATAGTAATCCCATGGTTGATATTTTTCTTTGCAAACTTAAAACATTTCTTTGTTATGGAACTATTGATTCAGAAGGAGTAGAATTCTTAGATCTCAGAGAAAATAACGAGAGAAATTACGTAGGGTATAAGAAGGAGACTACAACAGGAAACAATGAATAATTCAAATAAAAAAATATGCAATAGTGTAGGGGATAATAATGAAGATAATGACGATCATAAAAAAGAAGAGTATAATGAACTGAGAAAAATATTTAAACTATAACATCTTCACCTAGTATTCGTAGAAAAAGAAGTGGTCAATCAAGAAGAATCATAGTTGTATAATCTAAACATAGAATAAAAATAAGGATTCAGGATGGTTATAGAGACCCACAATAAAGGTAATGCTAAAATATATGATGAACCAATGCACAAAATGGTAGAAAACATCAGACTAGTAGTAATAGTAAAACTAGCTATTGTGAGAGACTATTGGACGAAGAAGGATATGTCAGAAATATTGAAATTATCACGAGACTATGAAGATGTGTTCCCTACTAAATTTAATGAAATAAAAGGAGTGGATACATCAATCAAGGAAATGTGTATTGAATTGAAAGAAGGAAAAAAACCTATAAAGAAAAGGCCATACAAATTGAACCCGAATATGAAAGCTAAGGTAAAAACAAAACTGGATCAAATGATAGAAGCATGTCTAATATATCCAATAAAAAATCAAATTGGGTAAGTCTGATAGTCACTCAACTTAAGAAAATAGGATAAATTAGAATCTATGGATACTATGGGGATTTGAATGATGCATGTGTTAATGATCCCCTTCCCAAATCCATTGACCGATGAGATATTAGAAGTAGTATTTGGACATGAAGTATACTCATTTACAGATGGATTCAATGGCTACCATAAAATACCAATAACATAAGAATATCAAGCTAAAATCAATTTTAGAACCAAATCAAGAAGATTTACATATAAGTTCATGCCATTTGGACTGAAAAATGCACCCATAGTCTTTTCTCGATTTGTTACTATGTTCAAAGATTACATTCACGATTTCCTAGAAGTATACTTGGATGATTGGGTTGTATTCTCCTTGTTCAAAGAACATGCATCTAAGGTACACTTAATGTTAGAAAAATATAGTGCTTTGTGCATTGCATTAAATTTGAAAAAATGTTTTATCTTCACACCATTTGGAGTACTACTTAGACACGTAGTATGCAAGAAAGGAAATTTGGTTGATCAAGAAAAAATAGCTGTCATAATTTATTAGGAATATTATGTTAGTACTCACATGGTTAATAATATTGTAATGTGAAAATTACAGGAGTAATAATTCACATGTAAATGTTAGTAGATAGTAATATTATTGTTATATAAACAATAATACAAATTACAGTTTAGAGTTGTTTTAACAACTCATATGATTTGAGTTGTGTATTGTTACAATCACAACTATATCAATATTTGTGGAGATAAAATCTCCGTGAATATAGGAGCATAATCTCCTATATATATTTTTTCTGTGTGATAATCTGCTCATACCATTTCATCTAGTATCGGAGTGAAGTTGTTATTTGTGCCAGTAATGGAGCAATAAAAAATTAGAAGGGGCAAAATTAACTAAATCTAAGTTAGCTAAGAACTAGTTAATCTAATCTAGGAGGATAATAACATTGTAAATAACTAGGTAAATATAGTAGATAAAGATGGCTAAATGATCTAGAACAATGTATGAATAGGAAATATAATAAAACCCTAATGTGTAAAGTGAGGAAGATAAATGACTTAGTTGATAAAAAATGACTGTCAAAGAGTGTCACGGGTCTGATTGGAAATTCATTCGGCGGTAGGAACGACTACACATAGAGGTCCTAAAAAGAGTGGATCTGGAGGATCTAAGTGGACTGGGGTGCCTGGATTAAGGTACTAGGGGTGCCCACGGGCACTCTGGTCTATGAATTCTAGGTGCCCTTGTCTACGAAAAAGCTCCGTAAAACTAGTTTTTCACAGGGTCACAAGATAATTTGTAACCTTCATGCCTAGTTTATCACACTAATTTTTTGAACTACGCCAAATGCTCCAAATATGCCAAGATGAATAAATGACCTGCAAGAGACCAAAGAGAAGTATCAAAACCCTAAAAAATAAAATGATACAAATGAATGGGTCAGACTGACCTTAGCTACCACAACAATGGGTTTACTAAACTGAGTGCTGCACTACATTTTAGACCTAGGATGTAGTTTTGTTGTGTGTGTGCATGTCGTGCCCTAGGTGCTCTTGTGTTAGTCACACTTTGTGAAATAATGAGCAATAGCTAGATGTATAAAATTAATAGTATGTGTGCATAGAATAGAATAGAATCCCTCCCCCTATGAAGTGTGATGCATATGTCCTAGCTTGTGCCTTGATGATGGAGCTATGTGGATGTCAATGAAATAGATGGATGCAACTCTAGATGGAGTGATAGTAGTGTATGATGTTAGGTCCCTCATTATGGTCTCATAACTTTATATTTATAGGGTTCTCTTGCTCTAATTTCATAATTAACCCCAAAAAGGCTGACCACATAAAAGATAAACATGAAAAATGGCTAGAAGAGGCCCAAAAACTGGTGGGAAAGTGCTAGAAGGACCAGGGCGCCCCTAGGTGGGACCAAGGCACCCATGGGCATGGCACCCACCCCAATACTAAATTTAGGGCACCCTAGTTATGGAAAAAATTATGGGGATGTGCGAAAATGGATTGGGCAAGTATAGTGCAATAGGTCACAAATTATGAAATAAAATAAATAAGATGGCCAAAGGGACGGGGGTTAATTAGTACTTTTTTTTCTCAAGAACCTTCTAAATAGTAGTATGAGACAGGATAAATAAATGTCTAAAGTACATGATTTTGTGACTACATTTTCCCCCACTTTATGTTGGTGAGCGGAAAGCTCGTAACATAAAGTAGATAGAGATGTGTACCTGATGTCTGTGAAGAGTGTAAGAAACATGCCAAAGGACTAGACAAAGACATGGAATGATAAAAAGATGGAGGAGCGTGGAAACTATAGATGGAAAATGCGCAAAGAAAAAGTGATGAGAGTGAACCTAGGGCCTAACACGTGTGTGTAGCTGCTGCAATGTGTACCTGCATGGTTAGTAAATCATGTGTTGTCATGGAATGTTGTTGTTGTTGTTTTTGTCACTTGTTTGTTGCCCCCATTTGACTACTTGTTTCTCATATGGCCGGACCTGCAAGGAGAAAATGATCAAGTAGTCAAATATGTATGTATGTAAGTGTAAAAATGCTATGTAAAAGATGCATGTAAAGTACGCTAATGTAAATATGAAAATGTAAATGTAAGTGTAAATGGAACATGTGCACCTGATCCATGTCGAGAAAGAGTGTAGAAGGATATCTTGTACTGCGAGTTTTTTGGGTGATCTCACACCACCCTGGCTGAAGAAGTGTAGGGAGGAAATGCTCTGTGTCCTCCAAGCTCTAACCACTTCTACTGAAATGTGTGCAAAGAGATCTTTATAGCGTCCTAGTTTTTTGGTGATCTGATCTGGCTGAAGAAGTGTAGGGAGGAAATGCTTTGTGTCCTCCAAGCTCTAACTACTTCCTAAAAATGCCTAAGGACACCATGTCTTGTAAAATCCACTGTGTATGGGGTTCGTAGACTGGTCTGAACCCACTCACTGAATATAACTAAACCGGTGTAGAATCGTTGTGTTAGTATGTAGAAACCCCCAAATGATGCCCCCCTCTTTGGGGGTGCATGCAACATCGCTGATAGGAGACATGTGAGCCCCAAAAGAGGGCCAACCACATGTACACTTGAAAATTTCTTGGTAGAAACCAAGGCACACACAAACAAGAAAGGCTAGCCAAAGACAAGTGTAACATGCATGTATGTAGAAAATAATGTATAATCTATGCAAATAGTATGTAAGCTACCAAACAAGGTAATGTAAACAACACAAGAAGACAAGTATGCCACACAAAGCGGGTTGCAAACATGGGACATCACTCATGATGTCATAAGACATGCAAGGCCATCATGGTCACAAACAATAAACAAGTGTGCACACCAAACATAGGGCAAGGCCCGCAAACAATAGTAAACAAAGTAGACACAAGCAGAAAGTGTAACAAACAAGTAGTCATGGAAACATATAATCCTACAAAACAAGTGTTGCACATGGAACACCCATTAGCATGTTAGAGTAATAACCAATATGTCAAAACAGTGTATGATCAAGTAATGTAAGATGTTAAGTACAAAAATGAAACAATAACACCTGGATGAGATGAATGTGGATGCCCCCAGTGACCAGTATAGTAAGGGTAGAAGGCAAGCATCCATGTTGCGTGTAGGAGTCCTGTATCTGTGATCACACTAAACAAAGGAGTGAACACGCATGTGTGGATGGTATAGATAATGACATATAAGAAATCAATCTAGCATGTGTAGTAAATTGACATGTAAAACACTAGTAAACAAGAATAAATGCCCCCAAGACAATGCATAGTATGTCGTGGATGGATGGAATGGAATGCAAGATGGAATGATAGGAGCCACGTGCCCCTCGAGTGGATGGAAGTGTATGCAATGAGGTTCATTTTGTTTTCCCCCTCAGTAGTCAAGAATGAACCGTAAATGAGAGTGTGTCATCGGGAAATGGTCGAGTAGTGTGTATATCATGTCTAGACGCACTATGATGAATGTGTATGTGTAATGTTGATGATATGTGACATATAGAGGAAATGTATGTGGAACTTATAGCCTTATACCACTACGAGATGAAGTATGGAGTGATGATTTATCCCTAACATATATAAAGTAGTGGAGTGATGATTTAGCCCTAAGCGTATATCACTATGATTTAGCACTAAACATATAACTACAAGATAAATGATAAGGAGTGGTGATGTAACCTAAGGTGTATACCACTACAAGATGATAGAATAGGTGATGATTTAGCCTAAAGCATATGTCACTAAGCTAGAGATGTCGCATGATGAAAGGTGAATAATATGGGTGTGATAAGTGTAAGGTCCATTTGATTTGTAAACCCTCAGCAGTCAAGTATGGACCGATGAACTAAAGTGTGTCATTGGGTGGTGAGTGCAGTGTGTAGAAGACAATGTAGTATAAACGACCAAGTGATGAATATGGTGTGTAAATGTGCGGTATGTTGAATGCAATGCTAAATGTGTAGGATGTGTAATATGTAATGTGTAAAAGACAATGTAATAGGTGTAGATATACTAGTAATGTAGGATGTAGTGATGAAATGTAAAGCTAGACTCATATATAATGTAACTAGCATAGTATGTAGAATATAGGTGATGTATAAATGCGCAATGTGAAATAGCCTAATGGCACATGTAATACGTAGAATGATTAATCCATTTACGTAATAATGTGAATGTGATGAAAATGACATAGTATATGTGGATATGTAGAATGTCCTAATAGTATGTAAGTGTAGAATGGATGGTGAAAAAATGATGTGTGATGTGTGTAAATAAAATGTAAATATGTAGTGCCTATAGTGTAGTGTGTGGGGTTCAGTGTAATGGTAATCCCTCAACAGTCAAGTGTGAACCGAAGCACAAGAGTGTGTCATCAGGTAGTGACACTAGAATAAATGGTGAGTATGAATGTATAAGAATGTAAAGGAGAATAAGTGTGACTATGGTAAGACTAAATAAGGAGGGGGGAAGGTGGAGTGTCATGCCCCCCGAGTATGTGAATGAATGACTATCCAATGATAGTGAAGGAAAAATGTCCTTCATCTGGTGTGGGTGGTGAAAGCGTATGACCATGTTCTAATAATGGAGGTATAGTAGACAAAATGTTGTAGTGGGGAATGAATCTATGTGCATGTGAGGGATGAATATATGAAGAAGGTCGTGGCACCATAAAATGTGTCAGTAATAGGGATCTGCATGTTATGGAATGTGAAGGTGAAGAAGGTCTGCGTGGAATAAATCGAGGTGGTGACCTACGTCATGATGCAGTAACTGTGTGAGGAATATGCCTATACTTATGTGTAGGGCTAGTGGAGTGATGTGGTTGTACAGAGGATACACAAGTAGGTGAACTAGGGGTAGATTGTGCATTGATCAACTTTGACAGTGGTGCAGTAGATGAAGTATGGGATGCGCTAGGTACTGTGCGAGGAGATGGTGACCATGGAGTGGATGGGGGATACCATCAATAGAAATGACCTGGTTGTTATGGATGAACTTGAGATGCAAATGATTCATGGAAATGATAGATTGTGAGTGATGAATCCAATTGAGACCTAAGAGCATGTCACAACTGTCAACCGTGTTGCCAACAAGGAAAGGTACAAGCATAGTAAGAGGGCCAACTGTAACATGGAGTTTAACAACGCCAAAAGGTTTTTCAAAAGGGTACTTGACTTGAGATAGAGGGTAACAAATGGCCCTAAGAGTGACATAGAGCACACACTAATGGGCCATGATGGGTCAACCTTAGTGTTGTTGATGGGGGTGGATCCAATAGATGCATGGATGTGCAAATGGTTAGATGTGAACTTGGCATGATAATCAATATTGGAAAAGGAAATGATAGGTGGTGAAACCTCAGTGTTAGCAACTAATAAATCTAGAGCTCCGAATTCAGGAGGTGATATATGCGTGATAGGCATGATTAGCAAAAGAGTTTGTTGTCTTCTTGTCATGTTGTTGAGAGTCATTATTAAAAATATTGAGCTTAACCTTTTTGTTGTTTGGGGTAGGGCTAGTAGATTCTGGGAACTTCGAGTTTGTTATTGTCAAGTAGATCTTGGATGATGGTATGGAGTTTTAGGCATCTATTTGTAGAATGTCCAATGCAGTGATGATAATCACAGTGGAATTTTTCATTGTAATTCTTACCTTTTGGTCGTGATGGGTCTAATTCGAGGGGAGGGGGAAGTGTAATAAGATTGTTGTCAAGAAGTTGTCTCAATATAAGATGTGGAGCCATGGGAAGGGTGCTAAATGTGCATCTGAGGATGTTGTGGGTGATCCTCTTTAGAAGGAGTGATAGTGTTGATGGTAATTTTAGAATCGGTTGGTTTCAGTAGTGGATGGTTTAAATGGCATCTTGCTGGGAAAACGAGCAAAGGAGGAGGGTTGTTCTTGGTACTTAAGTTTTCCAATGGATAGAATTTTAGTCTCACGTAGTTTGAGAGTGTGAAAAAGTTGATCAAATGAAGGAGAGGATTAAAAAAGAACACTTTCTTGTAGAGGTGGTAGTATACTTTGTATAAATAAATCTTGAAGTTCAGAGTCAGCAAGGACATTTGTCATCTTAGCCAAATTATTCTTATATCATAAAACATAGTTGGAAAGGTGTTCATTTGAGCCCTGTTTAAGTTGTGCTAGCTGAGCATATGAAATATTAGAGCCAATGTTGATAGAAAAATGAGTAAGGAATGCATTAGCTAAATGTGTAAAGGAGGTTATGGAGTGAACAGGTAAGTCGTAAAACTAATGCATCGCATAATCTTGTGGAGACTACGAGGAAAGATCTTAGCTAAAAGGAGATGGTCATCGAAAAAATCAAGGCATGCCACATGAAATGCTCTAAGATGCTCATGTGGGTCCCCATGCCCATTGAAGGTGGGGAGCTTAGGAATGGTAAAGTTAGGTGGAAGTGGATAAGTGGAAATGGTCAGAATGAATGGGATATGCAGCAACAAGGTAGAATCCAAGGATGGTGATGCATGGAAAGTGGTTTGTTGAAGCTTATGAATTTGGGCTTGAAGGTCCTAATAAAGAGAAGTTAAGTCTTGGTTGTCAACATATGAGACTTGGTAGACATGAGAAACTAGGGGTGGTGTGAAGTGGTTGGTAGGTGTAGGGAAAGAAATGGGAATGGTAGAGATAGGAGGAAGAGTAGAGGTAGGCTATTGAGTAGCAATGGAAGTGGGCATTTCTACTGAAGTGGTGAGTTTGACCAAGTTGGTAGCTTCTTCGCGGGTGACATGTAAAAGTAAATCTAGGTCTTGAGGATTCTCATCAAGGTAATCATTGATAGACTTAAGGTGAGTCATAGAGCTTCAGTAAACTCTTCATGAGATTGAGCCATGACAAGAGAAGAATAAACCCTAAGAATGGAAATGGTAAAGTGGAGAGAATGAAGAGCATAAGAAATCAAGTCAGGTTCACCAAAATGATTAACTGAAATTAACTAAATCTAAGTTAACTAAGAACTAGTTAATCTAATCTAGGAGGACATATAACGTTGTAAATAACTAGGTAAATGTAGTAAATAAAGATGATAAATGATCTAGAACAATGTATGAAAGGAAATATCTAAAACCCTAATGTGCAAAAGAGGAAGATAAATGAATTAGCTGATAACAAATGGTTGTCACAGATTGTCGTAGGTCTGATTGGAAATTGGGAGTAGGAATGACACACAAAGGTCCTAAAAAGACTGGATCTAAGAGGATCTGAGTGGACTGGGGTGCCTGGAATAGGATTGGGGCACCCACGGGCGCTCTGGTCTGAATTCTAGGTGCCTGGTCTATGGAAAAGCTCCAAAACTAGTTTTTGCAGGGTCACAAGATAATCTGTAACCTTCGCCATTTGTCACACTAATTTTTCTGAACTACACCGAATGCTCCAAATATTCCAAGATGAATAAATGACCTATGCAAGAGACCAAAGAAAAGTATCAAATCCCTAAAAAAATAAAATATGCAAATGAATGGGTCAGACTGACCTCAGCTGCCACAACAGTGGGCTTACTAAACTGAGCATTGCACTACATTTCAGACCCGGATGTAGTTCTGGTGTGTGTGCATGTCATGTGCCCTAGGTGTTCTTGTGCCAATCACACTTTGTGAAATAACGAGCAATAGCTAGATGTAGAAAATGTAATAGTATGTGTGCATGGAATATAATAGAATCCCCCCCTATGAAGTGTGATGCAAATGTCCTAGCTTGTGCCTTGATGATGGAGCTATGTGGATGCCAATGCAATAGATGGATGTAACTCTAGATGGAGTGATAGTAATGTATGATGTTAGGTCCCTCATTATGGTCTCATAAACTTTATATTTATAGGGTTCTCTTGCTCTAATTTTGTAATTAACCCCAAAAAAGGCTAACCACGGAAAATATAAACATGAAATATGGCTAGAAGAGGTCCAAAAAGTGGAGGGAAAGTGCTAGAAAGGACCGGGGTGCCTATGGGTGCCCCAGTACTAAATTGGGGTACCCCAGTTACGGCTAAAATTACATGGGATGTGTTAAAATGGTTGTGCATATAGGTGCAATAGGTCGTAAATTATGAAATAAAATAAATAAAATGGCCAAAGCGACAAGGGATAATTAGTAATTTCTTTTCTCAAGAACCTTCTAAATAGTAGTATGAGACTAGGATAAATAATTGTCTAAAGTGCATGATTTTGTGACTACACATGGTCAATATTGGAAAATAATATTTGCTGTTAGATATTAAACATTTTTTACTCTGTCAGATCTGTTATACAACCCATTTTCATTTGGTCCTCGTATTAAACCTAATAAAGGGACAAAGCTACTTACAAAGTCAACATATCTCATCCATCGCCATGCAGAAATCTATGTAAGAGGCTGAGTCACAGCTCATTTATTTATGCGGTCTTCTCAATTCATCTTGGTAGTCATGCATTATTGAGTATTCAATATTTTACACCAGATCATCCTCCTTCAGGTGAGTATGGAGTGATCAGATTTATGAATCAAACTCGAGCCCTCATTTGATATGTTCCTAGTTTGTAAAAAAAATATTTTCAGTGTTATTCATTCTTAACAAGTTGTAGATAGGTCTCGACATCTTATTTCTTGTATCGATCGTGTGGAATATACACCTATGTTTGTTATTATATGCATTGTCCAACGATCCCTATCTTACTTTATGTTTGTTCTCAGTGAATAACCAACAATTTAACACCATATATCATTCAAACATGATATTTCATTCAAGTCCCACTATTCGGTTATCAAGTTCTAGCCTGGTACTAGTGTGGACTCTCTCAAGGTCTTATGCAATGTAAGGAGAAGTGAATCAATTATCCAAAGGACCATGTAGTATTATGTTTGATCATTGTCATAGATTCATCCTCTTGATCTAATCAAGTTCCATGCTATTTTATTTCCCACTGTCTTCTTGTGTTTGTTGTATGTATTGTCAAAAGCCTTTTGTTATGTTAAAATTTGATATTAAATGTGTCTTTTCTTTGTCAATGTGTAATTTAATAGACTTGTCCATGATTTTTAGCTTGTCTATTAGTTTAGTATGTTGTCATAGTTATCAAATCATTATTGAAAGAGTCATTTATGTTCATCATTGTTGTTTAATGAAAGAGTCCATTGTGTTTTGCAAATCTCTTTATTTTCATTAAGAGCATGTTGTCATTAAAAATGTATAATTCATTACTTCATTAAGTTTGTTGTGTCTTTGTCAAAAAAATTTAAAATCATATTTAAGCATGCCGCCAAGTCGTAATGTGTTTCATTATTGTCAAGTATCATTGTATTGTAAAGATTTGATTTTTGTTTAGTCGTCAAAAGTTCATTGTGAGTCAGAGTCTGAAGTTTGAAATTTTTTTTGCCTTACAGACGCATTTTCAGTGTTATCCGACATCCAAGAAAATAAAGTGTTTCACATTGCGGGAGGGAAGAAATGAATAAGCTCAATGTGGAAATAAATTTTCTTCATGTTCACATTCCGCTGAGTTAGCAACACGCATACTTGAGGATGAAGGAAAAACAATGTCCTCTTGCTAGTTGCCAGCGACGGGGCCGCAAAATGAGGTTGTGAAATTTTGTTTCATTGTGATTTCTTTCAGTTTCATTGTACCTGTCTTTGTTCGTATTTAGTTTAATGTATGTTCTTGTTGTCATAAAGTGAGTAGATTCCTATGTACTTTCATAATGTGAAAATATAGCTAAAAGATGAAAGCACAGAGAAAAAGTAGCATCATGATACTTGAAGAGGATGAATAGGGGTTCCTTTTTGGTGGACAAGGGTATTTATTTGATCAACAAGGGTTCATACTAGATGAGCAGGGGCTCATACCAAGGTTGTTAGTCAACCTTTTCAAAACCATCGGTAAGCCAAGATCACGAACCACACACGGGCGGAAAGATGAAGAGGAAGTGTGATTATTTTTTCTTCCATGTTCGCACTAAGGGGGGGAATGTTAGGATTATTATGTTAGTACTCACATGATTTGTTAATAATATTGCAATGTGAAAATCACAGGAGTAATTATTCACATGTAAATGTTAGTAGATAGTAATATTATTGTTATATCAACAATAATATAGATTACGGTTTAGAGTTGTTTTAACAACTCATATGATTTGAGTTGTGTATTGTTACAATCACAACTATATCAATATTGTGGAGATAAAATCTCCTTGAATATAGGAGAAGGTTCTCATATATATATATTATGTAATGAGCTTCATATGATTTAATGGAAAATATGATTTTTTTGTTTGATAATCTTCTCATACCATTTCATCTTCACACAATTTGGAGTACTACTTAGACACGTAGTATGCAAGGAAGTAATTTTGGTTGATTAAGTAAAAATAGCTGTCATAATTGGGCTAAACCACCAACAACACCCTCAAAGATCTTCACATTTCTGGCACATACAAGATACTACAAGAAATTTATTAGTGGGTATGTAAACATAGTACAACCAATGGTGGAGTTATTACTGAAAATTGAAATTTTTGAATGGATGACCGAATGTCAAAATGTATTTACACAATTAAAATAGAAACTAGTGAGTACACCAATACTAATATTTCTAGACTAGTCAAAAAGTTTCCATGTGTATGTTTATGTATCAGGTAGCGCAATTGGTGAAATTATATCTTAACCAGGGGAAGTAGGTATAGACCATCCAATCCACTTTGCAAGTAAGAAATTGTCAACCACATACAAAAATTACACAACTACAAAACATGAAGATCTAACTATAATTTTAACACTCTAGAAGTTTAGGAAATCTTTGTTAGCTATTGAGTTTAAATTCTTCACATATCATTAAACACTGCAATATTTAGTGAATTAGATGATTTTAGGAGGTAGGATATCAATATGGTTGATTTTATTCTAAAAATATAAGTTTAAAATAAACATGAAACTAGGAAGAGAAAATGTAGGACTAAACCATTTGAGTTGCATAAACGTAGGAGAAGAACCAGAGGAACTAGATAAAGATGCCCTAGATGCAAACTTATTTTGTGTTATCATAATAGTAGAACAATTGGAAGAGATTTCATAGTTCTTACGGCAAGGAATTTTTTTGCAACACTATACAAAGAAACATTTGCCATATACTATCATGAATGGATTCTTGTAAAATTTGGGAAAGGGTGAAGTACTGTACATGTAAGAGGGTCCGAAACCTAAAAGCGAGGATCACAAGGGATGACGTGCACATCAACGGACATGAGAATGATAGCGTGAAGAGATCTCAGGAGGAGCGAGCATCAACTGAATGTGCATGCAAAGATTCAACAAATGGGTAGAGCCTCAATAAGCCACAAAAATCTCCTCTATCTCATAGATCCAAAAGGGTGTACATATAGGAGGTTCTGAGTAATCCCCAATGCTGCAGTCATGAAAACTCAAGTGGAGAGGGGGAGTTACATTCCCATAATAGAAGTGTAACTCCTAATGACGCATATGACACGCTGACACACTGATGCGTAAGAGAATTTCATGATAACCCCTAAATGACACGTGGACCTATGATCTCACCTAAGTGAGATGACTCACCTAATGATGTGGAAATTAATACACACCAACACCCCCCCTTCATCGTAACTTAGGATGAGGTGGAAAGTTAGAAATAAGAAATGGGTCTCGACACAAAGCCTGATGAGGTACCCATGTATAAGAAGAATTCCCAAGCAGTGAAGGAAAACCCAGTGGGAAAAAACATCCACCACAAGAGAAAAAAACACTCTCTAATCTAAGAAAGATGCCAAAGATGGGTCCCAGCTATAGACGAGCTTGAAAAGGTACCCATGTACAAAGAGGTAATCTCTTGGAAAGAAGAAGAAGAGAGAAGAAGAGGGAGACGAGAGAATTACAGAAGATGCCATGGACGGATCTGAACTCTGCAGCTCTAGGAGGTCTCCTAGAAGAATGTCAATGACAAGATCCTCTACCTCTAGACTAAAGAAGAGCCACCCACACTGAATTGTGTGCCTACCCTTAGGATGGACATAAATGATGTGCTGGAAGTCTGCCCACTCTGTGAAGGAAACTAAAGGCAGTAGCATGTAGAACTTTGAGTCTGGTCCATGAAAGTGTGACATAGGTCTAAAAAGTGAGTGCGAAGTAACTGAAGGTAATGTAACGAGTGCAGAACTATCAGAGTATGTAGGGTGAACACCTGTAGAAAGGATGTCCAACTGATGTGAAGTCAACAAAACATCCCCCACAACAAAAAATGGATCCATAAGAAAGGGTGGGTCAATGAAGAACTCCCAAAAAGTGGAAGTGATAAAATTCCTAGAAGGGGCACTCCCAACAACAGAGATGATGGACTCCTCTGAAACACCTATAGATAGATGAGGAACCTGTAGTGCATCACAAGTGTACTATGTGAAAAGATGACTAAGATCAAGCAGATACTCATCCCAATGAGGGGGTTAAACAAACAGAAGAGCGATGTCAGACAGGTATAAGTCATGCAATGAAGGTAGAGGAGTGGAAGGGGCCTCGCACACTGAAGGTGGAAAAGAGGTAGGTGTGATGACTATATGAGAATGAGAAGGAGACTGCTCAATATCTAATGAGATGTGGGATGTGTCAACACTCTCTGGAATAGTGAGAGGAGGAGAAGAGTCCTCTGTAGTACTCTCGGCATCAGAACTGGGTGCATAATCCTCATCATCAGAAATAGAATCAAGTGATTCTATGTCAGTGGAACTGCCATCACATGAAGAACAAGAGGAGACAACTAGATCGACAAAAAAAACAATGGTGGCACTATGTGAAGGGTCTCCATAGAGGGACTGAAGAATGCTCCAGACACGGTGGGGTGGATTTGAGTCTGCCACGTGAAACTAGAGAGATCAAGAGACATGTATCATAATGTGACCAAACACATGGTCACAAGTGTTAAGGAAGTCCTCCAGATGATGATGATCAGTGGGTGCAGGAACTGGCCCAAGTAAGAAGGGTGAAAGACCATCGTGAGTGAAGTAACATTCCATGGAAGCACGCCAAGCTGAATAGTTCCCTCTACCGGTGAGAAGTGGTGGAGGCTGTAAAGTGATCCTACGACACTCAAGTCTGGAAAGAGCACTCTCCATGATGTAGAATCAAAAGTGCAAAGTGCACAACAAGCAAGATGTTGGACTCGGCTGATAATGCGTTTGCGTGTGAAAGCCCAAGAGTACTAGTGAACCCCCCTAGAATGTGACACTTTATAAAATAGTGCATTTACAAAAATGACAATGTCATCAAATAATGTGTGAGAAATCATACAACTTTGACTAAAGAAATGCTAAAAAAATGAGTAGCGAGTCAAAAGTTATGGCATAAATACGATTCCCACAACTGATGGAAAATGTCAATAAATGCTACAAACGCATTAAAAAAATGCCTGAAATAGGTGCAAAGGGTGTCATGTGGGTACTCTTTGGAAACAGAATTAAATTTTAGGTAGGGTTTGTTTTTCTTATGAGGGGGGATTAGCCTCCTACCAACCCCGGACCTCGCCCTCCATCTTCGACACGCGTAGGAAGGGATTTAATTACAAGCAAAATAGAGCCCAAAATGCCATAAATAATGTTTTTACCTCAAAATATCAAAAAAAGGGGATTGTTTTTACCTCCAAACAATTATAAAAGGGAAATGGGGGCCCGAAGCTAGTTGTACCAGCTGGGAGCTGCTGAACTAAGATCCTTGGTGCACCAAACCGAGTTGTGCAAGAGTTGTGTCCATCTTTTGCGTCGAGCTGACACGGCTCATGCGGATGAGTCAGGAAGACATGTATCCACTGGTTTTGTCAAGCTGAGGACTGGAGATGTTTCTGAACTACATGGGTTGCTATCCAGAACTTGGCCGACCTGTCTGTTACCAATCTCCACATGCCAATGTTTTAAACCACCAAATGATGAGTGAAATTTCCCAGAAGATTCGACAACATAGGTGATGGCATCAAAATGGTTGAGTAAAGGTTGTAATGGCTGCAAATGTGATCAGAATTCTAGGGATCCGTCAGGAGTAACCGTCAAGCAAGTCAAATGAGTTGGACTCAGCAATGGAGGAAGAAGACCTTGTTCGCAGAGAATGATCACACATTAGACGCTAAAGAAGTGCATGTCAAGTTGTCCTATGGGATCCCTACCGAGTTATGCTAGTAAATCTGCACCCAAGTCAAGTGGTAGGTTGAGCTTTCCGTGAAACCAACCTGATGAGTGCATAACGTGGGAGGAGATAGACTGGGGATTACAAGGGCCAATCTGTGGCACATACATAATTAGTAGGTAACCATTTGAGGGAGTTCACATGCAAAGATCGATGAGAACCAGGGAGAGCAGTGTACGTGGGAGTATGGGCACGTCACACAACTATAGACTTGAGATATGTAAGGTGCAAAGGGCCATGGCCAAGTCCATGATACAATGTAGGTGGGAGCATGTTCAAGCATTGAGTGCATAATAGATTTGAACATGGAAGCAATCCCCAAGTTGATCACGACAGTGGTAGGAGTGAGGCAGTGCACTACGTTTAAGAAAGGAAGAGACATAGTCAATCATTTCCAACACCAATGCAAGTAAACAAGGTAGGCTGGATAAGCCAAGTGTTTCCTTGTCCCCATGGTCGAAGACTACAAACACAAATCTTGAAGCAAAAAAGAGCCGACCGAGATAAAACACAAGCAGTGAGTCATGAGATAAGAGCGGCGAGCTAGGGCTGATTTGAGCCATAAATAACTCCAACAGTCCTCCAAAAAACTCACAAACAACAATTTTAAACTTGGATCTAAACCTCAAACCTGTAAACCACCTTCAAAGATGCATGTAGACCCTGAAAGCTGAAACCCATGAACACAGAAAACTCAAGCATGACTAAACGAGGTGTAAGGCCCCAAAATCAATCCAAGAAGAGCACGGTCAGAATAACCATTACGACATATGCAATGAGAATTTGAATATCATGCTGGAATCTAAAAAATGCATGAAAAATGCTGAGTGCACAGATCCATAAGATCTGCTCTAATACCATGTAAGAGGGTTTGAAACTAGCAAGCGAAGATCACGAGGGACGACATGCACATCAACGGACGTGCGAACGATAGTGTGAAGAGATCTTGGGAGGAGTGAGGATCAACTGAATGTGCATGCAAAGCTTTGAAAAATAGGCAGAGCCTCGATAAGCCACAAAACCATCCTCTATCTCATAGATCCAAAAGGGTGGACATATAGGAGGTGCTGAGTAACCCCTAATGCTGCAGTCATGACAACTCGAGTGGAGAGGAGGAGTTACATTCCCATAATAGAAGTGTAACTCCTAATGACGCATATGAGCACTAATGCGTAAGAGAATCTCATGATCACCCCTAAATGACACGTGGACCTACGATCTCACCGAATGGTGTGGAAAATAATACACACCAACAGTGTAAAGTTACACTAGAACATGAAAGGGAACTATTACCATGCGAAGCTCATGAAGGAATTACCAAAGGACATTTTAGGAGAGAAATCACAACGAAAAAGATATTGCATTACCATATACTATCATTAATGGATTCTTGTACAATTTGGGCAAGGATGAAGTATTGTGCAGAGTTGCACTAGAACATGAGCGGGAACTATTACTATGCAAATATCATGAAGGAAAAAGTAGGACTAAACCATTTGAGTTGCATAAAAATAGGATAAGAACTAGAGGAACTAGATAAAGATGCCCTAGATGCACACTTAATTTGTGTTATCCTAATACTAGAACAATTGGAAGAAATTTCATAGTTCCTACGACAAGGAATTTTTCTATAACACTATATAGAGAAACAAAAGAAACATTTGATTACAAAGGCATTACCATATACTATCATTAATGGATTCTTTTAAAATTTGGGAAAGGATGAAGTATTGTGCAGAGTTTCTCTAGAATATGAAAGGGAACTATTGCTATGTTAAGTTCATGAAGGAATTACCAGAGGACATTTTATAGGAGAACTCACAACGAAAAAGATATTGCAGAGCAATTTTTTTAGATAACCTTGTTTTAGGATGCACATCATATGGCAAAGCATTGCGCCATTTTTTAGTGAGTGGGAAAACCAAATCAGAAATATGAAATTCCTCTTAATCCCATGTTAGCACTACAACTATTTGAGAAATGGGGAATAAAATTCATTAGGATAATTCACCCTCCATCAAGAAGGTCTAGAGTAAGATATATAATCACAAAAATAGACTATTTTACAAAATGGGTAAAAGTTACAGCTACAAAAATTACGTAGCAGGGGAAATGGCTAAATTCCTTTATGAAATCATAATAAGTAGATTTGGATGTCCACATAAATTACTAAGTGATAAGGGAACACATTTTTTGAATAGTATCATCAAAATCCTCATAGAAGAATTTATGATTGTCACCAAAAAAAACACAACATATCATCTGTAAGAAAATGGACAAGTGAAATCTACAAAACAAAATTCTAGATTTTTTTTAACAAATATCTACAATGTGCAAAGGGATGATTGGGAAGATCAAATACCCTGTTATGGGCATACATAACCAAATACAAGAGAAGTACATGAAATAAACCATTCCAATTGCTTTATGGAATTGAAATAATCATGCCCAATGGAATATATTGTACCAATCCTCTCACATCACAATATTTTACTTGGTTGGGAGATAAAGAATCTATTGAAAGTAGATTATTAGATTGGAAAAAAATGGAGGAATATAGGGAAACAATGTAATGGAACCAAGAATCATATAAACAGATCCAAAAAGTGTGGCACGACTGAAACCTATGCAGTAATGAGTTCTAAGTAGAAAAAAAGGTTTTAGTGTATGAAATCAAGGTTTAAAACACACCCAGGAAAATTACGCATAAGATGGAAACTCCCATATATCATCCATCACATCACGAAATAGGGAGCTGTAATATTATGAGATCTACAAGGAAACATATTTCCTAGAAGAATAAATGGATGTAGGATGAAAACCTACAATGGGTGATTGCACAAAGGATTAAATAAGACAATAAATTCCTCAACACAATGGTTAGAGTAGGAAGTTGTTCAATTTAGTCAAGTTTTGTAGATTATATGTTTGTGTAATTAATCAATGTGTGTGTGAGTATGTGTAAGTTAGCAAGGATCCAAAAAAGATCACTATCGAGCACAATGCAAAGAGTAAAAAAGGGGAAAAAAAGGAATGAATCCAATAAGATTGAGAAATCTGTACAAGAAAACAAGAAAGAAAATTAAACAAAATGCCAAGTTTAAAAATTTGAAAATAACAAAATATAAAGTAGGAGTATGGATGATGCATCAAAGGCCTAAGATCTCACGGCAAAAAAAATCCCCAATGGACAAAATCAATTAAGGAGGTAGATCAAGCAATCCATGGTTAAAAAATTACCACTTAGAAATATATAAGGGTATAAAAAATAAAATTAATTTACCAAGAAGCCATTTTCAGGAAATAGCAAACAAGAAACAAGAGTGAAGTACTAACAAAGAGAGAAAGTGCAAAGAAACAAAAAAGGGAAGTAGACAAATAAATGGATCCTTTAACTAGAACTACATGGCTCAATACATACAAGGAATGATACAAAGAACAAGGATTTATATTTCTCTCCCTATCAGATGTAGAAAATGAAGATATGGGGATTTTCGCAATGCTTTGATAGACTAGGTGGAGTGACCCACCTCACCATGAGCTAACAGAGTGCACCCTACAAATATGGAGGTCCAGAACAATCAGAAAGACCAAGTAGAAGCTGCACAAGGGCATATTGTATCAAAGGATCTAGTTTGAGGAAGGGTTTCACACAAGCTCACAATAATGCCTTATATGGGAGACCATCTCAAGCTCATGCAGACAATCATGAACATATATCACAATGAATCCATTTGGTTCTCTGAACAAGATGTTCCCATTCATAGCCACACTTTCCTAAAGCAACAACACTAAACTGGGGTATCTCCATTTTTCCTTACAAAACCACCAGACCCTTATAAAGCCAAATGATAATATGGTCATTTACAAAAATTAATCATCTGATTGCAGGCCATCTCAAACCACTCAATCAAAATTTTGGAATAAATAATAGCGGAAACAATATTGACAAGTGACTAGGGGGAGTAAACAAACATCTCTGGGCATATTGGACATCATTACAAGAATGTGGGATGACAATGGTGCAAAGATTAACTGGCCTAAAATCCTCACACATGAAGTGAATACAAATTCCTAAAAGGTCACACATGTAGGAGGTAAAGTGTTTCAATACCAGTGGCTCATCATTCTGATCTATTTCACACACTAGAAGGCTCCTAAGGGTATTATAGAAGCAGATAATGACTATTTTCATATGAGAAATTTACAAACTTTATCCCAGCAAATCCCTACAAAAATTTTGAAGACACATAATTATGGGGGATCTGACTGCTAAAAATCAAAGAAAAACTTAGTGCACAAACCCCTGCATACCCTAGGAGGTAAGAATTTACACTAACCCCATATGCCAAAATCACTATGTTACATGATGAGGCCATACTACGATCAAAAGTTGCCAATGCCAAACACTCTAAGCCACTATCATTTTTCATCAACATGGAGATATCTAAGGTCGAATTGACATAGACAACATGACATGATTCCAACAAGTGTCTGACCATTGTGCACACAAGGTCTAAAGAAACTAGTGAGGGGAGAACTACACATGGAAACAACTAAGTAGGATGAACCCATAACACAATTCAAAGTGGAAGAGTCAACAAGGGAAGCTAAGTAGGAAAATAGGTAAACTAACCGATCATCACACCAATCTGAAGACAATCACCAAGGGAAAAAATAGATCCCAGGTTACATAGCTAGTTTTACAATTTAGATTTTCAATAAAATTCAAATTGACATAGACATGAAACACGTGTAATCACAATATCATAAATAGGCACCAAGATGTATCTTCTAGAATGACGTGAATGGTACACATGGAAATCTCATCATAATGGAACATGTCTGCAACCAAGAAGATGAGGCTAGAAGATAGGGTAGAACTCCCCTTCCGATGTCAAAGACTCTCATGATCAATGTGGGATGAGAGGATGTGACAACAAGAGTAGCTAGTGTGCAACATTAAGGAGGGTATAAAGGACCATGGAATCAATGTAGCTACCCTAGGAGGAATAATTGCTAGTCTCCCCACCATGAAAAAGAAGAGAAGTAACACAAGCCCTTTTAGAGTGCAGTGCAATTTCATGCATTCAAAGGACCAACCATGTTGAGCATGAATGTTTCAACACATGAAAAAAGATCCTCACTTATACAGGAGGACATCCAACAACAAAATACAATTATGCAATTGGTGAAAGAAAATTCTATCAATGAGAGGGAGCTAAGAACACAAAAATACATGAAGTCAAGGAGAAAAGAAGAATTAAAATTACAGAGTCCCTAAAAATAGGTAATCATAAATACCAAGCACACGTTCTTCTCCTCCATCTCCGTAAGAGGTAAGTAACCCAACCAAAACTGGTACAATGGTAAATGCCAACTATGAAAGTAGTGAAAGAAAAATAAGCCATCGTAGACTCAGTGCACAGTCACTTGGAGGAACAAATACAAAAATCATGGACAAGAAGAAGATGCAACTAAACAACAATGTTTGAAGTAGAAGGAAGTGGAAATCAATAGTTGTGCACAAGAATCAAGGAAGAACAAAAAAGAAAATAAAATAGAGTGCGTAAGGAAACATAGGAACAAGAGCAGTTGAAGATAGAAATTGCACAGGTCTGAAGCACAGAAGGCCATGGACATGAAAAGAGATACAAGAAGAAGAAGAAGAAAAGAATTAAAAGAAGCAAAGAATAAGAGGAGAAGCATATAGAAGATGAAATAAGAAGAAGAACAGAATCAGATTGAGGAAAAGTAAACATAGAAGAAAATAAGAAGAACAACAAAAGGAAGAAGAGGATGCATGGGCTAAGGAAGAAGTAGAGGAAAAATAAAAGGAAACATAAGAAAGTAGAAATAAAGAAGAATAAATAAGAAAACAAGAGGAGGAAAAGAGAGTAATAGAGGAATGAAAGCTGTACAGGAGAAAACAAAGGTTGGTACATATATCTAGTGCATCACTAATAAGAGGTAAAAGAAGTGGACAAAGGAGATGTAAAAATGTTTGGGTGGACAACACAATCAATAACACTAAAATTGAAAATGTAAGATAATTCTCCCTTCATCCCATGTTTACAATGTACTTCCGTAAATTAGACAGACAAGTTGTGCAGGCTACAACAACCCAGTATATAATTCAACACAATAGAAGTATATTTGGAGAAATTGTCCATTGCAAACACAGATTGAGGGAATATACACACTACAATAAAATATTGGAGAAGTTTCACTGTAAAATGGCCTAACAAGAAGGATAACATTCGAGAAAAAACATAGATAATCTAAGGTCGTATGTAATGGACAACATTGTCCCTATTTGGTCACAGAGACACCATAGGCGACCAAGTCATGAGAAAAGAAATGTAGATAACACTTCTTGTTGATAAGATAGTGGATAATTGGAAAAACAATAAAAGTGGACAAGAAGGTATTACATCACAAGTAATCAACACCATAGTCATGAGGTAAAAGAGGTCATAAATGATACTTAAGGAGTATGTCACAATGCTCAAGAAGGAAGAAGCTCAGGCGAAGCAAGATAACATTTGAACTCTTGGATTGGAACACATAGTTGCAGTCTTCCATGAGAGAAAATAAGAATGATATTGAGGTGGGGAAAAAACTACACCAAAAAATGTTGTCATACGTAGAGGATAAAAAAAATTGAAATGGATTTTCAGTCATCATTGCAACTAGGGATAATGTCAGTGAATGATTGCATACGAATGGGAACAAAATGTGACAAGGAACACTTTCAAAGGATTCTAAGCAGAACAGATGAGAGACCGATTGGAGACATTCATTCAAGATATCCAAACTACTATTTCGATTTCATGATCAAGCTTCCCAGTAGGCCAAGGATGATCAACTATATGAAGTTATGAAGGTACTTCATGTAATTGTAGATATACTACAGAAGAATAAATGAAGCCTTCACAGATTAGAATACATACAAGACATACCTATAGGTCATTCTTCCAATAGTGGAGAAAATAATAAAGAACACACAAAGGTTCATTCTGCCACATATAATTATTTGAAGAGACTAAGGCCACACTCATAATTCCACTACCACCATTCACCCCTCATAGTCAAACTCAATAGAATGGAGCAACCGAAGCAGACTGAGCAACACTACACTAAACAAAGAGCATCACAATTTTGTGGAAGGTAATTAGGTAAATATATTAAGTGTGCAATTTTTAGTTTATCTGTATAAGAAGGTCTACATATTCTTAAAACCCATAAGGGCATGGCCTGTGCGGGAGTTCCCATAGATTGAAAAACCCAAAAGGGTGGTCTATTGGTAAATCCACTTTATGGAAAAACCTGAAAGGGCGGTTAAGTAGTGCATAGAGGATTGAAAGCGGTAAACAATGACATCCTCTTTGTCGATTGCAAACAAAGTAAGTTACAACACATTGCAATCACCATTAGGCTAATGGACATAAAAAAAATTTAATCTCGAGACAAGACAACTATTAAGTTCTAGATAAATGTTGGATAGTAAAATGTGAGAGTAAGCTGACATGGATATAGTTGATGATTCAGTAACCTTTTGTATGTATAATGTAATATAAGAAAAAATATAGAATGTATATCTTCTCTGCGTATATGTAGAGAATATGAAAAGGCCTTTGAAGATATGAAAAAGAGATAATAGGGAGTGGTAATTCGAGAATCATCGCATTTTTTATAAAGCTATGTAATTTGATTTGAAATAATGTTGATCTTAGATCCTAATAAAAATTACTTCAGTATTGTTCCTTTTCTCATTTGTGTTATGACATTTCTTTGTTTAATTTTGTTTTGAATAATGGGATTCTTTTGATATGATTCTCTTTTCTTAAATCTTGGTATATATTCTATTGTGCAAATTAATCATTCTAGTATATTCCATGCTCTAATGTAAACTACAACCTATTGCAATTCTGATGTCGTAATGTATGTTCTTTTGCTAACAAAAGTGGAAATATATTGAGAAAAAAAAACATGCTCCCATTCATTGAAATTGTATGTTAATACATACATATATTCAAACATTAAAAGTACGTAAAAATACCGATGACTCACTAAACCATGTACCAAAGTACTAGAACATGATATATAATATTTTGTATTTTAGCACATAATTTGACCAAGTAAGGCAATCCATTTGGCGTCTTCATTACATGATTTCAAATTGGATAAGACAAGAGCCAAAATCTGGAAAGTTTTGTCTTGTATCCTAGTTGACGGTTTGACAAGTTACAAATTTGGAGAAAAAGAAAAAGAATTCAAGTAATCCTAGAATACTTGTCATTCATATCATTTTACTAATGTTAATAAGCCCACAATCTAGTAGTCAGCTAACCCCTTGCTCAAAAATGATTAGGGTTTAAAATGTTATGGGATTTCCCAAATGATAATTTTTTATTATGTCCCTAAAGTGAACATCGAGATACTAAAATCATAGAGTATGAACAGTTTCTGAAAGAAATTTCTATTTTACTATCAATAATTAAAACCTTAAAATACAACAAGAAAGAAAATCTAGAGGAGCTCGAAGGGCTACCCCATTTAAATTTGATAATTTTTTTTTAAGAGGAAAAAAACGACAAAAGGTATACAATTTTATGCCCATATGCTATCATGCAAATGTGCAACATAAAAAATTCAAACTTTCAAGCATGATAAATTGACCCAAATTTGAAAATTTTACTCTTGAGTCTTCTCTGAAACCCTCTCCTAGCTAATTTTTTCTATTGTGTCACACCCACCCTAGCATTGGAGGTACTCAAATTATGTTAAATAATCTTGTGTATGTTCTTAAAGCATAGTATCAAGGTCATTCACCTCATTCAATGAAGTGCTTTCTAATGGCTAGTTTCTTAGTAGGCTTAGAAAGCCTAAATCTAGCCATTCTCAGGGTAGGTGTGCACTCTTTGAGAAGTATCTGAAATCCCACACTCATATAGAGGTCGGTATTCAGATAGATAATGAACATGTTGGAACTTATTTAGAAAATTTTATGAAAGTTTAGGAGGTTTGGGAACAATTGTCAGTAAAAGTGGGTTTTTCAAGGGATAAGGAGCATGCATAGTCAAAATCAGTACCTGATCTTCCGCGGAGGATTTCGGGAGTTATGTAATTAATTATTAAGTCAAAAAAATAATCATTATAAATATTGTAATAGGATTATCTAAATGATGGAACCATAAAATATTTCACAACACTTGATGGCTTTTTCAGGGGAAACTCATTCTTGGAAGACTCACTATATTGTCCCGAAGAAAAAGGGGCCATTTTCTAATGATGAAAGAGGAAGAATTGGATCTTGAAACGTATCCCATTGTTCTGTAAAATGGTCTTAGGTGATTCAAATCATATAATAATTTTTTCAAGAAAATGACCATCTTGGAGTTGTAGTAAAAGTGTTTCGTCAAGTATCTCATCTCTTGTAGGTACATTTTTTGGCTTGGTTCAGTGACAAGTTTTCTGGAATGGGTCATCGTGTATCCCACTTATCCCTATGAGTCACCTCTTGGTGTCCCTAATATACCAAGGGGAAATAGAGGATAAAGGGGAATAATAAAATTCACCCCACTCCTCAGCTCTTCCTCATGGTTCTTCTATGGGACCAATCTGTAGCCCCAAAGTCCTGGTGAGGTGTTAAGACCCTATCTTTCTCATATTGCACTAGACCGTTGCACAAGTGACACCATCATCTATTGAGGTGAAAATTTTTATTTCACCCCTTGTCCCCATGGGAAAAAGGGGATAGAGGGGAAAATAAAATTCACACTCCTCTTTATTCCCCTTCTTATCTTATTCTTCATATGACCTCAGTTGCAACTCTCGGGTGGTATGGATTGTTTTCCCCATCTCTCCCTCTTATTCAACCTTCGTAGTGAAACTTCTCAACACCATAATGAGGTGATCCTTCTTGTACATCTTGTAATAATTCCATAGGGGATTAAAAGGGATAAGAAAATTCCCCACTCCAAGCCATTGCAAACCCTAGTTTATGCCATAGCTGCTACTACTTCACTGTGATTAAATTTAATGCTCGGGTAAGCTGCAAAACATATCAAGCTTGTTTCCTCACTTGGTTTGACCCAAAATCCATTTATTAATACCTGAACCTGTATATTCATGAGAATCACATCACATATGATGTTCATTACATTGTAGAGTCATACAAGATTGTAAGAAACAAAGTTTTACCTGATAGTTCTTCGTCCGGAAACGTGATTGAACTATGTTTGAACCGAGTTTACCTATTCCAGACATCCTTATCTTCAATGTTACCCCCAGATAATCCATTAATGGCTTACCATCACATAGCTTAATTCCTGTGAACCCTATCCCTCAAATTTTTCCATTTTCTATTTAAAATAGTTTCAACAGGTGATAAAACATAATGAAAATTGGAGCATGAGATTGCAACGAGGAGTTGAAACAAAAAATAATGTTTCTAATGCAAACCGGCACCATTTTTAGTAGATAATAAAAATATAATATTCAATTCCACATTCACATGATAAAAATAGTAAGTTCCCTCAAATTTTAAACTCTGATAACTCTAAGTTAAATCTGGAAATAGTGCAAAACATGGCAAGCTGAGGACAAAATTGGCAATTTTCCCAAAGTAATAGATCTGGAAAGAAGTAACCTTCTCAAAATAGAAACTTGACTAAAAATGAGTAAAATAATCATGAATGGAGGTTGAATTATATGTTCTATGGAGATTCATAAGATCAAATTTTAGTCAAAACTATGAAAATATTTCCCAAAATAGCAGCTCCTAGGCCTGACCTACTAAAAATAGAAAGTCTCAATTTTTTATGTAGAAAGTTATAGTTGGATCATGATTTGCACTCATCTTCATGCTAAATTTTTCCATCCTTCGTAGGGTTTTAATATGATATAATAGCTCAAAAAAGAAAATAAAACCTCCACATGGATCCTGGAAGCATCTTTTCATGATCACAATTATGTTCGGGAGCTAGGTGGAGCATAACAAGGTGTAGCAGGTGGAAGTCAGAGATATTATGTGCAAGTTGAAATGAATTTGATAGGTATCAGGTGATCCATTGAAATCATAAGATCATATATAATCATGGTCATCATCTAGTCTTGAATGTAATCATCAAGTCTTGATCCACTATCATGCTGGTTCGAGTGATTTGGTTGAGTTGAACTGAGCTGAATTGAGCTGGGATGGGTGAATTGAGTTGTGCCAAGTGAGCTAAGTGAGCTCAGAGTGAGATGGTTAGAGTGAGCTCAGTGATTTCCTATAGTGAGCTATAGTGAAAATTTGAGGTATGAAATCAATCAAATATACTCCTTAATCTTAATCAATCCCTTCAATGATGCATGTTCCATAGCTCACCCTGGGGGCTCCATAAATGAGGTATGCAAGTATCCATTAATTTGATTGACCATAACAAATCATACTCTTGTGCTGAGAAAGTTAGATAAGGTGATCTTCACTTAGTGAAACCTTGTGCATGAGAATAAGACAACTGTCCAAGCTTCATTTGATTAAATTTGGATAATAGTTTTCTTAAACACTCAAGTCAAGCATCATATAATATGAGTTCATCCTTCTTCCTTAAGGAACTCATGGAATTCACAGATCAATGAAGGAAGCTAGTTATGCATGAGTTTTCAACATAGTGAAAAGCATGGATAGAAACTTGGGCACTGAAGAGTTTTATATCATTATCAAGGGCCAAGTTGTGAAATCCTAAGGATCAAGAAAGTGATTCTTCAATCTAATTGAGAATCAAATAAGGATCCATCATGAGTAATTCCCATGGTCATCTCCAAGCTCACATCACAAGGATATCTCTTAAAAATGTCTCCAAACACTCATCCGGTGGTCTGAGGTGTCTATGCATATTGTAGAAGGAGGATATTTTGATCACCATGCCTCAAATTAGCAATCTCTTCATTAGTAACAGATCAATCAACTCCATCTCCTCTCATTCTACCTCTTTCTTCTCTCCCTCTTCTAATTCTTATATTGTACACACTCATGGTATTTTTGTCCTATCTTACTTAAGTGACAAAAATATTTGTAAAATGTAAACATTGTATCTCTGAAATTATAAGAGAGGGTACTTAATTTGTCTCTTCTAGGAGTAATTGAAAATGTCATAAGTGGGATAGTGAACATGAAGAGTCACATGGGGAGTAGATGATGAAGATAATTTATAATTCTATAAATTGGAATGGCTTATCCATTTTAAGGGATCGATTTAAAATTGCTCTTTTCTATAGAAATTGTGGATTTTGGTTTTAGATATGTGAAGCTTTGTATTACCACTACACGTGAAATAAAAACTATATTTATTTCATTTCCCTTTGTTCATGTGTTCCTCTATTCTCTTTCTTTTCTGCAACTTTGTAAGCATAATGATCTTGAATAACCAAGAAGGAACTTTGCATCTTTGATAGATGAATCTAAATAATTTTATGTATCTATGGTTTGTTAGTCTCATTAATAGTATCCTACATTGTTTACTTTTCCTCTAATTTAATGTTGAACTACTCTAGTTATTGTGTGTGAAATCTGTTAGTGCCTACTCACAACGATAACCATCTTCTTCCTAATTTATCTCCTTCACCCCTCATCGTTGTAATTTCCTCCCTTGTACCTCATACAAACACTTTTCCATAGGTTCAATGAAGTGTTCTTGTGTGATCCATAGCCTATTTTTCCACCCCACAACATTTAGATAAAATTAGGATAGTTTACATTCAATAATGGGAGCCTCCTCATACAAAAAAGGAGGGGTGTATACCCGTGAGCGTTGGTGGAAACACATAATTTACAACACGACAAATTATTTCACCAACACCATAAAAAAAGAGTAACACAAACATCATACAAAGGGATTATTATTATAAACATCAATTTGCTTCTATAATATGTGGATCAATCACTACAATGGAAAGAAACTTAGAGTCAACTACATAAAATAGTTTATGCCCAATGTTTTGGATCCATCTTGAGGGGAAATAAAAATTAACCTTGATTATCTATGGGAGGTTACAAGAAGTGGATTATCTTGGCCTATATCTTTCCCATCAAAGTAACCTCTTTAGGATTTTCCAAGGATATAATAAAAATAATACATAAATTGGATGAATGAATACCCAATAAATTCATTCCAATCAAGATAAATCATCCATACCTTTGCATCCAGACCAAGGTGGAGGTGCATCATGGAATCACATAGGGATTTTTTTGTACATTTTTCTAATATGATTTTTGTCCTTTAGCCATGGGTAGCAATTTAAGAGTATCCCAAATTTATGCATTGGTGACTAAATCCTTCATTGCACATAAGAATTGAAATATGAGCTTACAAAGAATTTTAAAATCTAGTTGGAACATTTCTCGGAAATCTTCAGAAATTACAAAAAATTATTTTCAAGAATTTTTCCTGCTTATAAGTGCATTTCCCAACTTCACATCAATTTTTTGACCACCTTAAATGACAATTTATTTAACATGAGACCCAAGGGAATTCCTTCCTCCAAATTTTCCCATTCCTCGATCAAGAGTATCTACTATTGCTCAGTTGGAAAAGGAAACTTCAACCTATTGTGTTAGAAGAAATAAATATAATGAAAATGCAATATAATATCTGGAAAATTCTTAAAATAAATGAAATATTTCCTATTCATACTAATTCCACTCGTTCTTCAATGTTTTTCCATAATCCACGGACATCAAAATAAATCTATTTCTCTTTACTTTCATCCTATCCTGCTGATTTGTGTATAAGGGGGTTACAACCAAGACTGTGTTGATTAATGACAGTCAATAAATGAAAAGGTGAATGTGTACCACATGAGGAAAGAGAAATAAAAATTAACAGTGCATATAAGCCTATAGAGGATAGGATAAATTTAGTGGAACTATAATTTAGGTGAGTACATTCCACATTCATTACAACATTCCCAATTATAAGAAATAATACAACCCGTGCATCACAAAAACTAAATTGTTCAATAGTTTTGACACAAATGGTCTAGATAAGACATATGGTCGGTCCCATGGAGAAATATATTATAGGGCATCTATTTGGGAAAAATAGGTGAAGGATCTTGATTGTATAAAGCCTTTGGCGTAATAAACTAGCAATCACATGTGAAATGTGCGATGGAAACACCAAAAGGATGCATTGAAGAAGTTAAACTAAAGGGGGTGAAACATTAGAGGAAGAGGGGTGATGATGAAGGGGTTAGAGGGAAGATATGTAAACTAGTGGGGAGAATAATTATGTGAAAATTTTCTTTCTTACACCCAGGGACATGAACTGTAATGGAATTACTTAGATAGATCTGAATATCAACAACAATATAACACCAAATAACACCAAAACATAGAGAAATTATCATGATATGTAAGTAAAATGAATTAGCCACTTTTAGGGACAACCTCCAAACCATACAATAAGACTCAAGTGTTCAATATGATGATTATATAATGCTCACTAACTCCTATATATACCCTACTATGCTATGCAAAGCACCAAGGCTGACCTACTAAGCATATGAAAACATAAATAAATATGATATGACATGATAAGAGATCATCTTAGCTAAAGTTAGACTATACATATATGATATATGACCCATGATTAAGGGCATAACATTCCCCTCCCATTTAAAGAAACATTTCCCCAATGTTGGCCATTTTTGGATATTTCTTCACATAAGCGGAGTCCTACATATCGATGATTGTTGGATGTTGGTATAAAAAATCTTCCTCCTCCCATGTTTTTAATGCCTTGTTGTGGATATTCTCCTTGATTTTATACTCGTGGATTACCTTATTCTACTAGTGCACATTCTATTATTTGATTATTTGAACCTTTGGGTGGATCTTCAAGATTGATATGGTGGGTGTGGCTATAAATGAGGTGAGAGTTTGGAAAAATGTCTTGCATAGGCATATCCTCAACAATAAATAACTAATTTTTTCTCCTCTCTTGAGAATGTGGTGGTATGTAGGCTAGAGATTAGTTTTCTTACACTACAATTAGTTGTGACTTAGGTCCTTGATGATATGCATTTTATGAGAGCTTACCCTTTGAGGAGACTTTACACACAACCCTTTCAACTCAAACATCTTTCCTTATGAATAAAAATGCATGAATAATTCTTGAAAGTTCATTTCAATTATTCCCAAGGTTGTGAGCCATTGGAATCCCTAAGAAATATCTCCTCCACCCATAAAAATAGAAAACATAGTAGCATATATCTTGTAGTATCCCATGTCAAGTTTGAAATTATGGCATTTCCCTGAATAGTTAATTGTACCTCAATCTACAACTATAAACTGAAATTTTGGGGTTGGATAAATAATTTTTTTTAGATGTGTAACCAACTCATTATAGATAAAATTATGCATGTCACCTAATTCAACAAAGTTTTTTACTTGATGTTCCTTTAAATAATCCCTCACCTTGAGGTTTTGTGGGGAGATAACACCTAACATTACATGACAAGAAATAGTAGGTTAGGAATCTCTAAAACCTAGTTCATCCATAACATCGACTACTTTTTCTTCATCTTTGACTTCATCATCAATGGTATCCACATAAAACAAATTATTTTTAACAAATTGATGTCCTTTGTTGTATTTTATATCACAATTGAAACATAATCCTTTTTCTCATTTCTCTTCAATTTGTTGAAGAGTCAATCTAGTAGGTTGAGGGAGTGATGGTTTTGGACTACTATGATTTTTGAATGTGTTCCTTTCATTAGAAAATAATTTTTCCTTCACCCTACGCATCATGATAATGGAATCATAAACATTGGATAAATTAAACAAATGTACCTCATGTTGGATTTGATCCTTGAGACCACCCAAGAATAGATCAATTAGATTTTCATTTGTAATTATATGCAATCGTAATGACAGAATATGAAACTATTGAATATAATCCTTTATTAACCCCATTTGTTGTAGCTTTACCAATTGGATAAACTAGTTCTCATCCACATTACTATTATAATGTGTTTACAAATCCTATGTAAAAATTGACCAAGTGACTTTAAGAGCCATCTTCTTATTCTAAGTACACAACCAATGATAATAAATGAGTTATTTTGGTTCCAAACACAAGGATGCCATTACCACCTTCTATCCACTTGGAACTTGATGCAAATCAAAAAATTATCCGTTAGGTTGATCATCACGATCCGATCATTCCCATTGAACTTGTACAGTTCCACTTTTGGAATAATGCTACGCCACTGGCTAGAAGATCTGTTGGTGTGTGTATTTTCCACATCATTAGGTGAGTCATCTCACTTAGGTGAGATCATAGGTCAACATGTAATTTAGGGGTCATTATGAGATTCCCTTATGCAGCAGTGTGTCAGCGTGTCAGTGCGTCAGTGCATCATTGGGAGTCACACTTCTATTCTGGGAATGTAACTCCCCCTCTCTACTCAAGTTGTCATGATTGCAGCACTGGGGGTTACTCTGAACCTCCTATATGTACATGTCTTTTGATCTATGAGATAGAGGAGAGTTTTATGGCTTAACCAAGTTTTTCCCGTGTTTCAAATCTTTGCATACACATTCAGTTGATGCTTGCTCCTCCCGATATCTCTTCACGCTACCATTCACATGTCTGTTGATGTGCACATCATCCCTCGTGATCCTTGCTTATGGGTTTTAAACCCTCTTTCATGGTATCAGAGTGAATCTTGTGGATCCTTGCACTCATCAGTGTTTCTGTGCATGTTTTCCAGCTTCCGGTGTGATATACAAATTTCGTGTATGTATTGTAATGGTGATTCCGTTCATGCTCTACTTGCATTGATTTCGGGCCTCATACCTTTGTTTGGGTTTATTTGTGGTTTGTTTGGTCGTGTTGGTGTTTGTGGATTTTCAGGCTTCTTTGAGGTTTACATGCAGTTTTTTGGAGCATATTCAGGTTGCAGTTTCAGAGTTTTCTGGTCAAGGTTTGTTTGTGCTAGTTTGTGCATTTCTAAAGGTTATTGAAGTGCTTTTTGGGTCTACCTCGACCCCAGCTCGCCGACCTGGGAACCGAGCTCCCCCCTTGCTTGTTGCCTTGGATAGCCACCAGCTCGCTGTGCCTTATTTTTAGCTTGATAGGCTCGGTCTACCTTTTTATTCAAGTTTCTTTGCATTGGTCTTCAACATACGCATTTTTTTGTTTGCTTCGACCTCCGTTCTGATTGCCTCAGGTTCCCTACTCATTGCCTGCATTGGATTTCTAGTCTTTTCCTGTTTATGGTTGTTTGTTGTTGCCTTTGGCTTGTTCCTATTCAAACTCACCTTTGCGGGATCCTCTGCCATGCTACTTTTCCTTGAAGTATCTGGCTTAATCCTTATTCCACATCAGCACTACCTGCACCCTGTTTGGCCTTGCTTCTGCATCGTTCCATCATTACACGAGCTCGTGGTGTTGTTGGTTTGCTCTTGGGAGTTTTCTCTTCATTTTGCTTGCCTCAAGCTACTCCCAGATCCTTCTCTGCTACAGGTCTTCATCCTACTCATCGTGGTTGGTGTTACCATGTTGTAGTTTCTTCTCAGGCTCTCTACCGTCTCTGACCTCGACTGACATGGTCTTCCAATGCCTGGCACCTCCCTGACATACTCTGTGCTGGTTTCGAAGTGTCCTACTCCCTCTATATGTGTCACTCAACCCGGGCTTCCCTCTTGATCGTTTCAACTGGCGTTACACACTCTACCGTGGGCTAACCACTTCACATCACACACAGATCTCAGCCTGCTCGTGCCTCAACGTGGGGAGTGGAGTCCACATCTCGTGCACACCCCCTGGCTCATTCAAAAACAACCTATTAGCTCAAACAAGATGCCCACCTCTCACTGACACGTGGCTTACACTCTGGCACGTGGCATTTCACCTACAACACAGCAGCTCGACAGCTTTGCACACTCAGCTTGGCGTTCAAACAGCAGGTTCAATGTTTTTTTGCTGGCAGCAAGCTGCAAAATTGTAGTTACAAGCCACATGGCTCCATAATGTGGGCCCCTACCTTTTAGTCTTGTTTGGAGGATTAAGAAACTCTATTTTTTAATGTTTTAAGATAAAAAAACATTCATGGCATTGTAAATAATTTTAGGCTCTCATTTTTTCTTGTATTACTTACCCTCCTACGAGCGTTGAAGACGGAGGGCGAGGTCTGGGGTTGGCAGGAGGCTAATCCCCCCTCACAGTCAAAACAAACCCCTACTAAAATTCCATGCCATTTCCAGCGAGTAGTATGCACCCTTTGCACCCATCTCGTGCACTTTTTTTAATGCATTTTGCAGCATTTATTGCTTTTTCTCATTAGTTGCGGGAATTGTTTTTTGCTATAACTTTTGAATCGTTGCTTGGATCTGAGCACTTCTTTAGTCAAAGTTGCATGTTTTTTCACAATCTACATGATGGTTTTATCAGTTTTGTAAACACACTACTTTTATAAAGTGCCACATTCTGGGGGGTTGCTTGTATTTTTGGGCCTACACATGCAGATGCATTATCGGCCGAGTCCGACGTCTTTCTTTTGTGCATCTTGCATTTTTCATCATGGAGAGTGCTCTTTCCAGACTTGAGCATCGTAGGATCACCTTATAGCCTCCACCACTTCTCACCGGGAGAGAGACCTATTCAGCCTGGTGTGCTTCTATGGAATGTTACTTCGTCCCTCGTGATCCTCGCTTACGAGTTTTAAACCCTCTTTCAAGATCCACCAATTTATGCAGAGGGTCCTCTTTGGATGGTGTGATTTTGATTTGGATGTGCATTACCCAAGGAACTTGTGTGACTTAAAGTAGAATTCATGCCAATATTCATGCTTGAAAGCATGATCATCATATCCTTCCTCATTGATTCAAACCCTAGTTACTTTTCACCCTTGAGGTTACCTTCCAGTGCTTGAAGGCTACCTTCTATTTTACTTTCTAGTAATAAAATCTCATGGTTGAGGTCATCCTTACTAACTATATTATTAATCTTTTCTTAAATTTTGTTGACTACCTCTGATACTACAAAACCTAAAGATTCTAAATCCATATCTTCCTTATTCAAATTTTGATCCTTCCCTTAGCCTCTAGTTGATCTCCCTATCATAATGTAGGGTTTGGGTCTTGGGATACAAGGATTAAGCTAGAAATTTGGGTTTGGGTTTCATATGGTTATTGGCCAAATAGTGATAAACACAAAGAATATACCCTAGCTAAATTTTAACATGCTTTTTGAAAATATAATAAAATTAGAAAAATTCTCAAATTAGTAGCCTATGAAGCAATTTTAGAAAAAAAATCCTAAAATGCCTATAACTTGTGTAAAAAGAGTCAACCAATCTTGAAATTTTGGAAGAAACTTACTTTACTAGTTTCACCACTTTGGTAAAAATTTTGTGGGAAAATTTGCCACTATTTTAGAGATACAAATGAATCTTCAAACTTAGGGGTTTTTACCCAATTTTTCTTGGATCGATGCACTAATACCACTTGTAATAAATTACTTGGATATATATGAATATCAACAACAATATAATGCCAAATAACACCAAAATATAGAGAAATGATCAAAATACACAAGTGGAATGACTTAGCCACTTCGAGGGCAACCTGCAAACTATACAATAAGACTCAAGTGATCAATATGATGATTATCTACTCCTCACTAACTCCTATATATACCTTACCATGCTATGCAAAAAACCAAGGTCAACCTACTAAGTATATAAAAGATTAAATAAAGATGATATGACATGATAAGAGATTATGTTAGCAACATGCCAGCTACACATATATGATATATGACCTATAAGGGTGTAATATGAACCACATGCCATTTTTGTCAAGAATTTGAAAGAGAAAGAGGGTGTGATGTGTAGGTCATTTAGGAAACATGTTTTACATGATGAATACTTCTAGTAATGGAAAATTGCATATGTTTTAATACTAAACTTTACGTATGTTAGATATGGAAAATTTGCATTTAAGGTTCCTTATGTTGTTGATTCTATGTGAATATATGAAAAGGGGTTTTATTTAAAGTTTAAGGTAGTGATCAAAATTTACCCTCAGTAACAAATATGATGACATCATTCGTTAATAAACACTAGCATAAAATCTCTTCCTTCCATTTTACCTGATGCATGTCAGACACTTCCATTGAGACTCCCACAGATATTTGAATCCCATCATCACAAAACATCATCCTTCCATTTTCCTCGATGCGTTCCTGGCACATCTAATGAGATCTTACCAATGTTTGAATCCCAAACTCTGCATATGTTAGATATGGAAACTATGTGTTTAAGGTTACTTATGTTGTTGTTTCCATCCACATATGCGATTAAGGTTTCTCTTTATCATTTAAGGTAGCAACCAAGGTTTCCCCTCAACAAATCTCATGATGACTTTATCCATTAATGAGCACTGAATTGAAACCTCAACGTATCATTTTCCCCAATGCGTTTCAGGAACATCCATTGAGGGTCCCATTTGGAAATTCTTATGAGCGTAGTTAATGTTTGGGTCATTGGTAAAGGAGGGAAAAATGTGTGCATGTATGGGACCTCCTTCGATCCTCTAGGTCATCAAAGGATATACATAGGGAACACTTTAATTTGAATATTATAATTCATTTGTCAAATTTTTCTCCAATCAATCTAATTTGGAAAAATGACTATCAAAGTAATTACTTGTCCACATAACAATTTCAACAATGGAATCGTGCAATATTATTTGTGGATAATTCATTGTCGACCTATGTTTTTTTGTGTATATAAGTGTTGGTGTTTGATTTTACAATTTGCATTTTGTGCATAACTGATTGCAAAGGATTACTTATTTCTAATGTAGGAAAAATTATGACACTTTTTAATATTCTAACTTTGATGGGTTGGTTTAGGTTTATAAATTTTTTTATATTTTTGAAAGGTGATAAAATTGGAAAGATATTTTGATATATCTCTATAAGGTCTGATTAACATATTTTTTTTTAATTTCGAGGAGACAACAAGGAGAGACTATTTCGCGGGCACTACACAGATATGATGAAATAAGTATTGAGCAACAAGAGGAAACTTAATAAAAATAGCGTCGAGAATAAGAATAACATTGTACCACATCTTCTTTAGCTATATGGAGGGGTCACTTAGTGTTGTTAATTTTTCTATTAGTTTTAGGGTGCCAAAAATTGGGCCTTACATATTAGGAAAAAAATGGGCTTTGGTTTTTTAATTTATTATGTATGGTGTTAAGATTTTCGATTGAATGACATTTAATTTTATAAATAAGACAAAATCATGAATCAATAATTAGAAATAAAAAGGTGGGAATTAAATACCTACATGTTATGCGACTAAGATTGTTCCTACCCAAATAATATATATTATTTATACTCCACTTTATCGTTTCACTCACATGATTCATACGACTATAATGTGCACTTAAAAAGACCAAAATGAAAAATGGGAAAAATCCAATGAAATATTTTAATGATGTCCATGAGACTGAAGAGTCTACGGGACCAAAAGCCAAGACTTTAAGATAATTTTAGACTCTTTTCAATATCAGATCTTCTACTGTGAATCTTGAGTACAAAACCCGTGATCTTTCCAAGTCTTGTTTCTTTGAATAACTCATTTAATATGTCTACCTTCAATTCATTCTAATATTGAATTTGAATATCAACATAAGATGAACACTCCATGATGAAGTGCCATTTTGCCTCTACCACCCCTTTGCTGCAGAAAAGACAAGTTCTCCTTTCCCAATCCTCCTTGGGTATAGTCCATCTACCGGTTTCACATCAAAGGTGATGCGATCTGGTCCTTACTTGATCTAATAAAATCCTTGCTTTACCCTTAATAACTGCCCTTAGATAATTTTTTTCATCATGATCCCAAGTGGGGTTAAATTATTAAATGTAATATGATTTCTTTTGACCAATATTCTTTGTCAACGTGGTAGTCCTAAATGCATTTATCACTTAGTTTTTTATTTCCATGTTTTTGTTAGGACAATCCTGAAATTTGCTGCCCCATTTGTTCATCTATTTTTTGTTTTGCTTCATCCAAGTTTTATTTCTATGCTCTAATTTCCCTCCACAACCATTTTGGGTTAGTGATGATTATCCACACTTTCAACCTTTTTCAAATAACTTAACAACCACTTTATTGTTGATGCTTCCATCGGGAAAGTACCCACTTCAGCCAACATGATATCATAAGGGACTGTTGATTTGAATTTAAGGATGCTTGTGATTATATGTTTATGGATTCTTTCTAATTGCCTCCAGTCATGATTTGGCATGCTACTTCCCCATACTTCACATCCATAAAGGGAAAGTAGGGTGACCAACAATCCAAAAAAAGATTTTCTTAGTTTTCAAATCCCAAAGTTAGTTGTCCTACACCTATTTTGAAGTAGGTAAAATGCTTTCCAAACCCCTATATCCTGTTTTCTCTACAAGTCTACCAACTAATATTTTTGTGTAAATAAATCCCAAGATATTTGTATTCTATTACAATTTCCAATGGGCTCCCCTAAAAAGGAAAATTAATTTGTTTCTCTTTCCTTTTTAAAGAAAAAATACAAACTTTGGTTTTTCTAATGTTCACTTGCATCCCGAATTCCTGGCAATAGATTCCAAATTGGAAACCCAACCACAATGCTTGTTTATTACATTGGTAGGCGTTCCTTTTACTGGATGAAGACTTTCCAATTTTGACACATCCAATAGCTAAAGTTGAATGACAGACATGCGTTGAATATGATTATATATGAGCCATCGACATGGAGGCAGATGTGACTACAATTCAGATCCAAAGGACTTTGGGGAATATTAAGTCTGCTAATTAAGGATTCCTAAAATTTCTTTGAGAACAAAGATTTTTTGTCTACATGAATAGGGAGAATGTGAAGAGTGGGGAAATGGTTTAAGGCTCACCCCCTGTAGCACAAGTTGTGGGTTTACACCAGACATGATCTCAGCCTCTTTATTGTGTTCATGTTTCCAAACAGTTTCATTATTTCCGCACTCTCCCCGGTGAAAATCAAATCAACACTGAGAATTTTGATTCTTATATGCATCATCCAAGGACTTCCGAAAATAACTAATTTTTCTGCCACACTATTTTTTAGATCTTCCATTTTAGGAACAGGAGTAGAAGCATGTAGAAGCATTTGTAGCACAATGAAAGGATGATTTAGTTATTTCCAACCCCTTTTTAGGTAGTTTGCGATTATCATTTTGTTGACTTATTGTGGCTTGTTTGCAGGGTTTTTGAAGCAACTAGATTGCATGCATAAATGTTGTGACCCTAGAAATGAAACATAAATATAATAAAAATGATTTTTTGAGAAAAAAAATGCCCGATGCATTTGGAAAAAATATTTTAAAAAGTGGACATTTTATTTATGGAAAGTATTAAATGGGGGTTGAGTATCATACATATATTCAGAAATGAGGAAATGAAGCATCTGTAAATTATGTGGTGTTTTCCAAGTGAAGGGTTAAGGTGTTCATAATGCCAAATGTTTACTTATTATTTAGGGGTGTGGAAATAAATGGTCAATCAATCATTATTATGAAGAGTAATCAAATCATCACCCTCTTTATTTATACGATCTTCCTTTAATAAAATATAAACATATTAATATTAATTATAATTTGATTTCCTTGTAGCATCATTTATTTCTTTACATATTTGAATAAAATGGGCAATGTTTAAATCATTTTACTAAAGTTTTATCATACAATTCATAAATCAAGTCCTATATAAATAAGGCCAAGAGAAATAATTGCGATTGGGTTTCAAACTTATAACATATTGAATTTTCTCTATTTTTTATTTTGGCACCTTTAAGTGAAAATTACTCTCATGTAAATAATGCAAGCAAGACCGAGACAATATAGTGGAGCATCAATAGAATGCATTATTTAGATGAAAAAAAATGAGCCATGGAATTGGTGTGGGACATGTACATGTCCATTCATGTCTTCATCTTATATAAGAATTTAAACATCTTCTAATCGTAAACCTTAACACCGTAAAAAAAAGCCTTTTTGTTCGAATATTTTCTAAACATTTCTATATCTTTTTGCTGTGTAAGGGGCAAGGGAAATCATTGGTGGCCTAGAAATGATGGAAAATTAATGGCTCTCACTGAGTGACACCTTCAAATCACTGAAAAAGACACAATACAATTTTATTTTTAAGATCCATGCCATTTTTTTTATTAAATTCACTTATGTTACTCAATACTTATTTCATTGTGTCACATCTATCCACAAAATATTCCCCCTTGTTTTCTTATTGATATGGATTTTTTTTAATCAAGCCTTCTAGATATATGTCAAAATATCTTCTCAAATTTTCCAAACTCTCTCTCTCTCTCAAAAAAAAACCAACCCTTCAAAGTTAGAATATTAAAAAGTGTCACAGTTTTACCAATGTTGGAAATAACTAACCCTTTTTAAACCATGGAAAGACCATCCTATCCATCACCTAAATAATTTTTTATTTTGGAGTAGTATGGGTCCTTTTGGATCCCATGAAAAAGGCAATGCTTAACATTAATAAATTTCCTAGATTTAACTTTTTAATCTTGGTCATCTCATTCATATTCCCAACATGTGGAAACTATTTCCTATTCGGTGTTATGGGTATATCTCATGAACCACTTTGTTATTAAGTTTAAAAAGTTACACCAATACCACATTTTACAAATTAAAACATCATCTATCATCTCCAGATATTTTGATAACGTTGACCATCTTAAGAAAACAAAAGTTCAAATTTCAGAGCCTGAGTATTATCAAACCCACCCTAAAGCCTTTGCCAAAATGGTCCACTTTGTCAATTTGCATTTCAAAACTACCTCTAAAGGCCTTTTACCTACTTCATCCTCCACACCCCAACCAAATCTTGTGGCTACAATCACCACATCTAATGAGAAAATCAAACCTTTTTATGTGACTCTTCTTAAAGCAGGCCATAAACTTAGCAACCGTGTCATAAATTTAGGAGCATCAGATAATGCAATTCCTACCAAAGTGGCTCATGCTTTGGGTCTCACCCTCACACGCACTATTGGTTCATGTTATTCTAAGGAGAGTAGGCAGGTGCCTTTGGTGGGAAGGATTAAATATGCATAAGTAGCTTTTGCTACCTTACCAAAGAAAAAGGTTTTGGCTACTATCCTGGTAGCAGATATCCCTCCTTCATATGGTATACTATTAAGTATGAATTATTATAAAGATATGTCAGAGGAGAGATTCAAATGGATTGGTCACATGCCCTTATACCAAACAACGGAAAAATCAAGAAGTTGTTGTCCAGAGAAGCAATATCAAGTATATTGTGCAAAAGACAGATGATCCCAAAGCACAAATACTCTATGAAGATATTGGACATGGTAACTATATGATTATGTCTCCGAGAGGAAACTAAACTTCCCAAAGAAGTACTTCATGATCCTAATGGTGTTTGGAATCTAGAATTTTATGGAAGCTGCTCCTCAGCTTGTTCTGGAGCTGGCATGGTGTTGATATCTCCTAGAGGGAAAAGTTTCATCCTTTCTCATTCAAAATATCATTTTGAAAATACCAATAATATAGTAGAGTATGAAGCCCTCATCCTTTGGAATAATGTGGCAAAAGAAAAAGGTGTGAAGAATTTTCTAGTCTCATGGAGATGCAGAACTAGTTGTTAAATAATTCAGAGACTTTTTTCACTGTAAAGAATAAAAGGTTGAAGCATTACAGAAATCTAGTTTGGGATTCTATTGAATTTTTCGATGCCTTCTCCATCGAAGCAGTGCTAAGAGAAAATAACACCGTAGGGCTGATTCACTAGCTGTCTCAGGATCGTTGTTGATACCTCACCCTGGTTTCTCTCAAAATAAATTCACCATTGAAATGATCCATAGGCCAAGTGTGCCTGATAATGCAAGTAACTGGCAAATTTTTAATGATGATCAGCATTTGCTTTCTTTCTTGGAGCTCAGAGATAACTTTGAACAATTGTAATTTGAAGGAAGTGACAATTTACCTCGTGAGAGGGTATCTTCCAATGAGGAGGGTGTCAAAGAAGAGACAGATCAAGATGGGTGCATCAAACTCAAAGGTAACAAAATTCCTAAAGGGCTAGTGAGTTTGGAGTAATTGTTTGATAAACATGATAGGTATGTTAAGCCTAAAGCTTCTACAGGAGAGTGGAAATCTGTTGAGTATGAAAAGATTAACATTGGGAGCTCTATGACCCCAAAATGGTGAACATTGGAAAGTGTTGTACTCAAGAAGAAAAGAAGAGGGTAGTGAACCTCCTGAAGAAGGATATGGATATTATTGCATATTCATATGATGATCTAAAAGATTTCTAGCCTAAAGAAATGTAGTATTTCATTACTCTCAAACATGGGATTAAACCTTTCAAGAAAAATTAAATACAATATAATCCAAAGATTGCTGATACCATTTTTCAGGAAATAAAAAAATTATTGAAAGCCAAAATTATCTTCCCCATTCACCATTCGACATGGATTATTAACATTGTACCTGTCAGGAAGAAAAATGGTGAGATTCGTATCTGTGTTGACTTTAGGAATCTGAATCAGGCTTTTTTGAAGGACAACTATCCTCTGCCTATGATGGATCAAGTTTTGCAAGTTGTTATAGGGTATGAAATGTTGTCCATGTTTGATGGATTCTCAGGGTATAATCAAGTGGAAGTTAATACCACAGATCAGCACAATATTGCCTTCACCACCCCCTGAGGTACTTTTGCCTACAAGAGGATGCCTTTTGGACTCATTAATGTCGGTGCCACTTTTCAAAGGGCTATGGACTTGGCTTTTTGAATCCTGAAAGGAAAGTGTATTGTTGTGTATCTAGATGACCTAACTGTGTTTTCCAAAACTAGAGCAAATCATTTTTAGCATCTGGAAATAGTTCTCTTGAAGTACAGAGAACATGGGGTCTCTTTGAATCCCAAGAAATCTATCTTTTGTGTCACAGAGGGAAAATTTTTGGGGCATGTTGTCTCTAAAGATGGAATCAAAATCGATCTTGAATGAGTTCAAGCTATTCAGTAGATTCCTCTTCCAACAAGTAAGAAGGGAGTGCATTCTTTCTTTGGTAAGATCAACTTCTTGAGAAGATTCATTCCTGATTTTGTAGAGATGAATTTGAATATCTCCCAAATGATGAAAGGGAAAAAAACATTTGGCTGGTCCTCTGAAGGGAAAGAAGCATTTGAAGGTATTAAAAAGGCTATTGCTAGGACTCCTATCTTAGCATGTCCAAATTTTAGTAAAGATTTTATTATTTATTGCTTTGCCACAGAAAGCACCCTGGCTGGTGTATTGACCCAGAAATATTTTGATGATCATGAGCTCCCAATTGCATTCATGAGCTACATTCTTAAAAATCATGAGTTGAAGTACACCATGATGGAGAAACATGCTTTTACAGTGGTTAAAGTTGTCAAGCAGTTTTTGATTCTATATTCTTAACTCCTACTTTGTGGTGCTTTTGCCTGATACAACCATCAAGTCTATTCTTACGCATCAAGCATTTGGAACTAAGAGAGGGAATTGGGTAGTAAAGGTTAAAGAATATGATACTAAAATCAGACCGACCAAACTAGTTTGGGGTAAAGGCTTGTGTGAACTCATTGCTGAAGGAGCTAGTCATGAATTACCTAAGGATGAGGTCGATGTTTCTGTTGTTCTATTTCTCAGCTCGAATGATGAATGGTATGCTGAAATCACTCATTTTATCACCTATGGGGAGTGTCCCTCTCACTTGACTTCTAAAGAGAAGAGAGCTATCAAGCTAAGATCAACACAATACGTGTTGTGGGAGAATGCTTTGTTCAAAAGTGGAGTGGATGGAAGATTTCTCAAATGCGTTGACAAAGAACAATAGAAGAAGCTTTTCTCAGCTTTCCATGATCAAGCATGTGGATGTCATTACTCATATGCTGTTACTGCTCATAATATTCTTCGTGCTGGATACTATTGGCCTACTTGGTTTAAGGATGCATCAAAATGGGTTGATAAATGTGAAGCTTGTCAAAATTTTGTGGGAAGACCCAAGTTGGTTGCCTTGCCGCTTAAACCAATTGTAATTGAAGAACCCTTTCAACAACATGGGGTTTAGATTTCATTGGAACACTCAACCCATCCTCAAGTGCAGGGCATACTTATGTATTGACTGCCACAAAATATTTCACTAAATGGGTAGAAGCCATTCTAGTAAAAAGTACCACTTCTGAAGTGGTATGTAGTTTTATCAAAGAAAACATCTTGGTAAGGTTTGGAGTGCCAAACAAGATTGTGAGTGATAATGCTTCAAATTTTTATTCTAATGAGATGAATGGAATTTATGTTATGGATATGGCATTTCCCTGGCTCACTCTTCAGATTACTATCCTTAAGGGAATGGACAAGCAGAATCAACAAACAAGAATCTGGTGGATATAATAAGGAAACTAGTTAATGAATCTCAGAGGAACAAGCACAAGAAACTCTATGATGCTCTTTTGGCAGATAGGATTACACCTAAAAGAGCTATTGGAATGTCCCCTTTTCAAGTGGTGTACGGTGTGGAAGCCCAATTACCAGTGACAGTGGAGCTAGCAACTTTGTACTTAATGAAGGCCATTGAAGACACTAGTTTCAATGATTCTTTAGACAAAAGGATCATGTATCTTCATAAGTTGAATGAAGACAGGCTGCAGGTTGTTGATAGAATATCTGCCCACAGCAGAAGGTAAAATATTTGTGGCATTTTGCTAGTGAAAATTATTTCTATCTTGATTACATGGATGGTTCCTCTCTCCCACTTCCTTATAGTGGGAGAGTACATGAAAATTGTTCAAGTCCTAAGTGAATAGGAAGTCTCTTTGTATATTATGTATAGTGTGTGTTTGCTTCTCCCTGTTTCTGTTTGTGGTGTGTTTTTCCTTATTTGTGTGTTGTCTTCTATATTGGTTTTCCTTTTGACTCTGTGGCCCAATGGATTATGTATTGGTATTCTCCCCCTAGGTTTTCTAGATTTCTTGCCTTGTCTCATTCTTCTGATCTAGCCAAGTCATCCCCAGAAAGAGCCAGCTATTGTCCTCTCAAAATTTCCCCTCTTTTGAAAGTCAAAAAATTGAAAATTTTGAGTTGACACTCTTTAGTGATGTTCTAGTGAAGTGAAAAGTTGAGGAGATAGTAAAAATTCACGTTTTTTGGAGTTATTTTGGTGATTTGCGGGTCTGTCAGACATTTTTGTCCCTCATGTCCCAAGTTCTGTCGGGCCTTCTATTCCCCGATCAGCTGCATTCCCTAAAATTCTTTAACTTTCGGTTATGTCAGAACTTTTTGGCCCATTTTTCCCAAGTTCTACCGGGGCTCTTTCCCTGATCGCCCGCATCACCCGCATCGGGTCCTTCACATACTTTTGTCCCATCTGTCCCAAAAGCATATGTGCCTTTTGTCCCCACTTTTCCACATCACGTGCACATGGCTGAATCACATCTTCCCATCCCTCACGTCCCTCACATTTCCAAGTTTCTTGACCACCCATGCTCATTTGGCCCATTACCCGCATCGCCCGCATCAGCCGGATCACGTCTTCACATCCCTCATGTCCCAAATGTACCAAAGACCATCTAGGCCAATTTTTTCCACTCTTCCTGATTCTTATCTTTTTGAGTCAGTGCAATATGAATTTAATGCACATTTAATGACCTTCTCTCTCCTAAATGGCTATTTAATGGGACTATCCTCTATGCATTTGACACATTACTCACTTGCCATCATTTGCTCGAATCCCTGCAATTAAGGTCATTTGCTCATGCTCCTACTCCCTTTGCATTTTTATTGTGAACTTGACCCTTGAAGGTTTTTCCTCTGTGCATTGCAAACATGAAGATCAAATTCCAAGGCCAAGAACATGTATCACCTCTTGAGACCTCTGTTCCTGATATCGGGGATAGTGAGGTTCGACACCTGGATTTTGGGGATTTTTGGAACAGATTGACTTGCCCTAATCCTTCCCCCATGGCACAAATGATCAATGACAGTGGACTTGCTTATGCGGCTAGTTTCCCTATCTCTGTACAATGTGCCGACACCGTGCTCACCTGTGGAGCTCATTTTAACTCAAACACCAAAGAATTGACTAATGTGCATGGGGAGCTGATTGCCAAACTAGATGTTTCTGCCATTACTACTGCCCTACGCATTCCAGAGACCGAAGACTCCATCATTCTCACTCAAGCTCAAGCTCAGACCCTATTCGAGCAGGAAAATGAAAAATATAAGGCAAGAATAGCAAAATCATGGTTGAAGAACCCTAAGAAGGGAGCATCCCGACTTTCCAAGGTGTTATTTAGGGCTGATTTCAATGAAGAGCTATCTGATTTCATCATTTTTCTAGCTCGTGTCATGGGATTTCCCTCTACCAATGAATTTCACTTCTGGATGTGCCCTTTCATCAACATCGTCTGTGAAGGTAATCAGAACATAAATTGGGCAGAAATCATTTGCATGAATTTGACCGAGCAATTGTCTAATGTGTAGCAGACTAAGAAGTTCTATATGACTTCTTATCTCATGTATTCCCTAGCAGCATCCCGACAGTGGTTTGGATTCACATACATGGAGGGCTAGAAGGATGAGCCCATTTATGCATATTGCCCTCAATTCACCCTTGAAACTAGCAACCACAATTTCAGAAGAGTTAATGATGCCTTTACCATGTATATTGTAAGGCTCTTAGAAGGTGATACTGCCAGGAGGTTTTTTGATGAAGCCATGAACCTGATAGCTAAGTATGGAGCTTTCTTCATTCAATTCAGGAGGTTTTCATATATCAGGTTGGTTGGTTATGAAAACACACCTCTCAAGCTCCCCATGTTTTGTAATGACAAGATGGCTCTAATTGAAGTGTGCAGGCAATTGGATAAATTGCATAGAACCTGTAGGGACAAGAAAATCTCTGGTATGCACTTCCCTATTTCTTTGGGAAACTATACATGTAAAACAACCTTGGATGCCCAAAATATAGAAAGGGCCCTTGCTCCCCTCACTGTCCACTTTTTCAGGCCTAGGACTTGTTTTGATTTGAAGAAGTTCATTGATCAGAACCTCAGAATAAATTATCATCACAGGCCAGATACTAAGGATTACTGGGCTGATTGTGTAGATGATTTTGAAGCAAGGTGGAGGCACTATGGTAGACTCTCTCTACAACTGATTAAAGAGCTCAATCTCTATCAAATTCCTGAAGGGTTCTAGGATGATGATGAAGACTTGGTAGTCTTTTGAATATGAGACATCAATCAAACATACTCCTTTGGAAGATATGGATTGGTACAAGAAGGAGAAGGATGACTTGGTTGAGATTTTGACCCCTGTCCTTGTAAGAACCAAAGTTTGGTTTGACAGGAAGGTTCGAGAGCTTAAGAAGAATCAAAGTGGATCTTCTTCCAGAGATACTTCAACACCTAGGAAGGAAACACATACACCCAGCACAGAGGTACCTGTACAAACCCCTCCTCCTTCCTCAATTAAAGAACCTGAATCATCTACTCCCTCTTCTTCTACTCAAGTGTACCAAAAGAAGATAAAAGAGGTTAAACAAGAGCCAATTGAGGAAGAACCCCTTCTAGAGCATTCAGGATTTCCTTCAGGGCTAGAGAACATTATTGTTCTCAGTGAAAGTGATGATGGTGAAGTACCAAACCCTGCAGGAACTTCAAAAGTTACAGTAGAAGATGAGAAGGAGGTGCCTAGCACTGAACCTCCTAGTACCACAGATTCCTCTGCACAAGAAGCTCCAGATGCCTCACTCACCTCTTTACTGGAGGCAACAGTGGTGAATACCTTAAATTGCCATGGGTTCACTTGCTCTTGGACCTCTTGTCCCTTCTTCTTCTTCTTCTACTTTTGCATGGGTGCAACCCTTGGTTGATAACAGGAAGAGAAAACCTTCTTCCCATTTGACAAGGCCAAATTTTGATGTTGTGGCACTTTGTTAGGTACTACTCCTCCTCCTCCAGCAAAGAGAGCTAAAAAAACTTCAAGAATAGTGACAGATGCTCAAGGCCAACAATTTCTAGAGGTTGCAAAGCCTAAGGTTGATAAGGCAGAGCAAGATCTATTAGCCTCTGACCTGGAACTTTCTAGAATTCCAATGGGAGAATCTACTCCTGAGAGTGAGGTACATAACCTCCAAGAAATAGTAACCAAGGTTATTGAGAGAGTGGAAAAGGGTAAACAAACTATAGAATAGTTGGAAGAACAAAATCAAGTTCTTTCCAACTTCATCAAGTCATTATTGGCTAAAGATAAGGTTTTGGATCCTGCTCCACTAGCTGCCCTTCCACCTCCTATGATTCTCAGTCAGGATGAGGTTCAGAGTATCAAGGATATACACAGATATTCCACTTATGGAAGGGATATGGAAGCCATGGTTGATGACATGACCATTGCAGGCTTGAACTTCATTGTAGAAGCCTTCAAAATCAATGAGAAGGTGGCCAACCTACAACAAAAACTCTCCTCCTCTATTAGAACTATGGACAAAGAACTGAAGCTTTGGAGTAGTTGCATCATAGATCTTCGCCTGATGGGACAGGCTGATGAAAAGATATTGTTGGCCAGTAAAGTTTTTGATGATGCCAAGGACAACTTGTCAGGGTCATGGGTGTTCAGTGTTGAATGGAAAATAAAAGTTCTGGAAGAAGCCTTGGGAGAATTGAGAAATAGTTGGCAGAAGGGAGAATCTTTCAAGACTTGTGTTGCATCTACCTTTAAGGATATTCATTGTCATCTTCATGATGAAATTTCAGGTGTTCCTTTCTCTCTTCAAGAGATTAAAACTCAGTTCAGGACATTTGTCAAAGAAGACCTGTTCAAAGAAGAATTGATTACCAAAGAGAAGATAAAGGATATTTTCTCTCTTCAATCTGCCATTGAAGAGGCTAATAAAGAATACCTGGAACATACCAAGTTTGATAAGGACATGGAGAAATGTCTAGGCACTTGGTCTCATGCCACTACCAACACATCAATCCCACGAGGCAGGGAGATAGCTGAGGCATTAAAAAGATTTAGGTAATGGATTCTCAAGTCAGTGGGCCCTCCTCAGCAATAAGCGGATGTTTTCTCTCCTAGTTTCTCCTTTTCTCCTTCTTTTCCTAGAATTGAGCTCATTGTAAACTAATTAAGGACATTGTGTTGAGCACTTCCTTAATTAATATTTTAGTTAAAATAAATGGTTACCAAGTGTAACCAATTTGTAAGCTATATAATGGGCTCTCTACGCCATTTTCAGGGGCTGGAACTCTGGTTATTTTTGAAAGTGTAAAGGAGTAAAAAGCTATCAATACAAGAAGATCTCTCTTTCTGTTTCTATCTGTTCTTGTTCTTTCCTTTCTATCTGTTAAAATTTATTGAATCATTAATCTATTTTACTTCAAGAAGCTTTGTATTCTTGTGGATGTCATCTCTGGAACTTTGTGTCTGTGAAATAACATCTTGTGGTTTTAATGCAAATGATTCTGTTCTATATGATTCCATTCTGGCATGTGTAAGGAATTATTTTGTTATCTATATTTCCTGAGAGTGCTATTCTACCTTTTCCCATTCCTTAATTCTTCTATCCTTTTGTATTGATGATCTGTTATATCAAACACTTTCATGATATCAGAGTTCCTCTTTAAAACTAAACGTTGTACATTTGTAAATAGGTTTTTTCCTTTAAATAAGGGAACCTCTCCCATTAAAGAGGAGGGAATTTCTGTCCCCTGACTGTTGTTTTCAATAAAGTCCTTATTTGACAACCAACAATTTTTGGTGACTCCGCTGGGGATTCATTTTTGACGGATTCCAGTTTATGAACAATTTCTTGATCATTCTTTGATTGGTGACTCTAAGATTTACTCATGGTAGGAGAGCCCTTGGTATTGAAGATTCTCAGTTTCATCTCCTAGAGCAGCAAGGTTTTCCTCTTCCTTCAACAAGAAGAAATAGAAGAGTCGTTCCACAAGCACACCCCTTGTTGAAGATAGAACTCTTGGAAGTAGTATTCCTCAAGAGCAACTTAGCCCTAATCTTTGTGCTTTAATTCTTGTTGGTGTTTCAGTTCCTCTTCAAGCAGTATTTCCAAGGATGGCAGTTCCATTACCTTGGGGCCACCGTGTTGGGCCTCTTGCCCTTCCTCAGCCTTTGCATGAGTTACCCAGGGGTAACAGAAAGAAATTTCCCAAGTTCAAAGGTGATGGTAAAGTGCACCCAGATGAACATATTGCAGCCTTCATAGTTGCATGTGGAGTCCTTGGTGTTGAGCATGAAGATGTCTCGGTGAGGATTTTTGTAGAGACTTTGCAAGATAATGCAGTAGATTGGTTCTATCACCTTCCTACTGGGGCCATTACCAATTGGACTACTATGAGGACAAGATTTGAGAACCATTTTAAACCCACAGAAGATGTGCATGCTCTACTAGCACAGATTTCTCAAATCAAGAAAGAACCACAAGAGCCTATGAGAGAGTTTGTGGCTAGGTTCAATAAGTTGATTAATAAGATCCCACTGGACACCGGCCCGTGGACCAGATTCAAAAATGTTTTTTCCTAAATGCTCAATTTCCTGAGGTAAGCTATGCATTAAGGAGAGCTAATCTTGCAACATTGGATGAGGATCAAAGATTAGCCGTTAGTGTTGAGGATGACCTGATCATGTCTGGCAAGTTGAAAAGAGATCCTTCCAAGTCTAAAGCATTTGTTTCTTCTTCTTCAAACTCTGGAGCTAATGCAGATCCCTTAGTACAAAAACTAGCCAATGACCTCATTGCTATCAAGAAACAATTGGCTCAGCATGCTCCTTATCAAGATGTCCCAAGAAGAAACTTCCAACCCAAGAACCATTTTCCCTCTTCTCAGACAAGGTTGGAAATCGAGGGACCACCCATCAAGGTCCCTATCAATGCAACTTGTGAAGTTGAGGAACCTGAGGAAGAAGCTAATGAAGAATTTGAAGAATATGGAGAGGAGGCTGAGGAGGAATTGGAAGAACTTGATGGATCTCAAGTCAATTTTCTCACTACTGAGGGCGTTGATGAAGAAGATGATTATGATGAAGTAGTAGAAGATATGAATAGTGAGTCATATGCTGTTATGACATGAGAACAGACCAATAAGAAGGAAAAAGTGATGCAGCCCGTCAAGAAAGCTAAAGAGTATTCCACAACTATCCCAGTTGTGGCAAGAAGAGGATCTCCTGTTCCTATTGCTTCCACACAAAAGGTCAGTACTGATAATCCTTCTCCTATTTCTACTTCTAAAAATTCTTTTTCTCTAGCTTCAAAACTTGATAAGCCTAAAATTCCTAGTGATGATTCCCCATCCATCTCTGGATCTTTTGATATCATTGACCATCTTAAGAAAACAAAAGTTCAAATTTCAGAGGCTGAGTATTATCAAACCCACCCTAAAGCCTTTGCCAAAATGGTCCACTTTGTCAATTCCCATTCCAAAACTACCTCTAAAGGCCTTTTACCTACTCCATCCTCCGCACCCCAACCAAATCTTGTGGCTACAGTCACCACATCTAATGAGAAAATCAAACCTTTTTATGTGACTCTTCTTATAGCAGGCCATAAACTTAGCAACTGTGTCATAGATTCAGGAGCATCAGATAATGTAATGCCTGCCAAAGTGGCTCATGCTTTGGGTCTCACCCTCACATGCACTATTGGTTCATGTTATTCTATGGAGAGTAGGGAGGTGCCTTTGGTGGGAAGGATTAAAGATGCACAGGTAGCTTTTGCTACCTTACCTGAGAAAAAGGTTTTGGCTACTATTCTGGTAGCAGATATCCCTCCTTCATATGGTATGTTGTTAAGTAGGAATTTTTGTAAAGACGTGGGAGGAGAGATTCAAATGGATTGGTCACATGCCCTTATACCAGTCAATGGAAAAATGAAGAAGTTGTTGCCTGAGAAGCAATCTGAGTATATTGTGCAAAAAATGGATGATCCCAAAGCACAAATACTCTATGAAGATATTGGACATGGTAACTATATGATTATGTCTCCAGAGGAAACTAAACTTCCCAAAGAAGTACTTCATGATCCTAATGTGTTTGGAATCTAGAATTTGATGGAAGCTACTCCTCAGCTGGTTCTGGAGCTGGCATGGTGTTGATGTCTCCGGAAGGAAATTTTTACCCTTTCTCTTTCAAAATTCAATTTGAGAATACTAATAATACAACAGAGTATGAAGCCCTCATCCTTGGACTTAATGTGGCAAAAGAAAAAGGTGTGAAGAATATTCTAGCTCATGGAGATGCAGAACTAGTTGTTAAACAAGTCAGAGACCTTTTTCAAGTAAAGAATAGAAGGTTGAAGCATTACAAAAATCTAGTTTGGGATTCTATTGAATTTCTTGATGCCTTCTCCATTGAAGAAGTGCCAAGAGAAAAGAACACCAGGGCTGATTCACTAGCTATTTTAGGATCATTGCTGATACCTCACCCTGATTTCTCTCAAGATAAATTCACCATTGAAATGATCCATAGGCCAAGTGTGCCTGATAATGCAAGTAACTGGAAAGTTTTCAATGATGATCAACATTTTCTTTCTTTCTTGGAGCTCAGGGATAACTTTGAACAATTGTACTTCGAAGGAAGTAACAATTTGCCTGTGTGAGAGTGTATCTTCCAATGAGGAGGGTGTCAAAGAGGAGACAGATCAAGATGGGTGCATCAAACTCAAAGGTAACAAGATTCCTAAAGGGATGGTGAGTTTGGAGGAATTGTTTGATAAACATGACAAGTATGTTAAGTCTAAAGCTTCTACAGGAGAGCAGAAATCTGCTGAGTATGAAAATATTAACATTGGGAGCTCTGCTGACCCCAAAATGATGAATGTTGGAAAGTGTTGTACTCAAGAAGAAAAGAAGAAGGTAGTGAACCTATTGAAGAAGTATATGGATGTTCTTGCATATTCATATGATGATCTAAAAGCTTTCCAGCCCAAAGAAATGCAACATTTCATTCCTCTCAAACCTGGGATTAAACCTTTCAAGCAAAAGCAAAGGCAGTACAATCCAAAGATTGCTGACACCATTTTTCAGGAAATACAAAAATTATTGAAAGCCAAAATTATCTTCCCCATTCACCATTCGACATGGATTGCCAACATTGTACCTGTCAGGAAGAAAAATGGTGAGATTCGTATCTGTGTTGACTTCAGGAATCTGAATCAGGCTTCTTTGAAGGACAACTATCCTCTGCCCATGATGGATCAAGTTTTGCAAGTTGTTACAGGGTACTGAAATGTTGTCCATGCTTGATGGCTTCTCAGGGTATACTCAAGTGGAAGTTAATACCGACAGATCAACACAAGACTTCCTTCACCACACCCTGGGGTACTTTTTGCCTACAAGAGGATGCCTTTTGGACTCATTAATGTTAGTGCCACTTTTCAAAGGGCTATGGACTTGGATTTTGGAAGCCTGAAAGGAAAATGTATTGTTGTGTATCTAGATGACCTGATTGTGTTTTCCAAAACTAGAGCAGGTCATTTTCAGCATCTGGAAATAGTTCTCTTGAAGTGCAAAGAACATGGGGTCTCTTTGAATCCCAAGGAATCTATCTTTTGTGTCACAGAGGGAAAATTTTTTGGGGCATGTTGTCTCTAAAGATGGAATCAAAATCGATCCTGAATGAGTTCAAGCTATTCAGTAGATTCCTCTTCCAACAAGTAAGAAGGGAGTGCATTATTTCTTTGGTAAGATCAACTTCATGAGAAGTTTCATTCCTGATTTTGTAGAGATGAATTTGAATATCTCCCAAATGATGAAAGGGAAACAAATGTGTAGATCAAGAATTTCGTGCTTGTTACCTGTCCAAGTTAATGCACCAAACTAAACACAAGAACCCTCAAAAACCTCAATGAAATTGATACCTGATGAAGATGTAGACGGATAAGGAAGCCGATGTAGATAAGACGGGCGCACACGAGCAATTCGCACAATAGATCCGAATAACCTGCAAAACACCGATGCTTGACAGAAAAAGACCACGTTAAAAGATATTTAAGTGGACTGCCCAAGAAGCGGGTCCGAGAAGCGATAAGCTTCCTCGGCGGATGTCAGTCCACGTTTTCAATTAAGAAAAGAAGCATACATGATAAAAGATGTAAATAAAGACTAGATTTTCTGATTGCAGTAATAAAACAGAAACTGAACAGTAGACAGAAAGTACAGAAAACAGGGAACTGGGAAATAATGCTGGATTTGTGTTACCTGTGACCTTTTACCTGTCTGCAGGGAAATCGGCGTCGACGGGGTAGAATCGGCGGCGACTGATGTGATCGGCGTCAACTGGGTAAGATCGGCGTCGACTGAAGGTAGACTGACCAATCAGGGACTGTGCGATGAGATTCGGGGATTGGAATATGAATGTGGTCTGCTGGATGTGCCGAAGATGGAGAGACACTGGAACAGAGGTCACCAGATGATAGACGGTGGTGTGTGATGTTGATATGATACGGGCAGAGTAACGGTGCTCCTCTCAGGGATTGATTAGGACAGGATCTGCCCTAACTGAGACAATTGATGCTAAAAGATCTCTCCTTCTTGCAACCTGAATCTTTCTCGCTCTCTGTTCGTGCGTAAGTGCTTTCTTTCGTCTCTTTTTCGGTCCTTAGAACTGAGTTCTGGGCTTGCTTTTATAATCGGCGCCGCTCCTAGAAAATTGGCGCCGACCATATGGGTCGGCGCCGATCGCGGAAAAGACTCCCGAGGTGGCTAAAAAATGATCGATTTCGAGAAGATAAGACTTATCCCGACTATGGGAAAATATCCCGCTTAGGGAAGATAAAGATAGATGTGATACATGGATAGAATAAATTTGGGGTGAATAGTGATTAAGATGCATGGGAAGAAGCATAATTAAATATTTAATATTTAATCACTCATGGGTAAGATGTGATGGGATGAATTAAATTTGGAATAAGTGATTAAATCACAAATTGGATAATACCCCAAGGGGATAGTTGGGTGACGTAAACGTGCCCCAGGTTACCTAGGCAAGTAAACGATGAGAGGGACACTAAATTGGGTAACCAATTTTATGTGTCTACATTTTGCCCCTTTTTGTCAAGTAATTTGTGATAAGCAAGGTTATGAGACAAAAACAAGGAGATGGAAGAGGAGAAGATTTGTGGTGATGTGATCCCCCTCAAACTAGGGATGGGATGGATGATAGAACAGACGATCCCAAGTTTGAAAAAGGTAGATGAAAAATGCAGGATGCCCCAGTCAGATGTCGGGAGTAGATCTGGTCATTGACGATGCATAAAAATAAACAAAAGGGCAACAACCTAAGGAACTCACATTGGTAGGGAAAACTAGCCGGTCTCCTCATGAGACGATGTTAGTGCCTACAGACCCACGAGTGTAAGGAGAACTGCAAAATAGTCAGCATCGAAAGAGAGACACATTGGTAGGGACAACTAGACGGTCTATAAATCAGGACGACGTTTAGTGCCTACAGACCCGCGTAACTCTAAGCTGCCAAAAAGGTACGAGTGTCCCATTCCCAAAATCCTCTAAAGGGCATTTTACCACTCATCCTCAGCACAACCCAACCAAAATCTGGTGGGCTACAGTCACCACATCTAATGAGGAGCAATCCCCCAACCTTTATGTGACTCTTCTTGTATAGCAGACCCATAACTTAACACGGTGTCATAGCTTCAGGAGCATCAGATAAGGTAATGCCTACCAAAATCGGCTCATGCTTGGGTCTCCACCCGCAACGAATTTGGTGTCATGTTCGTCTATGGAGGGTAGGGAGGTGCATTGGTGGGAGGAGTAAAGATGCATATGTAGCTTTTGCTTTTACCGAGAAAAAGGTTTTGGCCTACTAGTTATGGTAGCAGTATTCCTCCTCCTATGGTGTATATGCTATTAAGTAGGCATTTTTGTCAAGGACCTGGGGAGGAGAGATTCAAATGAGTGGACATGCCATTTATACTAGTCAATGGGCAAAAATGAAGGAGAAGAAGGCTGTTTCAATGCGACTAATCTGCGTATATTGTAGCCAAAAAGAGATGATCCAAAGTTCAAATATATATGAAGATTAATTGCGGACATGAGTAACTATTATGATTTATCGTTGGAGCGAATAAAATTCCTAAAGAAGTACTTCATGATCTTAATGGTTGGAATCGAGAATTTGACGGAAGGTGCCCTTTAGCTAGTTTGGAGCTGGCGTTGGGTGTTTATGTCTCTAGAAGGAAAGGTTTTACCCTTTCTCTCAAAATTAGTTTGCGAAATACCAATATAAACAGAGATGAAAAACCTCATCCTTGTGCTTAATGTGGCAAACGAAAAGGTGTGAAGAATCTTCTGGCTCGTGGAGAGGTAGAACTAGTTGTGAAACAAGTAAGAGACCTTTTTCAAGTAAAGAATAGAAGGTTGAAGCATACATAAATCTAGTTTGGGATTCTATTGAATTCTTGATGCCTTCCCATCAAAGAAGTGCCAAGAGAAAGAACACTAGGTGATTCACTAGCTGTTTCAGGCATCTGCTTGATACCTCTCCCTGATTTCTCTCCTCAACTAAATTCACCATTGAAATGATCCATAGGCCAAGGTGCCTGATAATGCAAGTAACTGGCAAGTTTTCAATGATGATCAAATTTGTTCTTTCTCTGGAGCTCAGGGATAAACTTTTAAAACAATTGTACTTCAAATGGAAGTGCATCTACCTCGTGAGAGTGTATCTTCAAATGAGGAGGGTGTCAAGAAGAGAACAGATCAAGATGGGTGCATCAAACTCAAAGGTAAAAAAATTCCTAAAGGATGGGAGTTTGGAGGAATGTTGATAAACATGACAGTATGTTAAGTCTAAATCTTCTATAGGAGAGCGACAATCTATTGAGTATGAAAAGATTAACATGGGAGCTCTGTTGACCCCAAAATGGTGAACGTTGGAAAGTGTTGTACTCAAGAAGAAAGAAGAGGGTAGTGAACTATTGAAGAAGTATATGGATATTATTGCATATTCATATGATGATCTGAAAGCTTTCCAGCCCAAAGAAAATGCAACATTTTCATCCTCTCAAACTTGAGATTAAAAATTTCAAGCAAAAACAAAGACAATATATCCAAAGATTACTGATACCATTTTTTCAGGAATACAAAAATTATTGAAAGCCCAAAATTATCTGCCCCATTCACCATCGACATGGATTACTAACATGTACTTGTCAGGAAGAAAAATGTGAGATTCGTATCTATGTGACTTCAGGACTCTGAATCAGGCTTTTTTGAAGGACAACTATCCTCTGCCCATGATGGATCAAGTTTTGCAAGTGTTATAGGGTATGAAATGTTGTCTATGTTTGATGGTATTCTCAGGGTATACCCAAGTGGAAGTTAATACCACAGATCAGCACAATACTGCCTTCACCACCCCATGAGGGGAACTTTTTCCTAAAGAGGATGCCTTTTGGACTCATATGGTGAGTGCCATTTTCAAAGGGCATAGACTTGGCTTTTGGAATCCTGAAATGGAAAGGTATGTGTGTATCTAGATAACTAAGTGTTTCCCCACTAGAGGACAAGATTTTTCTAGCATCTAGAAAAGTTCTCTTGAAGTGCAGAGCCATGGGGTCTCGTTGGGAATCCAAGCAATCTATCTTTTGTGTACAGAGGGAAAATTTTGGGGCAGGTTGTCTCTAAGATGGAATCAAACTCGATCTAATGAGTTCAAGCTATTCAGGAGATCTCCTTTCCAACAAGTAAGAAGGAGTGCATTATTTCTTTGTAGCAAATTCACTGAGAAGTTTCATTCCTGATTTTGTAGAGATGAATTTGATATCTCCCAACTGATGAAAGGGAAAACAAATGTGTAGATCAAGAATTTCGTGCTTGTTACCTGTCCAAGTTAATGCACCAAACTAAACACAAGAACCCTCAAAAACCTCAATGAAATTGATACCTGATGAAGATTGTTAGACGGATAAGGAAGCCGATGTAGATAAGCGGGCGCACACGAGCAATTCGCACAATAGATCCGAATAACCGGCAAAACACCGATGTCTTGACAGAAAAGGACCCACGTTAAAAGATTTTAAGTGGACTGCCCAAGAAGGGGTCCGGAAGCGATAAGCTTCCTCGGCGGATGTCAGCACGTTTCAATTAAGAAAAGAAAGAAGCATACATGATAAAAGATTTGTAATAAGACTAGATTTTTGATTGCAGTATAAACAGAAACTGAAACAGTAGGAAAGAAAGTACAGAAAACAGGGAACTGGGAAATAATGCTGGTGGATTGTGTACTGGACCCCTTTTACCTGTCTGCAGGGAAATCGGCTTCGAAGGGGTTTGGGGGTTGAGGGTGGGTTAGGGTAGAATCGGCGGCGACTGATGTGCTCGGCTCGTCAACTGGGTAAGATCGGCGTCGAATGAAGGTAGACTGACCAATCAGGGACTGTGCGATGAGATTCGGGGATTGGAATATGAATGTGGTCTGCTGGATGTGCCGAAGATGGAGAGAACTGGAACAGAGTCACCAGATGATAGACGGTGGTGTGTGATGTTGATATGATACGGGCAGAGTAACGGTGCTCCTCTCAGGGATTGATTAGGACAGGATCTGCCCTAACTGAGACAATTGATGCTAAAAGATCTCTCCTTCTTGCAACTGAATCTTTCTCGCTCTCTGTTCGTGCGTAAGTGCTTTCTTTCGTCTCTTTTTCGGTCCTTAGAACTGAGTTCTGGGGCTTGCTTTTATAATCGGCGCCGCTCCTAGAAAATTGGCGCCGCCATATGGGTCGGCGCCGATCGCGGAAAAGACTCCCGAGGTGGCTTAAAAATGATCGATTTCGAGAAAGATAAGACTTTATCCCGACTATGGGAAAATATCCCGCTTAGGGAAGATTAAAGATAGATGTGATACATGGATAGAATAAATTTGGGGTGAATAAGTGATTAAGATGCATGGGAAGAAGCATAATTAAATATTTAATATTTAATCACTCATGGGTAAGAGTTGATGGGATGAATTAAATTTGGAATAAGTGATTAAATCACAAATTGGATAATTACCCCAAGGGGATAGTTGGTGACGTAAACGTTTTTGCCCCCAGGTTACCTAGGCAAGTAACGGATGAGAGGGACACTAAATTGGGAACCAATTTTATGTGTCCTACATTTTGCCCCTTTTTTGTCAAGTAATTTGTGATAAGCAAGGTTATGAGACAAAAACAAGGAGATGGAAGAGGAGAAGAATTTGTGGTGATGTGATCCCCCTCAAACTAGGGATGGATGGATGATTAGAACAGACGATCCCAAGTTTGAAAAAGGGTAGATGAAAAATGCAGGATGCCCCAGTCAGATGTCGGGAGTAGTAATCTGGTCATTGACGATGCATAAAAATAACAAAGGGCAACAACTAAGGAACTCACATTGGTTAGGGAAAACTAGCCGGTCTCCTCATGAGACGATGTTAGTGCCTACAGACCACGAGTGTAAGGAGAACTGCAAAATAGTCAGCATCGAAAGAGAGACACATTGGTAGGGACAACTAGACGGTCTATAAATCAGACGACGTTAGTGCCTACAGACCCGCGTAACTCTAAGCTGCCAAAAAGGTACGAGTGTCCCACGCAAAAGGGAACAAACCCAAAATAGACAAGGATATCTAAAAGATGCGCCAAAGGCAAGATTCAGCACACAACAATGATCAGATAGATAAGTAAGCCAAGCATCAACACTACGGCAAACAGACATGAAAAATCAGCGGCGATCAAACTAATCGGCGCCGACCAATACAATCGGCATCGACCCAAAAAATCGGCGCCGACCAATCCAGACGCATATAAATATGTGAACGGAAAACGTAAACGATTTATTTGCAACGTGACGATTGATTCAGAGAGAGATAGATTTGAGATTTGAACACAATGGAAGCCTCTGGGAGCGGACAGAAGCGCAGGAGGACACGACCTGGGGTAAGTGATCATTTTCGAACCCACCTTTGTTATTATTTACTATTATTTTTTTTTTTTGTGATTTTTTGGTGCATGGGAGGCCAGGGTGTGGTTCACATCTGGCCAGGCAGTCGGCGCCGATTGGTTTAATCGGCGTCGATTTTCTTTTGAATCGGCGTCGATTGGTATTGATCGGCGCCGACTAGAATGAATGACGCCGATTTTAGCAAATCGACGCCGATTGAGAGATATTCATTTTTATGGTTTTGGAAGATGAGATTTGGGAAAAAAGAGAGACTGATTATGCTTTTGATGTTGTGGATGCAGGCACGAGAGGTACTTCATATGAGGGATGCCATCCCTGAGCTATTGGAGACGATCCTTCCTGATGTGACCGATACAGACTGGCAGCATTTAGAGCTAGCCGGGCTCGGGGGTTTTAGATATTACAGACGAGTGCCATGGGATGTGGAGCTCATGTGGGCATTAGTGCGACGATGGGACAGCCAAACGTGCACATTTTGGTTTAGGACGGGTGAGATGACTATCACCCATGAGGATGTATACAGGATCCTCCGATTACCGATTACGGGGGACCCGATTGAGATCACACCCCGAGAGCAGCAGCAGAGGGCCCTGGTGCGATTGTACAGAGACAGAGCAGATGACTCGGAGATAGTATCTGGGGCAGTGAGGATAGCCTCACAGTACAGGCAGGATAGCCCTCGGAGCAGGCGGATAGCCTTGATTCAGATGGCTATATCTTATTTTGCCTTGCCAGACTCAGGAGGTGGGAGATTCCCATTGCTACTATTAGACTGCGTGTGCGACATCTTGCAGTATAGACAGGTTTTTGCCTTTGCCGATGCCCTGATAGCTCAGGTATATTATGAGCTATGGATGTACACCACTGGCCGGAGGACAGGGATTGACGTTAGTTTTGTGCTCCATTGCTGGGCATATGAGCACATAGCAGTGATCAGGCCATCCAGGCTTCCTTGGATGCCAGCAGTAGTGGGGGGTGTTGACTATGGATTTCGGAGATGGCGGGCTGATATGGCCGCAGGAGATACAGGTAGATCAGCTGAGTGGTACTCGGAGCATTTCAGGACGCTTACACCAGATCAGGTTATCTGGAGACCATATCGGGCATTTCCGATATGGGTTGGTCAGGATGCCCACTTGGTAGCATTGAGACGGAGTCGGGTGGTCAGGGGCCGTAGGCCGGATATGTGGGAGCGAGTCCCATTCATGCGGATACTGAGGTAGTTTGGCCTAGTACAGACAGTGCCAGCCACATACACGCCATATAGGCGGGATAGCAAAGAGACAGATTTGCCGATTTTGATCCCGGCAGACCCATTGAGAGAGGCTCCACCCTCCACGGACAGTGATGATGACGCGGGGGTGGATGAGGGCTACGCAGCATGGTACGATACAGAGTTGCCACGACATCTCCCGCCCTCTATAGATGCTAATGAGGAGGACATAGCTGCTACGCTGGACAGGCTAGAGGGAGAGCATGCCACACTGATACAGACACATCAGGTAGCTCTGGAGGAGATCAGGGCCTTGACAGAGGAGAGATATTCCCTGATTGTGGAGAGAGACACCGCTCGCTAGGAGCGAGATACAGCGATTCAGCAGAGGGATCGCTATCTTCGGCACAGGGAGGCCCTTAGGGCCAAATACGGAGAGACTGGTGCCACATCAGAGTCTGGGACACAGGGCACGGCTCTAGGAGGGGCACCACCAGCAGCGCCAGTAGCACCAGCAGCACCTTTACGAGCACCGGGTATGGTGAGCCTGAGCACATACCAGTCTCTCCTTGCTGAGGTGAGATATTATGAGGATGCCCTAGCGCAGCATGCCCCAGATGTGCCTTGGTATGGGGCGAGGAGGAGAGCAGGGACGGCTACAACGAGCGGAGCCTCAGGCGGAGGGAGCACTGGGAGAGATCGAGGTGGGCCGAGACCTCCAGCAGCAGGTGCATCGAGCTCTGTAGGCGGCGGCCAGGAGAGACAGCCGGGTGCAGAGGAGGGTGGAGGAGATAGTGTCCTCCACGCTTCCGATTTTACCATATAGAGATTTGATAGATTGCGTATTTGTATAGTGATTGTAGCCTCGATTGGAAGGCATTGTATAGATGGCTTGATTGGAAGCCACCCATTTTTTTGTAAAAACACACATGTATATATAGATTGATCACGTTATTTGTCGTATAATTGTACTCATGCTTTCAATTTTGATATACATGGGTAGATGGATATAGATAGAGGATAAATAGATGTGATTGGAGAGATATAGACTGATGGATGATAGAAATAGATGTGATTAGATAGATTGAAATGTGGATAAAATAGATGTGATTGGATAGATATAGACTGATAGATGATAGATGTGATGTGGATATAACTTTGATAGATGATGTAACTTGGATGTACATGTGTTTAAATATTTTGATGGATAGATATACAGATATACTTGATGTATGGATTAGATATAGATAGATGTAATGTATCGTAGATGTATTTTTCGATATTTTGATGGATAGATAGATAAATGTGTTGGATATATGGATGTAATTGTAATGAGAAATGAATACAGATAGGTGTTTTGATAGATAAGATGAACCTAGATAGAAGATAAACTTTGATTGAATTAACATGTGAAATGCCAATTTAACAGGGTTGCAAGACAAAGAAATGGAGAATACTCCTTGCAAGAGTCAAAGATGAAAGTGGAAACAACCGTGACTTAGAAGAGAAGGTACTCAGAGAAGAAGAAAAATGATAAGTTGGACTTCCAACCGAACATAGATAAAATCCAGAAAGGGAACCAAAAGACCAAGCATACAAGGCCCTATATAAGATTAAGATAAATCTGACACTAACTAGTCGCAAACCAGATCTAGGATAGAAACGGAAAGAAAAGTATCTTGTCGGAACTTATAAGGGACAGAATACATGTCCATAGTGGGGAAATAGGATTCTCCATATGATCGACAAAAGGTCCTAAATCTCAGCTTCATGACTTTGACAGATAAGAAAACTGATCAATGCGGGAAGTTTGCTTGATATGGAAAGACTGATCGATGCGGGAAGTCTTTCAGTGATGCTAAAAAGTGTATAAACTGACTGGAAGGCTGATTGATTACAAGAAGCCTTGAATTTTTCTTTGAGAACCAGCCGTCCTTCAAGGGAGCGGTCTGTATTTTGAATTTTAATGATAGCCATCCTTCGAGGGTATGGTCTATTTTCTTTTTTTGATTCACTTGATAATGTATGGATAGCTGTCCTTCAAGGGATCAGTCTATCTTTTGGATAGCATCTTTTTTTTTTTTTTTTTTTGAAACTTTTTGGAAGAAGATGAGTTTAGACCTAGATAGATCAGATGGAGGGGAAGAGAACATAGAAGAACATGCACTCATGACCCGAGTAGATCCGATTAAGATAAGTACTTGGGACAGATGAAGTGGTGATTAAGGTATTCCTACCATGAGGAGGAACATATCCAAAAGAAACGTGCAATGAGTAGAGCCGCGATACTCATATTTAAGGTAAGCGAGGCAATAGGCGGAGAACCACACAATTTCAAATCACCACGAAAGTAGATGACTGGTTATTAGGACGGATGGAAGATCTGAGTTGCGACTAGATTTGTGTAAGATAGATTTTAACAATAGAAGGGCCGTAAATGCAAAGCATTAAGAGGTTCCGCTTCAGGGATACCATCCATGGAAGATAAACGATAAGCCCCAGACCCATATTTATGAGTGATAATGTAGGGGCCCATCCAATTGGGAGCAAACTTACCACGTTGACTCCTTTCGAGTGTAGTGACATTTTGATTTTCCTTAAGAACAAGATCACCAATTTTGAAGTCACGATGTTGCAAGTGCTTGTTATAAGCACGTTTGACACGCTCGAGATAGACCTGATGATGCTCAAGAGCGTTAAGACGTTGCTCATCTAATAATTCAAGTTGTGCCAGACGATTTTGACGATAATCCTCATCGGAGATAAATTCTCTGAGAGAAACACGGAGAGATGGGATTTGGACCTCCAAAGGAAGGACAGCCTCAGACCCATAGACGAGAGAGAAGGGAGTAGCACCAGTAGGAGTACGAATGCTAGTCCGATAAGCTTAGAGAGCAAAAGGGATATGTAGATGCCAATCCCTACCAGCTCGACTAGTTACCTTTGCGAGGATATTACGCAAAGTTTTATTGGAAGCTTCGGCTTGACCATTAGCTTGAGGATAGTATGGAGAAGAAAAACTGAGCTTGATATTAAAAGAATTGCAGAGATTCTGCAAATCAGCGTTCTTGAAAGACTTACCATTATCTGTGATTAGCTTGTGTGGAACGCCAAAGCGACAAATGATGTGTTGATAGACGAAATCAACTATGGGCTTAGCCTTTGTTGAAGAAAGGGGGATAGCTTCTACCCACTTAGTAAAGTACTCAGTGGCGGTAATGATAGAATGATGACGTTGTGAAGAACGAGGATTGATGAGACCAATAAGATCGAGACCCCACTGCGAAAAAGGCCACAAATCCGCCGCAGGTTGCAAAGCCTGACTAGGGATGTGCGTGAGATTGGAATGTTGCTGACACTTGACGCACTTCTTGGTGTATTCACAACAATCTCGATTAAGAGAAGGCCAATAATATCCCAAACGTAAGATGCGCTTGGCTACAGCTAAGCCACTAAAATGTCCACCACAAATACCGTCATGGACCTCCTGAATAGCTTTAGATGATTCATGAGTTTTGAGGCATCGAAGAAAAATACCATCAAAGCCTCGTTTGTAAAGAAGGCCGCCTAGAATAGTATAGCGGTTGGCGTGTTGGACAAAAGACCTTCTACCATTGGGAGTCAGATCTGGAGGAAGGACCGAATGAGATAGATAATCAACTATCTGTTGATACCATTCATCCTGAGTATGGGTTGTGACAACATTGATTGGCGTTAGTTGCCCAAGATGAGATGGTTGATCTAATCGTTGCACAGCCACATAAAGACGTGAGTCTTCGGTAAAAGGCGGGATAAGGGAGGCTAAAGAGGCCATGGTATCTGCGAATCGATTTGCAGTACGAGGAATGGCTTGGATAGTGAAGTTATCGAAAGATTGGAGTTGGGCAAGAACGATGTCGCGATATTTTTGAAGGATATCATTCTTGCATTGATAGACACCCGTGACCTGGTTAACGATGAGTTCAGAATCACCAAAGATGTCAATATGACGAGCGCCAAGATTAATGGCATTTTGAAGACCTAAGACAAGAGCTTCGTACTCAGCCATATTATTGGTGCATTCAAAGTTTAATTTGTGTGCGACTGGGATAGGCGTACCCCAAGGAGGAATCATCACAAAACCCGCACCTCCCCCTTGCTGGCATTTGGATCCGTCAAAGAAGAGCTTTAATTTAAATGGAGATAGACCAAAATCGATTTGTTGGATAAATTCATCGGGGAATTGAGCAAGGGGGTCTTGAGTGTCTGGAAGAGGAGCATCAGCTAATTGATCTGCAATAACCTGACCCTTGATAGCCTTTTGCGGGATAAACTCGAGGTCAAATTCTGTCATGAGCATGAGCCAACGAGTGATACGATCATTGTGATAAGGTTTAGCATGGATTATCTTAAGTGGATTGACACTTGTGACAATGTAAGGTTTATGATTAAGGAGATAATGAAGAAGCTTAGAAGTTGCAAAGAAGAGAGCGCAACATAGTTTTTCAGCTTCGGAGTAACGTGTCTCATACTCATGGAGGGTGCGACTGATGTAATAGACAGCTTGTTCTTTACCACAAGTGTCCCGATGCGAGATCATGGCTCCCAGAGCATGGCCAGTCATAGAGATATAAAGATAGAAAGGCTCCCCCTCGCGTGGAGGTGTAAGCACAGGTGGAGAAAGAAGATAAGCTTTGAGATCATCAAAGGCCTTTTGGCAATGCTCATCCCATTCAAAATGAACATTCTTACGGAGAAGATGGTGAAAAGGTTGACAACGGTCCGACAATTGGGAGATAAAATGACGCACCGATTGAAGACGTCCTTGGAGACTGCGGAGTTGCTTCAAGTTAGAAGGGGGAGGCATCTCAAGGATGGCTTTTATTTTTGCGGGGTTGACTTCAATACCCCTGATGGAAATGATAAAACCTAAAAGTTTACCAGTGAGAACGCCAAACACGCACTTAGCTGGATTTAGACGAAGACAAAAGCGGATAAGCCTCTCAAAGAGAGGTGCAAGGATGAAAAGATGATCCTGACGACGCTTGGACTTGCCAAGAAGATCGTCAACATAATCCTCTACAGTTTTGTGTAAGAGGTCATGGAAGATGTATGTCATTGCTCGTTGATAGGTTGCCCCTGCGTTCTTAAGACCAAAAGGCATGACACGATAGCAAAAGGTCCCCCAAGGAGTTATGAAGGAGGTCTTATGTTGGTCTTCTGGTGCGATGAGGATTTGATTATATCCAGAGAGACCATCCATAAGAGAAAGCATCTCATGACCCACAGTTAAATCTACGAGTTGGTCGATATTAGGAAGAGGAAAATCATCCTTTGGACAGGCAAGATTAAGATCCCGGAAGTCGGTACAAATTCGAATCTTCCCAGTAGCCTTAGTTACTGGTACTACATTGGACACCCATTGCGGATAATCGATGGGTTGGATGAAACTAGCCGAGAGCAAGCGTTGTAATTCCTCTTTAACAAGAAGGGCTACTCTAGGGTGCATTTTATGTAATTTTTGCTTGACCGGCTTGATGTTGGGAAGGGTAACGATATTGTGGACCACAATATCAGGATCGAGCCCTGGCATATCCTCATATGACCAAGCAAAGGCTTGAAGATGTTTGGAAAGAAAAGTGGTAAAGTCCCCTAATTCCTGTGGATTAAGGGATTGGCCGACCTTAATGATGCGAGGGTCTTCAAAAGTCCCTATATTAAGGTCGATAGTGGCTTCGTTGAGAAGGGTAGACGTGTCAGAAGGAATAGTCTTGGGAAGATATGAATCCTCTGCCCCTAGATAGGTGAGGACAGAATCATCATCCGCACAGTGGATAGTATTGATAGTAGGAGAGTCGTCTCCAACTATTTCAGGGAAGATTAATGGTATAGAAGCGGACCGATTGTTAGTCTCATAGACCAACGGCCCTAAGGAAATGGTATTGATAAAAAAAAAAAAAGTTAGGTGGGATGGAAATGTCGTCATCCACATCAAGTGATGCTTCTGATTTAGTGGGAGAAGATGGTTCCTTAGTAGGAAGAGGTTCATCAAGAGTAGTGACGGTGGCCTCTGAAAGGGGTTTAAATCCTAACCCAAATTTTTGATGTGGCATGAGAGTCGGAATGGATTTGAGGTCATGTATACCTTGTTCATATTTTCCCAGGCCAAAACCTTTCCACGCGCATCGATGTAGATAAGTCTTTGCAAACGTGGGATTCTGTAGATGATCAAACCCTGTTAGGTAAGGTTTGGCTCTAGGAGGAGAATCCGGGTGATAATGAGGCGTATCAAGACCATCGTAGATGAAATTGGTCTGTTGATTGGGCAGACCAATGGTGACGATGCGACCGAGACCTGGTTGATATTCAGGTTGTTTGTCTGGTCTACCATACTCATTAGGTTTGAGATGGGCATCGAAAGAAAAGAGAGGAAGCTCTCCTAGTGAGAAACGCTGCAATGTCTCTTCCAGATTTTGTAAATCCGGTAGTTTGGTTGCAGGCATGGAAGAAGATGAGGCCCCATCTGGAGAAGATGTATTTTCTTTTAAAGGGGCAGACCTAGTGGTCATGTCGCATTGTGCGGAAGGAAAAGGATCTCCTGGATGAGTATATATTTTTCCCTCATATTGATATTTTAGGCATCGATGGAGGGTGGATGGGACACAATGCATTGCGCGAATCCAGGAGCGTCCGAGGATCATGTTATAGTGGAATTTTCCTTCAACAATATAGAAGAGTTCATGGAGCAGCTTCTTACCTACTCGGATGGGTAAGACCACAGTTCCCAGAGTGACTGCTAGCTGATCGTTAAATGATCGAAGGGCGAAGGGTGGGGGTGACACCACATTCTTTGGTAACTTAAGTTGTTCGAATGTGTGGGAGGAGATGACGTTGAGAGCAGCTCCACTATCGATCATAACACGTTTTAAGGTAGTGTTATTGATTTGGACTGTGATGAAGAGGGGAGCCTCCAAATCCTCTGAAGAAAGAGGAGGAATTTCCGAATCCTCGAAAGAAATGGCGCTTGATGGTCCATTCAGTCCAACAACCAACTCGAAGGGCTGGGGCTCATTGGAATTTACTGCGATGCGACGCAGATTATCGATTAGAGCCTGGCGATGTTGTGGGGAGGATTGGATGAGGTCAAAAAGAGACATTTTGACCGGAGCCTGGGTGAGTTGTTTCATAACACTCTCCTCAACGGATACGGGAACTTGAGCCCGAGGTGCAGCACGAATAGAGACCCTGGGTCGTGGTGCTGATGAGGAAGGAGAAACGCCTTTAGGGGCTGCTGAAATGACAACCTGTGGTCGAGATGCTGAAGATGAAGATGGGTTATCATAGTGTTGGGTTCTAGTGGCGATATGGATCGTGTCAATTTGAGAAGCTGGAAGATCAGGCGGCGTGGAACCACTAGAGGTCTGAGTGGATGGTTGAGGTTTGGATGGGGCTAAGGTGACAGGAGGTACTTGTTCCTCCTCCTCCAGCAAAAGGTCACTTTCTTCCAGAAGGTTCTTGATAACGGCTTGAAGAGCTTTACATCCCTCAGTATCATGACCCGGAGTACGGTGGTAAGCACAAATCAGATCAGAGTTAAACCAAGTAGGTTTAACTCCTTTAGGGTTATAAGGTTTAATCGGAGGAAGGGTTATGGATGAAGATTGGATAAGTTGATGAAGGATTTCGGTGTAGAATCTGGTAGACGAAGATGAGGATGGAGATGATGAAGATGGTTCTTTTACATTAACCGACTGCCGAGGTAAAAGAACTTGCATGTTAGGTTTAACAGTTTTATTAGGGATCCTCTTATTTGTTTGGACATTTGGAGGAGCAGTCTTGGGTGCTTGGGATGGGAGTAAATGAGACATGATTGACTTTGGTGGAGGGGGAGCCCCTAAGATAGATTTTGAGGAGGATGGAGATGTGACAGATTTTGTGGTCTTTGGAGACAAAGGGGATTGCTTAGTCGGATTTACGGATGATTTAGATAATGTTGATTTAGATGAGGAAGAAGTCCTCAAGGTAGGTGTAATAGGAGGAATATAGGGTGCTTTGGTTTTTGGTAATGAAGATGAGGATCTTGATAGAAGAGGTGCCGTCTGTTTAATAGGTAAGTCTACTTTTAGGGGTATTGATGAAGAATGTGTTGTGGAAGAAGATGATGGCTTTGATGGATGTGTAGAAGAAGACGCCTTCTCAGTGGGAAAATCCAATCGTTTATGAGGCGTGGAGAGAGATTTTTGTGGAAGAGCACCAAGAGTTTTGATGGTCAGAAATATGGGCTTTCCTTTTTCAGGGATGGTGACGACTTCAACGACATAAGGTGATTGTAACCTTTTTGGGGGAAGTAAGTGGGGAGATACTGATGGTGTAATGTTAGATTTTGGTTGTCTCGGTTTAGGTTCAGGAACCGAGTGTATAGGTGTTGGTGCTACTTCTTTTGATTTTTCCTGAATAGGTGAAGTAACATTGGTGATGAAAGAAGGGGGTGATGACGAAGCAGTTCCTAGCGAAGGGACTACTTCTGATGCAGTAATCATGGGTGAAACTACTGCAGGAAAAGAGATAGGAAGGGTCAAAATTGAAGATGCTTCCATTGAAGTTGGCACGATGATAGGTACGTTTACCAAGGGCATAGTTGCAGCGGGAATGGGAGCAACAGAAGTGGATGTGTCCGTAGTGGAAACTCGGAGGGATGTGATTGCCTCGAGCATTGAAAGAATGTCTGATGATGAGACAGATGAGGATGACACTGTCTCGGGTATAGATGGAAGGTCAGACAAAGGAGCGGAGAGAGATAACTCCGTGCTTGGTAATGTAGGGATATTCAAAGATGGACTATCTGAAGATATTGGAACTCCCGTGATTGATGAAGAGGAAGGAGGATCTGATTCGATTGATGTGTTCGTAGATGGCTTGGTTTCAGAAGTGGATTCTTCAGTGGAGATGAAATTGATGGTGTGGGTGTTTGGTTTTTGAGATTCTGAAGAATTATGATTTGGGGCATGATTGGGAAAGGGTTGTTTAAAAACATCGAGTGCCTGATTTGGGGGAGCATTTGGGTTATCCAAAACAAGTTTGCCTTTATCAATGAATTTTGGACAAGATTTTTGAAAGTTTGACATCGTTCAATGTCATGACCTTTGGTTCTATGATAATGGCAGAAATCATTTTTCTCTATACCACAATGGGCGTTCTCGGCCTTCGTCAATATTCTTAATGGGGGGAAGTTCGATCATGCGAACTTCCAACATTTTTTCTAAGATGGAGGCATATGATTCCCCCAATGGAGCGAAGGATCGAGAAGATGAAGGCCCTTTTCGAGAAGATGAGGGATCTCTTCGTGGTGTTTGATTAGGAGTATTGTCAGCTCGTGATGTTCTTAATACGATGGCATTGGTGGATCCTTGATTTTTGTCTTTAGAGGGGGAAGAATTTGGTTTGGTGAATCGAGAAAATCGGGTTTCGATTTAGAGCGAAGTTTTAACTTCCCTTGTTCAATGGCGCGAGATTCAAGTTTGCGTGCCATCGTAAAGGCCTCTTCAAAGGTATGAAAAGTTTGGATCCTTAGAGTGGAAGAAATGTGATTAGCACAAGATCGGGTGAACAACTCGATTTGTTGGGATTGGGGAAGGGAGAAAGATAATTGGTTGATTATCCCTCTCCAACGAGCGACAAAGTCTGCTATAGAATCATCGTCGAATTGGCGAATGTTATAAAGATCTGTGATTGAGATCTTATGCACGATATTTATTGAGAAGTTTTCAACAAACATCTGGGCCAATTGAGAGAAGAAGACAAAGAATGTTGAGGGATGTTATTGTACCAGTCCAAAGCGGGACCCGCTAGAGACATAGGAAAGGTACGGAGCATGAGTTCCTGATCCTGGACGATAAGGTAAGCAAGCATGTTTGAATGCTCACAGATGTTGTTGGGGGTCTTCCCGGCTATGAAATTTTGAGAATTTGGGAAGTTCCCATTGGGGAGGATAAGGCTTAAAAGCCACCGAAGGATGAATGGGTTCATTGCACACTTCTTCAAAGGAGTATGAAGGACGGGTTCCTTTTGTGGAGGCTTCCAAGTCTGCAATTTTCTTGAAGAGAATTTGAACTACGTCGGATTGGGGAGGAGGTACATTGGTATGTCCTACATAAGAAGCAAGTGGTGGATGTTGTTGAGATGTCAATGGGGGATTCATCTGTTGTTGGATAGGATGATAAGAGGAATAACCAGGTGTCTGGGTGACACCGGGTGGGGTATTTGCTGTGAGGTAGCTTGCGTATAGGCAGGCTGTGAGATAATAAGTGGTTGAGAAAATATAGGTTGGGTGACGGATGGAACCTGTGATTGGTGGAATCCTATGTTTGTTGATTGAATAGGGACAGATGAGGAACATGGGTGTTGGTTAGATTGGACATGTTGGGGAACAAGACCTGAAAGGGACCTTCTACCGCCGGATTTGGTACCAAGGGTGCCGATACTAGGGGATGGGCGAAGGTCGCAGTTGCTGGAATATTGGAAGAAAGATTCACTGGAGGACGAGAAGTAGGAACCAACTGACTAGCCGGAGGGGGTTGGCTCATGAAGAGGTACTGACCTTGAGACACAATGGAGGGCATAGACGAATTGACGGTAATGTGCGGGTGTGCAGACGCATTCATTATAGCCAGGGCAGAAGACCTCTCAGAGATGGGTTGTGGAATATTCGAGGTAACTGCAGTGTTAGGGATAGGTAAGACTAATTGAGAACTAGTCGACATGGTAGGTGGAAGAGAAAAGGGAGGCATAGGGCTTCGCCCTTCTCCGTGGCTCGAGGCAAGAGAGATGGTGCAAACTGCTCTACAAGGGCCTGGGATGATCCATGAGGATATTGTACACTTGTCGGATTGGTGGGTCTTGGTCAGATATTTGGATCGACTTGTGTACTAGGTAGTCCATGAGGGCTATTGGATTGCGATCGAGGAAGGCCTGAAATTCAGGATCTCCGCGAGGAACATACTCCGAGCCAGATGATATCTCGGAGGGACTAGGAGAAGCTGGACGTGATGGAGGTGCTTTGGTTTGATAGAAGGGATTATACGACCATGAGGGGGAACCAACTAACAACGGTCCCGAGGAAGATGGGAGGGGTGCCGAAACATCCACGCTGGTGGTGATTTCGGAGGAAGAAGGAACCTGTTGGGCCATTTTCCTAGATTGTGACTGGGTGATAACCGTCATAAGCAAGCAAGAAAGAAGATTGTCCTAGCTAATGCACAAACAATTCAAGCAGCGCAAGTGATTATCTCCTTTAAATTTTGATGCTCTTAAGAAAGAAAAAATGTTAGGGAAGGCTTTTTAGAACAGGAACTACTCAGATAGCCAAACTAAGGATGGTTTGGGTAATGTGTGGTGAGGAGTCCCGAAGGAACTTCAGTAAAAGACCGGTACGTGGCTTGATATAGGGGCCTACCCCCGCACTTCACACACCGCTGCGATAAGGGAGTCGGGTGCTTTGCCAATATATACCAAATCTTCCGTGAATTTATAGCGCGGCCCGAGTACCGCGTAGGCTCTTCCTCTTGGATATCACTTCCAAGTAGGCGAGGCCAGGGAAGGAGTTTTTTTTAGATGCTTTATACCTAATGATTTTGGCTTTGTGTGCAAGGGTGAAAAATAAAAATCAATAGTGTCACTACCGATTTTGATCAATTCTCCAACCTAATTAAAACTAGATGAAAAAGCACGCAGCAATGACAAAGAAAAGGTTCTTTTTAAGCACTTAAAACGAAATGTTTGATTTCGATGAAGACAAGTCAAACAAGTTCTTTCCCAAATGCGATTAGGTTCCTTTTAAGCACCAAAAATTGAAGTGTTTGGATGTGATAGACAACCAACAAAGAAATCCTAAAAAAGGAGAAAACACCGTAAAAGAGGAATACCTGTAGATTTAGCTCTCCAAGGTGTGTGGACTTCAAAAAGCACGTTGTTGAGCTCTTCCCCTCGAACAATCCCACGAACAAGCAAAGTGCTCCGCAAGAAAAGATCAAGCAAACAGCAAACAAGATCCGGGAAGATATATCCAGATAATGGTGAAACGAAAAATTTCTATTTTAAGAAAACAGAAAAATTTCCAGATAATGATTTCGCCTAAAAAGCAAGATTGAAATGATGAACAGAAATGCTCAAATAGGACTGATAGAAATCAGTGAAGAAAAGGAACAAAGTTCAAAACTAAAAAAGAAATGAACTTACCAATAAGGGACTTTGGTTAGGTCCCACCGGGCGTGCCAGAATGTAGATCAAGAATTTCGTGCTTGTTACCTGTCCAAGTTAATGCACCAAACTAAACACAAGAACCCTGAAAAACCTCAATGAAATTGATACCTGATGAAGATGTAGACGGATAAGGAAGCCGATGTAGATAAGACGGGCGCACATGAGCAATTCGCACAATAGATCCGAATAACCTGCAAAACACCGATGCTTGACAGAAAAAGACCACGTTAAAAGATATTTAAGTGGACTGCCCAAGAAGCGGGTCCGAGAAGCGATAAGCTTCCTCGGTGGATGTCAGTCCACGTTTTCAATTAAGAAAAGAAGCATACATGATAAAAGATGTAAATAAAGACTAGATTTTCTGATTGCAGTAATAAAACAGAAACTGAACAGCAGACAGAAAGTACAGAAAACAGGGAACTAGGAAATAATGCTGGATTTGTGTTACCTGTGACCTTTTACCTGTCTGCAGGGAAATCGGCGTCGACGGGGTAGAATCGGTGGCGACTGATGTGATCGGCGTCGACTGGGTAAGATCAGCGTCGACTGAAGGTAGACTGACCAATCAGGGACTGTGCGATGAGATTCGGGATTGGAATATGAATGTGGTCTGCTGGATGTGCCGAAGATGGAGAGACACTGGAACAGAGTCACCAGATGATAGAGGGTGGTGTGTGATGTTGATATGATACGGGCAGAGTAACGGTGCTCCTCTCAGGGATTGATTAGGACAGGATCTGCCCTAACTGAGACAATTGATGCTAAAAGATCTCTCCTTCTTGCAACCTGAATCTTTCTCGCTCTCTGTTCGTGCGTAAGTGCTTTCTTTCGTCTCTTTTTCGGTCCTTAGAACTGAGTTCTGGGCTTGCTTTTATAATCGGCGCCGCTCCTAGAAAATCGGCGCCGACCATATGGGTCGGTGCCGATCGCGGAAAAGACTCCCGAGGTGGCTAAAAATGATCGATTTCGAGAAAGATAAGACTTATCCCGACTATGGGAAAATATCCCACTTAGGGAAGATTAAAGATAGATGTGATACATGGATAGAATAAATTTGGGGTGAATAAGTGATTAAGATGCATGGGAAGAAGCGTAATTAAATATTTAATATTTAATCACTCCTGGGTAAGATGTGATGGGATGAATTAAATTTGGAATAAGTGATTAAATCACAAATTGGATAATACCCCAAGGGGATAGTTGGTGACGTAAACGTGCCCCAGGTTACCTAGGCAAGTAAACGGATGAGAGGGACACTAAATTGGGTAACCAATTTTATGTGTCTACAAAATGTTTGGCTGGTCCTCTAAAGGGAAATAAGCATTTGAAGGTATCAAAAAGGCTATTGCTAGGACTCCTATCTTAGCATGTCCAAATTTTAGTAAAGATTTTATTATTTATTGCCATGCCACAGAAAGCACCCTAGCTAGTGTATTGACCCAAAAATATTTTGATGATCATGAGCTCCCAATTGCATTCATGAGCTACATTCTTAAAAATCATGAGTTGAAGTACACCATGATGGAGAAACATGCTTTTACAGTGGTTAAAGTTGTCAAGCAGTTTTCGATTCTATATTCTTAACTCCTACTTTGTGGTGCTTTTTCCTAATACAACCATCAAGTCTATTCTTACGCATCAAGAATTTGGAACTAAGAGAGGGAATTGGGTAGTAAAGGTTAAAGAATATGATACTAAAATCAGACCGACCAAACTAGTTTGGGGTAAAGGCTTGTGTGAACTCATTGCTGAAGGAGCTAGTCATGAATTACCTAAGGATGAGGTCGATGTTTCTATTGTCTATTTCTCAGCTCGAATGATGAATGGTATGCTGAAATCACTCATTTTCTCACCTATGGGGAGTGTCCCTCTCACTTGACTTCTAAAGAGAAGAGAGCTATCAAGCTAAGATCAACACAATACGTGTTGTGGGAGAATGCTTTGTTCAAAAGTGGAGTGGATGGAAGATTTCTCAAATGCATTGACAAAGAACAACAGAAGAAGCTTTTCTCAGCTTTCCATGATCAAGCATGTGGATGCCATTACTCATATGTTGTTACTGCTCATAAGATTCTTCGTGCTAGATACTATTGGCCTACTTTGTTTAAGGATGCATCAAAATGGGTTGATAAATGTGAAGCTTGTCAAAATTTTGTGGGAAGACCTAAGTTGGCTGCCTTGCCACTTAAACCAGTTATGATTGAAGAACCCTTTCAACAGTGGGGTTTATATTTTATTGGAACACTCAACCCATCCTCAAGTGTAGGGCATACTCATGTACTAACTGCCACATATTATTTCACTAAATGGGTAGAAGCTATCCCAGTTAAAAGTACTACTTCAGAGGTAGTATGTAATTTCATCAAAGAAAACATCTTGGTAAGGTTTGGAGTGCCAAACAAGATTGTGACTGATAATGCTTTAATTTTTTATTCTACTGAGATGATGGAATTTTGTTATGGATATGTCTTTTCCCTTGCTCACTCTTTAGATTACTCTCCTCAAGGGAATGGATAGGCAGAATCAACAAATAAGAGTATGGTGGCTATAATAAGGAAATTGGTTAATGAATCTCAGAGTAACTAGCACAAGAAACTCTATGATGCCCTTTGGGAAGATAGGATTACACCTAAAAGAGCTATTGGGATGTCCCCTTTTCAAGTGGTGTGTGGTGTGGAAGACCAATTACCAGTGATAGTGGAGCTACCAACTTTGTACTTAATGAAGGCCATTGAAGACACTAGTTTCAATGATTCTTTAGACAAAAGGATCATGTATCTTTATAAGTTGAATGAAGACAGGTTGCAGGTTGTTGATAGAATACCTACCCACCAACAAAAGGTAAAATATTTGTTTGACAAGAAGGTTAGGTCCAAAAATTTCCAAGTTGGAGACATTGTTTTGCTGTGGGATAAAAGACATGAGCCTCAAGGAAGCCATGGTAAGTTTGATTCTCTTTGGCTCGGTGCTTTCAAATTCAGGCATTTTGCTGGTGAAAATTCTTTCTACCTTGATTACATGGATGATTCTTCTCTCCCACTTCCTTATAGTGGGAAGTACATGAAATTGTTCAAGTCCTAGGTGAATAGGAAGTCTCTTTGTATATTATGTATAGTGTGTGTTTGCTTCTCCCTATTTCCGTTTGTGGTGTGTTTTTCCTTGTTTATGTGTTGTCTTTTATATTGGTTTGCCTTTTGACTCTGTGACCCAATGGTTTACACATTGGTCTTCTTCCCCTAGGTTTTCTAGAGTTCTTGCCTTGTCTCGTTATTCTGATCTACCCAAGTCATCCCCAGAAAGAGCTAGCTATTGTCCTCTCAAAATTTCCCCTCTTTTGAAAGTCAGAAAAATGAAAATTTTGAGTTGACAGTCATTAGTGATGTTCTATTGAAGTGAAAAGTTGAGGATATTTTTTGGAGTTATTTTAGTGATTTGCGGGTCTGTCAGACATTTTTGTCCGTCATGTCCCAAGTTCTGCCGGGCCTTCTATTCCCCGATCAACCACATTCCCTAAAATTCTCTAACTTTTAGTTATGTCAGAAATTTTTGGCCTATTTGTCCCAATTTTTCCCAGGCTTTCTGTTCCTCGATCGCCTGCATCGGGTCTGTCACGTAATTTTGTCCCATCTGTCCCAAAAGAATTTATGCCTTCTGTCCTCACTTTTCCTACATCGCATACATCAGCCGAATTGTGTCTTCATGTGCCTCGTGTCCATCACATTTCCAAGTTTCTGGAACTCCTATGCTCATTTGGCCCACATTACCCGCATCGCTCGCGTTAGCCGGATCACGTTTTCGCGTCCCTCATGTCGCAAATGTACCAAAGACCATCTGGGCCAGTTTTTTCCACTCTTCCCGATTCTTATCTTTTTGAGTCAGTGTAATATGAATTTAATGCACATTAAATGACCTTCTCTCTCCTAAACAGCTATATAATGGGACTATGCTCTATGCATTTAACACATTACTTTCTTGCCATCATTTGCTCGAATCCTTGCAATTAAGGTCATTTTCTCATGCTCGTGCTCTCTTTGTATTTTTATTGCGAATTCGACCCTTGAAGATTTTCCTCTGTGCATTGGAAACATGAAGATCAAATTCCAAGGCCAAGAACATGTATCACCTATTGAGTCCTCTGTTCCCGATATCGGGGATAGTGAGGTTCGACACCTAGATTTTGGGGATTTTTGGAATAGATTTTCTTGCCCTAATCCTTCCACCATGGCACAAATGATAAAAAACATTGGACTTGCTTATGCGGCTAGTTTCCTTATCTCTATACAATGTGCTGACATCGTGCTCACCTGTGGAGCTCATTTTAACTCGGACACCAAAGAATTGACTAATGTGCATGGGGAGATGATTGCTAAATTAGATGCTGCTCCCATTACTACTGCCCTACACATTCTAGAGACTGAGACTCCATCATTCTCACCGAAGATCAAGCTCAGACCCTTTTCGAGAAGGACAGTGAAATATATAAGGAAAGAATAGTGAAATCATGGTTGAAGAACCCTAAGAAGGGAGCGTTCCTGTTTTCCAAGGCATTATTTAGGACTGATTTCAATGAAGAGCTCTCTGATTTCATCAGTTTTCTAGCTTGTATCATGGGATTTCCCTCTACCAATAAATTTCACTTCTGGATGTACCCTTTCATCAACATCATCTACGAAGGTAGTCAGAACATCAATTGGGCAGAAATCATTTGCATGAATTTGATCGAGCAATTGTCTAATGTGTAGCAGACTAAGAAGTTCTATATGATTTCTTATCTCATGTATTCCCTAGCAGCATCCCGGTAGTGGTTTGGATTCACATACATGGAGGGCTAGAAGGATGAGCCCATTTATGCATACTACCCTCAATTCACCCTTGAAACTAGCAACCACAATTTCAGAAGAGTTAATGATTCCTTTACCATGTATATTGTAAGGCTCTTAGCAGGTGATACTTCCAGGAGGTTTTCTGATGAAGCCATGAACTTGATAGCTAATTATGGAGCTTTATTCATCTAATTCAAGAGGTTTTCATATATCAGGTTGGTTGGTTATGAAAACACACCTCTCAAACTCCCCATGTTTTGTAATGACAAGATGGCTCTTATTGAAGTATGTAGGCAATTGGATAAATTGCATAGAACCCATGTGGGCAAGAAAATCTCTAGTCTGTGCTTCCCTATTTCTTTGGGAAACTATACATGTAAAACAACCTTGGGTGCCCAAAATATAGAAAGGGCTATTACTCCCCTCACTGTCCACTTTTTCATGCCTAGGAATTGCTTTGATTTGAAGAAGTTCATTGATCAGAACCTCAGGATAAACTATCATCACAGGTGAGATACTGAGGATTACTAGGCTGATTGTGTAGATGATTTTGAAGCAAGGCAAATGCACTATGGCAGACTCTCTTTGCAACTGATTAAAGATCTCAATCTCTATTAGATTCCTAAAGGGTTCCAGGATGATGATGAAGACTTGCAGTCTTTTGAATATGAGACATCAATCAAACATACTCCTTTGGAAGATCTAGATTGGTACAAGAAGGAGAAGGATGACTTGGTTGAGATTTTGACCCCTGTCATTGTAAGAACCAAATTTTGGTTTTACAGGAAGGTTCGAGAGCTTAAGAAGAATCAAAGTGGATCTTCTTCCAGAGATAATTCAACACCTAGGAAGGAAACACATACACTTAGTACAGAGGTACCTGTACAAACCCCTCTTCCTTCCTCAATTAAAGAAACTGAATCATCTACTCCCTCTTCTTCTACTCAAGTGTACCAAAAGAAGATAAAAGAGGTTAAACAAGATCCAATTGAGGAAGAACCCCTTCTAGAGCATTCAGGATTTCCTTCAGGGCTAGAGAACATTATTTTTATCAGTGAAAGTGATGATGGTGAAGTACCAATCCCTGCAGGAACTTCAAAAGGTAAAGTGAAAGATGAGAAGGAGGTGCCTAGCATTGAAACTCCTAGTACCATAGATTCCTCTGCACAAGAAGCTCCAGATGCCTCACTCACCTCTTTACTGGAGGCAAAAATGGTGAATAGCTTAAGTGCCATGGGTTTACCTACTCTTGGACCTCTTGTCCCTTCTTCTTCTTCTTCTTCTACTTTTGCATGGGTGCAACCCTTGGTTGATAGCAGCAAGAGAAAACCTTCTTCCCATTTGACAGGGCCAAATTTTGATGTTGTGGCTACTTTGTTAGGTACTACTCCTCTTCCTCCAGCAAAGAGAGCTAAAACATCTTCAAGAATAGTGACAGATGCTCAAGGCCAAAAAATTCTAGAGGTTGCAAAGACTAAGGTTGATAAGGCAGAGAAAGATCTATTAGCCTTTGACCTGGAACTTTCTAGAATTCCAATGGGAGAATCTACTTCTGAGAGTGAGGTACATAATCTCCAAGAAATAGTAACCAAGTTTATTGAGAGAGTGGAAAAGGGTAAGCAAACTATAGAATAGTTGGAAGAACAAAATCAAGTTCTTTCCAACTTCATCAAGTCATTATTGGCTAAAGATAAGGTTTTGGATCTTGCTCCACTGGCTGCCCTTCCACCTCCTATGATTCTCAGTCAGGATGAGGTTCAAAGTATCAAGGGTATACAAAAATATTCCACTTATGGAAGGGATATGGAGGCCATGGTTGATGACATGACCATTGCAGGCTTGAACTTCATTGTAGAAGCCTTCAAACTCAATGAGAAGGTGGTCAACCTGCAACAAAACTCTCCTCCTCTATTTGAACTATGGACAAAGAACTGAAGCTTTGGAGTAGTTGCATCATATATCTTCACCTGATGGGACAGGCTAATGAAAGATATTGTTGGCCAGTAAAGTTTTTGATGATGTCAAGGATAATCTGTTAGGGTCATGGGTGTTCAGTGTTGAATGGAAAATAAAAGTTCTAGAAGAAGCCTTGGGAGAATTGAGAAATAGTTGGCAGAAGGGAAAATCTTTCAAGACTTGTGTTGGATCTACCTTTAAGGATATTCATTGTCATCTTCATGATGAAATTTCAGGTGTTCCTTTCTCTCTTCAAGAGATTAAAACCCATTTTAGGACATTTTTCAAAGAAGACCTGTTCAAAGAAGAATTGATTACCAAAGAGAAGATAAAGGATAACTGCTCTCTTTAATCTGCCATTGAAGAGGCTAATAAAGAATACCTGGAACATACCAAGTTTGATAAGGACATGGAGAAATTTATAGGCACTTGGTCTCATGCCACTGCCAACACATCAATCTTACGAGGCAGGGATATAGCTGAGGTATTAAAGAGATTTAGGTAATGGATTCTCAAGTCAGTGGGCCCTCCTCAACAATAAGCGGATGTTTTTTCTCCTAGTTTCTCCTTTTCTCCTTCTTTTCCTAGAATTGAGCTCATTGTAAACTAATTAAGGACATTGTGTCGAGCACCTCCTTAATTAATATATTAGTTAAAAGAAACGGTTACCAAGTGTAACCAATTTATAAGCTATATAATGGGCTCTTTATGACATTTTAAGGGGCTGGAACTCTGGTTATTTTGGAAAGTGTAAAGAAGTAAAAAGCTATCAATACAAGATCTCTCTTTTTGTTTCTATCTGTTCTTGTTATTTCCTTTCTATCTGTTAAAATTTATTGAATCATTAGTCTATTTTACTTCAAGAAGATTTGTATTCTTGTGGATGTCATCTCTAGAACTTTGTCTGTGAAATAACATCTTGTGGTTTAATGCAAATGATTCTGTTCTATATGATTCCATTTTGGCACGTGTAAGGAATTATTTTGTTATCTATATTTCCTGAGAAGTGTTATTCTACCTTTTCCCATTCCTTAATTCTTCTATCCTTTTGTATTGATGATCTATAATATCAAACATTTTCATGATACCAGAGCTCCTCTTTAAAACTAAACGTTGTACATTTGTAAATGGGTGTTTTCCTTTAAATAAGGGAACCTTCGCATCAAAGAGGAGGGACTTTCTATCCCCTGACTATTGTTTTCAATAAAGTCCTTATTTGACAACCAACAATGTAGAGGACATGATGGAGGATGAAGATGAGCCAAAGGGCATCGAGGGTAAGGGAAAAAGTGTGATAGACTCAAACATATGTAATATTTTCATCTATAGGAGATGGTGAAGGAGACTCTCTAAAGCTTTCGACGGTGAGGAGAATATGGATGTCAAGGTCAATGGCTTGATCCTTTCCCCTTTAGGTGTCAGTTAAAAAAGTTCTCTAATAGCCTGCAAAGAGCTCAAATTTTGAACTAGGTAATAATTTTTTACTCTGTCGCCTCTATGACTATGCACTGTGTAAACGGTTATGATTTCTAGTGAAAATGTTAGCAAGATTATGTTTCCCATCCTTCTTGAACGCGAATGCATCAACATGGGATTTTATACTAATATCTCGTACAACATTGCGTGTCTTCTCAATTCAATTCCGTGAAGTAATTTAATTGTTTCTTTTATTTTAATAGAAATCCATGAAAGAAATTTTTTACATTCATGTCATGATCCCACCTCCCTCGCACATCCTTCTTGATTACCTCTGATAATGTCGCATCTAAAATAGACATAGCCAAACCTATAATTGATTATAATGGATTCTTGTTATTGTTTCTTTGTCTTTTATCGACTATGTGGGCCATGCCAAAAATGGAAAAAGAAACCAATGACACAATATAGTTCTTTCATCTCGTCCACCTTCTTTTATGATATATGACAAATTATTTTCATCAGAGATGAGGAACAACATGGGTCTTATGTTCATAGATGTATCAAGAGTCTAAAGCAACAACCACTTGCATATATTAATGGTTTCTTTGATCAAAAGGTGGTCCAAGATGTCTTGGGGGTGGGGGAGGGAGGGAGGGGTTGCATCAACGTCAGGAATAAATAGGATTGATCACCTCTTGATTCTGCACCCCTTTTTCACTTCTTGTAATATTTATATATCCAAGTCATTGCTTCCTTCTTCTATCTTTAGGTCATACAATTTTTTTTTTTCATGTGCTTTAATAATTGTATCTTTCCATTAATTCAATAATTAATCTTACCTACTCAAAATAATGTTACATTGCACTCAAATCTATATCTTCACTCTGCTGTACTAAAAATTGTATTTCCATAAAACATCAGGCTTTCAAATCCTCCTCTACACAAGAAAAAATTAATTATTTTCAACTTATTGGCATTCCCATCGCACCTCTTCAGTAAAATTGTTAGTTATATCATTTCATTTGGAAGTATGCATGTTGGAGTAAAATTTATAAACATTTTTTTATAAAATTTTAAGTTAAAAAAATTCAAATTAAAAAACAAAACCAAAATTTTAAAAGGTAGCTAGAGGTGACACGATCAACATTTTCGTAATAAATATGGGATTGCATGAGATGGTTTATGTGGCATTCATGGGCTTATAGAGAGGTGCTTGTTAGAGTAGGTATTTACCTTAGCTTATGTTCACCTAGGTGCTTTATTTACCTTTATTATATTTATCCTCACCCACTTACGTGTGTGGATATTTATTTTATCTTATTTAGATATTAGGAAGATATTATCTAGTTGTTAGGTATAGTTATTTCCTTGATCTATGGCACTGACTAGATCTTTGACTAGCTCTTTCCTAAATCTATGGTCTTGACTAGTTATTTGATGACTAGTTCTTTCCTTGATTTATGGCTTGATTTATGACCTTGATTGGTTCTTAGATTGATATACCTTGTATATATAATCAAGGCCCATTCTCATTGTATTTAATTGAGTTCCATAATAATATATGATATTGTTGCTCATTTTTTTGCAAAGGTTTTATTAAAGTTATTTTGGCGAATTACTTTCATCTTATTGAGCGTTTTGTTTAATTAGCATCTGAGTTCTTTGTGGCTTGGTACAATCTGGTTATCATTCCTTTTAGTTGGAGTAATATTTATAAATGATTTTTTTTAATTTTAAGTTTAAAAAAAAATAAAAAATTCAAATTAAAAAACAAAATCAAAATTTTGAAAGGTAGCTAGAGGCGACATGATCAATGCTGTCGTAATAAATCTGGGATTGCATGAGATGGTTGATGTGGCATTCATGGGCTTGTATATAGGTGCTTGCATAACAACTACGTGGTTTACAAAGGGATCATAATATTTATATGCACAAATACAAGCACAAAGTTCCATAGAAGTTGTTGAAGAGGTGTACCTAGGAAGGCCACAAAGATATTTTACTTGTGCCTTGATCCATGCAGAGAACATAAAATGCACATTTATTAATATGTGTTCCCCTTCCTCACAAAAATACATGTTAAAAAGTGCTACCAGGTTGCAGCTCTTTATCAGCCTCTGCCTCGACCACTATGGAAGGAGTTGTTGAAAAGGCCATAAGAAAGGAACAAAAATTAAAGGCTATTTCTGCTCATAAAGAGGAAGTGCAGAAGAAGGTTGCAAACCCTTCTTTAAATTCACTTGCACCCAAAAAGGGGCCATGGAAAAAGTTTGGAAACAGAAGTAAGTTTCCAGGGGATAATAGTAAGAAAACAGTAGCAAATAAGCCTGCTAGAAATGTAAGGGATAATTTTGCCAAAAATTATAACAATGGGCAGAAGCCCTATGGAGGACAACGTGATAATTACAAGGCTGGAGGTAATTTTGAGCCTAAAAAGGGACCTGTAGGAGGTTGCTACAATTGTGGGAAAGACCACTACGTAAATTAGTGCCCTTTGAAGAAGGATGATCATAATCAGCAGCATAAGATACATGCTGCAATAGCAGACAAGCAAGCTGAAAAGCAAGTGACACCTATAGAAGTTCCGGGTAAGTTATTTGGCATACCTGTCACTATTATTTTTGATACAGGAGCTACTGAATGTTTTATTTCTAGTAAACTTTCTTCTAAACTTAAAAAGAAAGGCTGGAAAAATGGATAAATCTTGGACTGTACAATATGGTAATAATTCTGTTCATACAGTGAGTATGTGTCTTTTTGGGGCAGTCCTTGACTTACCTAACTTTTCCACTGAAGTTGAACTCTATGTTACACCTTTGGGATCATATGACATTGTCATCGGTGTCAATTGGTTAGCTGACCCTAAAGCAAAAATAGACTGCTATGAAAAGAATATAAAATGTTTAGATGATCGGCTAAAGGCAGCAGAGATTCAAGGTGTGAAACGGGAAATTTCAGTTAGAAAATTGTCAGCTATGCAGCTTAAAAAGGCTAAAAACAAAGGATGTACCCTTTATGCAGTAAAGATATCTGAATTTTCAGAAGAAGATGGTGATTCCATGAAACGATTTCCATTGTTGCAAAGTTTCAAGGATGTTTTTTCTAGAGGAATTACCATGTTTACCACCCAAGAGAGAATTTGACTTCACCATCGAAATCAAACCAGGAACGGAATCTATTTCCAAAGCACCTTATCGGATGACTACTACAGAGTTAGTCAAGCTTAAGGCACAATTGCAAGAAATTTTGTCTAAGGGTTTGATTAGACCAAGTGTTTCACCTTGGGGAGCGCCAGTAATATTTGTGAAAAAGAAGGATGGAACACTTAGGCTGTGTATCGATTATCGGATGTTGAACAAAGAAAAAATCAAGAACAGATACCCACTTCCAAGGATCGATGATCTATTTGATCAGATGCGTGGGGCAGTGGTTTATTCTAAGATAGATCTTCGATATGGTTATCATCAATTAAGGATTAGAGAAGAAGATATTCATAAAACAGCTTTCCGAACTAGGTACGAACATTATGAATTCACGGTTCTACCCTTTGGATTAACTAATGCACCCGCAGCTTTTATGAACTTAATGAATAATATCTTTCAAGAATATTTGGACAAGTTTGTACTTGTATTCTTGGATGATATTCTCATTTATTCTAAAAATGTCGAGGAACACAATGAGCATTTGAAGATAGTTTTGGGAATTTTGAGAAAAAGAAAGTTGTATGGTAAATTATCCAAATGTTCTTTCTTTGATACAGAAGTTCACTATTTGGGTCATGTCATTAGTAAAGAAGGAATTGCTGTGGATCCTTAAAAAATAGTGGCAATAACTGAGTGGCCTGCACCAAAGAATGTGCACGAAGTAAGAAGCTTCATGGGTCTTGCTGGTTATTATAGAAAATTTGTTAAGGATTTTTCTAAAGTGGCTGCACTGATAACTTCATTGCAGAAGAAGGATAAGAAATTTATTTGGAATGATAAGTGCGAAACTGATTTCAAAAGTCTGAAAAGTCAATTGACTTCCGCACCTATTTTAGCTATACCAGACCCTAATGGGAGCTTTACTGTTGTAACAGATGCTTCTGGGGAAGGCCTTGGAGGTGTTTTGTTACAAAATGATCAAGTCATAGCATATGAAAGTAGAAAACTTAAGTTACATGAGCTGAATTATGCTCCTCATGATTTGGAGCTTGCTACCATTGTTCATGAGCTTCAAGTCTGGAGACACTATTTACTTGGGAAACCTTTTGAGTTGAAAACTGATCACTTAGGAGTGAAATATATTTTCACTCAGCCTAATCTAAATGCCAGACAAAGAAGGTGGTTAGAGTTTTTATCTCAATATGATTTTGATATTAGCTACATTAAAGGGAAAGAGAATAGGGTAGCAGATGCTCTAAGTCGTAGGAAGCACATTTCTGCTCTTATAACTATAAGAACTCAGTTTAAGGATGAGGTAAAAAGTGCCTCAGAATCTGATATATACTTTCAGCAAATAAAAGCAGCACTTGCTGTAGAACCTAATGATGAAAGGTATAAGGGTTTTCATTTTGATAATGAAGGAATCTTACGTTATGAAAACAGGGTATACGTACCTATGCTGAACAATTTGAGAAAGAAGTTCTTAGTTGAATTTCATAATTCACCCTTCTCTGGACACCCGGGTATCAAAAAAATGCTTGCTGATCTAAAACAACAATACTTTTGGAAAGGTATGAAAAAGGATGTTATTGATTTTGTGACTCATTGTTTGGAATGTCAGCGGGTTAAGGCAGAACACATGCACCCTACTGGACTATTATATCCCCATAGCATACCATAGTACAAATGACAAGTAATAAGCATGGACTTTGTACAAGGGTTACCTATGTCTAGGAATAAACATGATGTTATCCTGGTAGTTGTTGATAAACTAAGGTAGCTCATTTCATCACTGGAAATCTAAAGGATGATTCACCAGTGTTGGCCAAAAGATTCGTGCACAAAATTTTTAGGTTACATGGTGTACCAGAATTGATTATATCTGACAGGGATCCTAGAATGACATCAAGATTTTGGCAAATGATTAATACAGCTCTTGGAACGAAACTAAACTTCAGTTCTGCATATCATCCAGAAACGGATGGACAAACAAAGAGAGTAAATCAAGTGTTGGAAGATATGTTGCGAATGTATTGCATGGATCAACAGTATAAATGGGAAGAGTATCTTCCACTAGTTGAATTCACATATAACAACACTTATCACTCATCTCTTAAAATGACACCTTTTGAAGCACTTTATGGAAGAAACTGCAGAACCCCTGTTAGCTGGGATAGTATTGAGGATAGAGTGGTAATTGGACCAAAGATCCTCACTGAAATGGAACAGCAAGTTAAGTTGATTCGAGAACGATTAAAGGAAGCAGCAGATAGGCAGAAGAGCTATGCTGACCTTAAGCGGGTTGATCAAAGGTTTAAGCTTGGTGAGAAGGTTTTTCTTCGTGTTAAACCCAGAAAGAGTTCTATAACTTTTGCCAAGGCTGCCAAGTTGTCACCTCGTTACGTGGGACCTTTCGAAATTGTCAAAATAATCAATCCTGTAGCTTATCGATTAGCATTACCACTTGCTTTGTCTCGCATGCATGATGTTTTCCATATTTCTTTGCTTAAGAAATACGTTTCAGATTTGTCACATGTCTTAAATTGGAATTCCTTGCAGGTCCAAGACCCAGGAATAATCGTGGTTAAACCCACACGAGTGCTGGAAACTTGCCAATTGCATTTGAGAAATCGTGAAATACAACAATGTAAGGTCCAGTGGGACTAGTTTAACGAAGAAAGTGCAACTTGGGAAAATATGGAAGAGATGAAAATTGTTTTTCCTTTTCTTTTTCAACAGAATGAAATCTGTTGACAAAACATTTTTTTACGAACTTATCTTTTTCATGTCTATATGAAAGCCAGATTGAGGCAAACATTATTCAGTCTGAATAAAATGTATCGTGACATTGATTTCTGGAACTATTCAAGTTGGGAATAGTCTTATTGTATTGTGAAGTAATAAATTGGTTGACCTGAAGGTAAATCAAATATGTAATCATCGGGACGATGAATCTTTTAGGAGGGAAGCATGTAACACCCAGAACTATTGTTACTTCCTCCTGAGCATTCAAGTGTTGATATATGATTTCTTTTGTATAAGGATGTGTTCCTTTGATTGTGAAGTCATGCTTGATATGGATTGTATCTTCTTTGATCTTGAAGATCTTTGACTGAGTCAGGATATGCTTGGACTCTTTTATTTCTTTCATTTTTAGCACTCTGAGTTCAATCTGATTTCGGGATGAATTGTGGATTTACCCATCTTTATGACTCAGCCTTGGATCAGTGGCATTAATCCAAGAGATGTTTTAAGTTTATTCTGGATGAACGAAAATTATAGACCTTACGAAAGTTGCAAGGTTTGAATGTGTTGAATAAGTAATTCCAGAGTCTAACTCAGGCTGATCTTGTTAAATGAAAATCGGTTCCAAATACCGTAACATCGGGAAGGCCTGGACCTTAATCCAGGTAATAAATGCTCCTAGTGTATACTGCAAGCTTATTTATCAATGCTGTGATAGAATCCATGTTCAGGGAATGTTATACCCTGTTTGGTTCTAATACTGATCGAACCTACTTGTGGAGACCTATACTGGATTTATTAAGGTTAATAACCTAAACCTAAACTATAACCTATGGGTTAAATTATTAGTAATCTAACCTAACCCTAAACTATAAGCTAAATGTTCCTAAGGCTAGCCACCTAGGACTATGGAGGTAATACTAAAGTATTACCATATGATCTAACCTATGTTTCTAACCTAACTAATGATCATGGATGAAGGGGGGCCTATGAAGGGGTGCGAGCCATGGGCGGTAATTTCTATGGCATTTATGAGGTGGATAAGGATGAAGGACTTGGGATTTGGCGGAGGTTGTAAATATCTATTGAGACTTGACGTGGCAGTAGTCGCCAAATCTAGGAATGGTCGTTTGGTTTGCATTTGTCAATCGCCAACTATGGCAGTCGGTGGTAATGGAGATTAGGTGGGAATCTTGGAGTTAATGTCATTGATGAACTTCAGTTCCCAAGCATGGATTGCTCAGGAAGGCATGCAAATGGAAAACTAGTTGGTTGTTTGGTTTTCCATACGCTCCAGTTTTCTCTCTGTTTGATCACTGGTTCTTTGAACCAGTCTACTTTGTGTTGCATGGCAACTATGAGATTATCTAGCTCTTTTCTCTGTCAGGGAAAAGTTTATAAGACATGAGGGGTAACAAATTATTGTTGCTGAATCAATCGTGGAAGAAGAAGAGAAGGTGCAAGCACATTCAGAGGTCTTCTTCAGATTTTTAAGCGACATTACCAGGCATGATAGGCCCTGACTTTTTAAAAATCTTGCTTTACTTCTAAATGCTTTCATTAAAACAACTCTGTTCAGGTGATTTCAGTAAAGTTGGTTTGAGGCAATGTATTGGTTCTTCTTTTCCTTTGGAATTAGGAATCTCGGGGTTTTTCAAAGACTTTGTTGGAATGTTTACTGTATTTATTCATCCTTTATGGATTCATTTCGATTAAAGACCCGGTTTTGCTCTTATTGTTGTTGAATCCTGTTGATACTTGCTGTGAATACTTGAAGTTTCTTCTGTTTGGAATGCTTGTTGTGATTATACTACTTGAATGCGACTATTATAGAAGTCCTCACTGTGTTTGCAATTTTTGGGATAAAATCCATTGAAAGTTTGCAAGGAATATCTACGAAAATGACTCAGTGGGAGTCCTTGTAATGTTTCGTATGTTTTTAACTTCTGTATAAGCTTAGTTATGAATAATGTTGTTTAGTTGCGAATACTATTGTTCAGTTGCGAATACTGTTGCTCAGTTATGAATACTGTTGCTCAGTTGTGAATACTGTTGCTTAGTTGTGAATACTGTTGGTATTGACTCAGTTGGAGTCCTTGAAATGTAACTAGTATTTCGACTTCTGTAGAAGTTTAGTTGTGAATATGGTTGGTATTAACTCAGTTGGAATTATTGAAATGGACAGTATGTTTTGACTTCTGTTGAAGTTTTGTAGTGGATACTTTTAGCATGATATTGTTGGAATTTTTGAAATGGATAGTATGTTACGACTTCTGTAGAAGTTTAGTTGAGAATACTATATGGTTTCGACTCCTTTTGATTCCTTGAAACGTATTTTATGTTTTTAACTTCTGTAGAAGTTTTTGCTGTGAGTACTATTGGGATTCTTGAATTGTTGTCGTATGAATTCAACTTCAATCGAAACCTTGGTTATGAGTACTAGTTGTATTTGACACTGTTGGAGTCCTTAATATGTAGCGAGTTGGCTCGATTCTCGAATTAAGTTCTTGTTGTGCATGCATATCGTACAGACTCTTTCTTATCATTTTTATGTGATATTCAGTTCACTTATATGGAATTAAAGGATGGGTTTTTCTTTACCAACTTGACTTCTGTTGAGACCCTGTTGAATTTCGTAGTAGCCTTGACTTCGGGTGAAACTTTGAGGAAATTATTGATATGGAATTCGGCTTCTGTGAAGTCCTTGTTGTGATTATTCTTCTTGAAATCAGCTTCTAATATAAGTCTTTGCTGTAAAATCGTAGGGATTTGATTTAGTTGAATGAAGTTGTGCATGTTTATGTTTAGACTTAGTGTGAATATCACTGTATTTACATATGGAACGTCATTTGTTTTAGTGTTATCTAGTCTCGTGGCTGACTGTGATAAAAAGCTCCTAGCTGTGCCCTGTTAAATGATGGTGATGGGTATATTCATGTTGATGAATGATATGAAAAAGATTTGTTGAGTTTGTTATGGTTGGATTACTTACTATTGCTTGTCGTGAGAGCTCTTATATTGCTTAATAGCTACAGGTGATTTTTATAATTAGATTTAGAAGGAACTGTAGTTCTTCTTGTAATCTCTATTGTTTTAGTCTCATGCGTAAATGTATTTGCATTATTCTAAGGGAGTTGGTACAGTCCAAAACATTATGATTTAGGAATCTGATTGACTCTGTTTCTTTCTTCTAGACTATAATTTATATGTTGATGTATAATAAGTTGAATAGGAAAATTCTCTCTCTCCTAGTCAGGAAACCTTGTGTGCTTTCTTCTTGCATCCTTTTGCGATCTCTACAGTAAGGGCATAACAAGAATAAACTGTGGTATTGTATGGAGAGACTGGTATAAAATGTGTGTTGCTGTATAAATAGGTATACTTTTCAATACCATTAAAATGTGTTATGATGATAAAAGAATTCAGACAGTGAGCTTGTTGAATGTTTTAACTGCCTTTGAGAAATTGTTAGAAACAATCTTGTAGGATTTTTGTTATCTTTAGAATGGTCGTATTCATTTGTTCTTAGTCTGTAACATATAAGATGAATAACCTGATTTATGTTTCGAATTTGAAGAAATGATTTCATTTAAATAGGTTGTTTAATGAGAACAATTGTTGGATTGCAATTGTTTTAAGAATTAGTGCTTATCATGCTCAGTTCACCGAACTGACCTGTGTTGACAATTTTTACAGATGGTTTCCATAAGTGGGTAAAGGCACGCAGATCTGATATGATGTTCAGATTGTTTAATTTGGTTTTATGATGAACTCCAACTTGATTCTCTAAATGTACTACTTGAAGAAAGATGTTCTTTTACTGTTGAGTATTGTATCAAATATGCTGAATGCATAAAATGTATTTGATTAGCTTAGTAATGAATGAAATGAGGTATTTGTTACTTATGTGTTTGCATTCGTATCTTGATGGATTGAATTTCTTCGGTTCGAATGATTTTAAGAGCATTATTATTATTGTATACCTTGGAGACATTTGGGATTCTCTAAGTAAGCTTTGTAAAGATTATGTGACTGAATACTTGTGAATGTTTAGTAATATCTGTTATGTTCTATCTAAAGCTAAATTGGAATTTAGATCACTGTCTTTCGAGAAGCTAAGGTTAAAATAAACCTCAACAGGAAGCTGAATTGTGCTGAATAAATTATTACTTCCTAGTCTTGATCTAAGTCAAGACAACGTTTAATTTGATTTTAAATCACTATATCTTAATACTAATAAGTAAGATATATTTCAGTTATGAGAACTGATATAAACCTAAAAAGGGTATTGTTAGCAACCTTATGTGAAGATTTAGGGCTATTGCCCAATTTTGTTGATTTAGATCATTGTGTAACAAAGAACTCCTTGATGAGACCTCAAATCTTAATAAATTCTCTTTGTGAAATGGGTTTTAATAAGAAAGGAAATTCTAAGGTGAGGAACCCAGGGGTTGGGAAAAGAATACCCTAAAAAAAGAGATTCTTAAAGTATAACTTTAACTCAACGTAAGTAACACCTTAAAGTTAAGTAGATATTTTCGAGGCGGATTAGAAGGTTGATGGCACAAGTCAACTAAAGGGTTGTACCTTTGAGAAGATTATGATATTCTCGAAGATACAACAATGCAGGTGACTTATGGTGACACCCTTTGCATTGATCGTTAAGATTTACACCTTAAACTTGAACAAGTTTTTACTCTGGGATTGGTTAGGAATGTGGTCATGATATGAGGCTGCCCTGGAGACTCGTGGTACCTTGACACACAGAGTTAACAAGGGTTAACCTAGTATGTCAGTGTATCCCTAGTCCTTGAGAACATCCTTATATCATTGTCATATTATCAATCCGTTCTTGAGTGAATAACTTGGGACAGGGGAGGCTGATAGAAGTCAGTGTAAGACATTCTACATAACATAGGAATGGGGTGAAGGACGTATTCCAGATTGACGAGTATGCCGTTAAGGAATATGAGACATAAGTAATATGTTTCAAATCTTTGGCCAAAGTATTGCAAGCTGCTGATTGCCTTGTCCTATGTCACCTAGTCTGAGGGACGAGATTCCGATGAATAATGGTAACAATTATTCAGATAGGTTCCTTGGACAGAGCATTCTGAATCTCTGGATTAGGGAAGAAAACCGTAAGAGTGATGTGTTAAAATAAAAATGCCAACTCTTTGATACTCATGAATAGATCGGTAGATTACCAAGTCATGGAATGAATAGATCGGAGGTACTCCGAGTCATCACAGCTACATATGGTTATCTGTTATAAGAATGGTTGTTTTTGATTTGTGAGTTCTAAATTATGTATTTAGAACTAGGAAGCATTTATCAAAAAAAAAAAAATTACTTGTTCTAATGTACTAAAATGGGGACGTTACAGTTACGAAGATAAAAATACAAATTTTTATCAGATAATCATCAACACAAAGCATGAAATAATCAAATCTAGAATGACTAGGTTACATTGGACCACAAAGATCGATGTGCACCAAATCAAGCTTACCTAGAGCTCGATAAGTAATTTTATGGAATGAATCTTTGAGTTTTTTTCCTGTGAGGAAGTTAGGAAACTTGTCTATATCCTTTTTGAGAGATGACAAAACTATAACCATATTATACGAGTGAAGTGTATCAAGATATATAAAACTAATGTGACCAAGCCTTTGATGCTACAACTATGCATAAGAAGTATTCTTAGCCACTAATGCTTGATCACCTGTGGATAAAATCAAGCTAGAAAATTTGTCCCATATTTGAAGCTTTTGCAAAAATTTTCAAGCTTATGGATTTATCTTGAATCAAAAAAACTTTCTTGCCTGAATGATTATTAAAATCAATCATCAGATTATGATCTAGAAGCTAACTGACTGATAGTAAGTTATTCCATAAACTAAGGATATATAAGACATATAATAACCTACAATTTCATGAATAAAGAGTAGATAAATGTTCCCAACACCTTGTGTAAGAGGAACCATCCCCCAATGAAACATGGTTTTTGGAGGGCGTGTCTCGTATTGTGGTGAACCAATCTCAACATCCGGTCCTGTTTTGAGTGGCTCCCAAATCAACATACCAAATTGAACTAGATGACATGGTTGCTTCACTGGAATGGGCAGTATACAAGAAGTCCTCATCATTTGAATGGTCTTCTTATTCAACTACATTACCTTATTGATGGGGCTTATTTCTCTAGTTCCCCTTCCCTTGTTTGTAGTATGGTTGTCCCTGTTGTGATTGCTGATTGTGAGGTCCATAATTACTTGATGACCCTTTGTTGTACATGTTGTACCAAAAATATTTAAACTCATGTCCTTGTTTGCATATATGATATTTTTTCTTTTGCTTATCTCCTTGCTGATGCTGTTTTTGGGACTTTTGGGAAGATTATGATTTTTATTCCCTTTCTTATAATAATATGGCATGTACTTCTTCTTCATATTTGTTGTATAATACCTCTTCTTGTTGCAGAAAATTCACCATCCTCTAAAAAATGATGGTCTAATATGAAAATTTAATTATCATCACAAAAATGTAGTATGAGGGAGGAAGTTCTCTCGACACAATGGGCACGATAGTAGTATTTGAAATCTCCTCTCCTAGGGCTAGTAGTGAATCCCTCAAAGCTACAAATCGATGCAAAAAAGCCTCCACTTTCTCATTTGGATTGAATTTCAATGTATGCAATTGACTATGCAAATTTAGTATGGTGTTCTTTTTTATAGCCTCATATACTATGCTTAACTTGTCCCATGCTTCTTTGGTCATTTTGGAATCTCAAATGTGGGGTTGCGCGTCATCAGACACTATAAACAAGATAACCAACTTGTCCTTCTGATTGGTCCTATCAAAATGATGTTGATAGGTTGCATAATCTACTGATATGGTTAATGAACCATTTACAACCAATAAAATTTCTTCAAACTTGAGTTGAGTTTGAATTTTGGTCTTCCACGTGGCATAATTGTCACCATGAAGAAAGTGTTAGTCAGGAAAGAAGAATTTAAGAGCATTGTTTTCCATATTGGGTACTTAGAATCATCCCAACTAGAGGGAACATTAGCATAAAAAAATGTAATAATACACTAAAAATATATTATTACAACCGTTTGTGTAGAAAAATTGACTGACAGGGAAAAAAATTGTTTTGCAGGGACCTGGTGGCCTCTGGGGCTCAAAACAACTTAGAATGTGAAAAACCACAAAAAGAATGAAATTATCCCTTTTAGGCACCCCTCATTTTGCAAAAGTGTCCCAGAATAAATTTTTAAGCAATGTGGAGATTTTTTTCCCCCAAAATAGTATTTCCTTGCTAAATTTGGTGGTGGGTTTAGCTATGACTAAACAATTTAGCATAGGTTTTTGTCACTAATTATGGTAGTTCCTGCTAAAATTTTCCCCAAAAGTTTCTCCAAAAAAAATAGTGTTGATAGAGACCCGACCCCTTGACCTATAAACAATAAATGACTTAACCACTTATATTTAGCCAACATAGTGCACATAACACATGACATAGACAAGGTAAAAAATTTTATTTAACCAATATTGAAAAAATACTGACTGTGAAAAGAGACATGGCTATTGCTAGGGGGTCCATGTGGCACATGATAAGATATTCAAGATTAGGTTTCCCCTAAAAACCACTCCTTACACCTGTATAAATTTGGATTTACATTATATTGTTATTTTTTAGCTATGCCGCCGATGTTTTATTATTTCTCATACCATAGGGGATCTCGATCAGGATCCCTAAATCCAATGCTTGGCTTAGCTTGCTAGACACAATGTGTGCTTTCACATTTGGGTGTATCTCAATAGTGGCTCTGTATTGGATCTATGCAAGGTTTCTAAACTGCTCGCCCAATGTATGTGTGAGCTTGATTTAAATAACTTGATCTTCAAATGATTGTTAGCTCACCGTGAGGTAATAAATGAGCCATTTCAATGCAATGTTTGCATGGTGGATAGGGTTGAGGAGCTCAAATCTATAAATCAGGATTGGCTTTAATATAAGTAGAACATGGGTCAATGCAAGGATCAATACAAACTAGGCTTGGTGGTCTTGTTGAATGTGCTCACCCAGCTCATGGGCTCAACTCGCTTCCTTTATCAACCCAACTCGTGGGCTATCACAAACGCAATGTTGAATGGCCTAATCAATGCTTTGAATAGCTCATTGGGTTAAAATCAACTCACCAATGAATGTGAAGATCATAGTTTAATCAACTTACCCATCTAAGTAAAATACAAAGTCTGCTAAATTCAGAGGTACTTCTAGAGCCACTAAATTTGGTGGGAAAACCCCTATTGTGAAAAAAAATCTGTTGTTCCCCTCAAAATTCCCCTCTTTTGAAAGTCAAAAATTTGAAAATTTTGAGTTGGCACCCTTCAGTAGTGTTTTAGTGAAGTAAGAAATTCAAAGAGATGGTGGAAATTCATTTTTTGGGGTCATTTTAGTGACTTGTGGGTCTGTCAGACATTTTTGTCCCTCATGTCCCAAGTACCGGTGGGCCTCCTGTTCACCGATTGGCCGATTTCCCCACAAGTCCTTGTCCATCAACTTTTTCAGATTTTTTCAGCCCATCTGTCCCAAGTACGCCCAGGCCTCCTGTTCACCGATTCCCCACATCGGCCAAATCGTCTCTTCACGTCCTTCACATTTCTGTGTCCCTCGGACCACCCGTGCTCTCTTGGCCCGCATCACCCACATTTCTCGAATTGGCTCTTCGCGTCCCTCATGTCCCAATGTTCCATGGACCGCTCGAGCCAGTTTTTTCCACTTTTCCCACATTTCACCTTTTTGAGTCAGTGCAAGGTATATTTAATATGCATTTATGATCTTCTCTCTCCTGAATGACTATTTAAAGGGGAAACCATCTATGCACTTGTCACATTGCTTGCTCATTATCTCTTGCCCACATTTTTACAAAATTGAGTCATTTGTCCACCTTCCTGTATCTCCTTGCAATAATTGTCATGAAGTCTGTTCTTTGAAGGCCATTCCTCTGTTCACTGTCAAAATGAAGATAAAATTTCAAGGGCATGAGCATCTGTCCCCTTTGGAGACTTTTGTGCCTGATATTGGAGATAACGAAGTTTGACATTTGGATTTTGATGATTTCTGGGGTAGATTAGCATGCGACAACCCTGCTCCCATGGCTCAAATGATAAATGATAGTGGAATCACATACGCCACTGGTTTTCCTCTCTCTGTGCAATGTGTTGACACTGTGCTCACCTGGGGCTAATTTCAATCTAGACACCAAGGAGGTTGTCAATGTGCATGGTGAGTTGATTGCAAAATTGGACGCTGCCACCATCGCCACTGCCCTGCGCATCCCTGAAACAGAAGACTCCATTGTTCTCACTCTCGCTCAAGCTCAGACTCTGTTTGATCAAGACAGTGAGAAATATAAGGCTCGGGTAGTGAAATCATGGCTGAAGTTCCCTAAGAAGGGAGCGTCCCGACTCTCTAAGGCATTGTTCAGGGTCGACTTCAATGAAGAACTATCAGATTTCATCACCTTGCTCACCCAGATTATGGGAATGCCCTCTACTAATGACTTCCATTTTTGGATGTGCCCTTTCATAAATATCATCTACGAGGGTAAGAAAAACCTAAATTGGGCCGAGATTATCTGTGGAAACCTGACTGAACAATTGTCAAATGTTCAGCAAACCAAAAAGTTCTACATGACTTCCTATCTCATGTACACCTTGGCAGCATCTCGTGAGTGGTTCGGCTTCACTTTCATTGAAGGAAAGAAGGATGAGCCCATCTACGCATATTTCCCTCAGTTTACCCTCAAGGTCAGTAATCATAATTTCAGAAGGGTAAATGATGCCTTCACCATGTACATTGTGAGACTCTTGGAGGGTGACACTGCCAGAAGGTTCTCTGATGAGGCTAAGGATTTGATAACCAAGTATGGGGCTTTCTTCACTCAGTTCCAAAAGTTCTCATACATCAGGCTGGCTTGTTTTGAAAGCACACCTCTCAAGCTTCCCATGTTCTACAATGAAAAAATGGCTTTGGTTGAGGTGTGCAGGTAGCTGGATAAACTTCATAGAACCTACCGAGATAAGAAGATTACTGGTCTTCATTTCCCTATCACCTTGGGGAATTATACATGCAGGACAACTCTAGATGCCCAAAATATAGAAAGGGCTATTGCTCCTCTTACAGTTCATTTCTTCAAGCCCAGGACTTGCTTTGATCTAAAGAAATACATTGATCAAAATCTCAGAATAACTTATCATCACCGTCCTGACACTGAGGATTACTGGGCTGATTGTGTTGATGATTTTGAAGCCAGGAGGAGGCATTTTGGTAGATTTTCTCTACAACAGATCATAGACTTCAACCTCTACCAGGTTCCTGAAGGGCTTAAGGATGATGATGAAGATTTTCAATCCTTTGAGTATGAAAGATCAATCAAGCACACTCCTCTGGAAACCCTAGATTGGTATGTGAAGGAAAGAGATGACTTGAATGAGGTGATCACCCCTGTCACCATCAGAACTAAGATTTGGTTTGACAGGAAAATACGTGACCTCAGGATGAACAAAAGTAGATCCTCTTCAAGAGAGACTTCCACACCTAGGAAGGAAGTACATACGCCTAGCACTGAGGCATTTGAGAAAACTCCTCCTTCTTCTTTGATGAAAGAACCTGAGTTGTCTACTCCTTCCTCTTCCACTAAAGTGTATCAGAAGAAGGTCAAAGAAGTCAAGCAAGAACCAATCGAGGAAGAGACTCTTCTGGAGCAGTCAGGATTTCCTATTGGGTTAGAGAACATTATTGTTCTAAGTGAGAATGATGATGATGAGATGAAAGACCCAGAAGAAACCCTTGAAACCACTGCTGAAGTAGAGAAGGAAGGACCAAGGACCGAACCTCCAAGTTTAACAGACTCCTCTGCAAAGGAAATTCCTGTGGTTGCATTCATTTCCCCACTGGAGACAACAGTGGTTCATACTCTGAGTGCCATGAGTTCACTTGCACTTGGGTCCCTTGATTCTTTTGTTTCTTCTTCTTCCTTTGCCTGGGTACAGCCCCTAGTCGACAACAAGAAAAGGAAATCTTCCTCCTGATTAACAGGGCCTGACTTTGATGTTGTAGCAGCTCTGCTTGGTACTACTCCTCCTCCTCCAGCAAAGAAAGCCAAGACTACTTCGAGGTTGGTAACTGATGCTCAAGGCCACTAGTTCCTGGAGGTTGTAAAACCCAAAGTGGATAAAGAGGAGAAAGATCTTTTGATCTCTGACTTGGAGCTTTCCAGAATTCCAATGGGAGAATCCACACCTGAGAGTGAAGTTCATAACCTTTGGGAAACCATCACTAAGGTTATTGAACGGGTGGAGAAAGGAAAGCAAACCATGGAGCAGTTGGAAGAACACAACCAAGTTCTTTCCAACTTTATCAGATCATTGTTGGCAAAGGATAAAGTTTTGGATCCAGCCCCATTGGCCACTCTCCCACCTCCCATAGTTCTCAGCCAAGATGAGGTCCAAACCATCAAAGACATCCACAAGTATTCTACTTATGGGAAGGATGTTGAGGCCATGGTGGATGATATGACTATAGCAGGTTTAAAATTCATTGAGGAAGCCTTCAAAACTAATGAGAAGGTGATCAAGCTGTAGCAGAAATTCATTTCCTCAATCAAGGCTATGGACAAGGAATTGAAAGTCTAGAGTGGATGTATCAGAGATCCGTCTGATGGGTCAAACCGATGATAGGATCTTGTTGGCCAACAATGTGTTTGATGATGTCAAGAATAACTTGTCAAGGACATGGATCTTTAGCATCGAGTGGAAAATAAAGGTTCTAGAAGAAGCACTGGGGGAATTGAGGAATGTATGGAAAAAAGGGGAGTCTTTTAAAACTTGTGTTTTATCCACCTTCAAGGATATCCACTGCCATTTTTAGGATGAAACCACAGGTGTATTCTTCTCTCTCCAAGAAATCAAGGCTCAGTTTAAAGCCTTTGTCAAGGATGATTTGTTCAAGGAAGAGTCAATCACTAAAGAGAAAATGAAGGACATTTGTTCTCTCCATTCAGCTATAGCTGAGGCTAATAAGGAATATCTGGAGCATACTGAGTTTGAAAAAGATATGGAGAAATGCCTAGGCACGTGGACTCATGCTACTTCCAACACAACGATTCCAAGGGGCATGGAGATAGCGGAAGCATTGAAGAGATTCAGGCACCGGATCCTCAAAACAGTGGGCCCTTCTCAGCCACAACCAGATGTCTCTACTTCTGGCTCTTGACTCTCTTCTTCTATTTTTAGTTTGATCTCCTTGTAATTTAATTAAGGACTTTATGTTGTTGTATTTCCTTAATTAATATTTTGGTTAAAAGAAATGGTTACCAAATGTAACCACTTTGTAAGACTATATATTGGGCTCTCCACGCCATTCCAAGGGGCTGGAACTCTGATAATTTTTGAAAGTGTAAAAGAACTAAAAGCTATCAATACAGAAGATTTCCCTTCTTGTTTCTATCTGCATTGATTTATTTTCTCTTGCTTGTCTAAAGTTTGTGAATCATTAATCTATTGCATTAAGAAGCTTTGTATTCTTATGGATGTCATTTCTGGAACTTTGTGTCTATGAAATAATATCTGGTGGTTTAATATGAATGATTCTGTTCTATATATCATCCTTGTACAACATTTATAAGGAACTATTTTGCTATCTATATTTCCTGGGAATGTTGTTATGTTCTACCTTTTCCCTCCCTTAGTTCTTCTGTTCTTTTGTATTGATGATCTACCTTTGCATTAAAACACTTTCATGATATCAGAGTTCCTCATTAAAATAGAAAGTTGTACATTTGTAAATAGTTTTGCTGCTTGCTTTCAATAAGGGCACCTCTCCCATTAAAGAGGAGGGACTTTTTGTCCCCTGACTGTTGCTTTCATTAAAGTCCTAATTTGACAACCAACAGTTTTTGGTGACTCTACTGGGGATTCATTTCAATGAATTCTAGTTTTAAAGAACAATTTCTTGATCATTTCTGATCTGGCGACTCTGAGATTTACTCGCAGAAGAAGGGCTCTTGGAATTGAAGATTCTCAGTTTCAACTCCTGGAGCAGCAAGGCTTTCCCCTTCCTTCAACAAGGAGAAATAGAAGAGATCATTCTACAAGCACACCCCTATTGAAGACAGATATTTTGGGAGTGGTATCCCTCAAGAACAACTCAGCCCTAATCTTCATGCTTTAATTCTTGCTGGTGTTTCAGTTCCACTTCAAGCAATTTTTCCAAGGATGGCAACTCCATTACCTTGGGGCCAACGAGTTGGGCCTCTTTCCCTCCCTCAACCTTTGCATGAGTTACCCAGGGGTAACAGAAATAACTTTCCCAAGTTCAGAGGTGATGGCAAGGTACATCCTGATGAACACATTGCAGCCTTCATAGTTGCATGTGGAGTCCTTGGAGTTGAACATGAGGATGTCTCTGTGAGGATTTTTGTGGAGACTTTGCAGGACAATGCGGAAGATTGGTTTTACCATCTCCCCACTGGGACCATCACCAATTGGACTACCATGAGAACTAGATTTGAGAACCATTTCAAACCTGTAGAAGATGTGCATGCTTTGCTAGCCCAAATTTCTCAAATCAAGAAAGAACCACAAGAGCCCATGAGAGAATTTGTGGCCAAGTTCAATAAGCTGATTAACAAGATCCCACAAGACACCCAGACCTATGGATCAAATTCAAAAATGTTTCTTCCTAAACACTCAATTTCCTGAAGTAAGCTATGCATTGAGAAGAGCCAATCTTGCAACTTTGGATGCTGATCAGAGATTAGCCGTCAGTGTTGAAGATGACCTGATCATGTCTGGAAAATTGAAAAGAGACTCTTCCAAATCCAAAACTTCTTCTTCCTCTTCCTCTACTCCTGGAGCTAATGCAGATCAGTTAGTACAGAATCTTGCCAATGACCTCATTGCCATCAAGAAACAATTGGCTCAACATGCTCCTTATCAAGACGTTCCAAGGAAGAACTTTCAGCCTAGAAACATTTTCCTTCTTCTCAGACAAGGTTGGAAATCGAAGGACCACCCATCAAGGTCCCTGTTAATGCAACTTGTGAAGTTGAAGAACCTGATGATGAAGAGGTTAATGAAGACTTTGAAGAACCTAGAGAAGAGGCTGAGGAAGAACTGGAAGAACTTGATGAATCTTGAGTTAATTTCCTCACTACTGAGGGCATTGATGAAGAAGATGATTATGATGAAGTAGTGGCAGAGATGAACAGTGAGTCATATGTTGTTATGACTCGGGAGTAGACAAACAAGAGAGAAAAAGTGATGCAGCCCGCTAAAAAATCTAAGGAGCATCCCACGACCATTCCAGTGATTGCAAGAAGAGGATCTCCTATTCCCACTGCATCCATGCAAAAGGTGAGTTCTGCTAATTCTTCTTCTTCTACTCCTGCTTCTAAAACTTCTTATTCTCTAGCTCCAAAACCTGATAAGCCTAGGATTCCTAGTGATGATACCCCATCCACCTCTGGATCTTTTGATATCATTGACCACCTCAAGAAGACAAAAATCTAGATTTCAGAGGCTGAGTTTTATCAAACCCATCCAAAATCCTTTGCCAAAATGGTCCACTTTGTCAATTCCCATTCCAAAACTTCATCCAACACTTCTAAAGGTATTTTTCCCACTCCCTCTTCTGCATCCCAACCAAATCTTGTGGCTACAGTCACCTCACCTAATGAGAAAATCAAACCATTCTATGTGACCCTCCTCATAGCTAGCCATAGACTCAGCAACTGTGTCATAGACTCAGGAGCATCAGACAATGTGATGCCTGCCAAAGTGGCTCATGCTTTGGGTCTTACCCTCACACGCACTTTTGGTTCTTGCTATTCCATGGAGAGTAGGGAGGTGCCTTTGGTTGGAAGAGTTAAGGATGCACAAGTAGCTTTTGCTACTTTGCCAGAGAAAAAGGTCTTAGCTACTATTTTGGTAGCTGATATTCCTCCTTCATATGGCATGCTGTTGAGTAGGAATTTCTGTAAGGATGTAGGAGGAGAAATTCAAATGGATTGGTCACATGCCCTTATACCAGTCAATGGAAAGATGAAGAAGTTGCTGCCCGAGAAGCAAACTAAATATATTGTGCAAAAGACAGATGATCCCAAGGCACAAATACTTTATGAAGATATTGGGCATGGCAACTACATGATCATGTCTCAGGATGAGGCAGAACGTCCCAAAGAAGTGCTCCATGATCCTAATAGCATTTGGAATTTGGAATTTGATGGAAGTTGCTCTTCAGCTGGTGCTGGGGCTGGTGTGGTATTGATATCTCCAGAAGGAAAGATTCATCCTTTCTCCTTCAAGCTGTAGTTTGAAAATACAAATAACACAACAGAATATGAAGCTCTCATCCTTGGACTGAACATGAAAAAGAAAGAGGTGTGAGGAACCTCCTGGCTCGTGGAGATGCAGAACTAGTTGTCAAACAAGTCAGAGACCTTTTCCAAGTGAAGAATAGAAGGTTGAAGCATTATAGGAATTTGGTCTGGGATTCTATTGAATTCTTTGATGCCTTCTCCATCGAAGTGGTGCCAAGGGAGAAGAACACTAGAGCTGATTCCCTAGCTGTTTCAGGGTCTTTACTGATACCTCATCCTGATTTCTCTCAGGAAAAATTCACCATTGAAATGATCCATAGACCAAGTACCAGATAATGCAAACAACTGGCAAGTTTTCAATGATGACCAACATTTTCTCTCTTTCCTGGAGCTTAGGGATAACTTTGATCAATTGTATTTTGAGGGAAGTGACAATCTGCCTCGAGAGAGTGTCTCTTCCAATGAGGAAGGTGTCAAGGAGGAGATGGATCAAGATGGCTGTATCAAACTAAAAGGTAACAAGATCCCTAAAGGGCTGGTAAGTTTGGAGGAATTGTTTGATAAACATGATAGATATGTCAAGTCCAAGGCTTCCAAAGGAGCTCAACAGTCTACTGAATATGAAAAGATTAACATTGGGAGCCCTGCAAACCCAAAATGGTGAACGTTGGAAAGTGTTGCACTCAAGAGGAGAAGAAGAAGGTGGTAAATATTTTGAAGAGGTACGTTGATGTCCTTGCTTATTCTTATGATGATCTGAAAGCTTTCCAGCCAAAATAAATGCAACACTTCATTCCCCTCAAACCTGGGATTAAACCTTTCAAGCAGAAGCAAAGGTAGTACAATCCAAAGATTGTTGACACCATTTTCCAAGAGATACAGAAGTTGTTGAAAGCCAAGATCATCTTCCCCATTCATCATTCAACATGGATTGCTAATATTGTACCTGTCAGGAAGAAAAATGGTGAGATTCAGATCTGTGTTGACTTCAAGAATCTAAATCAGGCTTCTTTGAAGGAAAACTATCCCCTACCCATGATGGACCAGGTGTTACAAGCTGTCACAGGTGTAGAAATGTTGTCCATGCTTGACGGTTTCTCAGGATATAACCAAGTGGAAGTCAATACTGCAGATCAGCACAAGACTACCTTTACCACTCCTTGGGGTACTTTTTCCTACAAGAGGATGCCCTTTGGCCTCATTAATGCTGGTGCCACCTTTCAGAGAGAAATGGATTTGGATTTTGGAGAGTTTGAAAGGAAAATGTATTGTTGTGTATCTAGATGATTTAACTGTGTTTTCCAAAACTAGAGCAGATCACTTTCAACATCTTGAAACAGTCCTCTTGAAATGTAGAGAACATGGAGTCTCTCTGAATCCCAAGAAATCTATCTTTTGTGTCATGGAGGGCAAGCTGTTGGGACATGTTGTCTCCAAAGAAGGAATCAAGATTGATCCTGAATGAGTTCAAGCCATCCAGTAGATTCCTCTTCCCACAAGCAAAAAGGGAGTGCACTCTTTCTTTGGTAAGATCAATTTCCTGAGAAGATTCATCCCCAATTTTGTAGAGCTGACTTTGAACATTTCCCAAATGATGAAAGGAAAGAAACATGTTTGGTTGGTCCTCTGAAGGAAAGGAAGCATTTGAAGGCATTAAGAAAGCTATTGCTAAGACTCCTATCTTAGCATGTCCAGATTTTAGCAAAGATTTTATTATCTATTGCTATGCCACAGAGAGTACCTTGGCCATTGTGTTGACTCAGAAAGATTCTGAAGACCATGAGCTCCCAATTGCATTCATGAGTTATATTATGAAAACTCATGAGTTGAAGTACACTATGATGGAGAAACATGCTTTTGTAGTAGTTAAAGTTGTTAAGCAGTTTTGATTTTACATTCTTAACTCTCACTCTGTTGTGCTTGTGCCTGATATGACTATCAAGTCTATTCTTACACAACAGGAGTTTGGAACCAAGAGAGGAAATTGGGTAGTGAAGGTTCAGGAGTATGATCTTGACATCAGACCAACGAAGCTAGTTTGGGGTAAAGGCCTGTGTGAACTCATTGCCGAAGGAGCTGGTCATGAGTTGCCTAAGGATGAAGTTGATGTCCCTATTGTTCTGTTCCTCAGCTCGACAGATGAATGGTATGTTGACATTGCTCACTTCCTCACCTATGGTGAGTGTTCATCTCACTTAACTACCAAGGAGAAGAGAGCTATCAAGTTAAGGTCAGCACAATACGTGTTGTGGGAGAATGCTTTGTTCAAGCGAGGAGTGGATGGAAGATTCTTGAAGTGTGTTGACAAAGAGCAACAAAAGAAGTTGTTCTCAGCCTTTCATGATCAAGCTTGTGGGGGTCATTTCTCATCTGCTGTCACTACTCATAAAATTCTTGTGTGGGGTACTATTGGCCTACTTTGTTTAGAGATGCATCAAAGTGGGTCGACAAGTGTGAAGCTTGTCAAACCTTTGTGGGAAGACCTAAGTTGGCTGCTTTACCACTTAAGCCAGTTGTGATCGAAGAACCCTTTCAACAATGGGGTTTGGATTTCATCGGAACACTCAACCCACCTTCAAGTGCAGGACATACTCATGTGTTGACTGCCACAGATTATTTCACCAAGTGGGTGGAAGCCATCCCAGTTAAAAGTACTACTTCTGAGGTAGTATGCAATTTCATCAAAGAAAACATCTTGGTAAGGTTTGGAGTACCAAACAAGATCGTGACTGATAATGCTTCCAATTTTTCTTCTGCTGAGATGATGAATTTCTGCTATGGGTATGGAATTTCCCTCACTCATTCTTCAGATTACTACCCTCAAGGGAATGGACAAGAAGAATCAACAAACAAGAATTTGGTGACCATTGTAAGAAAGCTTGTCAATGAATCTCAGAGAAACTGGCACAAGAAGCTTTATGATGCTCTCTGGGAAGATAGGATTACACCCAAAAGAGAAATTGGGATGTCCCCTTTTCAAGTGGTGTATGGTGTGGAAGCTCAACTACCAGTGACAGTGGAACTACCAGCTTTGCATTTGATGAAAGCTATTGAGGACCCCAGTTTCAGTGATTCTTTGGATAAGAGGATCATGTATCTCCATAAGCTAGATGAAGATAGGCTGCAGGTTTTTGATAGGATCTCTACCCATCAGTAGAAGGTGAAATATTTATTTGACAAGAAAACTAGATCCAGAGATTTCAAAGTTGGAGACATTGTTTTACTATGGGACAAAAGGCATGAACCTCGAGGAAGCCATGGTAAGTTTGACTCTCTTTGGCTTGGTCCTTTCAGAATCAGGCACTTTGCTGGTGAAAATTATTTCTATCTTGATTACATGGATGGATCTTCTCTCCCACTTCCTTATAGTGGGTAGTACCTGAAATTGTTCAAATCCTAGGTGAATAGGAAGTCCTTTGTATATTATGTACAGTGTGTGTTTGCCTTTCCTTGCCTTTGTTTTGTTTTTTTCCGTGTGTTGCCTTCTGTATTGATTTTCCTTTGACTCTATTGCCCAATGGATAAGGCACTGGTCTTCTTCCCCAGATTTTTTCTTGAATTCTTGTCTTGCCTCATTCCTGTGATCTAGTCAAGTCATCCCCAGAAAGAGCCAGCTGTTGTTCCCCTCAAAATTCCCCTCTTTTGAAAGTCAAAAAATTTGAAAATTTTGAGTTGGCACCCTTCAGTAGTGTTTTAGTGAAGTAAGAAATTCAAAGAGATGGTGAAAATTCCATTTCTTGGGGTCATTTTAGTGACTTGTGGGTCTGTCAGACATTTTTGTCCCTCATGTCCCAAGTACCGGTGGGCCTCCTGTTCACCGATTGGCCGATTTCCCCTGCAAGTCCTTGTCCATCAGCTTTTTCAGAATTTTTCAGCCCATCTGTCCCAAGTACACCTGGGCCTCCTATTCACTGATTCCCCACATCAGCCCACATCGGCCAAATTGGCTCTTCATGTCCTTCACATTTTTGTGTCTCTTGGATCCCGACTGCTCTTCTCCCACATTGGCTGTTTTGGCTCGCATGGCCCGCATTAGCCGAATTGGCTCTTCACGTCCCTCATGTCCCAATGTCCCATGGACCGTCTTGGGCCAGTTTTTTTTCTGCTTTTCCCACATTTCACCTTTTTGAGTCAGCGCAAGGTATATTTAATACACATTTATGATCTTCTCTCTCCTGAATGGCTATTTAAAGGGGCAACCATCTATGCACTTGTCACATTGTCTGCTCATTATCTCTTGCCCACATTTTTGCAAAATTGAGTCGTTTGTCCACCTTCCTGTATCTCTTTGCAATTTTTGTCATGAATCTGTTCTTTGAAGGCCATTCCTCTATTCACTGTCAAAATGAAGATCAAATTTCAAGGGCATGAGCATCTGTCCCCTTTGGAGACTTTTGTGCCTGATATTGGAGATAACGAAGTTTGACATTTGGATTTTGATGATTTCTGGGGTAGATTAGCATGTGACAACCCTGCTCCCATGGCTCAAATGATAAATGATAGTGGAATCACATACGCCACTAGTTTTCCTCTCTCTGTGCAATGTGCCGACACTGTGCTCACCTGCGGGGCTAATTTCAATCCAGACACCAAGGAGGTTGTCAATGTGCATGGTGAGTTGATTACAAAATTGGATGCTGCCGCCATCACCACTGCCCTGCACATCCCTGAAATAGAAGACTCCATTGTTCTCACTCTCACTCAATCTCAAACTCTGTTTGATCAAGACATGAGAAATATAAGGCTCAGGTAGTGAAATCATGGCTGAAGTGCCCTAAGAAGGGAGCGTCCTGACTCTCTAAGGCATTGTTCAGGGTTGACTTCAATGAAGAACTATCAGATTTCATCACCTTGCTCACCAGATTATGGGAATGCCCTCTACTAATGACTTCCATTTTTGGATGTTCCCTTTCATAAATATCATCTGCGAGGGTAAGAAAAACCTAAATTGGGCTGAGATTATCTGTGGAAACCTGACTGAACAATTGTCAAATGTTCAGCAAACCAAAAATTTCTACATGACTTCCTATCTCATGTACACCTTGGCAGCATCTCGTGAGTGGTTTGGCTTCACTTTCATTGAAGGCAAGAAGGATGAGCCCATCTACGCATATTGCCCTCAGTTTACCCTCAAGGTCAGTAATCATAATTTCAGAAGGGTAAATGATGCCTTCACCATGTACATTGTGAGACTCTTGGAGGGTGACACTGCCAGAAGGTTCTCTGATGAGGCTAAGGCTTTGATAACCAAGTATGGGGCTTTCTTCACTCAGTTCTGAAAGTTCTCATACATCAGGCTGGCTTGTTTTGAAAGTACACCTCTCAAGCTTCCCATGTTCTGCAACAAAAAAATGGCTTTGGTTGAGGTGTGCAGGAAGCTGGATAAACTTCATAGAACCTACCAAGATAAGAAGATTACTGGTCTTCATTTCCCTATCACCTTGGGGAATTATACATGCAGGACAACTCTAGATGCCCAAAATATAGAAAGGGCTATTGCTCCTCTTACAGTTCATTTCTTCAAGCCCAGGACTTGCTTTGATCTAAAGAAATACATTGATCAAAATCTCAGAATAACTTATCATCACCGTCCTGACATTGAGGATTACTGGGCTGATTGTGCTGATGATTTTGAAGCCAGGAGGAGGCATTTTGGCATATTTTCTCTACAACAGATCATAGAATTCAACCTCTACTAGGTTCTTGAAGGGCTTAAGGATGATGATGAATATTTGCAATCCTTTGAGTATGAAAGATCAATCAAGCACACTCCTCTGGAAACCCTGGATTGGTATGTGAAGGAAAGAGATGACTTGAATGAGGTGATCACCCCTGTCACTGTCAGAACTAAGATTTGGTTTGACAGGAAAAATACGTGACCTCAAGGATGAACAAAAGTAGATCCTCTTCAAGAGAGACTTCCACACCTAGGAAGGAAGTACATATGCCTAGCACTGAGGCACTTGAGAAAACTCCTCCTTCTTCTTTGATGAAAGAACCTGAGTTGTCTACTCCTTCCTCTTCCACTAAAGTGTATCAGAAGAAGGTCAAAGAAGTCAAGCAAGAACTGATCGAGGAAGAGACTCTTCTGGAGCAGTCAGAATTTCCTATTGGGCTGGAGAACATTATTGTTCTAAGTGAGAATGATGATGATGAGATGAAAGACCCAGAAGAAACCCTTGAAACCACTGCTGAAGTAGAGAAGGAAGGACCAAGGACTGAACCTCCAAGTTTAACAGAACTCCTCTGCAAAGGAAATTCCTGTGGTTGCATTCATTTCCCCACTAGAGACAATAGTGGTTCATACTCTGAGTGCCATGAGTTCACTTGCACTCGGGTCCCTTGATTCTTTTGTTTCTTCTTCTTCCTTTTCCTGGGTACAACCCCTAGTCGACAGCAAGAAAAGGAAATCTTCCTCCTGATTAACAGGCCTGAATTTGATGTTGTAGCAGCTATGCTTGGTACTACTCCTCCTCCCCTAGCAAAGAAAGCCAAGACTACTTCGAGGTTGGTAACTGATGCTCAAGGCCAGTAGTTCCTGGAGGTTGCAAAACCCAAAGTGGATAAAGAGGAGAAAGATATTTTGATCTCTGACTTGGAGCTTTCCAGAATTCCAATGGGAGAATCCACACCTGAGAGTGAAGTTCATAACCTTTGGGAAACCATGACTAAGGTTATTGAATGGGTGGAGAAAGGAAAGCAAACCATGGAGCAGTTGGAAGAACACAACCAAGTTCTTTCCAACTTTATCAGATCATTGTTGGAAAAGGATAAAGTTTTGGATCCAGCCCCATTGGCTGCTCTCCCACCTCCCATAGTTCTCAGCCAAGATGAGGTCCAAACCATCAAAGACATCCACAAGTATTCTACTTATGGGAAGGCTGTTGAGGCCATGGTGGATGATATGACTGTAGTAGGTTTAAAATTCATTGAGGAAGCCTTCAAAACTAATGAGAAGGTGATCAAGCTGTAGCAGAAATTCATTTCCTCAATCAAGGCTATGGACAAGGAATTGAAAGTCTAGAGTGGATGTATCATAGATCTCCGTCTGATGGGTCAAACTGATGATAGGATCCTATTGGCCAACAATGTGTTTGATGATGTCAAGAATAACTTGTCAAGGACATGGATCTTTAGCATCGAGTGGAAAATAAAAGTTCTAGAAGAAGCACTGGGGGAATTGAGGAATGTATGGAAAAAAGGGGAGTCTTTTAAAACTTGTGTTTTATCCACCTTCAAGGATATCCACTGCCATTTTTAGGATGAAACCACAGGTGTATTCTTCTCTCTCCAAGAAATCAAGGCTCAGTTTAAAGCCTTTGTCAAGGATGATTTGTTCAAGGAAGAGTCAATCACTAAAGAGAAAATGAAGGACGATTTGTTCTCTCCATTCAGCTATAACTGAGGCTAATAAGGAATATCTGGAGCATACTGAGTTTGAAAAAGATATGGAGAAATGCCTAGGCACGTGGACTCATGCTACTTCAACACAACGATTCCAAGGGGCATGGAGATAGCGGAAGCATTGAAGAGATTCAGGCACCGGATCCTCAAAATAGTGGGCCCTCTCTCAGCCACAACCGGATGTCTCTACTTCTGGCTCTTGACTCTCTTCTTCTATTTTTAGTTCGGATCTCCTTGTAATTTAATTAAGGACTTTATGTTGTGTATTTCCTTAATTAATATTTTGGTTAAAAGAAATGGTTACCAAATGTAACCACTTTGTAAGCTATATATTGGGCTCTCCACGCCATTCCAAGGGCTGGAACTCTGATAATTTTTGAAAGTGTAAAAGAACTAAAAGCTATCAATACAAAAGATTTCCCTTCATGTTTCTATCTGCATCGATTTATTCTCTCTTGCTTGTCTAAAGTTTGTGAATCATTAATCTATTGCATTAAGAAGCTTTGTATTCTTATGGATGTCATTTCTAGAACTTTGTGTCTATGAAATAATATCTGGTGATTTAATATGAATGATTTTGTTCTATATATCATCCTTGTACAACATTTATAAGGAACTATTTTGCTATCTATATTTCCTGGGAATGTTGTTATGTTCTACCTTTTCCCTCACTTAGTTCTTTTGTTCCTTTGTATTGATGATCTACCTTTGCATTAAAACACTTTCATGATATCAGAGTTCCTCATTAAAATAGAAAGTTGTACATTTGTAAATAGTTTTGTTGCTTTCTTTCAATAAGGGCACCTCTCCCATTAAAGAGGAGGGACTTTCTGTCCCCTGACTGTTGCTTTCATTAAAGTCCTAATTTGACTAGTGTCCACCCAGATGCTCAGGCTATGATCTTTTCTATGTAGGAGGCAGATTTTCTATTGATCTTTGTGTGTTTCTATGTATTTGTTCCAATGTCGTTGTTTACACATGTAAACCTATAAAATTAGTACCTAGCTACACATACCCACAAACCACATCAAAGCTAATAAATAATATGTAGAATGGGGAGTCAGAATGACCCCAACAGTCACCCGAAGAGTGAACTTAGTACTGAACGCTACACTACATTTCAGAATTTATGTAGTTTGTGTGAACGTGTGTGAAATGATGCCCTAATATTTCCTTGTGTAAGTTGCATAATGATAACGAGATAGATCTAGAATATAACAAATGTATAGAATGTGTGAGATGGAATAGAATAGACTTCCCATCCTATGCTGTGTATGCAGAATGATGTAGTCTTTGTCCCTTGTATGGATGTGTTAGATGGATGCTTTATAATGCTCTTGTGCCTTTGGATGCAAGCTTAGGTGATAGTAGATAATGATAGTGCTTGGCCCCTTATTTGAGAGCTATAACTATGTATATAAATGATTTCCTTATTTGAATTTCATAATTGACAACTGGAAGGTTGACAAAAAAGTGTAAAAGATGCCGAAGAAGTAAAATAGACCCAAAAGAGTGAGAAAGGGCTAGAGAGGGTCAGAAGCACCCAAAAAGGATAGGAGCACTTAGGCAGTTCTGTCCTAAATGGGTGCTAGTGTCTGAGGCCATAAAAGATAAAATTAGTCAAATATCGACAGGGCGGTAGGGTGTGTAAGGTCAATACAAGTATAAGAGACAAAGCAAAAGGCCGAAAAGACATTGTTAATTACTAGTTTTCTTGCTTAGGAATATGTATATATTAGTATGCTCTAGGAACTAGAAATTTACCCAAGTGCATAGATTTTGTGTCTACACCAAGGGCAATTTTCTTCTCCAATACCTTCTCACACACTTCTAAAACATCTCCTACAACATTTTCTTAATTATGCAGGATCTAGCCATATCAAATTCCAAATGCAAGGAGAAAATAGTGAGGATGTTTGACCATTTTATTGATATGGAAAACAATCAACCTACAGGGCTATATAGGCTAGAATATATATATATATATATATATATATATATATATATAACACAAACTGAATACAAACACATAACTATTGTACAAGTTGAACCAACCTACGTACTGTCAAAACAACCATATGATAATATTATTCTCAATACAAATAAAACAATATAAATGGTTATAACCATATAACTAATATTCACCCAACTAACTATGGCAATAAAATAGCTAATCACCATAATAAAAACAAGTTACCTATAGTTAAAAGTAACAAAGGTGAATATACTAAGTATAATGTAAAATTACCTAAGTAAAATGTTTTACCTAACACTTCTAGGACCTGTTTTTCCAATTTAATTTACATTTAATTCAGATAAAGTTATACAAACCTATTTCAAATAATTCTATAAAATTTTAAGATTAATGACACTGAAATTATTTTCCTTCGAATAAAAAACTACGAATTCATCTATGTGGAGAAGTAGCAAGTGAACTTATAGAATTTCCATTATTTTCTAAATTATTTTCCAAATATTCAAAAGAAGTAAATAAGGAATCACTCAAAAATAATGAGGTATTTTTTGAACTCAAAAATGATGAAGTATTTATGAAGTGAGATCAACTTCACACTATAATATATTAGAATTAGATTCAATCTACCCTCTTTTTGACTTGTTTTGCTTCTAAATGTTCTTCTCCAACATATCAAAATTTGAATAAATCTCTATAATTTTCATATGGACAAATTAATCAAATACCACATCATAACTCACTATAATTTTTTATGTTCCATATGAAAGTAATTGATACCCCTTTTGTACTCAGTGTATGCAACAAAAATGCATTTTTGGCTTCATGGATCCAAATTAGTTGGAAGTTTAATAGGAACTAATGCATAATAAAAACATCCAAATATTATTAAGAGTTTAACTTTGGATTTGAACCCGTACCATGACTCATATGGATTTTTAGATTAAAGTGTAACTATGAGAGACCTTTTTGCTTAAATACATTGTAGTAGAAATAACTTCATCCCAAAATTTGACATCAAAATGTTTATAAAAAATCCTTTCTATTGTTGCACATTCTAAAGTTCTCTTCATGCAATCGTAAACTCCATTTTTATATGGACTATAAGTAATATTGTATTTCCATTTGATTCCATATTCTTTAAAATAATATGAAAACTTTTGTTAAGTGTATTTACCACCATTATCTGACTAAAGTGTTCCCAACTTCAAAATTGATTCTTTATCAGATAGTTTTAAATAAATCATCCTAGTAAAATCATCAATGAATAACACAAGAATATATGAACCCTCCAATAGATGATTATTTTATATCAAAAACATCAATGTGCACTAACTGTAAATGCCTATTATCTATCGAAGAAGAGTCTTTGGGGAATTTATCCATATTTTGTTTTCTTAAGATGTAAGATTTATAAATAATGTTATCCCTTTTAAAGGTAGGAAAACCAACCACCATACTATTTCTCTATAAATCCACTAAATACTGTCCATTCAAATATCTATACCACATGTGCCATAAATGATATGGATAAATAGTCCATGTTTAAACAATTGTAGCTAACTCTTGACTGGGGGAAACAATTTATAATGCAAATGAACTAAGTTACCATATCCACATCATGTATAAATATTTACATAGCCATCCATAAATGTATTAATGTAAATGGACCAAGTTACCATCTTCATATCATGTATAAAGAATCATGTAGACATCCTTAATTCAATTAATATACATGACTCGGAGGATGTAGGTCGACCCTCCAAATGTTGGGCCTCAAAATTTGGAGGTCTACCATACTTAGAGATAGCTACATGGGGTCTATAAATTTAGAGAGGAATCTCCTAATATAAAGAGGAAAAAATATTCTCCTTATTTTTTAGCATAGCCTACAACTTCAGGAAATTTACTATCCTACAATAAAAAAATAACTTTGATAGTTAGATTGAAAGCTACCAATTTTGTGAAACAACAATTTGGTGTGTAGATAGGGAAGAAATGAGGTAGGGGAACTAGATATCCCCTTTGATAAAACATTGAAAAAAGTCTTAAGACTCTCCTAAATCTTACTACACTCCTACATGTTTGGAGTGCTCACTATGATACCGATTTTGAAACACCAAGTTAGAAAGAGCATGCATTTTATTGATATAAAATCACACATTACATTTGCAATAAGAGACTGCAATACTTATAGGTATTTTACAATCAATGAAAAACACAAAAAAATGTTATAAATGTTTAACTAAACCACCTACATACAAAAATAAAAATTATAGGAATCAGTACTCCCAAAATAATGCCAATAACAATATCAATCTTGTGAATTTGGTCTGAGCTTTACACAAATATAACAAAAAAAAACCCTTCATTTTACATTATTGTATTCAACAAAGTATATTACATTTTTATAGGATTTTTATGAGCTCCTATTTTCACGAAGACTTAATAACTCATCTACCCAAAATGGCTGAGCTAGTTTGAGTAACTCAATCAACACACCAATATATGTGAGTTGTATTAACAACTCACATAACAATAATAATACTATTTACCCACATAATATTTATAATATTCCCAAACTATGTTATCATTAATAAATTCCTAAAATTCCCTCCCTTAGTGTGAACATGAGACAAGGAGCAATGAAAACATAATCATATGCCAACACATACTTTTAGGTCTACATACATTTGTTTAGATCTTGTTGTCTGGATCTTACTACACATGATCACCTACATACAATAACTTATCCTAATTTCAATTCCAATAAACTTATCACCAATTGACCATTTTCCAACGAAGTATGGTAGTAATATGATCTATGCAGTAAGAGGTACTTTACAATCATCTACCCTCCTATACAACTATTTTTACATATATTCACCTTCCACGCCATCTCACAACACTTTCAAGAGAAAATATTTCAACTACGAAATTGATATTTTATTCTTATTCACACAAACACACCTCTAAAAATAATAATATGCCACTATTGCAGATGTGTGGCCCCATCATTAGCAGATGATGAGAGGTCACTGAATGACATATTTCCTTCATTTCCTCCATCCTTTGGTGAATGAAATTTCTACCTCAATGGAATGTGAACATGGGGCACATTTTTTTCCACATTGTGTTTATTATTTTATCCCTCCCCACAATGTGAAATACTTTATTCCTTAGACATTTTGTTCCACCAAAAATATGCATGTAAGGATTTTTTTTAATATTTTCAATACTTTTGACACTTGGCTAACATTGAAAATTTTCAAATGACAATAACTCTATATTTTCACAATTATAAGTTTCTTCCCTTTCTAAATTTACAACACCATACAATACAAAATGACACCTCCCACCATATAAAAAACACCTATATTAAATATTTGTGGCCAAAATAATGGGTTATAGGATTTAATATTTTTGACTTCTACCTAATGTTTAGTGTTATCAAGACTTAATTAACAAAGTTGATAGTGTAAAAATTAATTTAGATAATGCATTAAATACTATATATCTTGTAATTATAACACACCTTATTATTTAAAACCACATGCTTGACGGAAAGAGAGGGGTGAGATGAATCAATGCAAGGATAAATGCAATAAAATTATGTAATGATCAATTCAGGAGATAAGACACGTTAAACAACTAGCTAATGAACATGTATGCAATAACTGGAATTACAACAATGCATAACAGATTCCAATATTATGCATAGAGGGATGATCACGCTCATTGAATATGAGGTTCACTATGGATTTGGAAATCTGAATATGGAGTTGGATCATTGAAAGTGGATAAGGATGTGTTGGCATAGAAAATTTCCCCACATTTTATTGGACAAACCTATTGAAATTTTGAACTCTTCCGGTCATATTTGTTAAAACTAATCCAAATTACCAAAACTGCCTCTTTCAAAGGTCAACTTCTGGGAAAGGTTTCGGGAGCCTCAAAGAGTTTTAGGAGCATAGATTATAGTCAATGGAAATGTCTAAGAGTTTTCTTTGTGATAGTGTGGTTTAGAAGATATTTAACAAGCTTCAAAATGGTCTTGAGAAAGCTTTCTCTCCAGGCGATTTTTGAGGAAAATAAGTGTGTGTGCATTATTGAAGGGTCAATTTTTGGAAAAGGTTTTAGGAACTCCAAGTGGTGTTAGGAGCTCAAATCCTAGTCGTTGGAAATCTTGCGAGGTCTTCTATATGATGGAATATATAAGATAACATTTTGAGAGCATAAAAAGAAGAAACCTTCCCAACACTAAAAAATGGTGGCTATTTTGGATGAAGAATTTTCACTGTTGGGCCTTTTAAGTGGATATGGGATCCTAAAAAATGGAAAATTTAAAGCACATTAAACCCCCATCCATGGCCCTAGTGACGGTTCAGTTCATACTTGTTTAAAAATCTTCCAGTAGTTCAGTTCACTGATGTGAATTTATAGGAAAAATGGAGATATGAGCATAAATTTCATGAAGAAATCATTTTTTTAGTGTTTCTAAATTCTCTCATTTGATATGTTTTCCTATTTCCAATTAAAATCATATATTATCCAGCCCAAAATGGTTTTGTTTTGGATCCCGAGGTAAAAAGTGCACTCTATGTTATAATTTCATATTGTGTCCGATGATGTCGTCATCTCCATTGGTGCAGTTAAGGGTGTTGGAGTAATTTTGGAGGTGAAATTCACTTTTCATTCTCTACTTTGCATATCCATGATGAGCCCAAAATTGGCCCCAGTTTATACAATATTTGACATTATTTTTCCTTGTATATATAAAGTGGATTGTAAGTGTAATTTATGAACTCATGGTTTAGTTTAAGATAAAATAAAGAGAATATATCCATGGTTATTTATTTAGAATTTATTCTTATCTTTCTGTTAGCTATTTCTAATGATTATTGGAGAAAATATGTCAATTTGTGCATATGTAAGTCCATACTTTTCTATAATTGTTGAATAAGGCATTTTGAGCACTAAGAACCAACTACAACCAGTCTTGGAGGATCTTTAAAATATCTCATATAAGCTCCAAATATTTTCATTACAACACTTACATTGGCTTCAGAGGTTCCTTTACTAGCTCCAGAAATGTTCAACAGTTTTATGAGTGGATCCTTAAGCATATGTTTCAGGAAAAAGTGAAAAACAGTTATCAAGAATATATTTAAAACCAAATAATATTGCATATTATATTCCTCTTGAAAAATTATCTAAATTTAAAAAAAAACTAATCTTGATTCGAGTTCATATGCAAAAGTTATAGTTGTTTTAGTATGGCTTCAAAGTCTTTCCAAAACACTTCGGATTATTCGCTAGACCGCTTCAGAATTCTATATAAATTACTCTATGAAAAGTAAAAATAGATATTCTATAGAGAAGTTTTTTTAGTCATAATAATTATTTTAAAAAAAACTCCTTCAAATTTTCTACATATTTTACCATTTGAAAGAAATATGAATTTTACTTTGGAGTTCTGCAGGCCTAAGCTTCGGAGTCTGTAGGATCTAGCTACAAAGTCTTACATAACATGAAACCAAGAAAAGTCAAATGGATATTCTAAGAGATATTTTTAATCATAAAAATGGGTTGAACAAAAACGCCCTTCTTTTTTTCTAGATATTTCATCATTTGGAATAAATTTGACTTTTAGTATGTGGCAGTCTGAGAAAAAGTGTATCAGGTCAACACCAAAAGTTACATAATCAGAGAAAAAAAAAGTCAAAGGGAAAATATGAGAGAGATTTTTGGTCATAACAATGTGTTGAACAAAAAATCCTCTTGATTTTCTATAGCTATCATCATTTGTGAAAAAAATGTTTTTAGTATTGCTTCCAAGTCTTCCCGGATCGCTTCATGAGACTTTCTGAGTTCACTTCGGAATCTAATATTTTTTCTTCAGAGTTGGATATTAGAGCTCCAGAGATGATTAATAGAGTTATAGGAGGTGATCATAACTCCAAGGGTGGCATTGTTATCTATTTTTGGAAGTTCATTCGTAAAAATAAATATTTCTATAAGTGTTTTATTATTTGTAAAATAAAGAAGAATCAATATTCATTTTGATTCTCAAAAGTAAAATAAGAGAGTCATATTTTTAGTTAGAAGTTAGATAAGATCTCTCCATATTTTATGGATATTGATGCTTTTTAGATAGATTGAAATCTTAGTTGATAAATATTTATGCCTTAAAATAAGAGGTGGTTGGAAGCATGGATTTATAAATAGCAACCTTCCACACCAAAGAAAGTAATCTCTAATTTTTATTATCAATTTATTCTAAGATTGCATTCCATCCATTTGTAAATAGTGTAGATTAAAATCCTCTTTTGAGGAATGATTTAGCCACTCATTCCAAGGAAGATCAGATTTGTATATTCATGTTTGTTTTTCCATTTTGTAAATATATTTATGATTGTATTTTTCTTGTGTCATGTAATTATTTTTGTGATGTACAATTTGTTGTAAACTTGTAAGGTGTGTTCTAAGTTATTTTTCCTTTCTTTCCAATTCAGTAATTTCCATTTCTTTCAAGTTTTATTTAATGTAATGTGTGTTTCAATTTTACAATTTTTCCTTTAATTCAAGTGTGTTTTAATTTCCTACAATGTGTGTTTCTATTTCATGCAAGTGTGATATTTAATTTCCTACAAGTGTGCTTCAATTCCTTGGAAAGTGTGTTTCTTAATTCCTATGCAAGTGTGGATTTGGGTAGTAAAGGGACCATTGCCAAATATATCTTTCTCCTTTTGCATATAGCCTTCAGAAACCAACCCTGGATTGAAATTATTTAATGAAGAGGATTGACGACCCTCATCATTTTGGTGTCATTTCTGGGGAACACGGTGTTATTAGGAGATTCATAATTTTCTAAGAGAATTTTCTAGTGGAAGTAGATAAACAAGTTCCTCGTGAGAGGGAATGTCTCTTAGAAAATGTTTGTGATAGGAGATATTTGTTGATGGTATTTAGATTTAATTTTGTGAAAATTTAAAATTTATTTTTATTCAAATATATTAGATTTATTTTCCTGCTAGAAACTAGATTAGATTTATTTTCATGCAAGTAGATTATAATTTATTTTTCTGCAATTAGGATTTAGAACAAAACCCCATCTCTTACTTAACCCCTTTGTTTATAGAAAAATATAACTTGCCATGATTATTATGAAGGAAGGAATAAATTTTGATGTAGGTTGGATGAGTAACTTTACGATGACTGAGAAATCTAACATGGTTGAACACTATAAGGGGATTGTATTCCTTAACGAGGAAAATATGCTCTAAATCAATCAAATATATTGCATTGTACATAGAACAAATTATAAATTTTGAATGGATAAAGGATCCAAACTCCAAACATTCATGGTAAGGTCCTATATCACTTATTTTAAGTAAAAGATGAAACTATACAAAAATTAATTTGTATCCATGTTGGGATTTAATCTTAAAAATTTGACTATAATAATGAATTATTTTTTGCATGAAATTTTCATGCCATAAATAGATTTAGTTACATGCAAAAATTTATTAATATAGTTTAATATTGATAGGCATGCAATGCAATCATTATATGAGAAATCATACATGTAATCAAAATTACAAGTAGAAAATCATGTGAAATAATCAGTTACAATGGATCTTGATGATTTACAGAATCAATATTTGTAGTGTAATCAATGAAATCATCATCCCAACATTAACATCCAACCATGCTAGATTTTTAAGTGTTCATGAATTTATTTAAAATATAGATATCACCTTCCTGTACAAAAATAAGATTTAATTTTACTAAACACTTCTTGAGTAAAAGAATTTATTAGATCACATTTCATTATCACTCCATCCATATTGAAATAATTAATTGAAATCCAAATGGATCATCATAACAAGAGAACTTATCTGGGGGACTTGTTATTTGTTCATAATAATATATCAATTATTAATAATAGTAATTCATGAACCATAAATTATTATTAAGTAGGCTGAAATAATCTCTTCCATATGTACTCAAAATTTCATCTTAATCTTTACATTATTGTTAATTATTTTATATGGCTAGATGATATACATATATCAAAAGGTTTTGTTTGTTTCAATTTTTTTACAAGAATAACCTAAAGAAAATTAATACTTTAAGAGATAAGAATAGATATATTTCTATCCATAAAATCAGTAGGTGGTGGGCACTTTATCTATGATCTCTCAAAGATAAAAATGAGAAGCAATATTATCATACATCAATCATGAGTTATTGCTTATCATTACAAAAACTAAGGACGAAGAAATATCAACAGTTTTTTCTACATTTGGAAGTAGTATGAGGATGTATCCATATTAGTGGTAATATTTCCCACATATTCATCTCTAAAAATAAATCAATTTTTAAAAAAAAATTAAAAACAAAAACAAACAATGAAAACCCATAGGCATTATTCACATTATTTTTTAAAAAAACCAACTCGCTAGTAGACCAAGTACTTGAAAATAGAGCCTTGATTGGAAAACTAGGTTGTTGGGTTATCAAGGGATTTTTTTTAAAAAAATGGAAAAGTTAAAAACCAAGAAATGACGCCTTTTCTAAATAAGAAATAAAATACCTGGTTGTTTACTTTCGTGCTCTTATTTCTTGGTATAGTAGAAATGTATATTTATCAGCACTTTTCCCAATATTTTTCACTTTATGTTGACATAGAAGAGGATCAATGAAGGCTGTAAGTATACAAAGGCATTTTACTCTTCTATTTTAAATTTACATTTACTTGTAAGTTTTTTCATTACATAAAGAATCCAGCTTTAGTACATAAAACGCATAATATTTTGAAAATGAAAAATAAGGAAAACATAATTGGGCATATTAAAAACATCCTTTACGTATATGATTTTGATGATAGAAATCAATCCTTCAAGCCTATTGTTGGAAAAGTTTGAAACAACAAGATATTAATGTGAGGAACTATTTCTATATGGATTGATTTACTTTGAAAAAACATATAAGATAAAAGAAACACAAGTAAATGTTGTTTTATAGTACAAATAACAATTGTTAGTATAGCAGGAAGCTCTCCATACAAGAACCTACTCTCAAAAAAGAAAGAAAAGAGTAACAGAAAAAATTACACACAAGAACGCTACTATCATAAAAAAGAAAAAGATTAGCAAGATAAATTCCACATAAGAACTCTATGCTAAAATATACCAAGAAGAATAATAGGAAAACCTCCACAGAAGAACATGTTTATGAATAAATGAAAATAGAAAGACAAGCAACAGGATGGGTTCCTGACAAGAACTTGTCCTTTAAAAGAAGAAATAATAATTTTAAAGGAGGATAATGGCATGCACGAGATTAGGTATGGGAGAGATGATGAGCCCAAAAATGGCCCATTTTATACAAGATTTGACATTATCTTTCCTTGCATATATAAAGTGGATCTAAGTGTAATTTTTGATCTTATGATTTATTTAGAATAAAGAATAATGTATATTTCATGGTTATTTCTTTATAATTTATTTTCATTTTTGTTATCTATTTCTAATGCTTATTGGGAAAAAATGTCAATTTTGTGCATATGCAGTCCATACTTTTATATTTTTGTTGAATAAAGGTATTTTAAGCACTAAGAACCAACTACAATCATCCTTGGAGGATTGTTGTCATGCTAAATTTCTAGCATGAAAAATTAAATATTTTTGTCATGACAACTAAGCCCACACCAAAAAATCCTTGAACCGAGTAATGTAAACCTGCCCTTCGGCCAATTATTGACTATGTAAACCATAATGGCCAAGAGGGATGTGATAAATATATTTTTTAAGTTTGTTTCATGTGAAAGTAAGTTGGTGGGAAACAATTCATGGATTCATTTTGATCTACTTTGAAGAAACTACTTCTAGAGGATTAAAAAGGCCTATTTTGAGGACTTTGGCACCTAACGAACACCCTCTAGAGGATGAACCGGGAAGAGATAATTCCTCCAAGTAGCATGCGTAACTAGAGCTATGATATCATCATATGTAATTTTAGGGAATTTATATAATGATAAGTCAGGTTTATAAATAAGTTGTACAACACTAGGGCTACTTATAGTACGATGCAGGGAAATGAAAGAAGTAAAAAAGCTAGCGGGCTTGTTCTGAATGGTTGCAAGAGATTCTAAGGATATTTTGTGAAGTGACCATTTACTAAGCATAAAATATAATAAGGTATAATTCATATTGAGAATTTTTTTGATAAGATTATATTGATCTATATTTTGAGATATTGGCACTGACAGTGTAGATAAAGATCCCCAATACTCGGTGAGGATAAAAATGATAATTATAAGGAGTTATATAAATATTTGAGACTTGATTCAAATGCCAAATATGACCTATGTCAATTCCATATTCACTCAAAATGTGATTGGTCATCCCTTTTCATTATCACTACTTTTAGGTGGAAGTCACTTTCATCAGCGCATATATGATTGTGAAAAATCATAAAAGGGGGTATAATTTAAAATTTCATGCATAAGTTGGCTCCTAAAACCTATGGGAAGGATCTTAGAAGACTTTTTTTGATTCAAAATGATATAAGGTTTTAACTAGGTAACTCTCAGGGATGCTACTCGGGACGCAAATAATCACTCTTCGATGTCTATTTTTGGTACAGCTGTTAGTGAAGGTGAGGCTTTCTAAAAGTATCCATGGCACATTTTCACACCTTGGATGCACCTTTTCACTTGGTGGAAAGGTTCATGTGGTGCAAAAACATGCACCACTATGGTGAGGAGACATGGTTTGAATCTTTCCTCACTTAAGTGACTAAATTAAGTGTTAGGTGAGTGTTAACAACTCATAATTTAACAAAACCCCCTCTCATGATGGCTACCCCCCATGGCGCACTTAGGAAGCCTTGTTGCACCTTTTTACCTAGTCTAAAAGTGCATGAGGTGCACAAAATTTTTCCACCAAGGGAGAAATACTTTTTTTTCACTTACGTAATAACATGGTGAGTTAGGTGAATGTTAACAACTCACAACTCCCAAACACCCCCTCTCCACGATCAAGCACACCCTTGGTGCAATTTTATAGCCTTGTTGCACCTTTTCACTTGGTGTAAAAGTGTATCAGGTGAAAAAAATGTTCCAAATTATAATCCTTCCCTCTTTCATCACTCAAACACACAACTTGCTCACTAGGTTGATGTTATCCACTCATGCCTTAACAAACATGTCCCCCCTTCTCATGATGGCTACCCCCCATGGAAACTTTTCTCCATTTTTTACACCATTTTACCTAATGAACCATTACTAAATGTGGTAAGGTAAATTGAATGCTCTGAGACTCATTTAGTAAGTCTCAACTCATCCTTAACCCGGGTTAATGCAAATGTGCTTCGAGTGAGTCAAGGGTGAGTTTTTCTTAACTAGAGTTATGTTCAAATATTTAAACCATCCTTATGAATTTTTGGAGCCATTTTAAAAATATCACCTCCATCCATTACTTATGTAACTTGTTCATGCTCAAGTTTTTCCATGAAACCCTATGTCAAAAACCACTAAATTACTCATATCTCACCCGTTTTTGACCCGATTGATTTGAAATTTTACGTGTGCACTCCAATGGTGAATGAATTTGAGATAATCCAGAATTACCATCACCATTGATATCCTATGATTTTTTTCACATTTCATACCTAAATATGTTTAGAAAGAAAAAGTTTCCTTTTCAGATTCTGAGAAAAATAGAGGATAAAAACACCTAGAAAAATTGGAGCAAGAAATCATAGTGAAATTCCTAATCCAATGAGACAATTTTCATCCCAATCAGACAACCAAAAGGCCTATTTATATTTTTAGTAAGTTGAAACATAATCCTTACTAACAATAGTAAGTATGAAAATGAATAAGAAATCATCCTGAACCCTCTGTGCAATCCTCAAGTCTGGAACTCCAAAACTGAAAATTGCTAAAATTGGGAAAATTTGCTAAATTTAGAAAGTAAAGGTGAGGTGTGACTTAATAAAAATAGTAAGTTATCAAATCACATCAAATTTTTTCATACACCCTCATCTCATCATTCCATCATTGTTCTTGGGAAACCATGAAGATCAAATACATTGGGTATAAGCCAATTTCAACTCTGTCTATAGAATACCCACTTGTGGGAGGACAATGATGTAGCCCACATGGATCTAGAAGAGATAAGGAATAAGATGACAAAAGAAGTCATAGAAACTAGGGGAAGAAAAGATAGTTTCTAGTGGAATTTTAAAAGTAGGAGGTCACCCACTTTCAATTCAGAGCATTGAATTGGTCTTATCTTGTGCCAAACATTATGACCCTACCTCCCGGAAAATCACTAGAGATGACAAATCATTGCTGGTAGTCCTGAATCCAAAGGGAATTTCAAGTTTCCTACAAATTACAACTCAAAGAAATATGGTGATCATCATAAAAGGAATTTTAACCCAACAATGGCTCAAGACAAACTCCTATTTGTAGGGGATTGTAGTTGGCTCCTGGTTGAAACCTGGGAGGAAACCATCAAGGCTACCAAAGTCAACTATCGAGGAGTGAGTTTCATAAGTCCTACTTAGATGCCATTGTCTTACTGAGGTAAAGTAATGGGTGAAGAACACACCAAGGAATTCTAGGACTAGATGCCCTAGTTCATGCTAAAAATCATGGAGGGAAATCAAATGATAGATTGGGGCCATATCATTAGTGACAATATCCACTAGTAGTTGATGTAACTATTCACCACCAAGAGATTCACAATGACCTCCTATTCTGGTGTATGCCCTCACATACACTATACCATAACAAGGATTTTACACTACTCATAATGTTCCTCAAAGATCCCCTTCCTTCGAGAAGTACAATAAATCACCTTCAAGGAAAGTAATGTTCATTTCACATGGGTGAATGATGCATTCACCATGTTCATCATTTGGATCCTCGAAGGAGATCCTGAAATAAGAATATCTCCTCAGGAAGATGAGTTGATTAAGAAGTATGGGTGTTATTTCACACAGTTTCATATATTCACCTACATCACAGTGAGTGGCTTCAACCTTTCTCCTGCTCAATATTACCCAAGTATCCTAGTGATAAGATCATCCTAGTAGAGCTCTGCAAGAAAATTTCTTAGGTGCATCTCAAATGCAAGGGTTTGAAGAAGAAAGGAATATCATTCCCTATCTCACTTGGTGTATTCTCTTGTAAGATTAAAGTAGATACCAAAACATTGATACCTCCCTTGATTTGCATTTGATTTGTTTGCATTATGTCCATAGGCCCAACTTTGACATATGGAAAGCTCATAAAGTATTTTAATGTTCCTAGCAATTGCATCAAATTCCCAAGTTTGAAGACTATTTGGGAAAATTGTGCAGATGACCTTGATATCAGGAATAATGACTACATAAGGATGACCGTGGAATATGGAAATATTTGGGTTTGACTTAGTTCATTGGAGGCAATTCAAGAAGATGGTTCCAAGTTGTTTGATCCTAAGTACCAGGTAGTGAAATCCTTTCCCCTTCCTCCTCCCTCATGGATATAATTTGTGAAGATGTAGATATCAAGGAGTGGACCAAAGTGGTAGTCTAAATATTTAGGGAATGCACCACTTTAGAAGAAATAAATATTCTAGTAGAGAAGAAGACACAACTTTAACCCTACCTAGAATACTATCACACCCATCATCTCTCAAGGATCTTGAGAGTTCTGTCGATTCTTTACAGGTTAAGAGAAGACCTACAAGAGGAAGAATGGTGGAAACTAAGAGCATTGAAGTTTCACCTCTCATGGATTCTCCCAAGAAATCTAAGTATCTCAAGAGGAACAAGATGAAGAGGAAGAACAATTTTAACAGTTGGAGCAAGGAATTTTTACGATTGACCCCTCTAATATCCTGTGCAAAGTAGAGCCAAGTGATCCGAAAATAATCTAGGTTATTACGAAGATCTGGACCCTTATAGGCTGAGTAATTATTTGCCAAGATGAATTTACTCCTTTTAAGTAATCAATTTAAAATAATGCAAGACAATAATGACAATTGCACAATAGATTGATTATCATAGAGTGTTCGGCGACTGCCTTAGTCGAACGTCTCCAGGAACAGTTAGGTGATCCATAGTAGGCGTTCCACTTAGTCAAAACCATTGTAAGTTACAATAGTACTTTCATAAGAAAACCTAATGTTTAAAAATTTGTATCTTGCCTACTAGTACAAGTAAATCTTCAACGACAAGGGTGAAAAATAGCACCCGACTTCCACCTTCCTGGCGTACAATCTCCTTCGGCTATGATCGGCCTTCCCGACGCAAATAATGCGAAAGCAGTGTCCGGTCGACAATCCAGAATTTACAAGTTACTTGGCACTGGTGCTATGCTGGCCTATTGGGTAGTTTACAATTTACTCCCAATCAAAATATTCCATCTAATATTGCCTAAAATAATGGGGCCAATAAGACAATGGTACTTGTCGACACATCCCGCAAATAAGCTTAACAAAGTGAATAAGCTCGGGATCGGTGTCCAATTGTGACTTTCATTGCAATGTGTGTGTTTACAATGCAATGGGTCCCTATTGACTAGGATTTTTAGGAGCCCAAAAAATATGCATTTTAATATAATCCTTAGTTGCTAATATTAGCCTAGCCTTACCCGTACATAACAAATGGGATCAAATTTCCCAATAAAATAAGGTCCTTGTCATATAATATGGGATTAGATTATTCCCATTACTTAGCCGATTGGAATCATTTAATGGGTTAAAATCCAAAAAGGGATTGATCATTGAATATTTAGGGATAAGGGATAAGTGAATCCCATGTGATTCAAAATGCGGCAGCATCGGTTAGACTGGGTTAAATTCCATAAGGCACGGTGGATTTAAAAGCTTTGAAGGCTTTATTAAGCCTTTCCACGCCTAAGTACTACGTGAGTGCTTACAACCGCCCCCCAACAACCGCTTCAATCCTCCTTATCCACGTGGAGGGCTTAATGCCTCCCAAAAAATGCTTCACCACCTTGCAACATGGTGAACTTCAAATATGCTTTTGGCGGCTATGTATAATTTTAATATTAATGTTTTTAACATTAATATTTTTACATGTGGCATTGGAAAATGGTACTCCTTACCAAATAATATTATTTCGAACCCATGCAATGTGTTGGAATAGAAATAATCCTGTAGTCCACTTGTCGTCTCTCGATAGGCAAGATCGAGCTTTTGAATTCGACCAGTGTTGAGCAAGCCATGTGTCACAGTGCGTTAATATGGTCCAATATTGACCAGTTGACCATAGTTGACTTTCCCGTTGAGAACTTTGACCGAAATATCTAAGCTTAGGGTCGTGTTCTCACAGTCGTTAAGAAATGTGAACAAGAGATCTTCTGCACTGAACACCATTTATAGATGTCTTAGGGAACATGAAAATGATCCCCTGATCACCAAGTGTCTCATTTGAGGCAGTTGAGTCTGACCAAAATGAGAGACATTGGTCCTGCAATAGCACCAAATATCCCTAACATATTTTCCACACCATTAGATCCATTCCCATGGGTTCATGACTTTCTCGGAGGAGAATCAAGAATGGTGCAACAACTTGCAACACCAAAATTTGAGGCCATCTCAAAGTACATGAAAGTTAAGAAGTCAAGGAAAGAACAAACTACTTCAAGATTCTACACTGAGGATTCTAGAGCTCTGTTTGTAGAAGCTACAATACCCAAGGTGGAATAAGCCTTTGGAAGAAATGAACCCCATTTTTATGAGATGACCAGACTCTCACTTGGTCAACTATGCACAAAGGTGACACTCATATTTTTCAAGGAGTCTTCAACTGACTAGATATTGGAGAGGAATGGAGAATACAAATGAACCATCAACCAATTGGAGGAACATGTGAAGACCTTATATTCATATGTGTATCCATTCTTAGAACCAGGCTCATCATCATTACCTCTAGTTGAGTTAGTCTCACCCATCAAGAGATTTAACCTACAAGCCCTCAAGTAATCCCAAAGATTTATAACTTTAGGGGAGAGAAAATGACAAGTGGGTGGGAAAAATCATTAAAAAAGGAATGCTGATTTTTCCCAAGGTCCTCTCCCTGTTCCGCTTTGTTTCAAGTACCATCTCAAGAATCAAAGGCACCAGGGTGGAAATGGAGAAATAAAATATGATATGGATAGTGTTCTCCCATTGACCTCCAAAATGGGGAGTCTTGACTCCTCATTCTTAATAAGAAAAAAAGTGTTCATGGACTCAGCTAATAACTTGTCCCCTATTTGGTTCCACACCATGGTTGTAAGGTGAAATGTACTGAAAGATGATTTGTTCAGAGCTCGAGGAGTGTGAGAACAATTCTCGAGGAATTATCAAAGATCTAAGAAAATGTGTACAAGAGCTTGTGCCCCTCCTATAAGTGAAAACACATCTTTGGAAGATCTCATGACTTCTTTTTCAAGAAATGGTTTGAATAGAGGTAGGAAATCCCTTCTCCTTCAATGAAGACAACCTTGAGTCACTCATAACAATCTTTAGTTCTATTTCAAACATTGCTTGGGATCATAAAAGTTGGTTCACTAAATACAAGAAGCTAAGCCACATTCCAGAGACTTGTATCAACACATTGGAGTATGTGAGCATTCCTTAGTCAAGAGAAGATCACAGTAGTTGTCTATCCATTTTTTAGAGAAGTGAAAGGGCTTGAGTTCAAACCAATTGAATTTCCATGGGATGCATCAGAGGAATATTCATCATAGGAATGGTCTTCATCAAGTGGAAAAGATACTTCATCCTTCTCCATTATCTTTCTCCTTCTTCTATTCTCACTCTTCTTCCACTCCCTTTCTTTTAATTCTTCATTGTGTGTAATAATGAATTTTTGTATTATTCATTAAAGTGACTATGTGATATTTGTGCAATGTAAAAGTCCCTTTTCACAATTATAAAAAGGGGACTTATTTGTTCTTTCCTAAGGATATTTGAAAAGTCACTTGTAATGGGAATATGAAAAGTCATGTGGGGGTAGATGAAGAGATGGATTGTAAAGCTATAAAGGATATGACCTCATCATTATAAAGGGTATGGTTAATTCTTGTTTACTAGATCCCATTGTATTTCTAGGAACAAGTGACTTCATTTCCTCTATTCTCTTGTCTATTGTTATTATATCTCCATCTCAACTTGTACTCCATGAGCATTGTAAATTGTGGAACATGATGCAATAAAACTTTGTGTTTCTTGTTGATTGTTCCTCTTTCTATGTGAATGGTTTCTTCTAATTGATGTAAGTGAAATACTCTTATTTTAATGCAATAAACTCAACTATGTTATTTTATTGGTTAAAATCCCTTTCTTATTTCCCTCTTCTATCTCCCTCTTTAAGCAATTTTCCCCCTTGTATTCCATATAAGTAATTACCACAGGTTTAGGGAAGTATTCCTATGTGTGATCCCCAGTCTACGGGAAACCCCAAAAATCAGTTTAGTTTTTATTTGTTTCCTTTCTTTCAATAAATGGAGCTTCCCCATTCAAGTCAGAGGGACCTAGACCTAGAGCATTGGTGAAATCCCATAATTTTCCCACCCAAAAAATTATTTTGCCAACAGTTTTTGGCACTCCACCATGTGGGAAAATTTTTTGTCTGATATGCACCACATCAAATACCAAAAAAAATCCATAAAAAGTATATTCCACAAAAATAAAAAAAAAATTGATATCTAAAAAACAAAAAAAATTATGAAATCTGAAAATCCATTAAGCCTTATGCCTTCCACTAATGGCTATTCCTGGTCCTCCCCCAGTCCTAAGACCTAAATTTCTCTTCCATACCCAAGAATATATTGCATCAGACTTGAGGGAGGCCATTTGACATAATAGAGTAAATTTCTTTCATTACCATGTAGCTACAAGAGTTCTAAATTCTAAAGAAGAACATGCAAAATATTTGGAAAGAGAAAGAAAAGCTCAAATTCAACAAATGAGAGCTTGATAAAATTCATATTTGATTTGATTTAAAGTCTGCAAACTAGCTGATCAGGATATACACCAGGTCTAAGATGGGAAACCTTGATCCCACCTTTAGAGAACTCCCAACCTTTGAAGCAAGAAAAAATTAGAAATTCTTTTCACCTCCTTCCTCCCATGAATTCTCACATAAGGTAGGAAAAGTGGTGTTGAAGAATATCCCAATTTTGATCCTCTAGATCACCTTCCCCTTTTGAAACCAATTTCTCCATTAAAATTCCATTCCAAGACAAGGATAATTCCCAGATCTTGATAGAAATATTTGGGGAAGAATTAGAAGAATAAGTAAGAATGGTGGAAGAAAGAGAGCTCCTAAGCAAATTGTGCCATGGGACAAAAACACAGGTACACTCACCCTCTCAACCACCTATCCATGAATTACCAAGAGGATCTTGTAAGAGTTTTCCTAAATTCTAGAGGTGATGGGACAGTAGCTCCCGGATGAACACATTAGAAACATTTCATCACTAACATGTGGAGTGTTAGGAGTAGAACACAAAGATGTGTCAACTAAGATCTATTTGTAGAATCTCTGCAAGAAAAGGAAGTGGAGTGGTTTTATCATTTACCATTTAGATCCATAACTAACTAGAATGACATGAAGACCAAGTTTGAAGAAAGGTTTAAATCTACTAAATATTTTCAAGACCTTTTAGCCCAATGGTCTTAACTGAAAAAGGAGCCTTTCAATGAGACTATGAGGGAATTTGTAGAAAATTATAACAGGTTTCTCTAGAGGATACCCCAAGATTTTACCTCTAATGACAACGTGAAAATATTTTTCATCAATGCTCAATTTCATGAGGTAGGATTTATCCTCGAAGAACTTTACCTAGCTGATCTAGATGAAGCTCAGGAATATGTTGTTCAAGGTAGAGGATGATTTTATTCATGTCTGAAAAGATAAAAAATCTCCAAGTGAGCAAGGAAAAAGGTCAAAGTTCTAATTCTACCTCCATGGACCCCCTAGTTCCGAAATTGGAAAATGATCTGATTGCATAAAAAAATAACTTGCACAAAGTACTTTGAGAGATGCTATAAGGAAGAGTAATTTTCAGAATAAAAAATAATTGCAACACCTCCTCAAAGACTTTCTAGAGGCTCCCCCTATCAAGCAACCTTGCGATACACAAGATGATGATGAAGAAGAGATTTTTTGAGCCATAAGATGATGAAGAAGAAGAGAATGGGATTGAAATTGAAGAAGTTGATGATGTTGAGATCGGGTACTTAAAATAATCATCTGGGAAGATGAAAGTGAAGAGGATGATGCACCAAGTTTCTCTTGTGTAGTGTTCACCTGTTCTCAATCCCAAAAATAAAATTTCTTCTAATGCTGCTCCAAAGAAAGAAAGATGCATATTCTCTCATGGTGACTCTACATTATAAAATAATCAATAGAGGAACTTCACTTCTACCTTCTATGGACTTTGCTAAAGAAAATAAATCTCTTACGGTAGCCAAGAATACCTCGGCTCAAACAAGTAAGTCTCCCAAGCCTACCTCTGTTAAAGCTTCTTCTTCTAAGCCTTCTAATGCTACTTATAAAACAGTGAATGTTTCTAGCAAGACTTCTGAGGTATCTAATAAGTTCATTGTAGCTTCCAATCCTACCTCTGTTACCAAAGTATCCCCCAATTCCAAAGTAGTGTCTCCTCTGACTCCCTAAATATTCCACCACCTTGGAGACATCTAATTCTTCCTCTTTTGATATCATAGGCCATGTCAAATGGTCTAAGGTCCAAATTTTTGAGTCTGAATATTTTCAAACCCATCCAAAATAATTTGATAAACTAGTCTGGTTTATCAAAGGTAGTAACCAAATCCCAATACTTTCACACCCTCTTCTAAAGGGTTACTACCAACTCCTCCTTCCCCATAATCCTCAAACATTCTATCATTAAGTGCATCCAAGTCTGACAAGATTGAACCATTTTATCTTTCTATTCTCGTCGTTGGAGGCTACCAATTGAACAATTGTATCATAGAATCTGGTGCTTTTAATAATGTGATGCCAATTAAAGTAGATAATTCCCTTGGTCTCACCCTAACATGGGCTAAAGACTAGTGTTATTGCATGGAAACTAAAGAAGTCCCACTTGTGGGAAGAATAAAAGATGCCCAAGTTGCTTTAGTTGATTTTCTTGAAAATAAAGTCTTATTGACTATCTTAGTGGCAGACATTCTGACCTCATATGGGATGTTATTGAGTAGAAGCTTCTATAGATATTTGGGAGGAAAAATTCATATGGATTGGTCTTATGAAAATATTCTAGTCAAGGGCCAAATGAAAAAGTTGTTTCCAATGAAAAAAATGAAGTATACAGTGCAAAAATTGGAAGATCCTAGAGCTGATATTCTTTATCAAGAGAGTGGATATGGGAACTAATTTATGAATTCTAGAGGAGATGATGATGTTCCCCTTATCTCATAGGAATATGAAGATAAAATATGGACTATGGAGTTTGAAAGAAGTCATTGCAGTACATGCTTTAGGAGCCCGTGTGGTTCTGATTTCCCCATTAGGTGAGTTGTTTCCTTTTTCTTTTAAGCTCCAATTTGAGAATACCAACAATACTGTAGAATATGAATCTCTTCTCTTAGGAATTGAAACAACTATTTCCATGGGCATTAAGAAATTGAAATTGATCAGGGAGATACATAAGTAATCATGAAACAAATCCCGAAATCAATACCAAGTGAAGAACCCAACGACTCAGAAATTATAGGAACAGAGTGTGGGATTGCATTGAATCCTTTGATGATTTCTCTATAAAAGTTGTTCCCCATGAAGAAAATGAAAAATATTATTCTCTTGTTGTGTCATATTCTCTATTAATACCATACTCTTCCTTTGAAAAAGATAAATATTCTATTGAGATGATTTACATGGCCAAGTGTGCCTCATAATGCCAACCATTGGCAAGTGTTCAATGATGATAAACATATCCTCTCTTTCCTCAAACAACAAGATAATTTTAATAAAATTTTATTTGAAGAAAATAATTATTCATCCCATGAGTCAACTTCATAAGAAATCAAAGATGAAGTTGAAGAGGTTGATTCTGATGGAGTGCTCAGTTAAAAGAAAATAAGATTCTTAAGGGCCTAGTCTCACTTGAAGAGTTATTTGATAGAAATGATATATTTGTGAAAGATAAAGGTAAGGAATCTCCTAGAGCATTTCTGATTTTGAGAAGGTAAATATCAGAATGGAGAAGAAACCTCAGTTTGCGAACATAGGAAAGTGTTTCTCACCGAAGGAAAAGAGAAACTTTGTTTCATTATTGAAAAAGTATTAAGATGTGTTGGCATATTCATATGATGAGATGAAATATTTTAAACCAAAAGAGATACAACACTCTATACCTCTCAAGCCTGAAGAAAAACATAGAAACAAAGGTAATACAATCCCAAGATTTTTAGAAACAATCTGAGAGGAAGTTTTGAAAATGTTGAATGTAAGAATTATTTTCCCGATCCACCACTCCACGTGGGTGGCAAAAATTGTCCTTTTATAGAAGGAAAATGAAGAAATAAAGATTTGTGTGGACTTCTAGAATTTGAACCAAGCTTCTCTAAAGGATAATTATCCACTCCCGATGATGGATCAAATTCTACAAGTAGTCACTGGTTCAGAAATGTTCTCTATGCTGGATGAATTCTACGACTACGATAAAATTGAAGTTACCCAAGAAGATCAATATAAGACTAATTTCATAATTTTGTGGGGAACCTTCGCCTACATTTGGATTCTATTTGTTCTCATCAATTCTAGGGAAAATTTTCATAGAGAAATGGACTTGACTTTTAAGTATGTAAAGAAAAAATGTATTGTCATTTATCTTGATGATCTCATAGTCTTCTCTAAAGAAGAGGAGAGAACATTTGATACACCTTGAAAAAGTCTTGCTAAGGTGTCAAGAACATGGCATATCATTGAATCCAAAGAAGTAAATATTTGGAGTGACTGAAGGCAAGCTCCTTGGAAACATTGTGAATAAAGAAGGAACAAAGATTGGTATCTAAAAAGAGTGTAAGCCATTCCAAAACTCTCCTTTCCCATAAGAAATAAGGGAGTCCATTCCTTCTTTGGTAAGGTCAAATTTATCCTTTGCTTTATCCCATAATTTTCTGAGTTGAACAAGTATATTGCAAATATGATGAGGCCCTAAGAGATATTTAAGTGGAGTAAGGAGGGAAAATAATATTTTAAGAATATAAAGCAGGCCATAGCCAAAGCCCCAACCCTTGTATGTCCTGATTTCAATAAATATTTCATTGTGTATTGCTATGTATCTGAGCACACTATTTCAGTCATTTTAGTTTAGAAGAATGAATAATGGATAGAGTCCCCTATTTCCTTCATGAGTTTCCCATTAAAGAATCATGAGCTTAGATACTCTACCATGGATAAACATGTTTATGTTGTGGTTAAGGTGGTCAATGAATTTCACATTATACAGCCAAAACTCTCACACCATTGTGATGGTTCTGGGATTAGCTATTAAATCCATATTGACTCAATAAGACCTCAGAGCAAAAAGAGGTAATTAGGTATAAAAAATTAAAGAGTATGACCTTGAGATAAGGGTATATAATTTGGTTAGAGGTAATGGGTTATGGATGATAATGGTTGAAGATTAATTTGTTATGAGCCAAAATGAAAAAGAGTGTCAATGCTATGGAGGCGTAAGTAAGGACTTTCCTTAAGTTACTATTTTTAATTACTACCAATGAGTGGTACAATGATATTGTTTATTTCCTCGCTTATGGTGATTATCTAAAACACATGGATTACAAGCACCAGAGAACCCTCAAGCTCAAAGTAGCAAGGTATGTGATTTGGAACCATGTACTATACAAGAGATCCCTTGATGGATTCTTCCTAAGGTGTGTTGACAAAGAGCAATAAGAAAAGTTTACAAAGGCATATCATGATCAAGCTTGTGGTGTAAATTTATATGTCATGGTCACTACACACAAGATCCTTTGAGGGAGGTACTACCACCCTACTCTCTTTCAAGATGCTCAAAAATGGGTATCTAAGTGTGAGCCTTGCCAATAGTTTTTAGGAAGACCACAACTCACTGCACTCCCACTATGACCGGTGGTCATTGAAGAACCTTTCCAATAATGGGGTTTAGACTTCATCAGTGCTCTTGATCCTCATTCAAATGCAGGACATAATTTAATTCTCAGAGCAATGAATTACTTTGCTAAGTAGGTAAAGGCCATACCACTCAAGTAAGCCAATTTGGAGATGGTATGTAACTTCATCAAAGAAAATATTATTATCCATTTTGGCATTCCACAAAAGACAGTTGTTGATGATGACACATATTTATATTCTATGGAATTAACTAAGTTCTGCAATGGATACAAAATATCCTTAGCACATACATCCGAATATTAGCCTTAGGGAAATGGTCAAGTAGAATCTAGAAATAAAAAGCTTGTGACAATTGTGTGAAATATTGTAGATCAAAATAAGATAAATTAGCACAAGAAACCATATGATGCACTATGGGATGATTAGATCACTCCCAAAAAGGCTATTGGTATGTCTTCGTTTCAGTTCATGTATAGAATAAATGTAGAAGTTCAACACATTGTAGAGTTACCGGTATTACAACCGATCAAAGCAGTAAAAGATGGTGAGTTATAAGAATCACTTGAAAATGAATTTTTTACTTGGAAAAGTTATATGAAGATAGGATGTTGGAGGTTTGTCGGCTAAGATACCATTAAGTTGTAAGTAAAGAAAATCTTTGATAAGAAAGTGAAGAAGAGATATTTTTTAGATTGGTGATCTTGTCCTACTATGGGATAAGAGGTGAGAACTAAAAGGAATTCATAGAAAGTTTGATTTAATGTAGCTTGGCCCATTTCATATATGGGACATATGTGGAGAGAACGATTTCCAATTATCTTATCTATATGGCGATCACTTGGAGTTTCCTCGCAGTGGACAATATCTGAAACTATACAAACAGTGAAAGTGGGTTATCCCCCAAGTGTACCATAGGTGAATATAGGTTTGTGTGTTTACCTTTCTGTCGTGTGTTTCAGGGTTCATTTTAAGACACTTATAGAAAATTGGAGGTGGAAAATATGTGGTGAATATCCCAGGAACCGATTTCAGTGAAAGGTGAATTTGATAGTTTTCCAGAACTAAATTTTTACTAGTTTTTTTGAGATAGAGAAACTACAGATGTTTAGAAACTTACGCCTCATTGAAATGTGTCAACAAGAGCTCATTGACATCGTGTTGACACAAGTTAACAAGGGCCATTGACGCACGTCAACAACAGCCATTGACCTGCGTCAACGCCCCTTGTTGATGTGCGTCAATGGCCCTTGTTGATACACGCCAATGACTCCTCTTCACATGCATCAACAAGGGCTATTGACGTGTGTCAATGCCCCTTGTTAACGTGTGTCAAAGGCACTTATTGACGGGCATCAAAATTAGTCTAAGGACAATAATCTGGTAGCAGTTACAAATGCCAAGAGAGATAGAGCGGTCGTAAGTATTATAAATTTCAAACAATATTTTTTGTTAATTTAAAGTTTTCTTATTTTAGTAATATGTTGAATTGACATTACTTTTTTTGTGTAGTTGAAATATGAAAATTTGAAGAGTCAAGTAAAGGTTTTCTAGGTTCACTTGGAAACAACGAAGAACAGTTTATCCGCAGTGAAGAATTTGAAGGAAAATATTGTTTTGGTGAACAAACAAAATAATACACTGAAGCGGATAATTAAAGAGCATGGATTTGACCCTAAAATATTATTCAAAGTTAAGGCAGCAACTGATCCAAATTTTTTTTCCCATGGAGATGTGAAAAATCAAGAAGAAAGAATTTTTAAAAATCTGGATAGTGTTGCGGAAGATCTCATAAGTTCTGGGGTTATTTCTGCCGTTGGGGAAAGGGGAAAGGAGCATAGGAGTTGAAATGGATACAAAAAAATAGGGTTGAAATTTTTTATTATTGAGTGTGGAAACTTGAAATATTGAATTTTATTATCTGGATTTGATAGCCTTTGAAAATTTGAAATATTATATTGTTAGGAAATAAGAGATAAAATATGCGGAATAATCCCTCACAGAATCGCAATAGTAGAAACTAATATGCAGAAATTATTATAGATCTGAAATAAAATTGCAGAATAAAATAACACAACACAAAGAGACAGTATTTAACGTGGTTCACCCAATTTGGGCTACATCCACCAAGAATCACTTGCTCAGATTTTATTACAAGCCACCACTCTCTCAATACAATACCCAGATCCGTTTGGAGCTATGCTCAACAAACTCTACAGAATTCACAGCCGAATTCAAAGTACATCTGCAATGTTCTTCATACTTTCTATCATATGCATAAAACCATATAAATAGACAACTGCTTAAGCAGTTTTACAAAACTGTGGGTATCAAAACCATGGGAAAAACCTGTCCCATAAACCTATGGGTCAAAAACTCGCCCATATGAGAAAAGCACGTTTCCCCATATTTCAGGTGCAATTTTTCGAGGCCAAAAATAAAATTTACGCCTAAATTTTTTTTGTCGGGGGCTGCGCCCCCGGACCCCCACTCGGGGCCCGGCCCGACAAGGATACAAGAAAAGTGTACAATACTCTTAGTGTACAGTTTTCAACACTTTCACACATGAAAACATGCTCCACAACCTAACATATGTAATCTTTAATTTTATAACTTCCTATATATTATGTATAGAATTTCTAGATTGTATATGGAGTTTATGTTTTTTAGTTTACTTGTAATGATGATTGCATTAGATAGGGATGAGATGTATGTTTCTTGTTTACTTGGATTATCATGAATTGTATATGGACGTAGATTTAGCTTCAAGCATGATAATTCTTATTCTCTAGACATTTAAACTTGTTTTAAGACAATTCTTCTTCTCTATACTTGTAATGATATGATCATGATGACATTAGAATGGATATAGATGATGATGAATGATGATAATGGATTATTTTTTTTAAAAATGGAATGTGTTAGGACAGAGACATTTCTTTAAATTTAAAATAGATAAATAATTGTTTTAATAATAATTGTAGTGTCAAGATTACGATAATGATATGATGATGATATGATATATATGGATGATGATGAATTTTATGTGGACATAGATTTAGCTTCTAGTACAATCATGGATTACGAATTGTATAATGGATCATGGATTATGAATTGTATAATATGGAAAAATATTCCTCTGTAAAATTTGATTGTGTCATTTTATCCCACAAAGTTTAAAAAATATACCAAAGCATTTTGCAAATATAAAAAATAAATTAAACATAATTGTAAGAAATCAAGAAAGATGATATGATAAGGTTCAACTTACCTCTAGTGTTTTAGATGGCTGTGAAATCATCACTGGTAATGTGCTAGATCTTTGTTTTAAGAAAACTCAACACGAGAAATGGATTAGTAGATAGATGGGTGAGTTGCCTGACATTGTCAGTCTCGAGAAGTACTAGCTTCCTCAGATGGATGTCAACCCACGTTTTCAAAAAAAATTAAAAAATTGTATATAAATAAATGTAAATATATATACATGTAACATCTTTAATGATAACAAGAGCTGAAATTTTTTTAAAGTGATAAACAATAATATTAAGGTGAAGAAGATACCTATTTAAAGTTGAAACAATCCATTATCAATAGCTTCTTCAAACTTGATGTTATCTTTTGTAGAGTGTGACGATGCACCAATTCCACTCTCAATGTTGGGAACAATTGTACTTGTAGCTGTATTATTCACACCTCTTCTTTCGCAAAAGGAATTCCAATGCACAATTGCTCTATCAAAAGGAAAGGTTTCCATGGAGTATCGAGATACATAACACCTCATGTAACTTTCAAGATTTTTATCCAACCTGTTTCTTAGTTTTGATTTTATAAATGATAATGCACTGAAAACCCTTTCGTCCTCCACAGACCCCAAAATCATTGTTTGGCATAACTCATATAATATGAAATATTCACTGATATCTTCTTATAAGATAGAAATTCGATAGATTCCTCACCACAACCTTGTAATAGCACCACTTTCAGAAGGTTCGTCTAAATTTTTATATTGGTTCCTCATTGTTGTTGCAAAATTTGTTGATTGAAATTTTAATAAATCAGCATTCAGTATACCTTTGATTTCCATACCCTTGAAATCTAAAGTCTTTGCGAAATGTTCCATTATTGTACCCATGGATTTATGGAAATGCTTTCTTACAAAGTTAGCATGACCACCTTCAGTATTCTAAAAATTAGGATTCATCAAACCCATGGCTTCAAGAATTTTATCTTTTGAGAAACGTTCTCTAATTTCTAATGATAAGGATTCTGAATTTTTTTAAGCTTTCTTCTTGTTTCAACTATAATAGATTCAAAGAGATTACGTGTCATGGGAACATATTCTCGTTCCGAACCTATAATATCTTGATGTTTTTACAAAATGTGCAGTGGTATGTCCCTCCCATTAACAGTGATGCAGAGGTGATCGTGGATATTAAATCTCAAATAGTTACTAGGATTTTTAAGATCTAATAAAGCTTTCCAATTCTGAAAAACAGGTGTATCAAAAATATCTTGGGAACAATACAAGATATCAAGACTTTGACATACCATTTTTCTCATCTATATAAAATCCACAATATAGATTAATCTCCCCTGTGCATGCTTCATCAGTGTATTGATCTCTTGTAGCATTGTAAGAATACCAACCAATGTAAGTAATGTCTCCAAATTAGTTAAACGGAATAACAAGTCCCTCACCCTATCAACTTCATGATGATATTTGTGCATGAAACCAACCAACGAAGGATACTCCTCATGAAATCTACATGCAAATTCATATAAAGAGATCCATCTAGTCTCAACATCTTTCAGAAGTTTTTTGCCATCTGTAATTCCAATTGCAAATTTTTGGAACTCAAGAAATCACTTTGGGCTACTTTCCATATAGGCATGAAGTTCTCTTATAAGGTCTTCTAATTTAGCAACATTTTTGTGGTTGCTTACCATTTTATACGCTAAATTCATTTTGTGAGCCATACAGTGAATTGGTAGCATATATGGGGCCACTGTTATTTGTAATCTAACACACAACCTTGTTCAGTGACCCTACATGACAGATGCACCATCTGCTCCGACGCATACCAACTTCATTGCAATTTAATAATCAGTCATTCTAACAATATCTTTCAAATGAGAAACAACTATTTTATGTAGGTTTTCAGCATTACAATTTTCAACCATTTTCATAACACCCAACAGATGAGGTGTCCTTATATGATTTTCTAAAGTATAGATGTGGACACATAACCATGTAGTGTTGTAGATTTATGTCACTTCATCAATTGAAAGAAAGATAAACTTTGATTTTTTTACATTCTCTTTCAAATCTTCCTTCTCTATCATCGAAAGGCATTTTTCCATTTCCCATCCACTACTTTCATACCAATGAGACTGAGGTATGTTCAACATTCCATTATATTGATACAAAACTTTGAAATTAAGGAAATCCAAAATCAGTCTTCTTTTATTTAGTATGTGAAATAAAGCAGATAATTGTATGAGTTTTTCATGTAGATTTGTTTGATTCATCTTACCAATTTGCGATGTGATCGTTCCTCCCTTTTCCACAAGATATCTACATTTTTTCTGCTTTGCCTCATAATCTTCTATGTAGCTAACATGTATGCATTCTTTTTCAGTTTTCCACCTGTGTATTTTTATTTTCTAGCCATCCGCCTCTGTTATAGTCAAATATTATTTTCCACAATGTTTTTCTATAGTGTCCAGCTTCATTTGCATTTTTTGTTGCTTTCCCAATTTCCACATACATATTATACATGTACATTCAGATGGGATCTCTTCAGAATTAAATGATTGTACATGTTCGATAAATAGAAATTTAGCTTCCTAATAAAAATTGTATGACCTGCCAATGGTCCACATATTCTTGTTTGTTTTCAATGTTTTACTTTTATGAGTAGAATTTTGAGCAATATCACAATCACTTGATTTCCTCTTTTGTGAACCAGAATTTGAATTTGATTTTTGTGTTCCATTTTGCTAAGTATTTGTATGTGTGATATCTTGATGCACTTATGGTTGCACCCCAATAGGAATAATATCTTCAAGATCTGGCATATTATCGTAGGTGTCATTTGTTTGATATTGTGCAGAAAGCATGTCCACCTCAATAATACCTTCCACATAGTCAGTATTTTGATTCTTTCTGGTGGCAGCTATATGGTTGTTAGTAGTTTTAATATTTGTATCAGAAGAGTTTCCAAAATACTTGAATATCAAATTCTGAGATTTCATAGTTACTGTTAGGGTCTTCACATTCTTAGGACTATCACCTTCCATTATTCTGAATAGATTCCTGTGTCAGCAAAAGAACCAAGTAACGACTCAGTGAGTCAGAGTCAAAATTAATGTCACACGTCAACCATGGTAATCCCTGTCACATGTCAACAAGGCATCAAATGTCTCTGTCATGCGTCACCAAGGCATCAATTGGCTCTGTCACGTGTCAACTTTGTCCCCGTCGAGCGTCAACTGCTTACGCCCTTTTCGCGCACTAACTCTCTCTGTCGCGTGTCAACAAGGCATCATTGTCTCTATAGCACATCAACTTTATTCCTCTCACATGTCAACTATTTACCCCCTTTTTGCACATTTGCAATATCTCCTTGTCACACATCTGTAATACATCTTTGTCACGCGTCAACAACTAACCCTAACAGGCTAATAGCAATCTCTAGTGCTTAAGAGTATGCAAGTTCAAACTTCACGGTATTGGTAATTTGGTAAGCTACTTGTGGTAGTACCGTAGTATACTACTTAGCAAATCACCTAGGTTTTTATAGGAGATGTTTTCACATGAAGGCGAAGTTGACCTCCAAAAAAATATACTGTAAATTTTAGGCGAACAGGACACCGACTTGCTCTAAAAAAATGACCTTTTCAAATTTTCCTAAAATGAAATTTTTTCCATATTACAAATATTCGCCACTAAAATTATCCCTGGTGTGTTTCTCTTTCTATCATGTGTTTATTTTTGTAATGTTTTGTGTTCAGTAAAGAGGTTTATTTGTATCCATCCTTGTTGTGCAATAACTCTATAGCCCAATGGATAAGGCACCAACCCTCTTAGTGTCTTGAGATTATGTGGTTCTTACTTGATTTGTTATCACTTTGTTTAAACCAAAGAAAGTCCATAAGTTAGAGTCAATTGCTGTCATGTTATATGTCTAGAAAAAATAATTTTTTTGTCATGAAAACTAAGTCCACACTAAAAAATCTTTAAACCAGGTAATGTAAACCTACACTCTGGCCAATTGCTTACTATGTACACCCCATCATGGAAGAGAGGACTGTGCTAACTAGATTTTTGAAGTATGTTTCATGTGTAGGTAATTTTTTGGGAAGCAATTCATGGATTCATTTTGATCCACTTTGAAAGAACTACTTTTAGAGGCCCAAAAATCCCTATTTTTCAGGACATTCACACCTAATGAACACCCTCTAGGGATGAAACAAAAATCTAGATAATACATCAAAGTAGTGTGTGACAGAGTTATGATACCATCAGATGTAGTTTAGGAAGGTTCTGCAAGGCAAATCGGGTTTAGGAATAAGTTATGCAACACCGAGCTACTTATAACACAGTGTAGGGAAATGAAAGTAGTTAAAAAGATAGTGAGAACGTTTTGGATGTTGTAGGAACCTCGAGATATTTTTTGAAGTGACCAGATACTTGTTAGAAATATAATAAGGCTTACTTCACATTACAAAAGGTTTTGGGAGATTCTACCATTCAGATTTTGAGATATTGGCTTGATAGTGCAGATGAAGATCCTCGATCTCGATGGAGATTCAAATGACAATTTCAGGAATTATATGGGCTTTTGAGACCTGATTCAAATACCAAGATTACCAATGCAATTCCATCTTCACTTAAAATATGTTGGTTATCATTTTCATTATCATACTTTTTGGTGGCAGTCCCTTTCACTGACACACAAGCTTAAGAAGAATAAAAAGGGGATAAATTTCAAATTTCAGGCATAACTAAATCTTGAAACTTGTGGGAATGATCTCATAAGACCTTTCTGAGTCAAAATTATATAATTTTTACTAAGGTAACTCTCAGGGAATCTCCTGGGGTAAATAATCACTCTTCGATGTCTATTTTTGGCAGTTGTTGGTGAAGGAGGGGTTTCTAAAAGCATCCATGGTGCATTTTTGCACCTTGGATGCACTTTTGGAACTTTTCACTTGGTGAAAATGTTAATGGGGTGAAAAAACATGTGCTACCAAGTTGAGGAGAGCATGGTTTGAATTTTTCATCACTTAAGTGGTTTGTTTTATGGTTAGGTGAGTTTTATGCACTCAAGGGTAATTTTGAACCCCTCTCCATGATCAACATGACCCATGGAGTGATTACAAAACCCTGTTGCACCTTTTTACCTGGTGAAAAAGTGCATGAGGTGAAAAAAATTGCACCATCAAGGGATATGATTTATTTTGTCACTTAAGTGACAACCTTGTGTGTTAGGAGAGTATTATGCACTCACACCTTCCATCCACCCCATCTCCATGATAAAGCATACCCATGGTGCACGTTTACACACATGCTGCACATTTTCACCTAGCATAAAAGTACATTAGGTGAAAAAAATTTCACCACCATGGAAGCACACCCTCTTTTGTCACTTACCCACTTAGTTTGCTTCCTAGGAGTTGTTTTCTACTCACCACATTCATCAAGTTTGTCGCCCTCCTCATGTTGTATACCCCTCATGGCACATTTTATCCATGATGTTATACCTTTAAACCTCATGTAACCTTACTAAATGTGGCAAGGGACATGAGAAACCATAATTTTGTTAACTTTTTATTAAGAATCTGGATTTATAGTATTATTATTTCTGGTTTTATAATTGTTGAAATTGGATTCCTAAATTGCCATTATTGGTTTTTATCTAATGTGATATCGGATTCCAATATGTTTATTATTGATTTTTAAGTAGTATAATATTGGATTCCAATATTTACACTATTCCATACAAGTATGTTCCTAATTCTATATTGAGTTTATGAGAGTGGGAATATGCCCATTCTCAACACACTCATAGTATAACTATTTTCCTAATTCTTTTTATGTGTATCTATTTTATCTCAATTATTTTTCTATGAATCCTATATTATGATGGCATTTTGATCCCTTTTGAAAATTAAAACAATGTGATATGGGTACATGTTGTATGAAATAAGAATCAAATATTGTAGTCTATGAGAATGGACATATGCCCATTCTCATCACACTCATGGTACAAGTATGCTCCTAATTATTTTTATGTGTATGAAACTTTATATCAATTATTCTTCTATAATTCATATATGAGGGATTTTGACCTCTTTTGAAAATTTATATCTTGGTAAACAGTAGGTTAAGTCATGGTACATTTCCATACACTCTTGTTGAGAGCATTAAATAATATATCTTGGCACTCTAAATACTATAGTTTTGCATTCAAGAATTAGGGGATTCTAGGCATATAATTTAGTATCTAGACTTCAGAAAGGTTTGCATTTTATAAAGTTATTAGAACAATTAAAAAATAATTTATCTAGACATTATGCACATAGCTTTAGGAAAAGACCATATAATTTGGTGGTTATAAAATGCATAAATCAAGACTAATTCCTAGAAAAATCCATAAGCATTAATATTTTGAAATGAATTCCTTGTAAATCACATCCCATTCCCTTTAAATCACAAGATCCAGCTCCCTGTAAACTTACTTAGAGCATAATTAAGGATTTTTTTTCAAATTAAATTAATTACATGGTGGAAATTATATTATTAATAATACATTAATAAGATTCAAGAGTTCCATAAGCAGTTACACAATGTTTTATAGAATTATATTATGAAAAAATCTTCCAAAGTAATATAATACTCAGTATTTCATTTAATTATCAAATAATAGTACAACTGTAAAGTTTTTAGGACCAAGGTTTAGAATATATTTAAAAAAAAAATCCCACATCCTAGGCCAAGATGATTTCACATACAAATTTATGATCTTAAATAGTTTCTCCAAGTCAACATTCCTTATCATGTTCAAGTAGTTCAAGGTATGATTTAATGGCCATGTGTCCTTTATCAGGTATCTTTATGTATCTACTTTTCCATTTTTTGTTTGGTGTCCATGCCTAGATGATGTTATCCACATCGATATCTACTTTAGGTTCGATTTAAGATGGTCCATGTTTTATTTGGCTTTAAACAATATCGATACAATGTTGTACCTTCTCCTCTCCATGCATGTTTCCAATATTGAACTCTTAGCTTTTTATTTACATCATTTCCTTCCTGTTGAAGGAAAATATCCCCATCTACTCTCCCCATCCATATCTTTTCATTATCATTTCCTGGTCATATAAGTAGCATTTGTCCCTTGAACACATCCTTCAATGGATTGAATTCTTGGTTAGATATTCCACAAATAGGCCCAACGTAAATATCATTATTACTTGGGATATGTTGATTAATGTAGTCTTCTTTGTGAATATGTGTGGCTCCTGTTATTTGGTCATATATGTCTTTCTCTTGTACTATTTTTGGCCAAAAAAAACATCTGACCTCATACTACAATTTACAAATGGTCTATCCAAAACACGTAAAACATTTTCCCAATATGCGATCTTCGGAAGCCAATAGTCACTACCTTCTCATGTTGCAATTTTCCCCCAATGCTCAATATATGATTTTATTCCCTTTTTTAGATCTTCCATTTCTTTGAGTTCTTTGAAAGGTGCCAAAGGAGGTTGCCCTTTCAGATAATACTTGGTTCACCATTATCCTTTGTATGCCATATATGGATAGAATGAGACCATTGTAGATCCTTTATTGTTGCTTTGTACTCCATCACTAGTATGCCATCCACAACATGGAATCTGAACACCTTAGGTTTGTTGATACCCACTATCTTATGGTTTCCATCCAATAATAATGCCTCCACAAGAAGTTGGCTCCTTAATAAGATAAAGTGAATGTACTTGACCCTTCTTGGCATGTGATATGAAAATGTTTCTACTTTATGTAACGATATAATATTCCAAAAGTCCCATCTATATCCTCATGAGTGTGTCCCACTAGAAGGAAGCTTAGATACATAATGTTGAATACCTTTTTTGTATCAACAGTGATGCAAATGAAAATAAGGTATGATTCTTGTTATCACTTGAAGCATTATCCAATTGCAAGTAGAGGATCAATGGTTTCTTTACGAAAGAAGTATTCACGTTAGCAACACTAACTGATTTTGAATGGTCAAATATTTCCTTGTACCTTTTACATTTTTCATGCACATCATTTTGTAATAATGCATCATGCAATGGCTGTTTGGATGATCCAAATGATACAATAAATCTCCATACTCATCAATTACAAGTTCTTAAAGCTTCATGAGACACAAAGCTAATGATTTGACTATATAGTTTTCTCCACATTCTACAAATGGCAGGCCAAAATGGCCAAAACCCCCTATCTTGTGTCCATGTGTGAGCATACCAGTCAAAGTAACTAGTAGGTTCATAACATTACTTATTGAATTTGCTTTTTTACCCATCCTTGGTATGGAAGTTTTCATTTTATCCATTTTATCATGCACAATGCTAAAGAATCCATGAGGTTGTTCTTCTGACTACAATATGTGGGAATAATAAGTTACACGACAACTTTGAATATATTCATTGTGTCATGTTTATTCCTCCTTAATATTTGTGAGTGCTTTTGGGCATGTGGTGGCTCTACGTTTGTTGTAAAAATCTATGCACTCATCACACTTGGAAAAGAAATTATTTTTTACAATGGAAACATGTAAAAAATTTTTGTTCATTATGTTGTTGAAGCTTGACTGTGACACCTGAGGAAGTTTCAAGAATTTAAGCTCCTCATTGCACTTTTTTTGTAGTATATTTTGGGTATAGAATGAAGGAAGAAACCTTTAGGGAAATTTTACTCCATCATATCCTATAGACTGAGTCAGATGTGGAGATATATCTAAATTTATCTCAACAATTATTGATATGCAGGAAATTGTTACGGCAATGTTTGACCTTTGTTTCTCTTTTCTAGTGTTTCCATTCATATGCAAGCCTAGTTTTCCTTATCCATTAAGATTTATGTTTATAGAAGGAACTCCTTGGGTACCCATAAACTTTGTGCCATGCATTTTGACAAACATCCATCCCATCAAATTTCATTTTATGTACCTCCATAGATTTCTTACCAACATTGAAGATGACATTTGTTGTTAATGCATCAAACACAAAAAAAATTCTGTCAATTTCATTCAAGGATCTAGTTGTGTGCCAAATATTTTGAATTCTAACTAAAGCAAGAGGTAATTTTTGGAGACAATTTGATTTTCAAAAACTAAACTCTACATTTTCCACTTCTTCTAAAAATATTGACCATTTTCTATCCTCATCAGAATTTTGACTTGATGGATTGGCTTGAGGGGTATCCAGCTTCTGACGTTTTGTAGCATTATAAGATCTTTTTATCACTCTGTTGGATTGATTGTGATTAGTGGCATCATATGAAATTGGATAAAAAAATTTAGGTTTTCACTCTTCTAATGCATCCCACATGATGACCTCAACCTCTTTTGGGACTTCTTTAAATCTAATATCCATCTGAGAACCGTTTATGTCATCCAATTTCCTAGCAGACCATTGTATGAGAGATCCTTCAAATAGGGAGCATCCTTTGCAATGAGGGTTGAATACTCTATCAATATGCACACCAAAGCTATTGGCATCCAATCTATTAAAATGTATCATGTCTCCTTCAACTACGTTGGTAATTGTTCCCTCTGTAAAAAATTTGCACTCAATCGAGCAGTAATGGATTAATTTTGTAACAACTCCCTTGAACTTCAAATTGTGTTGATCACTGTGTATAAGGTGCATACCATCTAGTTGAGAACTCCCTTACTTAATCATAAGGGAACTTCTTGTTTCATTAAAAATCAAATGTTTTATTGGCCAAACTATTGATTTATTAGGTTGTAGCAAGTCTGAGAAATCAAGAACACATATTTACCACATTTTCTATCCATACACCAAAATTCAAAGGACCTAACCTCTCTCCATCAATTTTATGATCTTCTAGCACATGAGTTATAAAACCCATGGCTATGTCATCATCTCTGCTACAAGATTTGTGTTTGAGAATGACATTGTCTGTGACAAAATCTCTTCTATCTTTAGGACCTATATTGATGGTGCTTTCAGTGTCATCACTACAATCTCTATCACTCTCTGCATTGTAATCCTCTAAACCACTAAAAATGTTTTCACTACCCAAATTGGGGGAATAGATGAATTTGCATGCTTTGACAATTCACTCTCTTCCCAAGCAATATAGTATCCTTTATTCCCAACATCTGCCAAGGTTTCAAATTCATCAACTGAGAAAGGAAATTTTACTCTTCCATCCAATACTATGTTAACACTGACAACAACAAATCCTCTTCCCACATCTTTGCAATGTAGTTTCTTCCTACTTGGATATACTCTTCCCTATGTAACTTTGGTTTCCTTTTGAAAACAATTTCACATGATCATCCTCTACAAATGCAAAAGACTGTGTTGTTGTAACAACATAAAATATACAAAGTTTGTGAGATGATGAAAAATCTCTTAAACCATTGCATAAAATAAATTAAAAATTATCATGTATGTACAACCATAAGTATATTGAATACACATAGCACATGAGCTGCGAACTTCTATAATTCAGTAAGGTTTGGAAATACTTCAAAATTATACATAATATAATTAAAATTGACATGAATATATTTATAACATGATTTCCAAACTAAGATTGAACTTGACTCAGTTGAATTTAAATGATGAGAAATAAATAGAGGTTACATTTCCATTTGCTAACCACTTCATCCAAATAGAGGTTAAATAGATGAGGTTGAATTTAAATGATGAGAAATAAATAAATAGAGGTTAAATAGAAGTTAATTAGAAACTTGATTGCTAACTGCTTCATCCAAATATCTTCATCATATTAACATATCATATATTACTTTTACAATAATTCCTCATACTTCCCATATTCCCTGACTATGAGAATGGGCATCTGTCCATTTTAACATTCTCATAAAAGGATCTAATTGTTATTCATTCTTTATGTTTTGCGTAGGAGATTTTTTCTTTCTTTCTATATTGAGTTTATGAGAATGGGCATATGCCCATTCTCATCACAATGATAAAAATATTTGTTTGTATGAGAAATGGCATATGCCCATTCTCATCACAATAATAAAATTCTTTGTTTGTATGAGAATGGGCATATGCCTATTCTAACCATTCTAACTCATTGAAGCAATATTGAACTTAATCATTTTAATATCACTATAAAGGATGTGAGAATGGGCAACTGTCCATTCTAAAAAAATTAAATATTACCTCTATTTTTCTTCTATGATTCTTATATGAGAATGGGCATATGCCCATTAAATACAAGATAAAAATGTTTGTTTGTATGAGAATGGACATATGCCCATTCTTTCTATGTGTATTTGCCTCAATAATAATAATTTTTTTTTCAAAAGGTAATAAAAATATAATTTACTCTAAATGTTCTTCCAAGGTACTATCTCATTATTTAGAACATCTAATATTAACCTCTGATGTGAGTACTATAAGTTATATCTTGAAATTTTTTTATCATTTTCACAACCATATTATAGTATCAATGATTTAACACAAACACATCTGGTAGATGTAATTTTTTATAAGTACATTCAAGATATTTATAATGAAACTTGATAAATACATTCAAATGATGATCAATATCAAAGATATATATTAAAAAATACAACTCAAGGTTAAATGTGATGAAAAATCCAAATAAGAAAAAAACTTAAATATCATGAAATATGGTATTAGTACCAAATAATAGGATTGTCCTTTGTAATCAATGAGGAAATAATAATATATGTTTTGGATCGATCCACCCCATCCCCTCTTTCTATTTAAGTCGCCATTCCCATCTAGAGTTCAGGGAGTGGTTGAAGCAAGTAAATGATTCAACATTTGAGTGATTTTGTGAAATCCATGCATCATATATAGTTTCCCTAAGTATCCCCTCTCCATCTTGCTCGTATTTATTATTGAAAACAATGAGACACTAATGAATGGAGAAGGTGCATAACGTAATAAAAATTTAAATATATTCATAAATCTTATTTCCAATCATAATAGAAAAGTAAATAATAATATTCATGTCATATATGACATGTCATTAATAAACTAATACTATTAAAATTTGAAATTAAACATTGTGTATATTGCCTCACAATTTTACTAATTATCCATGCATGCATCTCTCCCTCTCTCTAGTATAAATTAGTATCAATTAATTTTAAATGCAAAAAATAACCTAAAACATGGCTATGATAATGTTTAAAATTTATATTTTATTTTAAATGCAAATAACCTAAATCATGACTATGATAAAGTTTAAAATTTATATTTTATTTTATATGCAATAAACCTAAAACATGGCTATGATTTTTTTGAATATTTAAATTTTATTTTAAGTGCAATTATTAAACCTAAAACATGGCTACGATATTGTTTAATATTTATATTTATTTTTTACCATGGCATAGTGAGACCATTAATTTGTAAATAAATTTTTTTCCACCGTTTATTTATTAATTGAAGGTACTTGTTTGTCAAACACGTCTTCGACCTACCTGTTGGAGGGAAATTGGTGAAATTAATGGCAATTAATTCATGCCACTCCGTGGCACTGTAGAGATATTGACGACGGTTATTGTTTTCAATGATGGGAGAGGTCTTGGGAATTACAAGGTTCAATGTGGGTCGGTGAAGCTATCTCTTTCTTGTTCATCCTTTCCACTTTCTTTTTCATCCAGTTTCCACTTTTTTGTTCATCCTTCCACTTTGGGCTGCCTGTATTTTGTTAGACCATTTTTTCTGTGAAGTGGAAGATTTGAAGAATATTTCTGAGATATTTTTTGTTCTCTCCACTAAATTTTTGTTGACCCTTTCCACTTTGGGCTCCCTCTGTTTCTTAAGACCATTTCGGCTTGTGACGCACAAGATTTGAAGAAAATTTCAGGCATGAATTATTCTAACTCTTCTCTATTGAATTATTATGAGATGAAGAATATCATTTGGTTTTCTTTCCCTTATATTTTGTTCTGGGTTTAAAGATAATGTCATATTTTTGATCTTCTATATTTTTTGATCTGGGTATTAAGAATATCACTTCAATGTTTTGTAAGACATGCGTAGTTGTTAACCTAATCATAGTTGCTAATACGGGGAGTTATCTGTTATGATTTTAGCAAAGTACAGAGTGGTCTTACCACCTAGGAGGCATTGCTTATTTGCCAAGTTGTGTGGGTGAGTTCCACAGGCCGAGAATGACTCATTATTAGAAGAAGAATTTACTTTTTTATAGTGAAGAAAGTTTTTACTTCTTTTTTAAATTGAAGATAAGTTTCAGAGATACTTCTAACTCTTCTCTGTTGTATTCCAAGTTTTTGGGTATAAAGATAAATTATAATATTCATATTTTAGATCTTTTGTAGAAGATATGGGTTTTAAGAGTATCTGAACTTCAATCTTTTGTAAGACTTGCATAGTTGTTATCCTCCATAGTTATAAAAGGATGCATCTAAATATGACCATTTCTTGCATGTTTCAAAGTCTCAACAAGATCATTCCCTTGCAAAAAATGTATATGATTCTAAGAAATCCACTTCCAATCCTTCATGCTAAGAAGGGGAGTTAACTGTTTTGTTATTACCAAAGTACAGTGTGGGGTTACCACCTAGGCAATGTTACTTATTTTCTGAGCTGGGTGTAAGATGATCCTAGCTGACCAACCGAGATGGGTGGGCTAGCTGACCAGCGAGTCAAGCTTGAGTGGGGAGAGCTGACCACCAAGCTCAGTGGGTGAGTTGACCACCAAGCTCGGTGGATGAGTTGACCCTCTGAGCTCGGCAAATGAGCTGACATTGAGCTCAGTATGGAGTGAGTTGAGCAGTTGAGCTGACGGTTGAGTCAAGTTAGTTCAAGCTGGCCATCGAGTTGGTCTAGCTTCAGAGCTAGCTAGTCGATATGGGCAGGTGAGCTGACCTACCGAGCTAAGTGGGTGAGGTTGACTGATCAAGTTGGGGGTGAGCTGACTTCCTGAGCTGGGCTGGTGGGCTGACCTACTGAGATGGGTGGGTGAGTTTGAGTTGACCTGCCAGTTGACCTACTGAGATGGGTGAGCTCACCTGCCGAGCTAAGAAATATTGAACTTAATCATTGTCATATAGGAATTAAAATGATTAAGTTTAATGTTGTATCTAATGAGAAAAATCCCGTTCTCATAATTGGAATCATAAAATAAGAACAAAGATAAAATCTAACTTGTTTTATAATGGACATTTTCCCATTCTCACAGCCTTCATAGAGTTATTGAAAATAATAACTTCAATATTTCTTGTATTTCAATTATTATAATTGGCATACACCCATTCTCATACAATTTTTTTTTATCTTCCATTGAATGGTTAGGTATCCATTCCTATAGAGGTATTAAAATGTTTAAGTTCAATATTTCTTGTATTAGAATGTTTAGAAGGAGCTTATGCCCATTTACATACAAACAACATTTATTTCTTGTATTGAATGCATATTCCCATTCATGTCATATATATGAATCATATATGAAGGATATAGATAAAATTTAGTTTATTTTAGAATGGGAAGTTGCCCATTATCATATAGGAATCATATAAGAAAAATAGATCAAATTTACTTTGTTTTTGAATGGGCAGTTCCCCATAATCACAACCTTCATAGGTATTAAAATGATTATGTTCAATCTTGTATCGAATGAACAACTGCCCAATCCCATATAGGAATCATAAAATAAGAATATAGATAAAATCTAATTCATTTTAAAATGGAAAGTTTCCCATTCTCACATCCTTCATATAGTTTTAAATTGATTAAGTTAAGTATTTCTTGTATTAGATTGACCATTCCTTTTCACTCTTATATCCTATTACTTTTCCCATTAGTAATGATCAAGTTCAATATTTCTTGTATTGCAATGATTAGAATGGGCATATGGCCATTCTCATACAAACAAACATTTTTATCTTGAATGGGCAGATGTTAGTCTCTTATAGGAATCATAGAAGAAGAAGATAAAATTTAATTTGTTTTAGAATGGGAAATTTCCTATTCTCATATTTGAATCATATATTAAGAAAAATAGAGAAAAATTACTTTATTTTAGAATGGGTAGCTCTTCACTATATCACAGTCTTCATAGTTATTAAATTAATTAATAAGTTCAATCATGTATTGAACAAGAAAATGTGAGTTCTCATATAGGATTCATAAAAGAAGAATAGAGATAGAATTGAATTATATTTAGAATGGCCAGTTGCCCATTCTCACAGCCTTCAAAGAGTTATTAAAATGATTAAGTTCACTATTGCTTGTATTAAAATAAAAATAATGGGAGAATGCCATGGAAACATCCTTTAACTGATTTCCTATAATCATGTCTACAGGGAAAGGAACAAGGCCACAGTTTACCTTGCAAACAGAGGTTCAAGAGGTTGAACTTTCTGTGTCATTGTAATGATTATTAATGATTGAAAATCATTCTCTATCAGTATTGGATATAAAGGAAGAGTAAGAAGTAATGAGGAGACATGTGAGAGGTTGGATGATATAACTTACATTGGTTTTAGAAAGAACATTTGGTTTAGAGGAGGGCTTGATAAAGTACGATCATTGGTTTTAGAACGGACAAGAAGGTTTTGAACTGGGTTGGTTTTATTTCCATTTTAATAGAGAAACAAAAACTATGGGTGGTGATCTAGGTTCATCTAGAACCTGATTCAACCAATGGGATTAGTAGGATGATGCTAGAAAAGGCAGGTATGTCATCTCTCTTTCAAAGTTTTAAAGGCCACGAAGAAGCCCTGAGAAAGGATTTTGCTAGTCATTGGAAGGATGGTTCAGGCTAGTATCAGGGGTTTTTCTATACCAAATTCTATGGATTTTATTTCTATAGTGGTTGGGATGAAGAACAAGGGGAGGGAGATTTACAAACGAAGAAAAAAAGTGATGAGGAGATGGGAAAATTTTTGGTGGGTAAAGAGAAACTAAGACATCATTGTGTAGGTTTTGAGAGAGATTCTTTACCTGATCCTTTCAATAAAATCACCCTACACTTGATGCAATTTATCACCCTAGAGGGTAGGTACAAGGTATTTTATGCCCACCATTTCCCTATGTTAAGTCATATCCACCATGGTATACATTATAATTTCCCTTTCTTTCTCAGTCATTCCCTACACAAATCAATCGAGAATTTCCAAAAAGGAAAGTTGAAAATCCCTCTTCATCAGGGATTGATGATGGCCTTATTCCATTTGGGTTCTATAGATTTCATTAAATTTGAGAATTTTAGGGGCTTGTTGAATGATGATGTAAATCATGTTGAGGATGAGAAGTATATGGAGTAGGAGGATGATGGTGATTCCTCCTCTTCAGGCTCAGATGACATAAAAGAGTTTGTTATGTCATCGATAAACATTGTAGATGTTATTGGTAATATGGAGAGGGAGGATTTGGAGCCATTGTTGTCTAATGATTTGGAGCTGAATTTTAAGGACCTCAATGACAATTGTACTCTGGCCAAATGAATGAATAAACTAAGGAAGAAGAAGGGTATTGATACTATGGCCATTGTTTCTTTTTCTGATATCAAAGGGGAACCTTCCAAAGGAAAAGAAAAGTTGGAGTCTGATTGGAGTATAACATTGGAAAAAATTTCCCTCAGGGTTCTGTAGGTGGAAAAGGACGTTGATTCTATCGTTGAGGTTGGGGCGGACATGGGATATAGTTTCATGAAATATATCGATGCCTGTAAGAAAATTTATACTTCTCAAAATTCCATCAGAGAGGAGCTATCTAGGCTTTAAAATATAGTTATGGACATTTAGAGGAGGTTGGTTCAATTGGATCAAGAGAAGAAAAAAGCAGAAGTCTTAAGCTTCACCACAGCAACTCAGAGGAGGATGAGATGGTGAAGGATGATACATGAGGGACATTATTGGCAAGAAAAGAAAACTATGGAATAAGAACTTTAATATATGAAAATTATATATTAGTAACTACATTCTTATAGCATAAATTCAGACTATTATAAAATGATAATATTGAAGTAGTGTTGTTGAATCTTATGGGTGTCCTTTAAGTTGCAATATGAGTGAATATTTGATAATAATGTAAGACCTAGATTATTCAAGTAGTAGTATGAGTGAATATGATATAAAAAAAATGATAATAATGAAGTCACGTTGTTGATGGTTTTGGGTTCCATCATTTAGCAATCCAACTGAATAGATGTTACATTTGCATCTTGATATTGAAAAGTCATTACATTTCCTTTTTGTATTGAATAAATGTTATATTTGTATTTTGTATAGAACAGGAGTATGTCCTTTCTCAAACTGAAAAATACGGAGGAAGAAGATGTTGCTTAATATATGAAAATGATAAAAAAACTCTATTATAAAAATGGTTTTAATGAGAAGATGCACATTTTCATATAGGAAACATAGAATACAGACTAGATGTTTAGAAGGGGCATATGCTCCATTCTCATATAAGAATCATAGAAGGATAATAGAGACAACAATTTACTTTATTTTAGAATGAAAATATGAGCATTCTCACAGCCTTAACTTTTTTAAAATATGGGAATTTGTGCATTCTCACAACCTTATAGATAGAAAATATTTCTAGTGAAAGAATGTTTATAATGGGTAGCAATCCCATTCTCATACAAACATATAATTTTTTTTTTTGTAATTATTTTTAATTGTATTACAGTAGTTGGACTATCCTTGGCAGAGCCAAGTGTTGCACTACATACCCTCGAGAGGGATCAAACCTTATGTAGTTCTCATCATACAATATATTTATATGATTGTAAACTTTTTTAGAATGGGTTGTGAGAATGGGAAGTGTGTTTGTAAAAGCAATATTGAATTTAATTATTTTAATACCTCTCATGTAGGAGTCATAGACATGTTTTAAAACAAAATAGATTTTAATCCTGTTATTCTTATTTGATTCACAAATGAGAGTGGGCATGTGCCCATTTTGTATGAGTAATAATGAGCTTACATATTTTTAATACCTCTATAAAGGATGTGAAAATGGGAAGATTGTTTATAAAGGCCGTGAGAATTGGCGTATGCCTCCAATTCAATACAAGACCAAAATGTTTGTTATTCTTTTATTTTTATCTCTAATCTTATTATATGATTCCTATACAAGAATGGGTGCATATGCCCACTCTAACATAGGAATCATAGCATAATAATAGAGAAAAAAAATAATTCACAGTTTTAGAATGTAGTAAATTATATATCTATTCTTCTATGATATCTATATGAGAATCATCATATGCCCATTCTCACATAGGAATCATAAAAGAATAATAGAAAATTAAATTTCATCTATATTGATTCTTGTGATTTATTTGGAGATGAAGAATATCATTTGGTTATTTTCCCTTACATGGTAGTGAAATGGCCGTTGTACAACAAAGTAAAATTTCTTCTCTATTCTTCTATGATTCATATATGAGAAAGGGAATATGCCCATTCTTGTATAGCAAGAAAAATTAAAGTAAATCATTTTGAGAGCTATATAAAGGCTACGGTAATGGGGAATTTTTCATTCTGAAACAAATTAAATTTTATCTCTATTAATACCTGTGATGATGTTTGAATTTTGTTTAGGTAAAATATTGATTGTGAAATGATCTTATTTAATGTTGACATTTGAATCATTATTAGATGTTATTGTTACCTTGTTCTCTATATTGATTATTGTGATGATGAATGAATTTTGTTTCTTTCTTATCAGATTTGTAGTTGTCTATAGGATTATAAAATTAGGTATTAAAATCTGTTTTCCAACAGAGATTGCAGTATTACCTTGTTTATTGATGATATGTACTATGTACATAAAAAGACTAATTAACCATTTTCAAATCATCATTTAATAATAATTCAATATGATTACAAGTTGAAAATTAATGTCAGTTCATTGAACTGACATGCATACTGTCGATTTGAGTTTCCAGCTTCCTGTCTAGATGAGTGTATGAGTAATGAAGAAACACTAAACAACGTCAAGTATACAAGGGCTTAGTACGTTGGAGATGATGATGGATGATATGGGCACAAAGTTGATGTCAAACTCCTCAGTGTAACCCTAGAAAACCTACAACTCACATACACTAGAGAAAGATTGATAATATATTTTATGTGGGGGCTACCTGACAAAGTAGATCTGGGAAGCGTTAACTCCCTCAGTGGCTGTCAACCCCCGTGCGATAATAATAATAATAAAATAGATTCCAAACAAATAACATGTAAATAGATAAACAAAAGAACCTGAAAGATGCCGATATACAAATGGTGTTATTGATCAGATGCATGTGACATGAATCTCACCACATGAACCAAATCATGAGCAAAGTACCATGGAAATTCCACATATTATCACAAAGATAGAATAATAATTATATTACGATAAATGGCTAAAATTCCTCAGCATTCAATCAAATTCTCTAACTTTTTTTTCCTTTTTCAAATATGGGAAAAACCCATATTTATAGCTTGAATGTGAGGTTAGCTTGGGGTTAACAAGTAACCAGGGTTGGTTTGAGTAACTCGAGTGAGGGACATGATGTGATCACATGGGGACCATGGCTTGAATTATTAGATGGAGTGGGGAGCATGATTGACATGGTGGGTGAGATAAAAGATTCCATTTAGAAAGGGGTGTCAGATGGGTGTAGTAATACCCATGGATTGAATAATTTGTGGGAGATGGGGGATAATGTCAAAAAGTTGAATTATTAAATGGGTTTATATGGAGCTCATTTAATAATTAATTAAACAAGGTGAGAAAATAGATGGGATTTCATTTAATTTAAGAAAAAGAGAAGCAAGAATGGAAATTACGTGAATATGAGATGACAGAGGGGTGCTATACCAAAAATAGGTGTCTACATTTGCCCCTTTTTGTTGAGTGGTTTGCGATAGCAATCCATGAGACAAAAACAAAAAGGGTTAGATGAGATATGTGTACGAGGATGGATGAAGACATGACTGAACGTAAGATGCCTCAGGCAAAAAAACATTGCAATAACAATTAAGAACAAAATGTATGGTGGTGACTTCAATATCACATCGGTAGAGGACAATTGCGAGTCTCAACAGAGATAGATGACAACGTTCTACAGACCAGTGAGTGGGTGAAGACCACTACAATATGGATGTAAACCAAGATGACCAATGGCTCATAGGAAAACATCAAACTATGTGCAACCGTATGCGAAAGATGTGCACAATCCTTTGTCTATGAGGAATTGTGCAAAAAAAACATGCGTCCACAAAAGGGACGTGGATGAAGATAATGATACCCTAAAATAGGGCACGGGAAAGACACGAAGTGAGTTTTATGCATTGACAAGTACAAGGATGAAAAGGTACCCCAACATAAGACATAGATGAGATAATCATAAATGTGGGTAGGATGATCAGATAGGATAGAAAGGTGGGATAAAATTCCATAAAAGGGTGATAAATATGATGGCAATCATGTTTCATAGGAAATATGTATAAGTTTTAGAAAATTAGAAGGTGAAGAAGACAAAAAAGTCTCGTTTCTTCAATAAGTATGATAAGAAGGATAATAAGTCAAGATACTTTTGTGACAAAACAAAAGTAGAGAAAATATTTATGGAAGAGAACAAGATCAGATAGGTGATGCCCGTTATGGTATCTTCCAAGACAAAAATGTCAAAGGAATATGGGAAGAGATTTCTAGAAATGGATATGATGATGCCCCTGTAAAAGAACATGTGAATATAAAAGATGTGACAGGGTTCTCAAAAAGAGAAGAGGTCAATGTTGCAAAGAGAAGAACAAGAGCGGTAATGAAAGGGATAGATGGCGATACATAAACGGAGAAACATTGGCATTAGCCATGAATTCCAAATGTGAGAGATGTTGAGAAAGAGAAAAGGGAATATGCAGGAGGATTGGTTGATTATTAGAAGAGCAAGAAAGACCAAATGTGAAGGTGACATGAGCATGGAATAGAGAGACATATGTGGTGTGGATGGAGAGTGTAAGGGAAATCGTTAACTGGGATGCCCACGTGGTGGGAGTGATGATGAAAATGTGTCAAGTGGAAAAGGAGGAGTGGAAAGACATTTGTGGTGGTGATTGTCGTCCGTTGAAAGAAGAAATGGTGGACAATCTTCTACAACATGAGGATCCAAGGAAGAAGATATACCTTAACTAAGGTTCTTTGGCTATATGTATGGTTAAGTAAAATTGTCAAGCTGAAAGTGGAAGAGTGAAAGGGAAACTCAAGATGAAAGACAAGTAAGATATATAGCGTGGTGCAAGGGGACAAAAAGGTGAGAAGGATGATGTGGAGAAAAATGGTGGTAAGTGGAAATGGAGAGAAAGGAGTAATGGATCAAAGATGTTGTTGAACATGTTGAGAGATAAGGAGCTATAGGATAACAAAATTTCCTTGAAAAATATACTCAAGTAGGATTCACAAACTACAATGGCGATCAAGTAGAATTCGCAAACCAAAAATTATATTTGCAAATGCATTCATGGAGATGATGGATAGATATAGAATTCATAGTGTGAAGTTTGATGTGATTTTTATAAAAGATGATTTGGATTAGATGAATGGAACATAGTTGTAGTAAGGGCATACAGGGAAAATATGTTTTGAACTGGATTGGAGATAAACAAGAAATGGTTCCCACACAAAACATTGCACTTGTAGCCAATAGCATGTGTTAAAATTAACTAACAATAGTTAGTTATACCAAAAGATCGTGAGGGAAGTATGGATGAAAAATTCTCAAAATCCTAATGTTGACATGATAAGGGGATTAAGATGTAATTTATACGTGAGAAGAGGGATCTCCAAAGGCTGGTGTTCCTTAATTCTATGCCCTAGCTCTGGGAAAGGGAAAGAACAAAATCATAAAGCTGATCAATACAGGAAGCTTTCGGAAAATGTTGATAAAATAAGGTTGATCAATGCGGAAAACCTTCCAGATGCCATAATAACAGAGTAGCCATCCTTCAACAGTATGGTCTAATTTATACATAATATGGATGACACGAATAATAAGATATCCGTCCTTCAAGGGATTGGTATATTTTTTTTGATTTTGCTTTGATTTTTGATTTGTATTTTTTTTTTTGCATGAATAGCTATCCTTCGAGGGGTCAGTCTGTTTTTGATAACTTTGATTTTTCCTTTTGCATACATGAATTTTAGCTTCACATGGGGGAGATCTGGGAATATCTAAGTAAACCACTTAAGATGGGATAAGGAATGTACAAGAGACACCTTGGACCCTTCACATGGCTGCAATAGGAGAATGAGAAGGTGGTGGATGTAATGGTTACGGGGTCACATAAAAGTAGTGAAGGTGGATCACATAATTCAAATAATTACAATGACAAATGGAAGGGGCTAAGGATGGAGGAATGATCGAAGGATATAACTAAGTGATCATTGGTAGATATGTTAACAGTAGACTGGTCGTAGGTGCAATGCATTAAGAGGCTCTGTGTCTTGTTTACCACCATGAGAGGGAAGGCGGTGAAGTTGCAATAAGATGAGATGATAGCCAAGTAGGAAACAAAACTATGTCCTGAAGGAAACAAACATATGACCACAATGGTGGATTTAGATGAAACTAAATGATGCCCCAAGAGAGACATAAACATAGAAGGATAATCATGTCCTCAAAGGAGGACTTGATGAAATAAGTGGTGTCCTAAAGGAGACATAAATAGAGCCAAAAAGGTGGACTTGGAGAAAAAGGTCCCTCAATGGAGAGACAAACATGGCCTCAAAAGAGGACTCTAATGAAAAAGATGATGCCCCAAAAGAGGCATAAATATGGCCACAATGGTGGACTTTAGAATGAGATGAGGATTTGGACAAAAATAGTTTAGATTGGATGAATGTGAAGGAGGTAAAAAAAACAATGTCAAAAAGTGAAGTCCCTTAGTAACAAGGGAGTTGTACAGATGATATGCTTAAGGGTGAGGGAAGATTGTTCCCCCAATAAGTTAAATGTGAATGAGTTAAAGGATGTCAAAAGAGTTTAGATGAGATTGTCTTAGATTTGGATGGGATAAATGATTGAATACCACAATTGTGCTTAGTAAGATAAGCGGTATTGATGAATAATGGAGGGCATTCCTTAGGAGGAATGACATGGGATGGATGGATATTAAGGGATGATGTGGATGGAGGGATCATGGGAGATCTGTCAGATGGGATATGGATAGGATTCAAGCTAGATGGAGAAGGAACTTTCCCCTGAATGAGGAAATCATTTTTCTTAATAAGATTGTGGACGATTGACCGAAAGGCCTTATAATGTTTAATTTCATGGCTTGGGGTGCGATGATAGGTACAAATGTAATTAGGATTAAACCATGATGGCTTGGGACCATTGGGATTGAATGATTTAATGGGAGGAAGTGTGATGGTAGATATTTGAGTTAAATGTCGAAGGATATCTTCGTAAGACCCCATTGAAGTGTCATGGGGAAGGTAACTCTTGTGGGTTTTGATAAGATATCTTAGCTTATATTTAGGAGAAAAAGTGGATGTAGATTGGATGGGTGAATTAAATTTGTTTGAAGGATTGCATTGTTTGGATGTGGATCGATTGTACAAGATATCGTAGATGGAGAGACTGATCCTTAAATAGATATTGTGGCATTGGATTGTTGAGAAGAGGGAAAACTTGATTGTGTCTGAGGATGTGTAGGGGACTGTTGGGGATGTTTTCCCTGAGTCTTAGACTTCAACCGAAAATATTTATTCCTAGCAGGGATGACAATAATTTCAATTAGAGAATCTGATAGCGGTGATGTGGTTATTAATGGAGAAATTGTCCTAAAACAAGATGAGGATGGTAATGGAGAGATAGGTGTTTGTATGAGATAATTAATGATATCTATGTGAGATGTGGATTGTTTCAGCTTTGGCATAGGAAGAGTTGATTTTGTAGAGGGAGAAGGTAAATTGTATTTATTTGATTTAGGTGGATATGTTGGTTCAGTAGATGATCCAAAGGGTATATTTGATAAGGTTGCAAATCGAGAGGATTTGGTTGGTGTGATAGAAGGATTATGTAAAGAGTATTGGGGTAGACTAGATAATGTGGCCATGGGAGAAGATATAGGTACATATGTCAAGGTCGGGATAGGTGTATTTTTTGGTGTAATAGATATAGGTGTAGCTGGGATAGATAAATATGTAGGCATTTTTGGAATCCGTGGAGATGTGGGTGACGTGATAACTGATGAAGTAGACATCATTGGTAATGCAACAACTATAGGAGCATTTTCAGGTGTAAAAGTAGATGGGACCGGTCGTTTCATAAATTTTTCGAGGGGTAAGAATGATATGTTGGCTAATGGGGTTGATGTAGAAGGTAGGGTTGTAAGGGTGCATATAGTAGAACTGAGTTTAGTTGGGATGGTTGTGATCAATGTAGGTGTAGTAACAGGTGTATTTGAGGTAGATGTGGATGAAGAAATAGATGGGAGAGATGTAGGGATATGTGTGGATATGAGTGGGGCCGAAATAAGTGATAAGGATGAATCTAATGTGGTAGATTGAGGTATGTTTGAAGTGGAAAAAGTGGATGGTGTAGTTAAATTTGATGTGGATGTGATAAGGATAGGAGAAGGTGTAGGTTCAACACAAGTAATACAAGTTAATGTAGGTGTGGAAGGTTCTAAATAAGAGGTGGGAATAATGTCCACTGTGGGAACATGTGGAGTTGGTGATGAGATAAGATATTGACTGACAGTGTCAATCATATAAGCATTTGACAGTTGAGATGTAAAGGGGGTGGCTTGAGTTGTTGGTGGTTGATTAGTTTGCACAGTGGAGCTATCAATTTGGATATCCCCTTGATTTAAGAGTTGTTGGACATGATCTTTAAAGGAATGACATCTCTCAATGTAATGACCTTTGAATTGATGATATTTACAAAAGTGGGCCTCGTGATACCAAATAGGCTTGACTTGTGAGTTGTCCATGGGTCATATGTGAGGCAGTTTGATGGAGTTTACAGTAATCAATTTATCAAATACAAAATTGTATGACTCTCCTAAAGGAGTGTAATTAGCTATTGATTGAGGAGATCTTTGTTGAGACCATGTGATTGATGTAGATTGGGGATGAGGGTTCAATGACCATAGTGTTGGCCGTAGCCTTGAACTAGTCATTATGTGTGAATGGTTTGGTGGATTCAATTTTAGGTTTAGTTGAACTTAGTTTATGATGACCCTACTCAATGGCATGGGTTTCGAGCTTGCAAGCCATTGTGAAAGCTTCATCAAAGGTTTAGAATGATTGGATATGAAAATTGGATGATATATGTTTTGTACATGAATGTGAGAATAATTCGATGAGTTAGGTTTGTGGGATAGTGAAGGATAATTGGTTTATAACATTCTTCCATCGTGTGATGAAGTTGGTGATGGGTTCATCTTCATACTGTCGAATGGTATATAGATCAGCGATAGTGGTTTTGCTTGTGATATTGATAGAAAAGTGTTCTAAGAACAACTGTGCAAGTTGGGTGAAGGAGAATATGGAATGTCATGGGATATTGTTGTACCAATCCAATGTGGGACTAGACAAAGACATGGGGAAATTGAGAAGAAGTAGATCATGATCATGCACAATAAGACAACATGTGTGTTTAAATGCGAGGAGAAGCTGTTGGGGATATTCCTTGTTGTGGAACTTAGTAAACAAGGGAAGTTTCCAATGAGGGGGATAGGGTTTGATTAGAACCAATGGATGAATTAGTTAGTTACAGATTTGTTCATAGGATAAGGTGCTCTTAGGTGGTACGGTAATGATTTATGAACTAGCCAACTGATTCATTAAGGCATGAATTGAATCAGTCGAGGTGTTGTAAGGTTGAGATTCGATTGGTTGTGTGGTTTGAAAAGTAGTTTGATAAAACAAATGATGTGTTTGTGGGTGTGTGGGTAGTTGGGGAAGCGTTTGATAAGGTGGTTGATAAGTTTGTGGATAGGGTGTTTGTGGAATGGTTTGATAAGATAATTGATTAATTTGTGGATATGTAGGTGTTTGGGGAGCTACTTGGCAAGGACTAACATGTGTCACAGGTTGGGATTGCTGCATAGGCTGAATTTGGACAATAGGGACATGATGATAAGCGGGGATAAGTGTGTTAAGAGTTTGAGATGGTTGGAGCATACGATGGACAAGAATGTAAGTGTGAAGAAGTTGAGATGGATGGACATGCCTATTAATAGTGGATGAAATAGAATTGTCAAAATGGAAGGTGGGGTGGAATGCGATCCACCAATTTCGGAGATTGGGAGGATTGAGAGATTATAGGTGATTTTTGGAGTAAGAAGTCATATATGGGGTTAGGATGAGATTTGAATGTGTCTAGAGGAACGGGAGATGGTGGTGCGATCGGTTTAGGAATACTGGCTTGACGAGGGATATGAGGTTTGGTGTCAAGGTGGGGATAATTTTGTATGACATGGTTCTCATGAGGTGAGACTATGGAGACTTGATATTGGGTGACTGACGACGTGGTTTTGAGTTTAGAATCTTGTTGGGCAAGATTTTCAAAGGAAGTAACTTTATTGGATAGAGCAGATTGTTGTTTTGTCTTGATTTGAGAGAGAGCGACAATAGGTGTGAAAGAGAGAAACATCAGTTTATGTATGTTGTTTACAAACAAATCAAGTAGAATATTTTTCAGCATCATGATTAATTTAGAGGATGTGAGCAAAAAATAAAAGTAGGTAAGGAAAGTGCCTAAAGGAGTCTAAGGCTAGTTTTAGGTAGTTTTGGACTGGGAGATGTCTGACACGGTTTCTTGTTGGGTGTTTAGGTCCCAATCAGTTAACCAGGGGAGAGGAATGTTTTGATGTGTTAAATATGTTCGTGCAGTCTCAGGCAGCGTGTGATAGGTGAAATGTAGAGAGTTAAATCCTTACTTAGGCTATGTGATCAAGCAATATGTAGAATGATCATTTTAGGCCAAAATGAACTATGATATTCGATGCAGACAGACATTCAGGAAAGGGAAATTCAATGCAGACAAGAGAAAATAAAGAAAAATGAAGAATACCTAAAGAATGCTTATCGGTGGCCAGGAACACCCGAGTAACCTAAAATGGCACCATCTAGAGTTACGGATGAGGCCAGTGAAAATAATATTTTTTTTGTTTTTTTTACAAAATGGTCTTTGAAAACATGATTTAATGGTTGCAAGGTCGTGGAGTTTACCTGTAAAATCAAATAAAATAATTAATTCATGTAGTTAACAAGATAAGAAAAGTAATATAATGGTCCTAATGACCTTGTGTATTGAAAAGAAGCTTAATAACTATTCTAGTTAATTATATTGTGAAAAATTTCTAAATAATTCATTTTTGGGAGAAAATGAAGGTAACCTATGCGTAATGACACAACTTAAGCCATTACCACTTAAACATCAATATTTATAAAACATTAGCAAAATAAACTAGTCAATAACTGAATTTCTAAAAAAATAAATTTAATTAAGTTGCTAACTAAATTAAACTAGCTAAATAATATCAACTTAATAAAAATTCAATAGATACTAAGGTAAATAAGAATGAACTATACATGAAAAATAATGATCACAAATTAATGAAATAATATAAATAAGAAATAATATGTTGTTAAAGAATAAACTATACTATCAAAACAATATAAATGTGTATGTTACATTTATTTGTGTAGTGAACTAGCGATAAGAGTACTTATAAATTAATTAATTTATTAATGTCTTATACTCTACAATAGTTGACCGAAAAAATATGAAAATGATAAGATATCTACAATAATGGGATGAGAACAGGAAATTCAGAGCAATATCTTATCAAAATTTCTCATTGACATAACTTTGTTCACTTTTAGGTACGCCACAGTTGGTCCTACTGCACATGGACATGGATTTTCATATAACATCTAAGAAAGAAATATATAATTGACTATGGTATGAAAAAATGTCTGGTAAAGAATTTTGAGTCAATTTTTATGAAGAAATTGTACAGTCATAACCCAAGAGCTTGCATGAAGTGGAAACTAAGCTAGAAACAACTTGAAGCATCATGGATCGGATCAAGCGGAGTCGGTGGTGTTGTAACATAGATCCACAACACGTTGAATAAGGAGGAACACCACGTATGCCTCCTAAGTCATTTAAATGAGTTGACGGAATATAAGTGTGGCACAAACAATTCTGTAGTGGACAAAGTCAGGGTGGTAGTGGGAGATGTTAGATTTTAAATCATACGGGCTACAACCGAGTGGTGAGAGGAGAGAAACGTGGACAAGTGGCATGGGATGAAAGGAATGGGAGTCGTGTAGGTCATACTATGAATGGACATAGCTTAGCACTTGTACGATGACACACTAAGTATCACAAGAAATTTAACGTGTAATATATAATTGGATATGGTGTTATGAGCTCTGCGATCACTACCTTGAAATAATTATACATCGAATGTTATAGAGGAATTATATAGTCATTATCCATAGAGCTTACGTGAATTTGAAACGGAGCTGGAAATAATGTAAAGTGTCAAACAACAAAATAAGATTTGAGGGCGAGAAGTGGGAGAGCTCATGATAGAAGTAGACGTGGTGTTGGAGTTAGGAATGGTGGGTACGCGTGGGAGGAAGCTGGATGGGAGCTCGGGTAGAGGAGGATGGAGATCGGGGTTCAATTGAGGGGACTGTGGGTGTAGCTTGGCGTGGGTGTGGAGGAAGTAGTGGCTTATGGAGAGAAGGGAGATGGGGTGATAGGCTAGACGTGGAGAGCTTAGGCAGAAGGTAACTCAGTTGAGGTCAGAGAGGAGGTAGTTGTGGGGAGTAGCGAGTTCGAGGTGAGTAGAGAGCAGGACGGGATGTGAGGTGGCTGAGTGGGAGATGGAGAGAGCTGAGTGAGGATGAGGGAGCTCAGGTAAGGGAGATAGGGAGCTCAATTAGGGTAAAATGTGGTGATAGGTAGGGAAGGGGTAATTTAGGATAGTTATTTTTTTAATTTAATAAATTTTTTTATATTTCTTTTATTATTATAGATTTTAAGTATAAATTACATTTATTTATATATTATTATTAATTAATTATTTTAATGCAACAATAATAAACTATCGACCGATTATAAACTACCAAATAAAAATACATTCTAAATAACCAAACCATGCATTTCATGACATAGAATGATGATAAAGTGTAAATAACATGTGAAATAAACAAAGATAATACTCAATCCCGTGAACATGTGAGTTAGAAAAACAAAAGATACAAAATATAAGATGTAACGAGAACTAGAAGAACAAGGTTAATTTTAGGATTTACTTCCCATGCAGGTAGATGTCAATAGAAAACAAGCAGAGCACGTACCTCTTGGTGATTTCAAGTGACCGTACTGAACTGAAATCGACAAATACTAAGATATTGCAAATAAGCAAGTTAGAAAAGATGAGTAAAATAACAAACAAAATGACTAGATCTAGGATCTGTTCCCACTGGGCGTGCTAAATGTTGATCTGAGTTTCCAACTTCCTATCCAAATGAGTGTACGAATAATGAAGAAACACTAAACAACATTGAGTATACAAGGGCTTAGTACCTTGGAGATGATGATGGATGATACGGGTGCAAAGTTGATGTCAAAATCCTTGGTGTAACCCTGGAAAACCTGCAGCTCACATACACTAGAGAAATATTGATAAGATATTTTATGTGGGGGCTACTTGACAAAGAATATCTGGGAAGTGTTAACTCCATCAGTGGCTTTCAACCCCCGCGCGATAAGAATAATAATAAAATAGATTCCAAACAGACAACATGCAAATCGATAAACAAAAGAGCCTGAAAGATGTCAATATGCAGATGGTGTTATTGATCAGATGCATGCAACATGAATCTCACCTCATGAACCAAATCACGAGCATAGTACCGTGGAAATTCCACATGTTATCACAAAGACAGAATAATAATTATATTATGATAAATGGCTAAAATTCCTCAGCATTCAGCCAAATTCTCTAACTTTTTTTCTTCTTTTTCAAATAAGGGAAAAACCCATATTTATAACTTGGATGTGAGGTTAGCTTGGGGTTAACAAGTAACCAGGGTTGGGTTGAGTAACCTGAGTTAGGGACATGATGTGATCACGTGAGGACCATGGCTTGAATTATTAGATGGAGTGGGGAGTATGATTGACATGGTGGATGAGATAAAAGATTCCATTTAGAAAGGGGTGTCGGATGGGTGTATTAATACCCATGGATTGAATAATTTGTGGGAGATGGGGGATAATGTCAAAAAGTTGAATTATTAAATTGGTTTGTATGGAGCCCATTTTATAATTAATTAAACAAGGTGAGCAAATAGATGGGATTTTAATTAATTTAAGAAAAAGAGAAGAAAGAATGGAAATTGCGTGAATATGAGATGATGGAGGGGTGCTATACCAAAAATAAGGTGTCTACACATACAATTTATTCTTTTTGTATGGTATGCAGGCATAGACACCTAAAATCTACTCACGCATTTTAATACTAAAATTTCACTAATTATCCTCGTTCCTGTCATTTCTATAATAATGAGTGTTTTTCTGCTAATTAGCTAACATTCCCCATTCATTCCTGTTAATTAATTACATTTCGCTAATTAATGACCTTTTGTTAATTAGTGTTCGATTCTACTTGGGTTAATTAATTATTATTAATTAATTATGATCGATACTCTAAATCAATAAATCACCATTTATTGGATCAAATTCCTCTCTTACATCCCCTGAATCATACTAATTTTCCTATAATTAGCTTATATAATCTTACATCTACCTATTAATTAAAAGATCCCCCAACTCCTGTGAGTCACTAATGACAAATTAAACTCTTCTAAATCAATATTACCTTTTCTAAAGCAACCTTATCCATTTCTAATATTTCTTTACCCTTATCCCACATGTACCAAGTTTCAAAGCTCTCTCAAACAAGAAGGTTATATAAATAACCCTCCTTCCTTCTAAAGACACACCTCATTTTCCCTAGAGTAAACTATAGACATTTTGATCTTGAGCCATTCTCCATTGAAGGAAATAGCTTATACATATTGCATCTATTATCTCAAATTGAAGAGCATGGGAAGATCCAAAAAATTTCTTGTAGCCATGTTTTGGTGAGATCTCATCTTCAAACCTTGAGAAAACCACTCCCTTTTGATTACTAAAGTGATCTAAATAGGTTCATTTGTTAGATTAGCAATCTAGAGAGTAAGAAATGACTTAGAATTTTGATTTGAGATTGTTCATGCATTGAACAAGTTGTTTCTCATAAGCTCTTATCTTGATGGTTGTATAATAGGTTTGATTATGCTTATAAGGTACTAGGTGTTAGATTTGTTTAGTTAGCATGGAAATTTTCTATATTTTCACATTTGGCACACCCGGTGGTACGGATCCTTAGTCCCTTAGAAGTTGATTTTAAGCTTTGTTGTTCTTTATCTAAATTTGGACTAACCCTAATCAGGAACATGTTAAATATTTTGAATTCATTAGGGTATTTTTCTAACTTTACATGTGTTGAGTTACTCTTATAGGTTTAATTGTGATGGGTTATTGTTAACTTTGGGCTAAGAGATCAATTTTTTAACATTTTTGAAGTTTCTTGCGCCATTCTACCATCTTTTTTACGTCATTCCAAGTACACGCACATGAGTGAGTCTTCCCCTCACATGTTTCTTTAGGACTGTGTATCTAATGAGTAGGGTGCGATACTGTTATATGGTCCGCGTATACATATTCTATGCCACGTAGGTGATTCTATGGCTGCACATACGTTGCATGTATGTTTAACCCTTTGTGTAATTTTTCCAATGTCATATGTTTATTGCTAAGTCCGCGTAGATGCTCTTCTAGCCGCACGGGTGTCATTTTGTGTCCCTGCAGTCTATTTTCCTATCAGATCCGTGCATATGCTTCCAAGTTCATGTACTCATCTCTCTAGCCACGTATATGTGTTGTTGTCTATGTTTTTAAGTAGAGTTGTGTGTTTGTTGTCAAGTTCGTGCAACTATTGTTAGGGGTGTGCGGGTGTTCTAAGGTACACGCAGACATGATCTATTGGAGTTTGGGCACTTGTTAACTATTGTTTGCAGGATACATTTAACCATGTTTTTTCTAACTTGTTTGAATGAGTTTAATGAATCTCTTGTTTTCATTTGATAGGATAGAGTTGTGTATGCTCTTCCCTCGCACCTTCTAGGTGATCTTGGGAATCAAAAACAAATCTAGGCCTTTTTCACGCTTTCAAAACACTTCCTTAAATTTGTGCCTAAGAGAATGAACAATAATTTGGTTAAAATGAATTGCTTTGCACTTTGATTTTGCAAGTATTCTCCATTTTTGTTATATTTGGGTTTTTGTGTTGTGTATGCTCTTCCCTCACATCTTTTAGGTGATCTTGGGAATAAAAAACAACACTTGAATCCTCTTTTCATGATATTTTTATCCTTTTGAAAAACTAGTAATATTTCATGTGTAATACCTAATTCACAAGTCAAAGAATCAAAATATAAACAATACTAATATAATTTGATGCAGGTTGTCAAATAGTGTGCAACAAAACCACATTGAGCTAAAAGATAAAAAAACACCACATTCAAAACAATGTATATGCAGATTCGGTTAAGAGCAATGACTCATTTGGTTAAAAATGGGGGAAGTGTCTTGGCATAAGCCACCATAACCCATGAGGATGCTCCTAAGAACCCCAAAGTAGTCCACGCAAGAGGAAACCTTGTGGAAGAAACGAGAAGTGCCCCGCTTACCTATTGGTATAGTATATCTTGGAAAGATTTAGAGTCAAAATTATCTTCATGCAACCCTAGTGAAAATACAACTGAACTAATTTATTTCTCATTGTATCAAAGGGGGTAAAGTAAAGTTGGGATTCTCCAAGCTTTAGTCAGTGCGAATTCCTTGGCAAACCGCACTCATAGTGATAATTTGTGACACCTAGTTGAGAGAACCAATTAGGAAGCCATTTCATCTTGGAGCCAACTTGACCGACTCAAAGCCAATCGTGTTTCAAAGATCTTCCATGAAGCAATAAATTTTTTGAAGTCAAAACCTTGTTATTCGAATAAGGGGAGATTCCATCAAAGTTTGAGCCAAAATTCATCACAAAATTTGCAAAGAATTACTTTGTTTTAGTTTTTCACTTTCCATAAGGCAAGGTGAAACTTTTCTGAAATGAAACTAAGTATTTTTCAACCCCACTTGATCTACTCCTTTGCTTTCTTTTTGATATTTTGGATCAAAATAAGAGTAACATATGTGTACTATTGAATTATTATGCCCACCAATTTTTCACCCGTTTACATTCTTCCTTTCTTAAGACTTGATGGTAAATGTTGAAAGTGTGTTAGTACGTATTCTCATCTTAATAGCCATTTTATCTTGAACCCACATCAAGATATTCATCATAGCTAGGCTTGATTCATCATTAACCTTCCTTTGAAGTGTTACATTGCTAGCATTGCCTTGCTATAATTTCTATGCTTACATCTTATTTCTCGTAAACTTGATCTAAGTGTCTAGATTGTACCATTACGATGCTTGCATCTTAACAAATCCTTAGTATACTTTGGCCTTGTTTCTTTTGGAACATTACCTCAAACCTTGAAATGTGTTGTTGTTACTTTGTTAGCATCATATCAATACTATTTCGGTACTAATATATTTCATTTCCAAAAGCTTGGTTAACGTATCCAAGTGGTATTGTTACATTGCTCGCACTTGTAACTTCAACTTTTTGGGATTTAGGCCTTGTTTGTATCTAGATTGGTTACACTCTACTTTTCTTTGGAATTCATTTCAACCTCTTGTTAAAACTTATACCTTGATTATTTTAAACTTGACTTAAGTATTGACATTGTGTTGATCATCGTGCGTCAACCTAAAATTGAAACACATTTGCATAAGGAGTAGTTTATTGTAGATTGGAATTGTTTGCCAAACTTGCGTGATTGTTCCTTATGATCATTCATATTTTAGAATTGTTTTTCTAAGGATAATCCTTTTGATCCTTTACACTCGTAGCTTTTTGTCATAACCTTGTTGGATTGTCAAAATTGTGTCATCACGATGTCTGTTTTCCTTAGATTCCCTTCATAAAATCACACGAGCATCTCCATACTTGTAAAATGTCTAGTTGGTTGTCATTATACTACTCGAATCAACATGGAAATTCGTTCCCTTTGAAGGGGTTCAATCATACAATCTAGGTCTAGGCATTTGGACCCAACAATGACATCAATGACTAAATATCACATGGTTCCTCACACTTACGAGAATAGTGAACATAGGTTTAGGCATTCACATCGATTGGTTATTTACAGTAGAGAACCCAGTCAGCTACCCCTTTCCCCACCTTTGTCTCATAGTTGGTGGTATGATTCCGATACTTGTAATCCATGTCATTCTTCTGATTCTAATCTAAAATATTATTCTGATTCCTATCAATCTTCTGAGGATTCTAATCTAAACTATATTTTGGATTCCTCACAGTATTTTGAACTTCATTCAATCAAATTTCTTCTAAGGAATAATCAGTCACCTAAACAATGTTTTCCTCCTCTAAGGATTTTTGTCACCACAAATTCTCCCCATCATTCCTCTAATTTAACTCTTGAGTCGTGGTCCTCCCTTTCTTCGTAAGACCCTTCCTTAATCAAACTTATAATTATTCTCTTGAGTTGTGGTCCTCCCTTTCTTCACAAGACCCCCTTTATAATTCTCCCCAATGAAATATTCCTCCTTTGAAGATACGTGTGAATCCAAAATCCTCCAATCAAACATCTAATTCAACTGCTGAGTCACAGTCCTCCCTTTCTTTGTAGGACCCCCTTTATCAGTCACATCAACAATGCATTTCCTCCATTAAAGATCCATGTGACTCAAAATTTCTCTAATAAATCATCCAATTCGACCCCCATGTTGCAATCCACTAACTGGCTACGTGATCCTCTTTGTCTACCTGCACAATGTCATTTTCTAGGAAAACTTAATAACAACCCATGTCAAATCCACATCTTCTTCTACTCGTGAGACATCTAAATCTAAATCTAGAAGATATCTTAAGTCATATTATTCTATCAATCATCATCAAACATCTTCTAAACCTTCCACAATTTTTGGAAATCTTTCTTCCAATCAACCTACTATGGTTGACCAACAACGACCCATACCGATCAATTTATTTCAAAATGAAGAAGCAATCAGAGAATTCACGGGGCTACATGTTGACATTCCTCTAAAGAATCATGAGCAAGGATCTTCTTTTTACCTCAATGTGTTCATGTATTTTGAGGAAGAATTTGATTCCTTTTGTCAGAAAATAGAGGAAGATCCTAAGTTCATCAAACTTGATCCCCCTTTTATTCTTCCATGTTCACATTCCTTAATCATTACATCATTGAGAAGCCTCTGGGTATGTCATTAATCCCTAGCCTATCTTCTCATCACCCCACCCATTCTTTTCATATCTTGGGCCAATTCCTCAATCACAATATTTCATATTGGGTCACCTCCTGGTAGCCCATCATCTTCTTCAATTTGTGGGCCACCTCCTAGTAGCCCATCATCATCTTCTCTTTCTATGGGTCACCTCCTAGGTATCCATTATCTTCTATACTTGGGCCATGTCCTAGTAGTCCTCCATCTTCTATCTATGGGACACCTCTTGGTAGTCCATCATCTTCTATACTATGGGACACCTCCTAGTATCCCTTTATCTCTCTACTTTGGGCCACCTCCTAGTAGCCCATTCATCTTCTATCTTAGGGCCACATCCTAGTATCCCTTCATCTTCTATCTATGGATCACCTCCCATGGTAGCCAATCCTCTTCAATTCTTTGACCATATCCTCTTCATCCATAACATTATCCTTCTATCAATAATTGGGGAAAGCCCACCATCACTCCTCACAATTCCTCTCATCAATCATAAACATCCACTTTCTTCTCCCACTTCTTGGGATCAAACAAGTCATGCATTACTTATATGAAACCTAAACAATTTCTTCATCAAGCTAAGATAAAAAATATCCAAAGATATCCAAAGATCCAAATAAATCCAACATTCACAAGTCTAAAAATCAAACACGATTCAAAAATGCACACCAACACAACCATCAAGCATGGCACAAAGTGCAGAAACCTATGGATAGGGAACTCAAGCTCCCACATATAAAATCCATGTTTCAAAGATAAGTCACAGTCACTTATCAGAATATGATCTCAATACGGTCATTGAGATTGGAGATAATATCACTCTTGATAATAAAAATCTCCTAGTCTCCCTTATTAAATAAATCAAAAACATTATTGTTGGATCCTATCACACAGAGTGACATTGTTGGTCCCAACTTGCCAAAAATGATTTTAAAATTCAAAATATTCAAAAATACAAAAAAATGAGAAAACATTAAAACATTACCAAAAAAAATCAAACGGTACAAAGATCAAACATTGTAATAAGTATTGTATACACATGGATGTTCTTTCTTCCCTTTGATTTCCATTCCTTTGCAAGTCACCCACCATTTTCATCCCTTCAATGATACTTTGGTTAGTCTATTCACACTCATTTTGTGACATTTATCTCTATAGTATCCGTCTAACCTTGGTCTTTCATCACCTTGGTAAGTTAAAGAATGACTGGCCTCTTAAAGATCCTATCACTATCATACATCTAATACACTTGTTGCGAAGAAATTTTGGGTGTATTTGTTGACACTAGCCAATGTCATCATCATAATCACTTACACATCCTTCCATCAAGCCATCAGTGGTTCTGAATCCCTTATCAAAACAAATCAAGAGAGACTGAAATATTTTTTAGAAAGAAAACAAAATCAATAAAAAAATCAAAAAGAAAAAAGCAAATCAATATATAACTCTCTCTTGGGGTACTTCCAATATCTCTATCAGGCTTATGGACACCTAGCTAGTAATAGAGAAATGTTTGTGACTAGAATCAAATACATCCCAGTCAGGGATATGGATCGCCTGGATGGAAGCGAAGCAATGTGCAACTCTCCTTTCACCTTTCATTCACAAATCTAACTTTCAAAATCAATCATTCCTACACATTGGCTAGGGTTTCTCCTAACTTGATTGCCTATTAAAGCTATTCCCTCTAGAGAAGTAATTCATCTGCCATGTGCACACAACTAGATCTCTATGAGTACACATATGATTAGTATGTTACCATGTTTTTGTTTGGACATTGTTTAAACTCTTACCTATAGTATATGTATCTTGTCTCGTGATTTTTTGCTTTAGGATAATCATACTTTTCATCACCAATATTCTAGCTACATTTTCCATATCCTTTCATAACATTTTTTTTCTTCTTCTTCATTTAGAACATCCATGTGTATAAGATTGTCTTTTTACCATGTTTACGGGAACCTTTGTCACCTTTTAATAAAAAAAATCTTCTACTTATTTGCTATCATATGTTTCTTGGCTAGCTTGCACTTGGGGCATGCTCACTCCTCCTTATCTCTTCATTGGCTAGAGTTCATCATCTTGTTGAACCTAACCCTACTAGCCTTAATACATTATTTCTTCTTATTTTATATATGTGTAAATATTTTCCCTTATACATTCTCACCTCTTGCTGGGGGCATCTTTGCATCTTCATTTTCCTGTACATAGCTTCAAAAAAAATTCACAAAAACCCTAAAAACATCAACAAAAATCATTAAAAATCCTAAAAAATTGGTAAGACTTCAAAATTCAATTTTTTTTTTCAAAAAATTGTTTAAAAATCTAAAAATTTGTAAAAATCATATTTTTTCAAAAATTGGTAACAAACATGCATGCAACTAAAGCCTGTGTCAAATGCATCATCCTCAAACATCAAAAATTGTTCTACAAAACATCTTTCTTCGATTCTTTGATCCTTGTCTATTCTTATGTTTAACCCATGGATCATTTTGATCTACCTCCATTAACAAAGATAGTTTGCTTACTATTTCTACACTCTTTGGCACAACGAGTTGTTTGGTACTATTTCATGGTGCACGATTTCTTTTTCATACGACCCCTGTGTCCTCCATATATTCACCTCACATGTATCCTTGCTTAGGGTGCCATTTTTAACCCTTGTCATTAACTCGAACATTTGGGAACTAAATCTCGATAACAAAAACATTGGTGTAATTGTCTTGAACATTGTTTGTTTTAGTATGTGTGTTTACAATTTTTCCCCTTTCAGGTTAGCTTGTTTACTTTCTCATATTGCATTACGTTATGTATGTTGCATTGATTTAGTGTTTTAACAATGAACAAATGTTAGTATTATAGATTTTCATGTTATTTTACACTCTTGTTGTATGTTTATATTTTAATAAGGGCCAATATTATAGATCATAAGAAAAATGATGAAATAAAATTGTTTTTACATCAGCTGGATGAAAGCTATTTCCATTCTCTTCATCTTCATTTTTCTTCCCTATCATTTTCTTCTATCAACACTATTCTTCCAAATCACTTGGGTCAATAAGGATCACCTTTTATTCCCCCACATTTCTTCTATCTATTTCTTTCATCTTTTTTTTATCATTGATCAACCTCTTTCATCACCTCATCGACACTTGAGGGGGCATCCTTCATTCTACTAATTTTTCTTCTATCCCATCAATTTTTTAATTTTTTGTACTTTTCTACTATCTTTGAAGTGATGCCTCTTACGCCACCCCAAAGAGGAGCAAATGTGGACACCTAAAATCTGCTTACATAGTTTTAATACTAAAATTGCACTAATTATCCTCTTTCCCATCATTTCCGTAATAATTAGTGCTTTTACACTAATTATGTAACATTCCCCATTCATTAATTTTAATTAATTACATTTTTCTAATTAATTAGCCTTCCTATTACTCAGGATTTCGATTAACGACCTTTCGTTAATTAGTCTTTGCTTATAGTTGGCTTAATTAATTATTATTAATTAATTACACTCGCTACTCTAAATCAATAAATCACCATTTATTGGATCAAATTAGTATCTTACTTCCCCCAAATCATACTATTTTTCCTCTAATTAGCTTTTATAAGCTTACATCTACCTATTAATTAATCACCCATGATTAACTAAAACATCCCCTAACTCCCATGAGTTACTAATGTCAAATTAAAATCTTCTAAAGAAAATTTACCTTTTCTAAAGCATGCTTACCCATTGTTAATTATGTTTTACCCTTATCCCACATGCACCAAGTTGTAAAGATCTCTCAAACAGGAAGGTTATATAAATAACCATCCTCCTTCCTTTTAAAGACACACCTCATTTGCCCTAGAGTAAACTATATGCATTTTGATTTTGATCAATTCTCCATTAAAGGAAATAGCTTATCCATCTTGCATCCATTCTCTCAAATTGAAGATCATGGGAAGATCCAAAAATGGCCTTGTAGCCATGTTTTGGTGAGATCTCATCTTTAAACCTTGAGGAAACCACTCCCTTTTGATTTCTAAATTGATCTAAATAAGTTCATTTGTTAGATTAGAAATATAGAGAGTAAGAAATAGCTTAGCATTTTGATTTGAGATTGTTCATGCATTGAAGAAGTTGTTTCTCATAAGATCTTATCTTGATGGTTGTATAGTAGGTTTGATTATGCTTAGAAGCTACTAGGTGTTATATTTGTTTATTTAGCATGGAAATTTTCTATATGTTCACTGTTAGGAATATCTTGATTAGTGCTTCACATTATAATATAGTTTGAGTATTATTAATTACGGAAATGTAAAAGAAATTACTATTATAATTAGTTTTTTTATAAACAACTAATATTTGTTGGCTTGTGTAGTGGTTAAGTAGGTTGTACTCACCCACATAAATAGGTTTGATGGAGTTAGTGGTTATACTCGTTTCCTAAATTACAGGAACAAGCTATTCTATATATTCTGTAATACAAACCTGAATGTATATAGGAGGTGAATTATTATTCTGTGAATAATATTTTCTGTGCAAACTTGGTGTGTGGTTATTATTCACAACATGAATTAGAGTAATAATTATGAAGTGATATATTGGATTTGATACACCTACAAAGGCGGTGAGATTGGTTAAGTGCCCATGCTAAACAAAGTACACGTTATTTGTATTCTTTTTATTATACTTATTCACATATCTCCATGAACAATAATGGACTTTCTCTTATGATTCATATTAAAGAGAATAGGAATATGCCCTTTCTTTACATACTAACGTTATCTATATAATTATTTTTATGATATTTTTATTTATCTCTAGTATGAAAAATAATTGACATTTTTTTAACGATTCCCTTATGAGAAGAGGAAAATTCCCATTATAAATAAATATAAAGAGAATACGCATATGCCCATTCCACATATTCTAATCTTAGCGATATTAAACTTAATATTTGTCATACCTCTATAACAATTGTGAGAATGGGAATATGACTATTCAATACAAGACGAAAATTCTCAATTGCCTACTCTTTAATACATATTTAATTATTGTGAGGGGGCATCTACCCATTTAATATAAGAAAAAACATATTTGTTTGTTTTAAAATGTGCATATGCACATTCGAAAAAATGATTCCAAATACAAGACAAGACATATTTGTTTGTATTAGAATGAGCATATGCCCATTCCAAAAAATTATACTAGTTTTTGTATTGTACTTCTATTCCTATCCACCTACGTAATTATTCTATGATTTCAAAATGAGAAGGGTCATCACTCAATGCTCAATCAATTTCATAACTCTATACAAGCTGTGAGAATGGGTGGCCATTCTAAAATAAATTTAATTTAATTATTCATAAAACATAGGGCATATGCCCATTCTAAACATTATGATATAAGCAATAGGGTAAGTGAATGAAGTTGGGGGGGCAAAAAGTAGACAAAAACCTGAAAAAAAGAAAAAACATGTACGCGTTCTATTATAATGCAATTGCGTTTTAAATTTCCAGGTTTGGGATTTACCAGGGCATAACGCGTACGTGTTATAACACGTATGTGTTACATAACATGTACGCATTATCATGCGTACACGTTATGCCTACTATAACGAAAAAAATAGGCCCGAGCCTTTATCAGTTTATCTCCCTCAAGCGCGAGTTTCAGAGCTTAACCGTGCCCTCACGTTTTTTCATTTAGCTAGATCTCAAGCTAAAAGGATCATTTCTGGATCACTAGGAAGATCTAAATCGACGATGGTACCATAGAGAAGAGGTAAGCACAATTATTTTCTCAAAATTGCATTGAAATTTGATAATTATAGATTAAAATTTGAATTGAATACATATTTTTTATTGTTACAGTTAGAGGTCGAGGGAATCAACCACAACCAAACCCTGCTATTCTTGTCATCCCTCCCAACACTCCTACATTTTCTCAACATCCCCTGGGTAGTCAAGAAGATTTAGCAGCCCACATAATTGAAAATAAAATTAAAATTGAGGATTTAATCAAAACAATGAGGGATTCACAATCTATAAACCCCCACCGCGCCTCTCTTGCAAACACATTGGAGGCATTACTTGTTCAAGTTGGCGTGGAAATGGGGAAAATTGATCATTGGACAACTTACAGAGAGGGTTGTAGGGTTTATTATTCTAACAAATTGTCAGATGTGAATGTAAAGAAAAAATAAATTTCAAAAGACCTCATATGTGCCTTATTCACGAACCCCCACACTAATTTTCTTGTTCCATTGTCATGTAAACAATTTCCCATCCATTAGTGCAATAATAATTTGATTAAAAATAATTTTTGGGACCGATGGTGGGTGGTGTTTGATTTTCCACCTTGTAATAAAAATAAGGTGCCACTATACTTTCTAAGGAAACTCTATTGTGAGTTTATCCTCAACGAGATTCCAAATTATTTTGATTTCTGATATTTCTAAGGCCGAGGAAAAGGATCTGCACAGGATCGAATAGGTGCACAACGTGTACCTATTTAGCAGGGTATATTCCCTGCACAGAAGTCCCCTCTCCCTGAGATTTTCCCTTAAGAAGTGAAGGAGACAGTAGAGATTGATACACTCCACATGCTTCAGGGGCTATCTATGACCCTTGTTCGAAATACGAGGGATATTTCTGAGCTAGATGCTCATGGAGGTACACAGAGTATTCCCTTAGGGAGTACTAGCATGAGGCCACATCTTTTCTCGTCATGTGGTAGCATATGTTTGGGGCCCGAGGAGGACGATACTTTCATGCGTACTGATTTTGGTGCACCTGGTGCTAGGGGTGCACACGATAATGTCACTATGTTAGATGTCCTTTTGAGTAAGACATTTGGATTACATTCATTAGCGTCACCTTCATAGGTAAATTTGTTATGTTTTTTTTGTGTGTTACAAAAAATTTGGAGTACTTGATTTACTTATATATGTTAAATTTTTGAAATAATTGTATTTATATATGTATATGCATTGATATTACAGTGCGCGGGAGACACATATTCATCCCAACCACAGGTGGCAAGCACCATGTGTACACATACATTCACAGAGGTGATTTAGAATGTTAATTATGTAAAAATTTTACATACATGTGTGTGTGTGTGTGTGTGTGTGTGTGTTTGTATTTCTACATGTATGTATATATATATATATATATATATATATATATATATATATATATATGTTTTTTTATGTCCATCTAAGTCACGTGATATACATGTTTGATAAAGATGTTTACTTCACTAGAAACCCCACCATCTCTGCGAAAAGTAGATAAAGGTGTTGCCATTGCAATTTCATCTATGCAACAACTCACTTAGGTATTCAAACAACACGTGAATTTTGTTAAATTTCTCATGTAATTCATATTATATTAAATTACATGTTAGTATTGTCTTTCATTGTAGAATTATTAAATTATGTTAATAATGTCCTTCATTGTGTATATGTAGGAGTTACCTGTGACAGGTAGCAACCTTGTTCATTTGATTCACAGGTGTGGCAGGGTAAAAACAATAGTTGTATATTGATAAAATTAGTTAAAATATTGTCATTATGTACATACATGTACTTAGTTCTATTTTTGCTAATTATGATGTTAGATTTTCCAATCTTATGTGTATGTAGGGAACTTCAACCCCCTCCATTTTGACTTTGAAGGCACGAAATCCTCCATCTCGTTGTCTTCGTACCCCCGTTTGTACTGCAGTAGATCCCGATGACTCATCTGAGCATGAGATGCAAATTCGACGTGATTGAAAACTTTTGGTAAATTTGTGTATTTATGTAAATACTTTCATTCTAGCTTGGTCTTAAATACATGTTGAAAACATATATAAATTAAGTTTTGACAAACAAAATGTTGTTTGCGTTTACAGGCTCATCTACAGGCAAGTATTCAACGGAAGAGGACTTGAAGCATGGGCTCGGACGATCCAAAGTCATCTCATAGATCTCCATCTTCATCTAAGGGAGGGCCTTCTTCGAGCAAGGCTAAGAGAGGGATAGATTTTGATGAGTAGGAAATATATATGTCTTACATGACATTAGTTTTTGTATGCCTATGTGCATGGCATTATATGTATGCCTATATGGCATTTGAACTTAATGATATATAACCTAATTGGGAATTTTTGTATTTATTATGCACATTAAAATACTATTTGGAACTTGATCATTTCATATGAGACCTTACATTTCTGAGATTTTTTTCGCATGTAACTAATATGATGTGCACTTAACAATATTTTAGACATTATGGATTATTTTTTCATTTATTGGTCATGTATATGTACTAGCAGTTTCAATGTATAATATGCATCAAACTGTGGAAATCAATATTTATATAATGTATGTATATAAAGAGTTACCTAATTTGAGTAATTATTCATTCAATTTATCAATATGTATATGTGTATTTACCTTACTTGCGCTTATTCTTACTCATGGTCTCTCTATATTGGTTCATATCTTATCATGCACTTACTATATTATTCTATACTTCTAAGTATTCTCCCCTGTTTAAAACACTCTGAGAGTCGTCACAATTTGATGCCTTTCATCTGTTGATATATTGAGAATGTCTCTCCATTTAGATTACTCCAATGCTTGAGAATGTCTCCAGATGCAATGACATTCTGATTCAAACACTCAATGATTCTTGATTGTCTAATCCTGTCCAATTCGTGGTATTACCTTTAAATTTTTAGGCATTTCAAGTTATTTGGAAATCACGTCACTCCCTTCACTAGGCTTGATGACTACACCTATCCTTTTAAAGGAACTTTTGAAAGCATCCATGGGTTTATTATAGCATAAATTATCAATGAATGGAAGGTCACTAAGCCGTAGGCCAGCTATCTCCCATCTAGAAATAAAAAATAAATATTTACTAGGTGATTGATAACTCCTGTGTGTTCTTAGACATGTCCCTATCAAATTCATTCTTACGCCAATCTAAGGATTAAGGGCTCTTAAGTCAAGTCCAAGCCTGGATCGAGGTAGCAAAAAATCATGGGTTGCGTAAGGAACCAAAACAAAGGCTACACTAGTGTTCACTTGGGCACCGTGACATGTTATTAATAGTCGTGTTCGGTCCCACGAGCTTCCGTTTGCAAACTACAGCATCTGGGAGCCCTACATTGACTCAGACTACACTATTTCACGCGTTTACAAACAGTAGGACATCGAGAGAACCGACTGGATATGGATAATTACCCTGATAGTATTTTTTAGAGGGCCCCGACATGGAGGTCTGGTAGATCTGACGAGACATCTCTAGGTGCCATAGAGTCCAAGAAATCACTCGTCGAAGATATAAGTGTGCTTTGGCGTCAGGGCTCTTAAGGGACTACACTCGGACGAGGTAGCCTGAAAGCACGGGTAGCATAGGGAACCAAAAAAAATCCTCCACTAGCATTTACCTGGCCACCCCTTCACGTTGGCAGTTAGTTGGTTTGGTCCCACGAGCTTCCATCTGTAACTTGTGGACGTTTGGGAGCCCTAAACTGGACTCAGACTGTAGTATTTCAAGCATTTGCAGAGACCCATAGGACTAACGAGAGAACCAAATGGAGATGGATAAAATTGGGAGATACTTTCAGTATAGGGATATCTACCCTAGAGGTCTCCGTCATTATAACAATCCGTTTTCTAGGTGCCATGTGTGGCAGAGACAATCATCAAAGGTCGCAGAGATAACAGGATTTGGCCACAGGATATCTTAAGGTTCTGGACATTAGGTAGCCTGATAGCACAGGTAGTGTAGGGCTCCAAATCTGAATCCTGGCAATAGCTTTAGATCCATAGACACCCTGATGTGTTGGTGTAGTTGGTTCAGTCCCACGAGCTTCCATTTGCAAACTATAGTGTCTGGGAGGCATACATTGACCCAGACTACAGGATTTCACGCATTTGCAAACAATATGACAGCGAGAGAACCGTTTGGAGATGGATACAACCATGAGACAATTTTTTAGATGGCCCAGATCATGGAGTTATCACATCTAATGAGATGTCTCTATGTGTCACGGACGTCAAGCAATCACCCGTCGAATATATAGTGTGTTTTGGTCTCAAGGCTCTTAAGGGACTAACGCCTAGATGAGGTAGCCCGAAAGCGTGGTCAACCTAGGCATTCAAAACAAAGCCTCTAGGGGCATTCACCAGGACATATATTGTTTCATGATGGCTAAGACAGTTTGGTCCCACAAGCTGTCGTTTGCCTGTATACAACATCTAGTAGCCTTACACTGACTCAAACTACCCTTATTTTGAGCTCTTGCAAACAATAGGACATCGAGAGAACCGAATGGATATGGATAAAACCAATATAGAATTTTTTAGAGGGCTCCATCTTAGAGGTTTCTGGATCTGACAAGATGTCTCTAGGTGCCATTGGAGTCTAAGAAATCACCCATCGAATACATAACGTGTTTTGGCCTCATGGCTCTTAAGAGACTACACTCTAGACAAGGTAGCCCTAAAAGCATGAGTAGCGTAGGAAACAAAAAACAAATTCTCCAATAGCATTTCATCAGGCCATCCTTGAATTTTGGTTTAGTTAGTTTGGTTGCACAAGAGCTACCATTTGCAAAATATCGCGTCTGATTAGTACTTACACTGACTCAGAATTCAATATTTTTGCATTTGTAAACAATAGGACATCGAGAGAACCGAATGGAGATGGAAAAAATAAGGAGAGGATTTCATAGAGGGATCCAACATGGAGGTTTCAGATCTAATGAGACATATCTAGGTGCCACGGAGTCTGAAAAATCACTCATCAAAGATATAACTATGTTTTGGTCTCAGGGTTCTTAAGGGACTACTCCCGGACGAGGTAGCCCAAAATCACATGGGTAGCGTAGGGAACCAAAAAAAATCCTCCAATAGCATTCACCAGGACATCCTAGATGTGTTGACCCAGATGGTTTCAGTCCCACAAGCTACCGTTTGCAAAATACAGCAGTCTAAGTATGCCTTACACTGACTCAGACTACACTATTTCAGGCGTTTGCAAACAATAGGACAACGAGAGAACCAAATGGAGATGGATAAAACCTACGTGACTAGGATTTCATAGAGGGCCCCAACATGGAGGTCTTGGATCTGACAAGATGTCTCTAGGTGCCATGGAGTCTGAGAAATCACCCATCGAAGATATAGCATGTTTTGGCCTCAGGGCTCTTAAGGGACTATGCTCGGACGAGGTAGCCCGAAAGCATGGGGAGTGTAGGGAACCAAAAAAAATCCTCCACTAGCATTCACCAGGCCACCCTGATGTGTTTTCCATAGTTGGTTTGGTCCCACAGAGCTTCCGTTTGCAAACTATAGCATCTGGCAAGCCCTACACTGACTCAGACTACACTATTTCGTGTGTTTGCAAACAATAGGACAACGAGAGAACCAAATGGAGATGGAGAAAACCACGAGAGGATTTCAGTAGAGGGCCCCAAACATGGAGGTCTCGGATCTGAAAGAGACATCTCTAGGTGCTATGAACAGAAATTCTAAGAAATCACCCGTCAAAGATATAGCGTGTTTTGGCCTCAGGGCTCTTAAGGGACTACGCCTCGAGACGAGGTAGCCCAAAAGCATGGGGAGCATAAGGAGCCAAAAATAAGCCTCCAATAGTGTTCACCTAGGCTATCTTGACATGTTGGCCTAGTTGGTTTGGTCCCACGAGCTTCCGATTTGCAAACTATAGCGTCTGATAGCCCTACACTGACTCAAACTACAGTATTTCAGGTGTTTACAAACAATAGGACAACAAGAGAACCAAATGGATATGGAGAAAAATGACAAGAGGATTTCATAGAGGGCCCTCAATACATGGAGTTCTTGGATCTGATAAGACGTCTCTAGGTGCCACAGAGTCCGAGAAATCACTTGTCGAAGATATAACGTGTTTTGGCCTCAAGGCTCTTAAGGGACTACGCCTGGATGAGGTAGCCCGAAAGCACGGGGAGCATAGGGAACCAAAAAAATCCTCTAAGCTAGTGTTTACCTAGCCACCTTGATGTGTTGGCATAGTTGGTTTGGTGCCACGAGCTTCCGTTTGCAAAACCTATAACGTCTGAGGAGCCGCTACAACTTACTTAGACTGAAGTATTTCACACGTTTACAAAATAATAGGACATTTTTCGAGAGAACCAAATGTAGATGGAAAAAACCACAAGGTAATTTTCGTAGAGGGCTTCAACATGGAGGTTTCAGATCTGACGAGACGTCTCCGGTGTCACGGAGTCTGAGAAATCACCTGTCGAAGATATAACTTGTTTTGGTCTTCAAGGCTCTTAAGAGATACACCGAATGAGGTAGCCTGAAAGCACAGGGAGTGCATAGGGAACCAAAAAAAATCCTCCACTAGCATTCACTAGGCCATGCTGGATGTGTTTTCCCAGAGTTGGTTTGGTCCCACGAGCTACCATTTGCAAAATATAGCGTCTGACAGCCTTACACTGACTCAGACTGCAGTATTTCATGCATTTGCAAACAATAGGACAACGAGAGAACCGAATGGAGATGGAGAAAACCATGAGAGGCTTTTGTAGAGGGCCCTAACGTGGAGGTCTTGGATCTGACGAGACATCTCTAGGTGCCATGGAGTCTGAGAAATCACCTATCGAAGATATAACATGTTTTGGCCTCAGGGCTCTTAAGGGACTACGCCCGGACGAGGTAGCCCGAAAGCATGAGGTAGCGTAGGGAACCAAAAAAAATCCTCCACTAGCATTCACCAAGCTCATCTCAGATGTGTTTTCCCAGATGGTTTTGTCCCACAAGCTATTGTTTACAAACTATAGCATCTGGGAGCCCTACACTAACTCAAGACTACAATATTTCACGCATGTTGCAAACAATAGGACAATGAGAGAACCGAATGGATATGAAAAAACCGCGAGAGGATTTCGTAGTAGGGCCTCGACATGGAAATATCGGATCTGACAAGACATTTCTAGGTGCCACGGAGTCTGAGAAATTACTGATCGAAACCCTAGCGTGTTTTGGCCTCATGGCTCTTCAGGGACTACACTTCATATGAGGTGACCCTGAAAGCATGGGGAGCTAGGGAACCAAAACAAATCCTCCACTAGTAATTCACCTAGCCACCCTGACATGTTGGTGTAGTTAGTTTAGTCTCACAAGCTTCTTTTGCAAACTATAGATGTCTGACAAGCCCTACACTGACTCATGAATGTAAGTATTTAACACGTTGTGCAAACAATGAGGACAATCTCGAGAGAACTGAATGGAGATGGATGAAAACCATGAGATATTTAATAGAGGGAATGATGTGGAGGTCTTCAGATCTGAAATCCAATTCCTCTCTAGGTGCCACTGGATATCTGAGAAATCACCATGTTAGTCGAAGATATAGCGTGTTTTGGCCTCAATGCTCTTAAGGGACTACACCTTGGACGAGGTAGCCCATAAGCACGGGGAGCTTATTGGAACCAAAAAAAAGCTTCCACTAGCATTGTACCTAGCCACCCTGACATGTTGGAGTAGTTGGTTATGTCCCACAAGCTTCCGTTTGCAAAGTATAGCATCTGGCACACCGTACAATGACTTAGACTATTGCAATATTTCACAAGTTACCAAACAATATGACAACAAGAGAACTGAATGGAGATGGCCACCTAAAACCACGAGAGGATTTCGTAGAGGGATTCAACATGGAGGTTTTGGATCCTAGACGAGGACACCTCCAAGTGCCACAGCTAGTCTCAAGAAATAAATACATGTCAAAGATATAACATGTTTTGGTCTCAGTGATCTTAAGAGACTATGTATCCGAACGAAGTAGCTCGAAAGCACGTTGGGAGCATAGGGAATCAAAAAAATTTCTCCACTAGCCTTTACCAGGTTACTACTGAAGATGTTGACGTAGTTGGTTTGGTCCCACGAGCTTCTGTTTGCAAACTATAGCGTATGAAAACTCTAACTGACTTAGACTGCAGTATTTCGATCCCGTTTGCAAACAATAGGACAACAAGATAACCAAATGGAGATGTATAAAACCATGAGATGATTTCATAGAGGGCCCTAATGTGGGGGTCATTGGATCTGACAAGACATCTCTAGGTTCCACGTAGTCTGATTAAATCACCCTGTCGTCAGACATAATCTTGTGTTTGATAGCCTCAGTTGCTCATAAGGGACTACGCCCGGACGAGGTAGCCTGAAAGCATGGGGAGCGTAGGGAACCAAAAGTAAATCATTCCACTAGTAGTAAAGCCAATCCAGATGTGTTGGTAGGACGGTTTGGTCCCATGGGCTATTCATTTGCAAAATATTAGGCATCTACAAAGTCTTACAGCTGAATGACACTGATGTTGTCATCTACATTTTAAAAAACAGTGCGTCTCTGCAAACAATAGGACAATAAGAGAACGAAATGGATAATAGATAAAACTCTCTGGAGAGGCTTGCATAGAGGCCCTTACAATTCCTTAACCATGCATAGTACTTAAGGATTCAAACATCATCTATTTGATACAACATTAGATGGTCAAAATCTAGGTGACCACTACCGGTTAGAGTAATAGACTAAATCAGCATTCTATTTCTCACATATCAAATGAATTTCTTACTTCAAAAAATAAACTATGGGTGAATGTTCGATTAAAAAATAAAGTACAATTCTAAATGAGTTTCAGGCTCAGTTATCAATACTTCATTGCCAAGTTTTTCTTACAGTATGCTACTTTTGGAACTGCCTGGTTTGATTTGTGAAGTTGAAGCAACTGGGATTAATAAAAATAATCAACTTGGCATGTGGTCCTTAAGATTATCCATGATTCTAACGAAAACATCACATAGATCTTCCATTCCAGTTAAGTTGCAATCCTTCCACACTTCCCGTTTTTCCTTTTCTTTGGCTTGTATCTTCTCTTTAAGTTCTTCCACGTTGTCTTTTTGGGTAATGCAATTGACTCTTTATGACTTTCAGGAGGCATTTATTCTTGAATCATAGTGACATGTTCACCAAATTATTTTTCTTCACGATGTTCGTTATCATCTAAAGTTTGCAAAATTTATATGGCCTTCAGGATTCTTTTTGGGCACAAACAACCGTAATAACCAAAAAAAATTCAGGATCTTCATTCTCTGTTTGATTGAAGATATTCATTCTTTCAAAATGAATAGTTGGAACATTGATGGTCTCCCCAACGAAACTATCTTCATAGTCTACATATTTACATCCTATGGAAAAATCATTGAGGATAATGAAAGGATTGATAAGAAGATTCCTCCACCTGATGCTTTCAGGCTAGCTCAGTCCAGGCGTAGTCCCTTAAGAGCCCCGAGGCCAAAACACCTTATATCTTCGACAGGTGATTTCTCAGACTCCGTGGAACCTAGAGATGTCTCGTCAGATCTGAGACCTCCATGTTGAGTTCCCTCTACAAAATCCTCTCGTGGTTTTCTCAATCTCCATTAGTGGTTCTCTCGTTGTCCTATTGTTTGAAAACGCAAATGAAATCCATGTAGTTTGAGTCAGTGTAAGGCTAGCTAGATGCTGTATTTTGCAAACGGTAGCTTGTGGGACCAAACCGTCTGGGCCAACACATCCAGAATTGGCCTTGGTGAATGCTAGTGGAGGATTTGTTTTGGTTCCCTATGCTGCCCGTGCTTTCGGGCTACCTCGTCCGAGCGTAGTCCCTTAAGAGCCCTGAGGCCAAAACAACCTTATATCTTCGACGGGTGATTTCTCAGACTCCGTGGCACCTAGAGGACATCTCGTCAGATCTGAAACCTCCATGTTGAAGCCCTCTACGAAATCCTCGCGGTTTTATCCATCTCCATTCGGTTCTCTCGCTTGTCCTATTGTTTAAATGTGTGAAATAGTGTAGTCTGAGTCAGTGTAATCTGCTGCTAGATGTTGTATTTTGCAAATGGTAGCTTGTGGGACCGAACCATCTTAGGCCAACACATTTGGATGGCTTGGTGAATGCTAATGGAGGATTTTTTTTGGTTCCCTACATTTGCCCGTGCTTACGGGCTACCTCGTTCGGGCGTAATCCCTTAAGAACCATGAGGCCAAAACACGTTATATCTTCGATAAATAGTGATTTCTCAGACTCCGTGAAAACCTAGAAATGTCTCGTCAGATCCAAAGAACTCCATGTTTGAATCCCTCTATTGAAATACCTCTCACAGTTTTCTCCATCTCCATTCAGTTCTCTCGTTGTCATATTGTTTGCAAACACGCGAAATACTGTAGTCTGAGTCAGTGTAAGGCTCCCCCTAGATGACTGTATTTTGCAAACGGTAGCTTGTGGGACCGAAAACTACACCAACACGTCTAGATGGCCAGGTGAACACTAGTGGAGGATTTTTTTGGTTCCCTACGCCACCTGTACTTTCGAATGCTACCTCGTTTTAGGGCGTAGTCCCTTAAGAGCCTTGAGGCCCAAACACACTATATATTCGACATGTGATTTCTAGGACTCCATGTAAACACCTAGAGATAGTCTTGTCAGATTTGAGACCTCCATGTTATAAAAGGGCCCTCTATGAAATCCTCTCACAGTTTTTATCCATCTCCATTTGAGTTCTCTCATTGTCCTATTGTTTGCAAACACGTGAAATACTGCAGTCTGAGTCAGTGTAGGGTTGCTAGACGCTGATAGTTTGCAAACGGTAGCATCGTGGGACCAAACCAACTATGGCCAACATGTCAGGGATGGCTAGGTGAATGCTATGTGGAGGATTTTTTTTTTTGGTTCCCTACGCTTCCCGTGCTTTTAGGCTACCTCGTCCGAGAGGGCATAGTCCCTTAAGAGCCTTGAGGCCAAAACACACTATATCTTCAGACAGGTGATTTCTCAGACTCCGTGGCACCTAGAGACGTCTCGTCAAATTCATAAGACCTCCATGTTGGGGCCCTCTACGAAATCCTCTATCGCGGTTTTATCCATCTACATTCGATTCTCTCGTTGTCCTATTGTTTGCAAATGCGTGAAATAGTGCAGTCTGAGTCAATGTACAGACTGCCAGATGCTATAGTTTGCAAACGGAAGCTTGTGGGACCAAACCAAATGTCAACACATCAGGGTAGCCAGGTGAATGCTAGTGGAGGATTTGTTTTGGTTCCCTACGCTACCCGTGCTTTCAGGGCTACCTCGTTGCAGCGTAGTCCCTTAAGAGTCCTGAGGCCAAAACACGTTATATCTTCAACATGTGATTTCTCAGACTCCGTGGCACCTAGAGACTGTCTCGTCAGATCTAAGACCTCCATGTCTGAAGGCCCTCTACAAAATCCTCTCACAATTTTCTCCATCTCCATTCGGTTCTCTCAATGTCCTACTGTTTGTAAATGCGCAAAATACTACAGTCTGAGTCAGTGTAAGGCTGTCAGACGCTATAATTTGCAAATGGAAACTCGTGGGACCAAACCAACTATGGCCAATACAGTCGGGGTGGCCAGGTGAACGCTAGTGGAGGATTTTTTTTGGTTCCCTACGCTACCCGTGCTTTCAGGCTACCTCGTCCGAGCGTAGTCCCTTAAGAGCCTTGAGGCCAAAACACGTTATATCTTCGACGGGTGATTTCTCAGACTCTGTGGCACCTAGAGACGATATCATTAGATCTGATACCTCCATGTAGGGGCCCTCTATGAAAATCTCACAGTTTTCTCCATCTCCATTCGGTTCTCTCGTTGTCCTACTATTTGCAAATGCGTGAAATACTGCTAGTCTGAGTCAGTGTAAGGTTGTTCATTGCTCCAATCACTTGAATAATATAGCTGGTTCATACAATATAGGTGGTGAAATGAGAATTTTAATAAGATATTTTTACAATATAGGTGGTGAAATGAGAATTTTTGTTTGTTGTTCCTTTCTAATATTTAATTTCTCTTAGCTTCACTTGGCTTCGAGAATAATAAATTCTCTACTGACATATGCCAACCATGGAAGATGAAGGTGGAAAGCTTTTTTGGCACCACTAACCTACATAAACATGTTAGTAAACAATTAAATAGAATTTTAAATCATACAAAATTTAAACAAAATCATTTAAGTAAATATTCAAATTAAATTCATGAAGAACATACCTTTGCAAATTCAATCCAATGAACCGCAAGGATCAACTCTATTCTTGACAGTAGCAAGAATTGCTTCATGATCTGATTCACAAACCTTCCACAGATTCTTGTTTGATGGCCGACCTCGATATTTGATCAATTTAATATTTGTTGCAAGGACCAAATGTGAATAGTGAAGTATCTTCCGATGTACTTCATAGTCTTCAAACAACCAAATGTTTGATTTTTTGATAGGATATCGTCGAAGCCAAGTTCCTAGTGACTACCACTGACCTAGTGGGATACTCAAGGTCTTCACCATCAATGACTGTGGAAGTCAATTTTTCCCCTCTACACAACGAGATAAGAAGTAGTATGTTCCCTCTTTGTTAAATTCTGTCATAATAACTGCAAAAACGTGTCCCTATGTATCACAAAGTAAAAATGTTCAGTAAAATTAAAATACATTAAGAGTTGACCATTTAATAATTTATAAATCTAAAACATGGCATGTACATATATGTATGTACCTTGTTGCACTAAATCAGAGACTTGGTCAAAGTCAGGTGATGTTGTCATTTGATCTGAAGACCCTGTAAGTTGTAATGCTCGTGGAACTTGATGTGTGTTGAGTGGAATTAGACAGTCTACAAGTCCATTCATCCACCCACTATCTGTGACTCACATTCATTCCACACAAAATCAATGCATGATATATAAAAACATGTCATGCACCTAGTATAAATAGTCCAAGCATTTGCATCTGAACTACGGAATGAGTGCATATCACTTGATCCTGCAACTGTCATATAATCTTCAAATTTTGTCCAGAATGTTGTTCCTCTATCAACCAAAAATATCTACGAACCATTGATCTCTCTTGAGATTCATGGCCCATATTCTTGACACACCAATCAACAATGTTTTTTACATCTGTAAATTTAGCACCATTCTTGAACTTTAACTCTTCTCTTGCAAGTGCTCTTTTCACACATGCTCCTGCACCATCATGCTCTCCTTTTCCATGCCCTACCTTAGTAAAACTCCAGATATGTTGTACATTTTTTTCTTTGTGCATCCTTCTTAGCCAATAAAACATCCGTGCATTCTTGAATTGTGATGTGCAGTTGTTTGACCAAATATAATGTTGATTGAAACTAATGTTCCTCTCATTCAATTTCGCATAAAACACCTGGAAACACCCTTGTACATATTTTGTAGAATGTTTCCGATCATCACTAATGTAGAAATGATACTCTTTTAATATTTTTTGATCTTGCTCAGTGCTTTCAGGAGAGTGCATGAATGATATATGCACGAAAATAGAAACTTGCACTGAGTTATAATATTGAGACTGAACCTCCATTTGTGGCTGCAATGTGTAATTCTCTGTGAAGTCAAATACTGAAACAATAGTACCAAGTGGGAATGTGTCATTTCTTAACTTGAATTGTTCATCCAACCATCATGCTCTATGTGTGTGCCTTGCATACTCATAAAAAATTTCTTCTCTGAATTTGACCATATATTCTGATACAGGTAATTGTTTCCTAACAAGCTCACACCTCTTAGATTCTTTTCCATCTTTTAATTGATATGCCACCGATTTATATTTGGTGAAATCAACCAATTCTTTTCTTATTGAATATGTACTCTCCTCATGGATACAACTTTTCATATTTGGAAAGCCACCACATACATTGCACATTCCATCCAAACATGCTTTGTTATAAAAAAAATTGTCTTCTTGATTTTTCACAAAATATTGTCGGAATAAATTACCTTGAAGATTTTTGTGGGACATTTAATCCACACTCCTGCAACATGATGTCAGTATGTAAAACACAACATATTTGAAAAAAACATCATAATGTATTGAAAATTCAACATGATGCCTGTAACAACAAGTGGTACGTGAGTGATTGATTTTCACATAAAAGGGTTTGCTCATTTCAAAGAATCTTTGGCTAATGTTAATTTGTGGATTTTCATTCTTAAACTTAGAGAACAATTGTGTTTGAGTCATATCTAAGAAATGTTTTGCACACGATTCACAATTATGAGAACATATTGTTCTTTTTACTGTATCTATTCTATTCGGTGACACCCTTGTGTTCTCATTCAAAAATTTTACAATTAATTCTTATAGAATATCAGATGTATTCTTGTCTTTTCATGGAATTCTGCTAGAGAAAGCCCAATAGTCAGTGTTATTGACTGACTCAAGATGTTTACATCTCTATTGCTTTCATTAGATGTTTTTCTGTTTAGCTTCAAAGCACTGCTTGTTGTTCTAATCAAGCATTTATTAACTATTTTATCTACTTACTATACAATTAGTAAGTGCACACCATGTAGCATTACTATCTTTGGTGCGTCTTTTGCCACCTATAGTTTGGTATGCTTTATGTATGTTTTCAACAATTGAAACATTTTGATCAACAACATTAGATGTTCTTAACCCTAGGGTCTTCATTATAGGTCTCATCTTAATTAATTTCATCAATGTAACAAATAATTGACATCTTTGTGTGTCATTTAAGTTCTCAAAGTAATTATCCCAAATTCCACTAGCTTTTCTTCTCGCATTTCTTTCAGACATTTTGTTAGGCATTGGTTTTATAATGTTTTCATCAATTTCAATTAAGTGAATTGGTTTTCTTCACAGAAATGGAAGGAGGTGTTCTTAGAGGTGAAGATTCGTTTACAAGGTTACTTTCTTCATTCAGTGTTTTCATACAAATTTCGAGGTTAACATTTGGATTCTCAGGTAAGGGTTCAACAATTGGATTCATATCAATTTCTTCATCCATACCAACATTATCATTCAATTCAATATCATTATTCATTGCAAAATCATTATTCTCTACATTTTCATTATGTATTTCATCCCCATTTTCTAATACATTTGCTACATTTGATATAGCGGATGTACCTTGCCTTGCTCAAGTTTTTTTCATTCTCTTCAATTTCTTTACCCTCTTCTCTTCCAATTGCTCTAGTGTCTTGTTCTTGACTTTCCTCTTGTCCTTAGCTTGACGTTTATCGCCCATGATTAGAAAAAATCAACTAGTGGGGTAGGGGACAAAATGAACTACTAAAAAATCGTGCAAGAATGTAGATAAAATTACAGACAAACATAGAATGTTTGTAGAATACCCGTGAAAGAGATGAAAGGGATGTTGGGGGGCCACAATATATAAACAAAGAAAAATGCGTACGTGTTATGTAACGTGTACGTGTTATAATGCATACACGTTTTGTATTTTCTCTTTTTCCAAGCCATGCCTCAAGGCTTGGGATTTGGTTTGGATCCCCAAGCCTGAGGCATGGACCTGTACAAACACAACAAACAACGTGTTTTTGCAAGAAAATGTAAAAATGTCACTTCCTCTATGATAAATCAAAATAAAACAATCGATCCATTTAAAAAAATTATACCACGACGTAGAGCAGAGTTTCTTCTTTCTAAAAATATAATTTTTCAAATTTTCTAACTAATATAAGGTTTCCATATTATTTATTTTCTAACTATGCCTTTTTATAGCTATTTTTTGAAGTGTAAATATGTCTATCTTTCATGGTGTATCTTTTTTTTGGGTGATCAAAATTTTAAAAAAATTATACTAGCCCAAACTAGGCATAATTCTATACATATTCAAAAATAATAATCTAATTTTCAATATTTTTTGAGGTAGTTAGGGGGGGCACAGTCGGAGCTCTGTTATATTTCAAAACATAAAATTTATGTACTAGAAAAATCATAAATAAAAAAATATTCGCTATAAAAATCTTTAAAAAAATGGATCCCAAACTAGATGCTCCTAGCTATCTTTCTACCAAAGGGTTTTCAAAAATATTAAATGGTGCTCAAAAATGGTGGGGGGCACGAAAGTCACTCTATTATGTTATTTAACAAAAATAGAAGCATCTGTTGGTATTTTAGTTGTTTGACCCACTTAAACTTATCCGTTTTCAATAAAATTTAGTAACTTAGAAACTAGACTCAAAATTCTACGATTCATATTTCTACAACATCTTCCAATTTTGAGTGTAACTATTTTGAAAAAATTGTACAAGTTGAAGTTTTTTTTCAGAAAAATCCGTCCACTTAAGACCCCCTTTTGGTCCCTCAACTTGGTGCACTTGCCCAATATTAGTTTTTTTTTTTAGAATATGAACTATAATATGGCATATGCCCATTCTAAACATTCTATTATAAACAATTTTTTTTTGGAGAATGAGCATGTGCACATTGAACGTGAATTGAAACATTTATGTTTTATGAGAATGGGCCTATGCCCATTCTAAACTATTTAATACAAGTAAAATTGATTTTAATATTGATGTTATGAGAATGGTCATGTTCACATTCTTCAATACATAGTCATTTTTAATTTTTATTTAAAATATGTGAGTGATTTTAATGAATACTCTCCTTCTATGATTCCTATTTATCCAAGCAAATCTTTTATGAATCCTATACGAGAATAGGCAGAATAAAAATGCGATGCTCATTCAATACAAGACGAAACAATTTTGTTTGCATGAGAATGGGCATATGCCCATTCTAAACATAGTGATACAAGCAATATTGACTTTATGAGATCGTTTCTTTTATTTCTATTTATACCTATTTAAAAACTGTGAGATTTTTTAAACCATACTCTTCTTATATTATTCCTATCTACCCAAGCAATTTTTCAATGATTCCTAAATGACAAGGGGCATATTCCTGTTCAATACAAGAAAATGCAAAATAGCTCCATCAATTTCATAACTCTTTTAACAAGATGTGAGAATGGGTGCACATTCTAAAACAAAGTAAAATTTATTATTCCTATCATAAAGGGCATATGCCATTATAAATAATATAATACAACTAATTTTTTTTTTTTGGGAATGGGCATATGCATGAAACATATTTGTTTATGAGAATGGGCATGTGCCCATTCTAAACATTATCATACAAGAAATATTGATTTTATGAGAGTGGGCATGTGCATTTTCTAAACATTCTCATACAAGCAATATTGTTTGTGATTCCTATCTACCTAAACAACTCATTTAAGATTCCTATATGAGAATGGGAATCTGCCCATTCAAGACAAGACAATGTAAAAATGGTCAATCAATTTCATTAAAAGCTATAAGCATGTATAATCCATACTCTTCTTTTATGATTCTTATCTATTGGTGCTCAAAATAGTCTCGCCCCATTTTTCCTTTGAAAATCCAATGATTTTACCCAAGCAAGTCTTTTATGATTCCTATATGAGAATGGGTGTATGCTCATTCAATACAAGACAATGTAAAAATACTCAATCAATTTCATAACTTTATACAAGCCATGAGAATGGGTGCACATTCTAAAACACAGTAAATAGGAATGAAAATAAATTCAACTATATATTTATCTTTATTCAAATATCTTGTTTCAACATTTATGATAGACTTAGATTATTAAGATATTAAAGCATTTTAGCATTAAAAGGTGGTGATTTATTATTGTAAGATATATTCAATTTTTTATAACTTTACACAAGACGTGAGAGTGGGTGCCTATTCTAAAACACAATAAATATGTAAATAGTATAACGTATTTAAATTTCATCATTATAAAAACATCTTTAAATTTTCATGATTTCATTATTAAAACATATTTTCTGTCAATGTGGACATTTTTAAATCATTACATGTGTCTAAATAGGTATGACTATAAATTATACTATATATTTTTCATTATTCACATAATATTATTTAAAACATTTAAATGGGTCCAAGAAATTCAAATATTTAAGCATATTACAACATCTTAAAGCATTAAAGGGTGGTGATTTATTAATGTATTATATATTCAAATTTTGAATGTATGTACAAAAATAGTACTATGCATGTTTCATTATTCTAATACCTCTTTAAAACTTTTAAATGTTTCTAAACATTGAGATAATAGGACATTAAAGCATTTAAATATGTACCATTTCGTGGTTAAGTATTTATAATAGACTTAAGATATTAAAGGCATTTAAACATTAAAGGGTGGTGATTTATTATTGTAGGATAAATTCAAATTTCAAATTTTCGACACTTTTTTTTTAGAATCGATTTTCCTTGGAAAAAGACTATTAAAATATTGAATTTGAATGGCTCAGGTTTTGATTTTTTTTATCTCTTACGACTGAGTTTTTATTTTTTTCACTAGGCTTATGGCCAGGTTTTTTTAATTCATAGATTTTGTAGGAGAAAGACAAAGTTATGTGAAAGGATTTGGGCTGATTGGACATAGACGAGTTTTTATTTTTTTCTCTCTTATGGCCTGAGTTTTTTCAGTCAAAGATTTTGTAGGAGAAAGACGAAGTTATGCGAAAGGATTTGGGCTGATTGGACATAGATTATTGAAAAATAAACTTATAGTTACAGAGGTAATAAAAAAATATACAGAAAGAGAAAGGTGGTACTGACTTTATCAAATTGTTTTTTGCTAATTCAAAAGGATTTGACCTGATTGGATATAAAGATTATTGAAAGAGAAACTTGTTGCATAGGCTGTAAAAAAGACACATAAAGAGATAGGTGGTATTGAATCTATCTAATCATTTATTCGCACCATAAAAATGTACCCATTTAAGTCCCTAAGACATTAAAAAAGAACGAAACAATTTTGATTTGTATATTTGGTAGATGTTACGTTTGTGAATGGAAAAAAAAATTGATTTCTATATTTGTTTGTTGTTATGTTTATGCATGCAAACAACTCGATACATTTTTCAGACATAAAAATAAACAAGATATATGAAAAAATTGTTCAAATAGTTTATTGTGAATTAAAATATCTTTGTTTATACATTTTTTAGGCTTTAGAAGTAAACATGGAAAAAATGAAATATAAAACCTTGAATAGCCTGCTTTTTCATTGTTGTAGTCCGTTTGAGAAATCTTGAATAGTCTCCCTTGCAAAATCATTGTATCGGAAGCTATTTTTTCTTCTTTCTTCTGCAAAATCTTTGTATCTTTGTATCCCTCATGTTATCCGAACTATATCTTCTTCTGTCTTCTGCTAAATCTCTGTATCGTCGTATTTCTCCAATTACATCTACGTTCTTCATCTTTCCCCAACTGAATTTCTGAATGAAAAAATATCAGTCACAATAGAGCGAAAATCAAAACCCAATCCATTCAAAATCAATATTTTTATAATGTACTTGGCCAAATAAAGTGCCTCATAAAAAAGAGCACCAAAAATTCAAATTTTGAATCAAACCTGCCAAAATAAATGATCATTATGAGTTGTCTCCTAAAAATAAAATTGAATTTTTTAAAATTTGAATCAATCTTGCGAAAAATCTTCAAAAAGAGCGCTGAAAATTCAAAATTTGAATCAAACCTACTATAATAAATGACCAAATCTAAAAAACGGAGTACTGAAACTTCAAAAGTTGAATCAAACGTACCATAATAAATGACAATTAAAAATCACCTCCAAAAAGAAAGCACCAAAAAATTGAAATTTGAAACAATCGTGCTGGTATCATTTACAATTAATTAATCAATAATAATAAGTAATAATAGAAATCAAGGTGTTTATAATCAAGATATGATATTAGTAATTAATAGTTAATAAATAACATTGATTAATAATAGAAATCACTGTGGTTATGTAATATTAGTTTTAATTAGTAAATTAATATAATTAATTAATACTACTATAATTAGTAAGTATTAGTACTAATTTAAATAATTAATTAATAATATTATAATTATTGACAAAACAATTATTCTATCAAATAATATTAACTACAAGAATTATTATTACCATTAAACTCACATTAATATATTAACTAGAAACATATTAATAACATCTAATTAAATTATCAAACGAATAAAAAATATTTTTAAAACAATTAAATAATATTATGTAAATATAATTAAATTTTATAAAACTAATCAACAAATTAATCACCATTATTTTATAATGTTTAATTAACTATAGTGCATTTTAAAAATAAGTTTATAAAATTATAAAAAATATAATAAAACTTTATAGAACTAATTCATGACATAAACTCCATTATTTCAAAAAATTGGAAATCAATTAACATGTATTTAACACATGATATTAGGACTAAACAAAATTAATTAATTAACAACATTAATTAAAAATACTAATAATTAAATACAAGAAATACTATCGTATCATTTAATAATACCAATAAATTTCAAATAATATTTTACATTATTAAATAAAAAATGATTGTTGTATGTGAATAGTGTTAGGAAATTAATATTTACATGGGTAAATTATTATTTACTGTTACCATGAGTAAATATGGTAATATAGTTTGTTAGTATAATTATTATTATTCTTAGAGTTTGTTATACCCGTGAATAACATTCCAGGTTAATTATTGTAACACCTTCCTATTTTTTAGGAGGTTGTTTAATTTTTATGATGGCTATATAATAGCCTGATGTATTACACGAGATATGCTGACGAATATTCTATTGTGATATATACATTGAATAATATTATTGTGTGATTCATGTGTAAAATATTAGACCAAATTTATATTGGGTATCAGAGCATGTTGTGGTCCTGATTTTTGTAATGAGGGAAACTCCATTGAAATTCATGGTTTCCCGTATATGAAGATTTCAAAAGTGGAAGCATGGTATTCCCTTCATGAGCATCAGTGAAAGTCCAATCTGCGTTTTAGAATTGTCTACCACAATCCCTTGTCCACGTCAGATCTATAATATACGTCTGATCTACGTGATTTCAAATTTCACGAATAGTGATATGTAATTTCAATGTGGTTGTGTGTATTCCATGATTCTTGTAACCTCTATTATACAATAGTGTTGACCCTACATTGATCTCCAATCGCCATCACTGTGATTCATGAAGTAAGTTCATTTTTACTCCCCATCCACGTGGATTTCAGTCAAACATGTGGTATTTTGGTTTTTCAATAGTTTGGAGCACTCCCTGTGATTACGTTTGAGTGGAGTTATTACATTCAACATCAGCCTACATCTCACTTAAGAGATCTTTGCTGAATAGATAGTTTTCACAGTTTTTTCACAACTGTCAACAAGTACCAACCATATCTGAAATTGGCATTCAAGTTTTATAGCAGAAGAGTTGTGTGAGTCCAACTCATTCTTCCACGTCCATCCATACACATATGCCATGATGGAGATCTTTTTAGATCACCTAAAGAAGATTATCATTCTAAGTTTTTGCATCTACATTGAAGAATTGGTTCAGTTTTTGTTTTGGATGATTAGGAAGACAAAACTTCCAATGGTTCACATTCCTATTCACTGGTATGTGGCTATTCCTATTTTCCCTATGCAAAAACATAGTAAAGAACATATATCATAGTGAAAGGTAACATCATGCATTTGGATGAGTTAAAACAGTCATATGTGTTCCTGTTTGTACCTAGGTTTGTGGTTAGCTTCCTGAAAACCATTGAAGGTTGTTCAGATGTGTTCCTACTTGATTTCTCACACTGCTAGGTCAAATGTGTTTCCTAGAGTGACTGGTTGATAAACAGATGATTCCTGAGCATGTTCCCATCCTTGTCGGTCGGATGTGTTCCCGAGAGTGCATGGTCGATAAGAAGTTGATGTGTTCCTTCTTCTACCTTTAGTTTGAGTGTGTGCGAAGATCATGAGCGTGCAGAGGTGGCAAGCTGGAGAGGAAGTGTGAATATTATTTTACTACCACATAAACATTAAAGGGGGAATGTTAGGAAATTAATATTTACATGGGTAAATTATTATTTACTGTTACCGTGAGTAAATACGGTAATATAGTTTGTTAGTATAATTATTAGTATTGTTAGAGTTTGTTATACCTGTGAATAACATTCCGGGTTAATTGTTGTAATGCCTTCCTATTTTCTAGGAGGTTATTTAGTTTTTATGATGGCTATATAATAGCCTGATGTATTTCCCGAGATATGCTAATGAATATTCTATTGTGATATATACATTGAATAATATTATTGTGTGATTTGTGTGCAAAATATTAGACCAAATTTATAAATGGGTTGTTAGAATGTGTTATCATTATTCTTCATTTATGATTCCTATGTCAGAATAGGCATATGATGATTCTAAAAATATATCATTAGCACCTAACCTAAGGCTGTGAAAGTGAACAACATCCCTTATTCTATCATTCTTATATGATGCTTGTTGTGAGAATGAAGTAAACTTTATTCGTAGTGAAAAAATTTACAGTGTATTCTATGAGTAAAAAAATTACAATGTATTCAAGAAAAAATGAAAAAAAATGTTTGTTTTGTATGAGAGAATGGGAAACTACCCATTCTAAAACAAAGACAGAAAATTTTATCTCTCCACTAGAATCTTGCCCTAAGGTTGTGAGAGTGAACAACATCCCTTATTCTATCATTCTTATATGATGCTTGTTGTGAAAATGAAGTAAAATTTATTCTGAGAGAAAAAAATTATATTGTATTTAAGAAAATAAAAAAAAAAAATTGTTTGTTTGTATGAAAGAATGGACAACTACCCATTCTTAAACAAAGACAAAGAAAATATTATCTCTCCACTAGCATCTTGCCCTAAGGTTGTGAGAGTGAACAACATCCCTTATTCTATCATTCTTATATGATGCTTGCTATGAGAATGAAGTAAAATTTATTCTAAGAGGAAAAAATTACATTGTATTCAAGAAAAAAATGAAAAAAATGTTTGTTTGTTTGTATGAGAGAATGGGAAACTACCCATTCTTAAATAAAGACTGTAAATTTTATCTCTCCACTAGCATCTTTTATTGTGGAGTAAGATATGATTAATATAGATGCACTAAAATTACAAGAATTTTATTCTATTACTCATATTCTAATTGAATGGGCATAGGCCCAGTCAATTCATATCAATTTCTTGTATTAGACATATTAGAAAAAATTACATTGTATTCAAGATAGGTTGAACAAATTACTTGTTTGTTTGTATGAGAGAATGGGCAACTGCCCATTCTTAAACAAAGACAAAGTAAATTTTATCTCTCCACTAGCATCTTGTATTGTGGAGTTTGATATGATTAATATAGATGTGCTAAAATGATGAAAATTTTCTTCTATTACTCATATTATAATTAAATGGGCATATGGCCATTCAATTCATATCAATTTATTGTATTAGACATATTAGAAAAAACTACATTATATTCAAGATAGGTTGAAAAAATTGTTTGTTTGTTTGTATGAGAGAATGGGCAACTACCCATTCTTAAATATAGACAGAGTAAGTAAATTTTATCACTCCACTAGCATCTTGCATTGTGGACTAGCTATGAGTAATGTAGAAGTAATAAACAAACTAAGTTCAACATTGCATGTATTAGAATGTTTAGAAGGAGCATATGCCATTTTAGATCAATATTGTGTGTATTAGAATGTTTAGAACATGAGCATATGTCCATTCTAATAATAGGAATCACAGGAAAAAATAGGCAGAAGGAAAACAACATATGTGCATTTGTCTACTCGAATGGGCATGACATGAAGATGAAGTGGGTTGTACCCCATTTTGCTATGAAAGGAAAACCAGATGTTATTCTTCACATTGAGAAGAGTTAGAAATATTCATTTTTTGTTTTTCATGAATATAGAGAGACCAAAAGTGAAAGAATAAAAAATAGAGATAGAGACTTTATCTCCCATTAAGTATGCAATTAAACACTAGGCTCCTCTAGGGATAGTCCAACCAATATGATACAATTATTAACTCTATAAAGGTTGTCTGAATGTTTTTACACTATAATTCTTCTTATAATATGTTCCTCCTTCCATGAAAAATGGGGAACAACCCAACAATAAATGTTTGTTTGTTCGAGGATGGACAAATGCCCATATTTATAAATAGTCCAATATAACTGACAAAAAATATGGAAAACCCAAAATGTTAGAATGTCTAGAGAATTGGTTAATGTCTATTCTCATTATTACGAGCGGTCCAAGTCTTGTTTTAAAACCAATTACCTTTATTTAATAAATACACGGTGGTAAAAAAATATTTTTTCATGTTGGTCTCGATATGTCATGGTCTTAAAAAATATATGTTAATTTCTCCTATATGAGAATGGGAATCTACCATTTCTAAATCAAATTAATAGAACTGTGAGAATGGGCATCTACCCAAGGGTATGTAGTGCAACACTTGGTGGAGCCAAGATGCCCATTCCTAAAACAAAATAATAGAACTACATAAGGCTTGATCCCCCTCAAGGTATGTAGTGTAAAACTTAGAATAGACAGAACTTGGCTCGGCCAGGGATAGTCTAGCCAAAACAATACAATTGTATCCAAGATAAAATGAAAAAAAAAAATGTTTGTTTGTTTGTATGACAGAATGGGCACCTGCCCATTCTTAAACAAAGTTAAAGTAAATTTTATCTCTCCACTAGCATCTTGCATTGTGGAGTTAGATATGATAAAGTCTACAGAAGTGTTAAAAAGAAAATAATTTTCTATTACTCATATTATAATTGAATGGGCATATGCCCATTCAATTTATATCAATTTATTCTATTATACGTATTAGAAAAATTTCATTGTATGCAAGATAAAATGAAAAAATTGTTTGTTTGTTTCTATGAGAGAATGGGCAATTGTCCATACTTAAATATAGACAGAGTAAGTAAATTCTATCTCTCCACGAGCATCTTGCATTCTGGACTAGCTATGAGTAATATTAAACAAACTAAGTTCAATATTGCATGCATTGGAATGTTTAGAATGAGCATATGCCATTTTAGATCAGTATTGCATGTATTAGAATGTTTAGAACATGAGCATATGCCCATTCTAATAATAGGAATCACAGAGAAAAATAGGCATAAGGCAAACTACATATCGGCATTTGTCTATTCGAATGGGCAAGACATGAAGATGAATTAGGTAGTTCCCCATTTTGCAATGAAAGTAAAAACATATGTTATTCTTCACATTGAGAAGAGTTAGAAATATTCATTGTTGTTTCTCATAAAAAAATAGAGATCAAAAGTGAAAGAATAAACAACAATTAGAGATAGAGGCTTGATCTCCCTTTAAGGGTATGTAGTGCAGCACTAGGCTCCTCCAGCGATAGTCCAACCAATATGATACAATTATTAACTCTATTAAGGCTATCATAATTTTTTACACTATAATTCTTCTTCTAATCTGGTCCCCATTCCATTGTAATGGTCCTTCCATGAAAAATACGGAACTACCCAACAATAAATGTTTGTTTGTTCCAGGATGGACAAATGCCCATATTTCTAAATAGTCCAATACAACTAACAAAAAATATGGCAAAACCAAAATAATAGAATGTTTAGAGAATGGGTTGATGTCTATTCTCATTATTACAAGCAGTCCAAGTCTTTTTTAAAACAATTACATTTAATTAATAGTTACACGGTGGTAAACAATATATTAACACGCTGGTCTTGATATGTCATGGTCTTAAACAATATATGTTAATTTATCCTATACAAAAAATGGTCATCTGCCATTTTTAAATAAAATTAATAGAACTATGAGAATGAGCATCTTTCCAAGGGTATGTAGTGCAATACTTGGCGGAGCCAAGATGCCCATTCTTAAAACAAAATAATAGAAATACATAAGGCTTGATCCCCATCGAGGGTATGTAGTGTAGCACTTGGCGGAGGTAGAACTTGACTCAGCCAGGGATAGTCCAACCAAAATGATACAGTTATATTCAAGATAAAATGAAAAAAAATGTTTGTTTGTTTGTATGACAGAATGGGCACCTGCCCATTCTTAAACAAAGGTAAAGTAAATTTTATATCTCCACTAACATCTTGCATTATGGAGTTAGATATGATTAATATAGATGCACTAAATGACGATAATTTTATTCTATTACTCATATTATAATTAAATGGGCATATGCCTATTCAATTCGTATCAATTTTTTGTATTAAACATATTAGAAAAAACTCCATTGTATTCAAGATAGGTTGAAAAAAATGTTTATTTTTTGTATGAGAGAATGGGCAACTACCCATTATTAAATATAGATAGAGTAAGTAAATTTTATCACTCCACTAACATCTTGCATTGTGGACTAGCTATGAATAATATAGAAGTACTAAACAAACTAAGTTCAATATTGCATGTATTAGAATGTTTAGAACGATCATATGACATTTTATATCAATATTGTGTGTATTAGAATGTTTAGAACATGAACATGTGCCTATTCTAATAATAGGAATCACAAAGAAAAATAGGCATAAGGCAAACTACATATGGGCATCTGTCTACTCAAATGGGCATGACATGAAGACAGAGTAAGTTGTTCCCCATTTTGCTATGAAAGGAAAGCCAGATGTTATTCTTCACATTGAGAAGAGTTAGAAATATTCATTGTTGTTTTTCATGAAAATAGAGAGACCAAAAGCACAAGAATAAACAACAATTAGAGATAGAGGCTTGATCTCCCTTTAAGGGTATGCAATGCAACACTAGGCTCCTTCAGGGATAGTCCAACCAATATGCTATAATTATTAACTCTATAAAGGCCGTCAAAATGTTTTTACACTATAACTCTTCTTCTAATCTAGCCCTCCCATGCAAAATGGGGAACAACCCAATAGTAAATGTTTGTTTGTTCAAGGATGGAAAAATTCCCATATTTCTAAATAGTCCAATACAACTGACAAAAAATATGGCCAAAACAAAATGTTAGAATGTCTAGAGAATGGGCTAATGCCTATTCTCATTATTACGAGTTGTCCAAGTCTTGTTTTAAAACAATTACCTTTAATTAATAAATACATGGTGATGATTTAGGATATGCATCAAATAATCAGATTATATAGCATATCTCTCATACAAACAAATAAATTTATGCAACATTCCATTCTTCTTCTATGATTCCTAAATGAGAGCAAGTATTCACCCAGTGAATACAAGATTGAACAGGTATTACAATGATTAAGTGAGAATAGACAACAGTCCATTATTTACAATTTTTACTTTACATTATAAGTAATTATGTTCATTGGCAGAAACTGTTGAGCCCTTACAAATGATTATGAGTGGAGAACAAAGTGCAAACCATAAGGTTAATCCATTAGAGGAAGTTATTATTCCTAACAGTAGCACGATACCGTTTGACCAACAAGAAGTTTCCCAACAAAACACAAACATGTAATTGGTGGTGATTAATACTGAAGCTACATCAAACCCTTCACCATCAATTATGACAGTTGGCTCATGAACAATTATCAAGTATTATTTAAAATTTAGTAATATTTTTTACTTGTCAATATTAGTTGGAATCGATTTGATAAATATATTCTTATTTCAATTTTTATGTGCAGATACAACTAGAGAAAATATAAAAAAATGTATTCAAAAAAATAGGTAAAAATATTAATCCTTTTTATTTGTCAATATTAGTTGGAATCAATTTTATAAATATATCCTAATTTCAATTTTTTATGTGGAGATACAGTTGGAGAAAATCTAGAAAATCTACAACCAAAAAATATATGTAAAGAAAGAGGTAAAAATATTTTGTGAAATATAATTATCGTATTTGAAATACATAGAAGTTAATAACGAAGTTTAATGTTGTTTTTGTAGTGCCAACAAATACATGTAAAGAAATAGGTAAAAATATATTGTGAAATATTATTATCTTATTTGAAATACATACAAGTTAATAATGAAGTTTAATTTTATTTTATTTGCAGTGCCTCCAAAAAAACATTTGTTTGTTCTTGAAGTAGAAGGATTGTTATTTCAAAAACATACTTCTAAAAAGGAAAATACATTTCAATTGAACAACGAGCACATCCTACCATGAATGTCTATTTCCTAATTTCTAACTTTTGTATCTAAAGAGTTTCATCGAATAACATTCTGGTGTACGTTAGATACAGATGCCAATGTAGAAAAACTAGCAACGAAACTGTTACACATAGCTAAAGTGGATGTGCATCCTTTGTTTTGTTGTGGTATGGAGCATTATGAAAAAGAGGGAGACAAATTTATTAAAAACTTGGAAAACACCAGAATTTCCATACAAATGTGAAACAATGGTTGTAGTTAATGTAATCAACTAAGGAGTTCCTGAAGAATATTTTTTTGGTGTCTCCAAAGGTTTCTGACAAAGACTTTAAAAATAATAAGTGGCTTATGTCATCATTATTCACAGAACTAGCCTTAATAGGGGTTACAGATGATGTAAGAGACATCTTAAAGGGACGTTCTCTATTTCAAACAACATTGGAACAAATCAATATATAAAATTGTGTTTGTTACATATTTGTAGTTCTTTTTCCCATTTTCCATTTGAAGTGATTATTATATACTCTTTAATAAGATGTTATTGATGGTTATTAGTATATAATGCTAAAAATGTGTTTATTACAATTTTATAGTTCTTTACATCTAATCCAAATGATGTGATTAGTATATAATGATAATTTAAGATGTTATTGATAGTTTGCCATATAATCCTCAAAACTAGCTTTGATAGGTTTATACAAAAGAAAATAATTATCAATAAAATTAGATAATATAATCTATGATTTAATTTATTGAAAGAGAATATTGTTATTGGTTGGTTTTACAATTCTCATTTTCCATGGAAAGAAGTTATTGGTTTTGGGGGTTGAAATTTGATGGCACAATGCATTTTGATAGAAAAAATTTCACACACTTATGTACATGGTTAAATCATGTGGGTCCATACCCAAATTTACGTATGTTTTTGGAAACATTTAAAAAAAATTACTGAGCTTGATTGAGTTTACCTGATACTATTATGTTGATTAATATATATATATATATATATATATATATATATATATAGTTTATTTTTGTAGTCTTTCTCATAAAAATTTATTAATATTGGTTTTTTTAGTCTATTTTATAATAATGGATTTATCGTATGATTTGTCGTCACACAAAAATCTCAAACTGGTGATGGAGAGGGATCTCATTGTGTTAACCAGCTGCTACACCAACCCGTGCACGATGGAGTCAGATGCAACCATGTGAGCTCTAGGCCCACCACGTATACACCCAATCAGGTCCAACAACATTAGGAGGTAATGACACTGGGACTTCTCAAGAGGTCACCCATCCCAATACTACTCCAGGTTATACGCACTTAACTGTCTGACTTTGATACCATGTATGATTTGTTGTCACACCAAAATCTTGAACTTGTGGTGGAGAGAGATCTCATCATCTTAACCAGCTGTTACGCCAACACACCCACACACAATGGAGCCGTATGCAACCATGTGAGCTCTAGACACACCAAAATACACCCAATTAGGTCCAAAAACATTACGAGGCAAGGACACCTTCTCGGGAGGTCACCCATCCCAGTACTACTCCAAGCCAAGCACACTTAATTTCTTGTCTCTGATACTATGAACGATTTTTCGTCACACCAAAAGATGGAACTGGTGGTGAAGAGGGATCTCATTGTGTTAAGAAACTACTACACCAACACCTCCCCGCATAATGTAGCCAAATTAAGAACAACCAGATAAACTGCAATAAAATGAACTCCAAAAGAAAATAGATCTCCTTCTTCGTCCCCAAATAATGAATTACAATGTTTCCTAAATAGGAAAATAACTCCCAACTCGAGTTGCCAAGTAAACTCTAGCTAACTCTGACTAAATCTACTCTAGGTGGCAGAAATTACTATTTTTAGCAGTTTACTAGAACCTGCTATTCTTAGTAAGTTCGCATGCTTATTCCTACGGGCACAGAAATTGCCACGCATCTTCTACATCCCTAAATTAGAGGAATTTCCAACTTTCTAACTCAAAATGCAATTAATAGACTAAAATTAACTAATGCTCAAAAATAGGAAAAAACCAAACTATAACTTAAATCCTAATTTTCGGCCTCAAGATGGCGGATTTAGGGCCCGAAAACGTGTCGAAAACTTGCCCCAACCAGTAGGACTTGTTTCCGCTGTGTTCGTCTCATCAAAACACGTGGTTTCAAAAAAAAAAACGGACTCAAACGGACACCCGGAGCTCAAGTTATGACCTTGTAAAGTTCCTGCTAATTCAGGCGCATCATTCTCCCCTGCTTGAAAAAAACGCAGCTCCTGCAAGTTGTCTTCTTCAAACTGCTTCCATTTATCTGCATCCAACTTCTAAATCTCTGACTCTGTGACCCAAGTATTGTCCTCTTGTTCCAGTCCTTTCCAATGTACCAAATATTTGTTGTATTTCCCATGTCGAGTGTCCATTGTTTTCTTATCTAGAATCTGATCCACTTCTTCTTTCTTCTTCACCGGAACCTGCTGCCGCCAATCTACTACTTCATCAGCATCATCCCTTTCTACACCATCCCCATGAAAATAATACAAATCTGAAACATTAAACACTGGAGAAATATCAAAATTCCCTGGCAATTCTACCTCATAAGCATTATCATTTATTTTTTTCACGATTTTGCAGGGTCTAATCTTCTTGTACTTCAGCTTGTTATAGGTTCCTCTTGGAAACCTCTCCTTCTGCAAATATACCATAACCAACTCACCAACTGTAAATACCTTTCTCCGTCTGTGCACATCTGTTATTTCCTTATACTTGTCATTACTATTTTGTAGCTTCTTCCGCACTTCTTCCTGCAATTGTTGTATATGTTCGGCAAATGCTTCTGCATCATCACTGACTCTGCCATCAACGAGTAGCTATACCAAATCTAATACCCCATTTGGATTACTCCCATACACAATTGAAAATGGAGACTTTCCCGTGGATCTGTTTATGGAACTGTTATATGCAAACTCAACTTGCGGTAATGCTAAGTCCCATTGTTTCGGCTTTTCCCCAACAATGCACCTTAACAGGTTTCCCAAACTCCTATTTACCACCTCTATTTGCCCATCAGTCTGTGGATGATAAGCACTATTGAACTGTAGTTGAGTACCAAATTTCTTCCATAAAGTCCGCCAGAAGTGACTTAAGAACCTTGTGTCCCTATTTGAAGTAATGGTTTTTGGAACACCATGCAAACGAACAACTTCTCTGAAAAACAAATCTGCTACGCCTGTTGCATCGCTTGTTTTCTTGCAAGCAATAAAATGAACCATCTTAGAAAACCTATCAACAACCACAAAAATGGAATCATTACCTCGTTGTGTTTTTGGTAATCCCAAAACAAAGTCCATACTCAGATCTGTCCACGACCCTTTAGGAACAGGCAACGACATATACAACCCTGTATTCTGTGCATGGCCTTTCGAGACTTGGCAAATTCGACATCTCTCCACATATCTTACCACATCTCTTTTCAGCTTTGGCCAATAGTATTTGTCTGCTACCAAGGCTATCGTCTTATCCTTACCAAAATGCCCAGCCAACCCTCCGCTATGCAACTCTTTCACTATATTTTCTCTCATAGACCCAACTGGAATACATAGTTGGCGTCCCTTGAATAGGTAGCCATCCTGTAAACTATACTCATCCAGGACATCTCCTACATTTTCTAACAATGGACTAATTAGTCTTTCAACAATATCCTTGAAATCAGAATCAGAAGAATAAAAACCCTTTATTGCTTCAAAACCAACCACCTCATTTTCCATAGTGGTAAACAAAGTCACACGCCTACTCAATGCATCTGCAACTTGATTCTGTTTTCCGGATTTATGTTTTAGAGAAAAAGTATATCCCTGCAAAAATGATACCCACTTTGCATGCCTACTATTCAACTTCTTTTGGGTATTCACATACTTCAGGACTATGTGGTCTGTAAATAACACAAACTCCTTAGGCACTAAGTAATGCCTCCAATGCCTTAATGCTTGTACAATTGCATAAAATTCCACATCATAAGTAGAGTAGTTCTTTCTTACCTCATTTAGTTTCTCACTAAAGAAAGCTACTGGCTTTCCTCCTTGACTTAGAACAGCTCCAATACCCACATGTGAGGCGTCACAATCAACCTCGAACACTTTATCAAAATCTGGTAGTGCCAAAATGGGTGCCTCTGTCACCTTCTTCTTCAAGAATTGAAAACTATCCTCAGCTGCCTTTGTCCACAAAAACTCCCTTCCTTTTGTGCAATCTGTGATAGGTGCTACAATACTGCTGAAATTTTTAATAAATTTTCTGTAAAATGTTGCTAGACCATGAGAGCTCCTTACCTCTGTTATACTCCATGGAGTAGGCCATTCAATAATTGCCTTTATCTTTTTTGAATCCATCTGTACCCCACCTGCTGAAATAATAAAGCCCAAGAATACCAAGCTCTCTTGCATAAATGTGCACTTCTTCATATTTGCATAGAGTTTCTCTTTCCTTAACACTTCAAATACCAATCTTAGATGCCTCAAATGTTCTTCTTTAGTTTTACTAAAGATCAAGATATCATCAAAATAAACCACAACAAACTTACCATTATACTCCCGTAGCACGGTGTTCATCAATCTCATAAAAGTACTAGGTGCATTGGATAACCCGAATGGCATCACCAACCACTCATATAATCCATTTCCTGTCTTGAATGTTGTTTTCCACTCATCTCCTTCTCTGATCCAAATCTGATGATAACCACTTCGAAGATCAATCTTGGTGAAATAATTAGATCCAGCAAGCACATCCATCATATCATCAAGGCGAGGTATTGGGAACCGATACTTGATTGTAATTTTATTGATCGCTCTACTATCTGTGCACATTCTCCATGTTCCATCCTTCTTTGGTGTTAATAAAGCTGGTGTTGCACACGGACTCATGCTCTCCCTTACGACCCCCTTTCGCACGAGCTCTGCCACTTGCCTATTCAACTCTGCATGCAATGTCGGGCTCATCCTATAAGCCGCTTGATTTGGGAGTGAAGACCCTGGAATCAAATCCATGTGGTGTTGAATATCTCTTTTGGGTGGTAATCCATCTGGTAGCTCATCAGGAATAACATCTGAAAATTCTTCTATTAATTCTGATGTTTCTATTGGTATTTGAGCACTTACAAGTTCATCCTTATTTGTAACTAGTGCATAACAGAAACCGGTTGCCTTTGCCTCCTTCACAAATTCCTTTGCAGAAAGCATATTTTCAGCCTTCCCCTCTTCTTTAAGAGGTATTAAAACTATTTTTGTGCCATCCTTCCAGAAAGTATAAGTATTTTTTCCCCCATCATGAATAACTTTTCTATCAAATTGCCATGGTCTTCCTAGCAGTATATGACATGCATCCATAGGAATAACATCACACCAAATCTCATCCTTATAACTGTTCCTAATAGAAAAGCTTATTAAACATCTCTTATCAACAGTAACTTCATTAACCTTCTTAAACCATGCAATACAATAAGGGTTAGGATTCTTCTCACAATGCAGACCCAATTTATCGACCATCTCATTTGAAACCATGTTCTCACAACTACCACCATCAATAATAACATTACATACCTTTCCTCCTAAAGTGCATCTTGTTCTGAAAATATTTGTACATAGCCATGCATCCCCCTTGACCTCCTTTCTTGGAGCAATCATTGTCCTCTTGATCATCAGAGTTTCTCCAACATCTGGTGGAATTTCGAGGTCCTGTTCATCTTCTACTTGCTCAGCTTCAACAAGATTTACTCTTGGAGCATCTCCTTGCCTTTTGTCATGTGTATAAGTATGTGGGCATTCAAAAGCCCGATGCCCTTCTTCACCACATTTGTAACAAACAAATGGTCTTCGTGGAGCCTCCCATCCTCTATCGCCAACATATCCTCTACCCCTAGAAAATCCTCTGCCTCTTTGTTGATTATGGAAATCTTGTCTCGTATCCTCTTGCTTTTCCCATCCACGAGATGATTCTCCCCTACCTTGGCTGAAACCAGCTCGTCCCCGAAAGGAAGATGAGGCCCCCCTATTCATTCCAGGTGGTCGCCTAAAACTTTGACGATTTTGTTTTTCCTCAGCCGTTAAGGCTAATTGATAGGCATCCTCCATGCTTTTAATCCTATGCATACTTATCTCATCTTGAATAGAAAATTTTAATCCATTAACATACCTCACAGCCATTTTTTCCTCAGTTTCTTCATGCTCTACACGAATGGACAACTTGTAGAACTCATCTGTGTATTCTTGCACTATTTGTAAGTTCTGTCTGAGATTCTGAAACCTCCTGTAAAGGGTTTGTGCATAATCCACAGGTAGAAATTTATCTTTTAGCTTCTTCTCCATCTTACTCCACGTCCTAATTCTTTCTTTCCCCTTTCTTGACCGCTCTTTTTGTAGGTGATCCCACCATAACATAGCATGACCTTTCAATTTCGTGCATGCAAATTTTACCTTCTTTTCTTCTGACATAGCCTTCCACTCAAAAAAATTTCCCATGCTATTCAACCAGTCTATCAGCTCCTCTGGTTTTAGACTACCACCATACTCTGAAACATCAACTCTTATCCCATCATTCTTTCCTTCTAATGCTCAAAGCATCCTTTCTTCAAAAGCTAATGGTGGTGCTTGCGTTTCCTCCTCTTCACAAACTTCTTCTTCATCTGTGTCATCTCCACCTTGATTTCCTCTTTGGGTTATCATTGCAGCAAGCGAAGCAACTTGTCTCTGTAGATCTTGCATATTTCTATTCATCTGGGCAATACTGCCTCCTCTTCCTCTTCCTCTTCCTGCCATTTTTAAACAAAATACTTCGAACCCGCTCTGATACCAGATAATGTAGCCAAATTAAGAACAACAGATAAACTGCAATAAAATGAACTCCAAAAGAAAATAGATCTCCTTCTTCGTCCCCAAATAATGAATTACAATGTTTCCTAAATAGGAAAATAACTCCCAACTCGATTTGCCAAGTAAACTCTAGCTAACTCTGACTAAATCTACTCTAGGTGGCGGAAATTACTATTTTTAGCAGTTTACTAGAACCTGCTATTCTTAGTAAGTTCGCATGCTTATTCCTACAGGCACAGAAATTGCCACACATCTTCTACATCCCTAAATTAGAGGAATTGCCAACTTTCTAACTCAAAATGCAATTAATAGACTAAAATTAACTAATGCTCAAAAATAGGAAAAAACCAAACTATAACTTAAATCCTAATTTTCGGCCTCAAGATGGCGGATTTAGGGCCCGAAAACGTGTCAAAAACTTGCCCCTACCAGTAGGGCTTGTTGCCACTACGTTCGTCTCATCAAAACACGTGGTTTAAAAAAAAAACGGACTCAAACGGACACCCGGAGCTCAAGTTATGACCTTGTCAAGTTCCTGCTAATTCGGGCGCATCACCGCATAATGGATGCGGATGCAGTCACGTGAGATCTAGGCCCAGCACGTATACACCCAATCAAGTCCAACATCATTAGGAGGCAACAACACCAGGACTTCCTGCGAGGTCACCCATCCCAGAAATACTCTAGGCCATGTGTGCTTAACTGCTTTACTCTGATACCATGTATAATTTTCCGTCACACCAAAATCTCAAACTTATGGTGGAGAGGGATCTCATCGTGTTAACCAGCCACTATGCCAACATTTATTACCATCGTTTTATGCAAAATAAAATGTGACTTGTATTTATCTCATAACAACACATTTCCACGATTACCGAGCTTGATTGAGATTACTTGTTACTATTATGTTGATTAATAAATATAAATTAATTGGTTTGTTTTTGTAGTCTATCTCATAACTATATATTAATATTGGTTTATTTTTGTATAATATCCCTTAACAATTCTTTTATTACCATCATTTTATGTTGTATTTATCTCATAACACCAAATTTTCTACCTTCATTCAATGCAAATAAATTCATGTTATAATTAAACATTTGTCAATTTTTATTGATATCATAAATTAGAAGCAATATTAGACACAAATACATATGATCAAAATATGTAAATTATACAACATGCAAATGCGCACGACCCCATAGTTAAAATAAATCACATCCAAATTTTTCTTTCTTTCTATATTGAGTTTATGAGAATGGGCATATGCCCATTCTCATCACAATGATAGAAATATTTGTTTGTGTGAGAAAGGACATATGCCCATTCTTATCACAATAATAAAACTCTTTGTTTATATGAGAATGGACATATGCCTATTCTAACGATTCTAACTCATTGAAGCAGTATTGAACTTAATCATTTTAATATCACTATAAAGGATGTGAGAATGGGCAACTGTCTATTCTAAAAAAATTAAATATTACATCCATTTTTCTTCTATGATTATTATATGAGAATGGGCATATTCCCATTCAATACAAGATAAAAATTGTAAACCCCTAAAATGGAAATCCCTTATGCATGTTATATTATTCCAAAAATCCCCTCTTTGGATTCCAATAATAGCCAAATCAAATTCCAATATTTGGTATAAGTAAAACCAACATAGCTGATTTCAGTATTTAATCTAGATTATAAAATGTCCACACTTACCGAAATTATGGTTGAGAGGCCCCCGGACCCATTTAGTAAATCTTAACTCACCCTCAACCTGGGTTAAGAGGAAAGTGTTACAAGTGAGTCAAGACGTGAGTTTTCCTAACCCAGGTTAACTTTCAAGGAGCCTATTTTCAAATCTCTTCTCCCTAATTGTTGTTGTAACATAGTCATGCTCATATTACACCAAGAAACACTATGCCAAAAATCACTAAATTTCTCATATCTCACTCGTTTTTGGTCATTTTCCTCTAAAAATTTTCTTGTGAACTTTAATGTTGAACTCTTTTGAGATGATCCAAATCCCATCATCATTGATCCTTTGATTTTTTTACAGTCCCTACTTGAATATTTTAGCAAGAAAAAATTGTCTTTATTCAGAGAGATCCAGAGGATAAAAAACCTATAAATTGGAGCAATAAATCACAATAAAATTCTTAATCCAATGATAAAATTTTCATCCCAATCAGAAAACAAGAAGGCCTATTTCTATTTTTAGTAAGCTGGAATACATGTATTAATTCCTAAACCACTATAATGCCTTCCCTTTGAGAGATGAGGCTAAAATCCTTACTACTACATCATTATCAATTACAAAATGGGATCAACACACATTAGCAATATCTTTGATGTGTTCTATAGGAGTGCTTGAATTTTCACCAGTGAAAAATTGAATGCTTTCTAAGGAAGCAACTGGTATATCATTATGAGTGGCTAAAGACGAGGGACTACCTCCACTAAAGGTTAGAAAAAAGTAAGTTTGTTTGGTGATCCATGAAAAGGATATGCCTTGAATTTCTTAGGGGAAAAGAGAAAATTATACCATGAGGATTGGAAGAACCTCTTTTGGAGGAGATGGATTTCTCAGTGTAGATTTTCCCCTTATTCTCCTTGGGGAGAGCTACAACTATTCAACAGGATCTCCTGTAGCTAAACTTTTCCTTGTTTGTATTCTTCTCATGAAAAATGAACACTAGACTACTTGAAACCAATAGTTTTGGACTTGGAATTTGCCATATGTTTTGAGATAATGACTCCAAAGGTTAGATATCAGTAAGATACACCAATATTACTGAAATCTATCAGAAATGAGATGAAAATGATTCACATAAGTCCCACTTGGTGTGCAAAAAAAATTTATCACATGAGATTGCACCCTTGCTAAAGTTACGCTCAACACCTTAGTGAAACATTGAGTGACCTTCAAAGGATGTAAAATGGATCCTTTAAGTTCAATATCCAAAGGAAATGTCAGTTCCTTCAACTCCATTTTAGTAAAACTAATTTAACTAGTACTATAATCTACTTCTAACTAGTTCTAATCTAAGATTTCTAAGGAACCAAGGTTCAAAAAGATGAAATAGTGAATGAAAGATAAGGTGATGAACTAAAATAAAAGTGAATTTTCTCCCTTAGATGAAGAAGAGAGGGACAAATGCAAATTCAAGAGGATGGAAACAAGACACGTTCCAGTATGTAATTTTTCCAAACTTTGATTCTTTGCATAAATGACACAAAAGCTTGAAATAATGTAAATATATCTCACAAACATCATTCCATAACAAAATAAAATTCAAGAACACAACACAAGTTAAAGAGAAATAGGAGAGCCATAAAAACAATATATCATTTATTGGAATATGCATAATCTATTACAATAATGGTGAAGGAACTGAGTGCATTGCACAAAAACAACACAGAAGTATACAACGTATAATTATTGGCCACAAAAATGGAATCATAACCTTTAATTTAGGATAGGATCCATTTCAATTAAAACTAACTTACAGTTATAGAAGAAGAAGAGGGGAGAAAGGAAAATCCAAAATCAAGAAGACCACCCACTTCTTCAACCACCAAGGACAAATGAACATTCAAGTGTGCAGACCAAGCATGGGCACCAAATATTTCCTAGATTATAGAAATTCAAATCATCTGAGGATGGTTCTACATAGGACAAGGTTTAATGTTGGTGGTTGGAGCTGCTCAAACATTCATAATCGATCTGGACATCATTTGGTTGAGAATCAGACTAAAAATAGCCCTAAATTATGTCACTAAGTTTCCCCCACATTCTCAATCATTCTATACTAATTTTTTCCTAATATAAATCTCCTCTCATGCCCTTTCTAACAAGATCACGTGTAGGTGAAATGGATTTCAGGATCAAAAGTTATGATCCAAAAACAAGTCCTAATAAGTGTTGTAAAACACAGATCTAAAAATGGTTATGGGTTATTTCTCTACATTTTAGACCCAAAAATACACTTTATCATGACCCAAAATTGATTTTAACATTTATTTCTCCTCAATACCTTTCCAACATTTCTAATTTTGTCTTATTTGGTGACCTGTATCAAAATATATGAGCATTTAAAGATCCTCATGTCGTTCCGCAAAGTTGGCGGCCATAGGGCCATCAAATTTGACCTCTAGGTCACCCTAGCTATGTGTCAAATCATCATTATATCTTGAAGTCTTCCCTTTATTTTTTTGTGGCTTTCCTTTCCCCTTTGTACATATTTGTAATTGTTACACGAGTTTTTTCAGTGTTACGTGGAGTTTTAGGGTGTCACAAAATTTTAGGGTGCCACATAATTTTAGAATTCCGTGGATTTTTAGGAAACTACAAAATTTTAGAGTGCCATGGGATTTTATGATTTCATGTATTTTTAAGCTTCTACAAATTTATAGTATTAAGTGAAATTATAGGTTGTCGTGGAAGTTCAGTTTTGCGTGGATTTTTCAATGTAGAGCATTTTTCAAGTGGTGTGCATATTTTAATATTGTCGTGTAATTTTAGGATGCTACAAAATTTTAGGATGTCGTAGAATTTTAGGATTCCATGGAATTTTAGGGTGCCATGAAATTTTAGGATGCCACGAAAATTTATGGTGTAATGGGTATTTTCTAATAATATTTAGGAGGCAACAAACTAAGCAATTTTGGAAAAATTTGAGGTCACCTAAATCTAAAGTTCTAAGCAAGTTATCCAAATGTGTCACATATTCTTATTTGACAACAAGTTCATTTTGGCCTTCTAAGAAGCATTGTGTCAGATAGTGATTCTAGATTTGTGGGGCTGCACTACAATACATAATAGACAAAAAATTAAATTTTTCCATTTCATTCCACCCCCATACCGATGGGTAGACAAAGGTAGTCATCCGAATGATTTTGCATCTTCTTTAGATGTATTACTCCAAAAATCTATGCACGTGGGATGCAATTATTATTTATGTCTAACATAGCTACAATTGAGATCTTTACAGTTCCATAGATCATAGCCCATTTCAAGTGTTTCTTGAATTTCATCCATTGGCACTCATTGATGTAGCATTTTACATTATGTTGGAAGAAGAATCCACCCACATGTATAAAGAAGTGGATAAGGAAACAAAATTCATGTAATAAGTCAATACATCCAGCAATAGGTTCATGAGATTATGGAATGAATGAGCCATGAGTACAAGTAGTTTTATGATACCCATTAGGTCCCTCATCAACTCCAAGTGAGGGATAAGGTTTGGATACATCTGCAGGAAGAGTGACTCAAGGGTCCATATAGGAAACTCTTATTCTATGATATGGGGTGTACACCATGAAAAAATTAGTTGGTAAGAATACATTTGAGCTTAATCTTCAATTCCACCCTACCTTGGGTTGCATCTAGTTTGCAATGTTGAACTTCTCTACCCATAGTTTCCACTACTCTTGGATACATTAGACATTAATGAACATTTAAATAGTGTAGAGTTGAACCCAAAGTATGTGACACCATTTAAATTTTATCAAATCATTGACTTGGTGGTCAAGAACATGAAACATCATAAGATTACACTTTACCAAGTAGTGAAGGAAGGGTAGATGCCACACCAAGGGAAGTGGTTCATCAAGATCCTAATTGAGAAGAAATTTCCACACTTTGTTTAAAATTTAAGAGAAATAAGGCCCACTACTTATCAAGGAGGAACACATTTTAGCAGCTTTTAGTATTTTACATTTTCTAGAGTCTTCAAGAATTTATGGGATTCAAATTATAAGAAGATAACTAATAGCCAAGGTGTTATTTTTGTAGTGATTTTTTTTAGTTCACTCCATCATTTTCCATCAAGTCCTACGGTTCACAAATTAGGTCAATGTGCTAAGATATACTACCCCAATAAGGAACATTAAAAACAATAGTAATAATAGGATATATTTTGGATTTTTCCAAAATTTTCTTTGTGAATCCACCCCTAAGGTGGATACAAGTGGTCTTCATGTAGGATGACCTTTTGGTTTCCATAAAAAACCCTTCATATTTTTTTTGTAGTAATTTTTCATATCGTTCGTTGTATAACAATAAAGAAGCTTGTTTCAAATAAAGAGAGATATTCAGACACACTTCTCTCTTACGAAGTTTTCTAATTTGTATAAATTTCTAATTACAATAAAAGTAGTTTCTTTCTACAACTCTTAAATTTTGAATTGATTTTTATAACACATTAATCACCATTGTTAGTGTGTTGTGCACCAAGTTACAACTTAATCCAGATCAATGGTATCAGAGAAATTTTGTTCCACTCTTGCATTTCAGAATGCAATAGGTAAAAATACTAGAAGCGTGGTGTCAAGATGTGTGATCCTTTGAATTACCTTCATTAACACTTCAAATGACCTCAAATAATACAAGAGGAATTGAGAGACCACATAAAATAATTACTTGATGAATACTTTGAGTGGTAGAGGAGGGAGATGATGGCACAATTTTTTTTGTACACTCGTGGGTCATCCCTATAACTGGACCCACCTCTATAAATACATCCACATCACATAAATATGTCATGGATCCAAATACCTTCAAGGTACAAATAAATTTTGATTGTGTTAGGGTAATTATATTTAACCTAGGTTAATTATGCATTGCACATAGTTAGTTTGATAATTGTTTGATTGTTATATGGCTATATTTATTTATAACCTTCTATATTGTTTTATTCAAACATACAAGAGTTGTTATATTGTTTTAACAATACTATTGTTTGTATTGTTTCCCAGTTATACTCGTGCAACCCATTTCTTTGTTTGTATATTGTTGTCTAATATGTATAAATATTGTAGCACATCTATTGTAAATTGATTTTTATCATTAATAAAATATTCCAGGCTTCCGTCCCTGTTTTACATCTGGTACCAAAGCAAGAATATGGACGTGTGAAGTAGAGAAGGGTTTGAGAGAGGTTGCAATAGGAAGAGAAGTGTCTTGGAGAAGAATTTGTTGTTTAGGAGAGTCATTGTTACCTCCTATCAACTTCCCAAATGTCCATGCATCCCCACAACCCCCTCTTTCGTTCCAGGTGTTTATAATGCAATGGTTTTTTTGCACTGGTGCATTTGCACTAGGAAAAATTTGCTGTAGGAATTTTTTAAAATAATTGGATTTTTTTCCCCATCCAAGGGTTTTACCTCTAATATTAGAGGTAAGCATTTGGTCTTTGCTATATTTGGAGAAACTCCTACTAAAAATTGGTGAAGATCGAGCTATCTCCACATTCACTCCTAACCGATTTATTTTGAACATTGAGTTCTTGGATAGGTGAGTTAAGGATGCTAAGCTTCTGGTTGGGTTATTAGCATTTACTTTGGAGTTATGAGCCACATCTATGTCTCAAATTTCTCTACACGTTCTACACGGCCAAACCCCATTCTTTTAAAGTGCACATGCATCGATATCATCCTCATCTTGCACCCTGATCAAGTTGTATTTGATGTTAAGTTCTGATATGTGGATCGAGTCGTATGGACTAGGCCCCTATTGTACATCAAACTAGTCGAGCCTCACATTGATCCCACCATGTGGATTCCCCAACCCATGTAGACATGAGCTCCTCCCAGCAGCGATCAACACACTGATCAGAGCCCCCTCTTCCGATCTGCGACCCTATGTAAACAAACTTATCCCTACATAAAGCACAACAAAACATACAAAGAACATACAAAGCAGGGTAGACATATCGATAAGTGGCCAAGCCAGGCCAAAATTTGATTAAGCTTCATACATGTGACCTACAATCACATAAAAGTAACAACAAAACAAAACAACGGTGGAAAACAACAGGTGAGGAGATAAAGGAAATTTGATCCATTTTTAAAGCTACAACCCTAAAACCACCCTCCATCTTGACCGCCATGTGGATCATCCAATTGGCCACATCGAATTTCAACAGGTGAGTCGATTTTGATATGGTTTAAATATAAATTGCTTCATTTCATTAGCAAAGATTTGGTAATGCTCAGATGGTTAAGTGGAACGACTTGGGAGTAGTAGCTTTGTGGGTTCAACCCCCACAAAAGGCATTGTTTTTTAAAACAATTTTGCTATAACTTCAAATTTGGAAAAAATTCCAAATGTAGAGGCACTTTTAGCAGAAAAACCTTCTCTAAACCACTTAGCCTCAACTAAACAAGCTACTAAAAATAGCGGAGAAAACCCTAAACTAGGGCAATTTTTATTCCCAAATTGCATATTTTTTATTCTTAGCAATTTTTGCCAAAGGAGGGGTATCTGAAAACAACATTTTGAGCCATTATTTTATGGTTTTTTTCTCAGAGAGCCATATAGGGCTCCGGAGGCCACCAGGGCCCTGAAAAACAAAAAAATCCCACCATTCAATTTTTTCAAATTTTTGAATGTAATTGTATACTTCAGTGTATTGTACTAATTTGCAGGTTACCATAGTCAACCGCAAACATTGTAACTACTCAAAAAATGGCAGAGAATTGTAATAAAAAAAAGTGAAATTTAGTTCAAAAACACTCACGAGATCCTAGATCTCACTTGCAATGTTTAATATAAACAGTGCCTCTAGGAAGCACTTACGGGTAAAGTTGTTGCGACTACTACTGCACTTAACACCTAATATAGCTGCAACAACACCATTTGGGCATTGACCCTTTAAATTGATGGGGAGTAATAAGGACACAGTGCACACACTCTGAGCCCTCCCATCCGTCTGTGAACGATTGCACGACATAAATCCAGACTAAGAAATTATCTAAGTATATAGCAAAGTTACGTGCGCGTATGAGGATATTTCTTTGAGCCGGTGTCAATAATCACACAGACCCCTTTCAGTACTATCTTGGTGCCACATATTGAATTCTTTCATGTATGTTAACACCTCTTTCACATACCACCAGGTATATAGAAAGGGTGAGCTTCTTCCACGTACCGACGGCTATATCGGAAGGGCGCATATATAGAAAGGTTTGGTATATCATACTGACGATATATACATTGGGAGACCTTATACCTGGAGTGATAAGAGCCTAACCCTATCAGTGGATTCTATAAAATGGGCACCAATGACCCCAAATTCTTTCTTTAAGATTCACAACTACTCAGAGAAACAACTATGCTGCATGGAAGACAAAAATCAAGACACAACTTGAGTTTGAAGAAATCTGGCTTGTTGTGAATGGTACTCTGACTAGATCAACTACTAGATACAACACAACAATGACAGTTTGATAGATCAGATCAGAAAGCTAAGATAATCATCTTGTTTGGAGTGTCTGATGATGTGCAACCCCACATTCAAGATGCCAAAACAACCAAAGAAGCGTGGGATAAGTTGAGCACAATATACGAGGCCAAAACAAGAATGTCATACTAAATTTGTAGAATTAGTTACACACATTGAAGTTTAAGTAAAATGAGAAAATCAAAGCTTTCTTGAGAAGAGTTACAGAGTTGAGGGCTTCACTTCTAGCCCTGGGAGAAGTGGTCACAGATGAAGCTCTCATTCCCATTGTTCTGAGAGCTCTCCCTTCTTCCTACCACATTTTTGTAACAACACTAAACTTGCCAAATACGACATTTAGTTTTGACAAAATGGTAAATATACTACAACAAGAGGAAGCCATGTATAATAAGGATGATGAAGAGGAGTAGACACTTTCTTCTCATCAAAAATGGAAAGGAAAAGGAAAAAGAAAACCTAATTCCTATCAAAAACCCCAAAAAAATCAAAACAAGGGGATAAACAATAGAAGAAGAAATGTCCAATCTGCAAAAGAGGACATGAGTTGAAATATTGTTGGTATAATACTTACAAGAAAGGTTCATCAAGAAACTCTGGACCTCAACACCAACAATCTCACAAGGGACATACAAACTACAATCAAGGGTAGAAAAAGGGGAACTGGAAAAGAAGACCCCATCAACAAGGAAATATTGCTAAGCAAGAAGAACATTCAGATACTGAAGACTACTTTGTACACTTCTCGATCAAGTGAACTTCCACATCATCTAGTGATGTTTAGTATGTTGATTGGGAGCCACTTGACACATGACCAGCCACAGAGACTGGTTTATTTCAATGAGGGACACACCTTTGAAAAAATCATGTTTCATTAGGTGATGATTCTTCATACATAGTTCAGGGGATTGGGAACATTTATCCACCTCTTGGTTCATGCAATTGTAGATTATCAAATGTCTTATATGTCCCTGGGTTGACTAAAAATTTGTTGTCAGTTAGTCAACTCCTAGATCACAACTTGAAAATTGACTTTGATAGTCATTCTAGCAAGAAAATGTGTTTAATTCGAGAAAAATCACGAGGCTCAAAAATAGTTGCAAAAGCCTCCAATGTGGGATGTATGTTCCATATTGATTTTTTTCACAAAGATGATCAGGAACTTATGGCTAAGAACTCTACCTCTGCACAATTGTGGCATCAGAGACTTGGTCATATAAGTTTCAAGTATCTCGAGACACTTCGCCAACACAATATGGTAAATTTTTACCATCTCTTTAGAAGGATACAAATAAATGTCCTCACTGCCTAGCAAGAAAACAAAACAGAGCTTCATTCCAGAAGAGTACGTATTGAGCTCATGGTAAGCTTGATCTAGTTCATACTGATCTTTGCGGTCTGATGCAACCAAGTCATTCTAGGTTTCAATACTTCATGCTTTGTGTTGATGATTATTCATGGAAAATGTGGATATATTGTCTTCACAAGAAAAGTGAAGCTTTTGAAACCTTCAAGAAATTCAAAGTGGTTGTTGAGAATGAAACTAGTCATCACATCAGAACTCTCCACTCAGATCGAGGGGGGGAATTCACGAGTAATGAGTTAAAGATCCTACCTACAAGCTCATGAAATTCATCAACAAATTCCTCCTCCACACACACCGCAGCTGAATGGTGTTGTTGAGAGAAGAAATTGTACTATCATGGAAATGGTGCGATGCATGATCGATGATTCTAGACTAGCAAGGACATTCTGGGAAGAAGCAACAAAAACATCAATGTATTTGTTGAACAGAGTGCCCATAGTTCCTCTTGACGGAGTAACACCACAAGAAGCATGGTAAAAAAGTGGAAACCATCTATTGCACACCTCCGAGTATTCAGGTGTAAAGCAAGTATGCACATACCCAAGAAGAATAGAAAGAAATTGGATATGAAATCACAAAAACTCATCTTCATTGGGTACAATGAAGATAATCTTGGGTACAGATTGATGGATCCTAAGACTAGGAAATTCTACACCAGCAGAGATGTTGAGTTCTTTGAGAAGAAGGAAGCAAAGTCTCCTCCTCCAGACTCACATGATGTAGATTTTTCACCAGTTGTAAAAACTAAATTTGATGTTCCACTCAGATGATGAAAGTGATGATGGGGATGATGGTGATGATCAGATAGAACCATGACCCATGGGAACAATTCAACGTATGCCCAAGTGGTATACTAGCATGTTACGAGATGTAAGAATGGATGCTCCACCAGATACATCCACCACTGGACCACAAACTAGCAGTAAAGCAAGAGAAGAAGTGAAATTTTCTTTGATGAGTAGAGTTATTAAATCTGATGAGCCCTCTACAGTCCAGGAATCCCTATAGTCAAAATCTTGGAAAGATGCCATGGATGTCTGAATACAACTCAATGATGAAAAACAACACTTGGAAGCTTGCCAATCTTCCACCAAGGAAGAAACCCATTGGATGTAGATGGATATTCAAAACAAAGTACAAAGTAGATGGGACCAGTGGAAAAGCACAAAGAAAGACTAGTAGCAAAGGTGTATGAACAAAAGGAAGGCATTGACTGTGCGAAGATATTTTCTCCCTATTGGTATCCAAATTTAATCTCCTTCGCAACTTGAACAACATCAAGAACTTGCACAAGACACTCAAGGATAGATAGATGACTTGTATGTCATTTTTAGCTGGGGATGCACACATATCTGCTTGTTTTCATTCAAGAATTGAGGGAGTGGATAACACCTTCAATAAGGGTTTTGATCTAACCCTCACTATTTTAGGTTGTGTCTATCAACCAAGGCAAGAGAACCTATATTGCAGCCCTTGTATAGTAATGGAGGTAGAGATATCCTTGTGTTTTACATTATGACATGAAAGAGGCCTTGTGAAAACATGATAAAGTATCCATTATCCAAACTCAAAGGAGTTGTCTCTACTAAATGATGGAAATGTTCTCAAAACAAGGCTAGGGCTACTAACAGACATGATAAAACCCTGATATGCTATGTGCATTTTTGTGAAAGGATTGTAGTTCTTTTGTGGACACATGATGTAGATGCAGGGGTATTGTAGGTAGGATGAATTAGTTTGAGATGAAATTTTTCTGATGAGGAGATGTTGGGACAAGAGTAGTTAGAAATCATCACCTTCTTTGGGAAACTTTGCAAATGAAATTAAAAACACCTAAACAACAGAGAATGTTTTAATGAATTCGAAGTGCTCTTTCAACTAGGATGTGTGCACACATGGAAGCCCAAATATGCACTATTCCATACAAACTTTGATAACCTGCCACAAAGGCTTGAAGAAAAATATCAATGAAGCATTTAGGAAACCCTATCTTAGATCATGACCTAAGGTACACCCAAAGGTTTACAAACACCCTCATTATTTACAAGGATAGGTAAGATGAATTTAAATCATGTTTATCTTCTATGCAAATGAATGCTCTTCTGAATGATAAGATTGCAGATGCCATTCAAACCCTCTACAAGAAATGAGACCATGTATGATCAAAAGGGATCTCTAAGCACAGATATTGTAACATGAGAATGAAACAAAAATTGAAAACATACTGAGATACAAGTGTATGCACAAGCTTTGCCAAGAGTTAAAACCACATTAATCTCAAGAATCTGATCAAATATATCAGCAAGGGAATGTTATCTAGAACAATCTCAAAGCTTGTTGATGTCTTTATAGCTGAAACCAACTCAACATGATGAGCATTTGATGGAAAATGGAATAAAAAATGGCTCTCAGGTAGTTTCTCTCAAAAGAAAATGGACTTCTTCTAGCTTCTCCACCTAAAAATTCTGAGTCTTTTTCTCTCTCCAAAATTCTCAATACAAGCTTAAAAAATTCCTCCAAACTATCATCATATACCCTCATGCCAGCTTGGATCCTTGCATCCCAAGCAAAGAATATGCCAAAGGGATCAAATTTGTTACAAGAAACCCTATCCATTTGATGAGAAATGAAATAAAACTGTAAAATAGCTTGCAAAATGCCAAAGATGCACAAATATTTTAAAATATTGCATGAGCTCAGATCCTTATCCATCCCAGGGTCACATTTTTGTCATTCCAGACATGCTAGCATGCATTTGCAATCATTTTCTCACCTTTTTCCCTCATCATTTTTAACTCTGCAACTTTTAATTTTTACATTTCACGTGTTTTACAAAGGCAGAGAAAAATATTTCACAAAAAACATCATAGGGTACCAAATTAGCTCAAATGGATGATTCTATTGCACTCAAAAGGCTGAGGGGATGCGAAATCATATAAAATTTTGTGCATTTTGATGAAGAAACGTGATTTCCAAGCTCCTTGGAGCTCCCATGGCGTCCCAAAAACGAAATTACACAGTAACCATTGATTTTAGTCAACCTTTAATGCCATCCCTCCACGTGGAGGAGGAGATTCATGAATTTTCCCTTTTTTTTCTTTAGATAAGGTGGACACGTGTCCAAAAACCATTGGCATGGGCCCCTTCCCTTTAAAATTTGCATTTGTAACCTTTTTATGCCTTTGGAAAATTTTGAAAATTTTCCCCGCTTGCCCCCTGAACCTGCCACATGTCCCTAGGTGGGCCCCACAAAAATTGTGGGCCAATTTTATAGATTTTGCCACTTTTTTGAGAAAAGGAAAATTTTCTCAAAATGCTCCGCAGGCCCGAACACCCGCTCGCTTCCTTGCCACATGGCGCTCTCCCATTCACTGCGGAGGTACACCTCCAATGTTGCCTTCAAACCTCCGCAAGCATCAAAACACCTTGCGGGCCTGTGCTCCTCTTTTTGACCCTTCAAAAATGCCACGTGTCACCCCTTGATTGGTTATAGGGGCACATGTCCAATTTTTTCCTGTCGGGGCCGCGGACAACTTTTTGACTTTGAAAACCTTTGCCAAAATTTGTAAAATTTTCAATATTTTCTCTGCGCTCCAAACTTCCGCCTCTTCCTGGACACGTGTCTTCCTCCAATTTGTCGCGGGATCTCGGGAAAAATTTTAACTTTAACATTTTGAGGTTAAAAACTTCAAAATATTCAAATCCCCCGCCCTCGCATGTTGACTCATCTGGACACGTGTCCACCTGCTATTGGGTGAGGGATTTCGGGCCAAATTTTTACCTTAGCATCCGAGGCAAAAAATAGTAAAATTTTCCAAGTCCTTCTACCACCTGCATGCCCTCCGAGCCACGTGTCCACTTCCCATTTGTTGCGGGCCTTCGGGTAAAAATTTAACTTAGAAAATTTTGCAAAATGAAAGCAAAATTTCTAAGGCAAGCCCGCCCCTCGCCGATCCTCCAACCAATCAAAATGTGCCACGTAGGCACTTTACTGTAGCAATGCGGGGCTGCAGATAATTTTTTTCCTTTTGCCAAAAGTCAAAAAGTGACAAGTTAAGACATTTCCCCGCACATCCTCGGCCAATAGGAACCTGCCACATTAGCAATAACATACAAAGATGAACAATATTATAAAAAGTGAATTCAAGGTAGGAAGCTAATGATTGTTGAATTTGTATTAGAATGAAATGAAGATATGAAAAATTGAAATGCAATAATAAGTGAATAGCCATAGCTCTCCAGGGTTCATTATTACTATTGATGCCCCTTATTCAATTTACATCCTCTCATGACTTCTCTATGCCAACGTTTTACAAGATGGAAGAAATGACACAACCCGTATTGATTTATATAATACTTAGGGCACATAAGGGGGGGAACTTGTAAATTTGTTCAAACTATAGGACAGATACAACAACATCAAGGGCAATTTATAAGTAGCCTTAATACATGTATTAAAAAAATGAAATTAATACATATATCTGCTTCCATACAATGACGAACAATAGAGAACATTTTATTTAGCAAAATGTTTTATTTTTGTAATCCAAATTAGATCAAGGTAGGCATAACCAATAACCTAGAACTTAAAAGTAGCAAAGGGGGTACACACAATTAAATGATACATATTTAACACTTTTTAGATGTTGATTTACTGTTAACAAGTAAGATCAAATCAATCAGAATGATCTTTATTTTAGTCCCCGACCCACTTGCTGTTGGAAAGTCCATCATAAAGATGTGGAAAGTGCCTTTCTTAACGGAGATTTACAAGCAGAAGTCTATATGACTCAACCTGAGGAAATAATGTTGTACCTAGTCAAGAAGTAAAGGTTTCCAGACTTGGGAAATCTCGTGTATGGCCTTATGCCATATGCACTTTGTAAATGTGTTTGTAGAGTCTTTATTCCATGAGCATACCTCATAAAACATCGACATGTTAGACAATCAATATTATCCCAATAACTACCTTCAAATGAAGCATAGGGGGCAGAATGTGAATGATAATAAAAAAACTCGACGAAATATTAAAAAGTCTGATAGTTCAGTGAAGGGGTGGTCGATACAATGAAGATATTTGCTTAAGCTATTTATACAAAACGAAAATTGTTTCAATATTCAGTGCTAATAGACATTTCTCAATTTTCATATATTGGAAGTATGATACTAAAGAGAATCAAATCATTGTTTCATGCATTTTAATTATAGGCAGAGACAAAATTTAGTAGTGAATTTCAAGTTAATTCATTGAATACTTGAGTTTTTGAACATTTAGATTGTGGTGATCTCGTTTAAGGAGTCGGCATCTGCTTGCTATAAATGCCTAAAGTTTCTAGTACAAGTTACTTTTTTTGGGTCGGTCTCACTTAGCTGACCTACACTAGACTAGGTATCAGACTTTGCAATAAACTATCTATCCAAGTTCATGCAGGAACCCAAAATTTGTCATTGGAAGGCATACAATGTGCATCTTGAGATATCTCAAAGGATTGACCAGTGGATCTTGGTCTACAATACAAGAAGAATGAAAACTTCTTCTTGTCTGGATATTCGGATACAGATCATGCAGGAAACATTGATGACATAAAATCCACTTCATGGTTTGTGTTCTTTATGGGATCTGGACCAATATCACGGGGAAGAAAGAAACAACATTTTGTTTCTCGCTCTTCCACAGAAGTCAAGTATCGTTCTGCAGGTGAAGCTGTCTTTTGAAGCAATATGGTTGTCGTTGCATACTGGAAGGACTTGGAATACCATAGGACAAACCGACCACCGTGTATGTAGACAATGAAGGTTTTCTCAAACTTGTTCAAGGCAATCTAGTTTTTCATGAAAGAATAAAGCACATTGAGGTACAGGTACATTTCACACGTGAGCATGTCTTGAAGCACAATATACAACTTCAGTTTTGTCCAATAGATGAACAACGAGTAGATATCTTCACAAATTTACTTGCACGTGACAAGTTTGAGTTGTTTAGAGAGTTCCTCTCCTCATCCCTTGAGACAATGCAAAATTAAGGGGGATAATGTTAGGGTAATTATATTTTACCTAGGTTAATTATACATTGCACATAGTTTTGGATAATTGTTTAATTGTTATATGGTTATATTTATTTATAACCTTCTATATTGTTTTACTCAAACTTACAGGAGTTGTTATATTGTTTTTTTTTGGATTAAGGGTAAATTGAGGGTGTTTGAAAGGACCCACATCCTTGTACATTTGAGGATTTTTCTTGAGAGGAACCACAACCTAGTTACAATGAAGGGGACCACTATTTAGGAACCCAATTGGAGCAATCATGAAACCATAGTGAAGATGCAACGACCAACGACAACGACCGCAGTGAGTGGGACAACTATCTATGAATGGAGCAAGAGGAACAACCACTAGCGTTAGTAGTGAGAGGATCAGCCACCAAAGTCAGCAGCAGGTGGAACAGCCACCAGTGACAGCAACGAGAGCATCAACAGTGAGCAAAACAGGCCACTAGTGTCAGTAGCGAGAGGAGAAGCAAGCATTAACTAGTGAGAGGAGCAACCACCAGCGTCAGCAGTGAGAGGAGAGCCACCAGCGTTAGCAGCGAGGAGTAACCACCAGTGTCAGCACGAGCAATGAAGCCGCCTCCAGCAGCGAAACCACCTCCAAGGAGGATCGTGCCTTGGGGGGATTTGAGCCTAGGTGGGCAAGCACACAACCATGTGACTTGACCACACCACTCCCACCCCATCGGCTTTGGGAGTTGTTATATTTTTTTAACAATACTATTATTTGTATTGTTTCACGGTTGTACCCGTGCAACCCATTTCTTTATTTGTATATTGATGTCCAATATGTATAAATATTGTAGCACATCTATTGTAAATTGATTTTGCTCATTAATAAAATATTTCAGGCTTTCATCCCTGTTTTACAGATTGTGTGCAGTTTGAAGGAAAATTTGATGTTGATGAATTAGATAAATGGCTCAATCAACTAAAATCATATTTCTCTGTCAGTAATTTTTCTAATAATGAAAATATAAAATTTGCACTCTTGAATTAGATTATCTACATTTCAAAAATGGTGGGAATAATACTACCTATAAAATGATGATAATGTAATTATAATTATTGATACAAAAACCCCATGAGCATGGGACATTTTTATAGAGTTTTTCAAGTTAGGAATATTATCCAATTAATAATTATGATGACTAGTTCAAGAAATTGTGCCAATTGCATCAGGAACATGATCAAACAGTACAATACTACATTAATGAGTTTCATAACACTATCTAAAAAAGTGGGCACATGAGACATCTAGAAGAATTAAATTCTTAAATATTGCAGTAGGTTTTGATGTTACATCTAGGAAGAAATGGAGTTTACATACATAAATACTATGATGGAATCCTACCAATATGCAATTAAGGTTGAAGAAATGTCCAAACACAGGGGAAACAAAGATCCTTCGTATTCAAAGAAAGTGAAGGCTGACACCATGTGGTTATGACACTAGCAAGAAATGAGATAAGAAGCAAACATGGAAATAAATGCTTCGAAAAGAATAAGGAATATGGTGTGAGAAGCAGAAGAGTAGCTACCATAACACAAAGGACCATTGAGTCAGTAATGAAAAAAATTAACATAGTCATGGGAGCCATATGTAGGAGATGCCTCTGTAGAGAATCTATTTACACATGAAGAAGTAGAGTTGAGTGTAGATGTGTATCTATATAGCATTGGTTCCATTTGTATGAATAGTGCCTCCACTAAAAGAAGATGTAAAATGACCATTTTAATCATTGATATGGGTGAATGGTATATCTCTTCACTTTATCTTAGTTAGTAGGAGCCAAAATAATTTGATATATGCATAAATAATAAAAAATGTTAAATCTAGTAAAAACTCCTCACGCACAACTTTACTTTTTTGGTTGGGTTAGTCAAGGAATAGACATCTGTGTGAATCGATAGTTTCATCTTCCCTATCTAATCAAACCATTCAAAGATGGAGTGTTATGTGATGTTGTACCCTTTTATGTTTTCAATGTTCTTGGACATCCATACATGTAGGGGTCGCCATAGTTTTTATGAGGCTAGGCCTAGGAGCACCGTCATCAATCTAGGTCGTAAACTCTATCGCATTCAAAAAGTATCCCTTGCTAATTTAGTGGCCCTGATCAATGCAAACTAGTGTTCAAGGTTGATTTCTCAAACTAAGGACATTTTTCCTACTCATGATTAGGTGTGAGAATAAGAAAAGAGTACACCAACCATAATATTTGTCAAATCAAGACAAACAATGCACACAAAATAGATGATTTAGATGATATTTGAATACACATATATTCATACCACTGAAAAGCGTGCCTTTTCATTTTCATGTGAAGCATCTAATTAGATTGGTCCTTGAAACCCCACTTCTAAATGGTTCCCTATACAACTACTTAGTACTTGAGAGTGAATAAATCAAGCATCAGATCTAAGAGCTGATTTAGAAGGGGTACATTCAACAAAGTGCATCACCTTGTGGGAGTCTGATTTTTATTATCCAAAAAGAAATATGGGACACAATGGCTCTACATTTACTATCAATCCTTGAGCAAAATCACAATTAAAAAAGATACTTATTTCTATGGATTATGGAGCTCCTAGACCAACTTAGGGGACCTGAAAATTTTCATAAAGATTGATCTAAAGTCAAGGTACCACCAAGTTCCCATAAATCTAGAAAATGTTTGGAAAACTGCCTTCAAATCTAAGGAGGTTTTTTTCAAAGGATTGAGCATGTTACATGACTAAAATACACACATATTAAAAATGTGTAAAGTGATGAAATAAGGGTGGTTAATAGAATATTACCCAAAAGTAATATTTAATGTTATGTTATCTTGTGAAAAGATATGGTAAAGAGGGAACGATTCTTTGTAAAATAATAAATACATTCGATAATTGGGGATGACTGAGATTTACCATGTAAAAAAATGAGTTAAATAAATAATGAAAGGGTGTGTTAGTTGTAACCACCCCTTGGATATTATAAAAGGGGCGATAACCCAATGGATGAGGGAAAGAAAAATATAAATGAAATAAAAAAATTGTATTATTTGGAAATTTTTGAGAGTAAATCCTAAAGAAAGTACCTTGCAAGTGAGACAAGGTACGTAGGGTGCATTTGACTGGGAGTACAAAGTATACCCCATATGTCCTTGTTTGAGGTTAGCTAATTGTATGTACATGTGTTCATGATACAAATTCCTCATTTGTGCAAGTGTGAGTGTTGGAATGCTTCTACTTGATAGGGTTTGTATAGCCATCTATTGGGATCCCTATAAAACATGTATTTGAAACCTTCTTGATATTAATAAAATAAATACTAATGTTTATTTAGTTTTTATATTTATATTTCCTTTGAAATTTATATCAATTAATTGTTTCTTTAATAACAATAAACATGATCGATTATAATGCTTCTTTGGATTTTCTTTATACCATGATTTTATCGTATTTTAAAAACTTACTGTTTTTTCGGAAATATTGGTCATGACATTTTGGTATCATATATTATGATCTTAAAAGGATCCGTGGAAATAATAAAGGGCTTGTATTTCTCGAATATTTATACCTTTTAAAATTATGTCTCTCATCTACGTCTTTGTGTATTACAAACTGGTGATCTTTATGAGAATAAATAAAATTATGTTTTCTATTCTTTATTCATGGTGTACTCCATTTCTAATATTGAAACCTACACGTGTCTTGTTATTGGTCCATCTAGATTTCTAAATGACCCAAGTCGCGGGGATGTTGACAAGTGGCGAAACCTCTTACCATCGATGTGTTATGCCATTATAAAGTTACCTATCTCCGAAAGTCCTTAATTTTATCATTATTGTTTTATCATGTTCACTTCTCGTGATCGTGAGAGCACGTTATTGGATGATAATTCTAATATTGAAATCTATGTGAAACTTAATACCCCATCGTCACCCGCTCATAAATCAACCATATGTGACCTCAGCCTTATGTCTTCATCCGAGTCACCAAACTTCATTAGCCAAAGTCATGATTTCATGCTTTCCTTTTCTTATCTGGCTAATCCTTGAACCGTACTTTCCCGTAGCCCGAAGTTTTGTGATTGGATAGGTAATATGATTATGTGATTGGTTGAAAATTGTGAGCACGTTATTGGGCCATATTTCTCCATTTTGTTCCAATATCTCCCATCTTGCATTAAAATTCCATATGTTAATCTTCGTGATATCCGCCCTCAATCTCCACATTAGCATAGATGTGTTTTACATTATAAAACTTGAATGTTCATGTTATCTCATCAGTTTGGGATTAAGAACGTAAATATTTGATGAGTACTATCCACTACGAGACTTCCCTGCTCTTACTTGTAGATTTATCAGTGTTTTCAAAGTGACTCATCTCAAAATGATAATGATTACTTCAAATGATAATCCAAAATTTTATTCTTAATTTATAAATAATAAAATATTTTAATTTATGAGAAGATAGAGATACAAAAAATTGTGTGTATCGAATGATGTTTGACTTAATGGTGAAGATGCTTGTCTCTTAAAGAGCCCACCAGGGTTCAATTCTCGTTGAAAGCGAAGTTAGGAGATACCGTAGTAAGGGATGAGGCCAGGATCGTGCCCCCTGACGAATTTGGTGGAATGAAAACCCCTCAGTCCTTGGCCGCTTAGCCGAAGAAGTCTGCCCAACTCAACCGTGGGATATGGCGGTCTATGCGCTGCCAGGTTTCAAACAAAAAAAAGTGTAATAACAGTGGAAATTAATATTTCATCAGAGTCAATATTAAACTTTACTTTTCATACAATATTTCATGTCCACATGTGAACTGGTCTCAACCTTATCATCAACATGAAATCAAAAAGACATTGTGACTCGATCAACTATGAGGAGTATAAACAACAAAATCAACAACAACAAGGGGAAGTTCAAAATCTAACCCTAGAAGTAGAAAAATTTAAAATAAGTTTTGAAAATCAAAAGGATAGAAAGAATAAAAATAAACTAGGAAAACAAGATAGGAATAACCCAATTGAGAAATGAAAACAGAGGGGGAGAAAATATAGAAAACAAAAACATAAAAGTCATGAAAGCACTACTTCAGAAGATTCCTCTAGTGACCCAGACACTGAATCTACATCCTTTGATATATATATATGAGGCTATAAATAAAAATAAATTGATAGCTTTGTAAGGAAAATTAAATTACTTGAATACTCTAGAGAAGTAGGAAGTGGAACAATGGTTATCTATCATATACCAATAATTCAAATTACAGGGAACTAGTAGTTACGGAAGATCCCTCATAGTTGGTTTCCAATTAAAGGGAATGGCATTAAATTAGTGACAAGATACCATAAAAACTCATAAGTTAAAAACAAAGATTATTAAATGGGATACATTTGAATAATTATTTAAACAAAAAGATTTTTTTGCCTATTTTATTTAGGAAAGACTTAATGAATTCTTTGAATTAAAATAGAGATGAAAACCAGTTAATGAATAAAAAAGATATTTTGAGCGATTAAATTGTTTTGTACCATTTATAGAAGGACGAGATAGAGTTATAAGATTCATAAATGGGTTAAGAGATGAATTTAAAGAAAATGTGTGGTGTGGAAAACCAAAATTGGTTGATGAAGTAGCACAAATGGTAGAACAATTTGAAAATATGAAAAAATGTCAAAATAAAAGGAAAGAAGATCAAGAGAAGAACCCCCATTCATTTCATCGGGGAAAATGAAGTTATAGAAATCTAAACAGATATGGAGACCTCCATTATAAGACCAGTAAAATTTCTACTCCTTTCAAGAAAATTCCTCTAAACAAAAACCTCCACCAACGTTAAAATGTTGGAATTGTGGAGATAACCATTATAAATGATATTTCTCACAAAAATAAAAAAATATAGTCTCAAACTCCCGATAAATAAAAAACCTGATACACAACCAAACATGAAAATATATGTTGTTGTGGACGTAGGTATAGTACATTTTCAAAACTCATTAGTGGAACTTCAAGGAAATATCAGTGGGCATAATATTAATTTTCGCATGGATTATGGTAGCAATCATAGTTTTATCTCCCCAAAAGTTGTTTCTAAACTTCAATTGTCTTTCAGAACCATTGAACCCATAAATGAAAATGGAAGATGGAATAATTGTTAAGCACATAGGTACAATTATTGAGAACTTATCATTTCAGTTAGATAACTTTGAAACAAATGACCACTTCCACATCTTAAACTTAGGTAAATATGATACAATAATAGTAAAGGGATGGTTAGAAAAGAACAAGGCATACATTGGATGTGAAAACAAGTTTGTTTTCCTTCGTAAGCACATGGGGACATTTGAAATCATATAGAGAGAGAAGTGACCCGTAACCATAAAAATTATCTCATCCATAAAATTAAAACGTAGTGTAAAGAAACATTGCAAACTTTTTTGCGCTATAAAAACTCAACAAGGTGATAAATTCAAGTTATATATTAATATTAACCCTATTGTGTAAGAATTCATGGATGTATTTCTTAACAAGATTAATGATCTACCTTCTAGAAGAACAACAGAACATGTCATAGACCTAATTCCTAGAGTCAAACTCATATCAAAAGAATCTTATCACCAATCAATTCCTAAGTTAGCAAAATTAAAAAATCAATTAACCAAATTTTTTAAACAAGGAAAAATATGACCTCGTATTTCTCCATAGGGTGCTCAATGTTATTTGTGAAGAAATATTGTGGAACTATGCATTTATGCATTGACTATTGTCAATTAAATAAAATCGCAATTATAAACAAAATACCCTTTACCAAGAATAGATTACTTGTTCGAACAATTAGATGGTGCCAAATGTTTTTCAACAATTGATCTATGATTAGGTTATCATCATAAGCATCAAGGAAACCTATTTTCCAAAATTGCATTTAGGACACAATATGGACATTATGAGTTTTTAGTAATGTCATTTGGATTAACAAATGCCCCTACAACCAGGGAAAATCTTAGTGGCGAATATTTGTTAATTCACAAATATTCCAATTTTTAAAATTTGAAGTTGGCGAATTTATCGGGAAGGGAGTAAGCCTGGTTCACCAAAAATTTCTGGGTACAAGTTAATTTTAGGGGTTATTCACCATCCTTGCAAAAGATAAATTCACAATATTGTCTTAATACTATCGGTCGGTAGCATATTTTTTGCTACCAGCTGACATCATAAATATATGTTGTCGGTTGGTAGCATAAAATATGCTACCGATCGGTAGCATAAAACATACTACCACCCGATAGCATAAAATATGCTACCGGCCGACAACATATATTATGCTTTCGGTCGGTAGCATATTTTATGCTACCAGCCGATAGCATACAAAATAACTACCGTCCAGTAACAATAGACATATTTTTAAAAGAGTATGGGATTTTTTTTCCTTATGCCATATTTTGGGAGGACAAATTTCTCGTTGAGATGATCATTTTAACTGCTAAGATCAAAAAGTTCAAAAAACAAATCCCATACAAAATTAGCGAAATTTGTATCTTTTTTTTCCAAAACATCATTTAAAAAAAATGTTTACGCCATATTTTGTGAGGACACATTTCTCGTCGAGCCAATCATTTTAACTGCTATTGTCAAAAAATGATTTTTAAAAATTTACATATATTTTTGGCTGACAGCGTACTATATGTTATTGGTCGGTAACATTAAAAAGGCTATTGACCGACATCATATTAGCATGAAATTCAATTTTTCCACATTCGCCTTTAGCAAGAAATTCAATTTTCCCATATTCGCCAATGAATTTCTACGAATTTGTTTTTTTTTTTTTTTTTTGGGGGGGGGGGGGGGGGGGGGGGGGGGGGGGTCTTAAAATTTTCCCTACCTACAACCTTTATGACCCTAACGCATGATGTATTTCGACATTACCTAAATGTATTTGTAATTATATTTTTGGATGAAATTTTGATATACTCTAAAAATGAGAAAGATCATGAGCAACATCTTAGATTGGTATTAGAAACATTACAGAAAAATCAACTATATGAAAATTTAAGCAAATGTGAATTTTTTGAACAAGAGGTTTCATATCTAAGACACATTAAATTAGCAAAAGGCATTTCACTAGATCCCACAAAAAGGCTATTCAAGAATGGCCCATGCCCAAACAAGCTCATGAAGTTTGGATTTTCTTAGATCTATCAGGATTTTATTGTAAATTCATTAAAAATTATTCTAAAATTGCTACACCTTTAACACATTTAACAAGAAAAGATAAACGGCTTAGGTGGACCATAGAGTGTGACAAAGCCTTTACTAAATTAAAACAAGTTCTTATTTTTTCTCATATTCTAAGTATTCCTAACTTTACAAAGCCTTATGTTGTAACTATTGATGTTTTTGGATGATTATAGGAGGATTATTCATGTAAAATGATAAAGTAATTTATTATGAATCTCAAAAGTTACTCCCAACTGAGAATAATTACCCAACCCATGATTTGGAGTTACTTGGAATTGTACATGTACTTAAGATATGGAGACATTATTTATTAGGAAATAAGTTTATATTAGAAACAAATCATACAAGCCTTCGACATATTTTCACCATACCCCTGCTAAATATGAGACAAAGAAGATAGGTAGAATTATTAATAGAATATGATTTCAATATTTAATATGTTCCTGGTAAAGAAAATATGGCAGATGATGTCTTAAGTAGAAGATGTATATATGTAAATATTATAACTCTTGAATGAAGCGAGTTTGAACAAGCCATAAAATCAAAATTAGTTATGGATGATTTCTTCCATGATATGTATGAAGGATTGCTTAATCACTTCTCTAATATACACTTAAATGAACATCTTACTTCTTATATCCTTGAATCAAATGGATTGTTGTATTATAAGGGATGATTATGTATCCTTGATTTACTTGAGATCAAATGAAAAATATTAATATATTCTCATGACATAACCATTATTGGTCACCCGAGTTTTCAAAATACTTACCTTTCAATCAGGAAACATTATTTTTGGCCCAAGATGAAACAAGATATTCATAAATATGTACAAAATTTCCTAAATTGCCAAAAGGTTAAAGATGAAAAATGCAAAAAACCTTATCAACTTCATAATGGAAATGGGAATTTGTAAGTATGAAATTTATTATATGTTTACCATGGATGTGTAAAGACCATGACTCTATTCTATTTGTAGTTGATAGATTGAAAAAATGTCTCATTTATTACCGGTGAAAATCAAATCTTTTGCAGTTGATATAGCTCACATGTTTTTAAAAGAGATTTTTTGTTTACATGGTGTTCCCAAGAATTTGGTATCAAATTGTGATCCTAGATTCACTTCTTATTTTTGGAAATATCTCTTTGGTGAAATAGGTACTGCCTATCATCCCAAATCATATGGTCAAATTGAGAGAATAAATGAAATAATTGAGGACGTGTTAATAATGTAAAATGTTGAAAGAATTGAGACATGGGAAGATTATTTACATTTGGTTGAATTTTCTTATAACAGTGGGTATCACTCTACCATTAAAATGTCACCTTTTGAAGTAGTGTATGGTAGAAACTTTAGTACACATATTTCCTTGTCTAAACTTGTTCAAAGATCGTCGTTTGAAACCAAATATTTAAAGAAAATGAAATATATAATTATAAGATAAAAACAAAACATGAAAGCTTCCCAAGATCGATACTAAAGTTGGGTTGATTCTAAGAGATCTATTCAAATATTTGAAATCAGTGGCCAAATTTGTCTTAGATTGAAACTTCGACGTAGTTCATTAAAATTAGGAAAATATGCAAAACTTTCTCCTTGATTTTACATACCATTTGAAATTTTGGAGAAGATAGAGGAATTAGCTTACAAACTTGTTTTACCTCCCTAGTTATCCAAAATTCACAATTTTTTACATGTTAGTTTGTATTAAAAGTATGTTTATAACTTTAAACATGTAATTCATTGGAAAAATATAATTATTGAACCAAGTTGTGAAATTAAAATTGAACTTGAGGAAATTATTGAAGAAAGAACTATGAAATGTTAGGGTAAATATATTTTACCTTAGGATAATTATTCATTGTATAGTTAGTTTATTTAATTATTAATTGTTAGATGGTTTGTTAACCATATTTTTCATATTATCTCGTAGGTTATATTGTTACATAGTTGTAAAAATTATCTGTTTGATTTATTCTGCTTCCAGGATGTTCTTTTAGAAGTTTATGTAATCTGGTTTATTGTTGCACCTATGCAACATCATTCTTTATTTGTATAGTGTTGTCCAATATGTATAAATATTACATCACAAACTATTGTACAAGTTGATTGATTATGAATAAGATCCAAGCTTTCATCCCTGTTTCACATTTGGTTTCAAAGCAAGTTAAAGGATATTGGAGGATTGCAGCAGAGTTTGAGGAGCATTGAAGAAGCTTATGCAAGTAAAGGAGAGCCAGAGTTGCCTCTATAACTTCCTAGCCCCATCCCCTGCAATACCATCATCAAATTCCTCAAAACCATCTTTATTCATTGCAATTAAGGTTGAGGAGGATAGAATACACCAAGGAAGAGATTACAAGCTCAAAGGAAGGAAGAAAAATTGATCTAAGGCGCCATACACACCCAAAAGCGCCTTCATTCTCGCCAAAACCACCTATCGTTTTTTCTTTGCTGGAATTTTTGTTCAAAGCAACCTTTCCCAAACCGTGGTTTTTTAAAGAGGTTGTCATAGTCAACCGCAAACATTGTAACTGTTCAAAAAATGATAGAGAATTGTTGGTGTACCCAGATTTCATCCTGAAATCTGTGACTACCCTATTAAAAAAAAATCATACTTTTAAAATAATGGGTCGTTTTGTGTTTTTATTGCCTAAAAGTTTTTGTATTACGTCAAGATATTCCCAAAGAACCATATTAGCCTTTTTCGCCAAATACCTAGATGCCCAAAATTATTATATTCTGTCGTTGGGATTTGTCTGCGGGAAATTTGTATTTAATTATTTTGAGCCCCGTATGAGGCTATTTGTGCTCCGTTTTAACTCTGTTATGATCGAACATATCATTATTCCCTTGTACCAGAAGGATTTTAACTAGGAATAAGTTTTGGGCTTTATTTGTGACTTTTGGCAATTTTTTGTGTTTTCCAGTTTCATTTTTTGTGAAATTTCTCTAGAACAATTCCTTTGCAGGGTAAGCCCGATTTTTGGCCTAGAGCAGCTGGAAAACATATACGCATGGTATGCCTGGAGGAAGTCACCATCAGAGGTCTAGTTCACTAGGAAAAGGCGAAGTCGTGCACAGAAAAGCCCCTACGGGGTTGGGCGCATTTTTGGAAAACAAAGGATTTAAGCTGCAATGGGTTAAATAGAAGCAACAGCCAAGGTGGGAATTTTGTACCTGCCTAGCAGGGTACTTTTTCCTTTGATAGAAAATTCACTTAAGCTACAATGGGAAAATTAGAGGTAGCAGGTAGGCGGGAATTTATTGCCTGCCTTGCAGGGTAAAAATTCCCATGATGAAATAAAAGAAAAGTGACTTAAGTGAAATCACGGGATTTTATTGCCTGCCTTACAGGGTAAATAATCCCATTATCAAAGTCAAATCACTTAAGTGGATCATGGGATTTTCGGGGCTTCCTTGCAGGGTAAAAAATCCCATTGTCATAAATTCTTAAAAATAGAATTCTATTATGCAAAAAAGTGCGACCCACCTTGGGTGAATAATAATGCATTAAATAAATATTTTTAAATATTTTTTCACCCAATTTTGGCACCCAGGCTTGTGGAAAAGTCAACAAAGGGAAGTGGACATAAGGAATTTAAAAATAGAATTCCAAAATTAAATAAATTTAATTTATTTAATGCAGCCCCTTTTGAGAAGGAATTAATAATTTTTAAAGTATTAAATGATTATATTAATTCCTCTTTTCAGTGGCTATGGTCAAAGCACACTGTGAAGCTTAAGTGAAGTGAAGTGTGGATGATTAAATTGAATTAATTTAATTGATTGGATGGTTGTCCTTAAACATGCTATATTTAAAAGAGAAAAGCTTGAATTTTAATTAATTAATTGCCTTTAATTGTTAGGGAAATTATTAATTATAGAATTGTGAGGGTTATATAAGCATGGGCAGCCATATGGGTGAATTATTTAATTCACAGGTAAAGAATTGCAGCCAAGAGGAAAAGTGCGCCCCCAATTGAAGAAGGATTTTGCTCAGGCAAGGTGGAAATAAGGCATTTGAAGAAGGATTTTGCTCAGGAAAGGTGGAAACAAGGCTAAAAGCTTCCAAATTTCGCACATGCTTTGAAGGAGGTTGATCTTTGTCTGCATAATTTTGCATAAGTGTTACAGGTGCTAAGGAATTCATTACATGTGTTGTTCAAAAGAAAAGGAACTTATATCAATGTCCAATACATTGAATATTTCCTTCGAATCTAAAGGATTATCCAAATCTGCACCAATTTTGAAGAATTCCAGTCAAATAAGAAGAAAAAGAATTGTTCAGACAAAGATAGAAAAAGCTATGGTGAAGAAAGATGAAAAAGAAAGCACAACGAAGTCATGCATCACTTCTAAATTTACAGATATTGGAGACACATATCTAGGCTCGAAACCTCTTGCTGAATTGATAGACAGATCCAGATCAGGAAAGACTTCACTCATGCCTGTAGGAAAACCTTCACTCATGCGTGCAGATTAAAAGCAGTGGAGTTATTCGAGTTGTAACTTTTCCATCCATAGCCCAGTTGCCAGAGTTTGTTATGCAGGTGTAGATCCATATCCAGATGCAGATGCAAATCCATATGCAGATCCAGATCTAGATTTCATAGTTACAAAAGCTTCCGGCACAAAGGATTCATCCTCTTGTTTCAAATGCAGCCCGTGAAGAAGTCAGTGCGTGGAAAAGTCCTTCCAAGATCTTTTGCAAATGCTCCCATCTTCCAGTTGAAGCCTTCATTGAATATTCATTCATCCGGAGTGCTTTCTAGAATTTTTAATTGCTCATATGCAATTAAAAATAAGGATGATGAGTTATTTACAACAAACAATGCATTGATGCATGTACTGGAAAAGAACTGCAAAAGCTTCAAGGATAAAAGAGAAGACAAGGCGAAGGCAAAATCTAGTTGTTTCCAATTCCAGCTTGTTTCCACATCCAGTTGTTTCCAGATCCAGCTACTTCCAGCTGCTTCCAATTCCATCCACTTCCAATTCCAGCCATTTCCAATTCTAGCTTGCTTCCAGATCCAGCTACTCCTCGATCCAGTTTGGTGAGAATCAAAGGCAAAAGAATCAGCTGCAGGTAGACATGAAAAAGGACAAGACTGTAGCTTTCCTCTTCCTTCTTCTTTCCTTTGACAAAAAAATTGAGCGATCAATTAAATTATACAACTTAAGTGATTGGTTTAAAAGCCATTACTTGAAGAAGTCAACTACTTGGAGATAGGTGACACATGCAAAATAGAAGGTTCTATTTTCAGTTGCAAATCATACATGTCATGCAAAGAGGAATTCCAGGAGGGAGATTGCTAGTTGTTTCTTTTCCAACATCCACATGTGTCAGTTCAACTAAAGCTTCCAACTTGTAACTGCCCCTCTACATTCTATAAGTAGAGGAAGAACCTTCGGGTTAATAATCAGAATTTGTAAGTAGCAATCTTGTGTTCTAGAATTTGTGCTGAATCCCTGAGAGCAACTTGGAGCAAAGGAATACAAAGGAGCAGGTTTCCAGAGAACTTTGTGTCACGGTGTACTTTGTTTCTTTCTTTTAATCTTAGATCTCTTAATAAACTTTGTGTTATTTTAGATCTGGATCTAGAGCTTCCTTTGTTTTATAATTCTATGTATTCATATCTATTAAGTTTCTTCTATGTGCATGCAATTAGCTCTGCTATCTACTAATTGGGATGCACATCTTCCTCATTTCTTCCCTATATTTCCTTTATTTCCTTCTTCTATAAAATACTTCCTTTCTTGAACAGCTGCTTACTTGCTGCAGAAATTCTTAATTATGGTTCATGAACTAAGTGGTTAAAGTAAAACCCATGATAGATAATAACACATTTTTATCGACAAATCTGACACGGGATCCTCACCGGTTAAATGAGGGAGATTTATCTCATGACTGCCTAGGTTTTGTGCTATGTAGAAAATCTAGCCAACAATTGTAATAAAAAACAGTGAAATTTGGTTCTAAAACACTCACGAGATCCTAGATCTCATTTGTAGTGTTCGGTATAAACAGTGCCTCTGGGAATCATTTACAGGTAAAGTCGTCGCAACTACTACTGCACTTAACGCCTAATATAGCTACAACAATGTCGTCTGGGCATCAACCCTTCAAATTGACGGGGAGTAATAAGGACATAGTGTACACACTATGAGCCATCCCATCCGTCTGTGAACGATTACATGATGTAAATCCAAATTGAGAAATTATCTGAGTATATAGCGAAGTTACGCGCGTGTATGAGGATATTTCTTTGAGTCGGTGTCAATAATTGCGCAAACACCTTTCAGTAATGTCTTGGTACAACATATCAAATTCTTTCACGTACGTTAGCACCTCTTTCATGTACCACCGAGTATATAGAAAGGGGGAGCTTCTTCCATGTACCGATGGGTATATCGGAAGGGCGCATATGTAGAAAGGTTCAATATATCAAACTAACGGTATATAGATTGGGAAACCTTATACCTTGAGTGATAAGAGCCTAAAATTTTCAGTGGATTATGCAAAATGGGCACTAATGCCCCCAAATTCTTTCTTCCAAACTCACAACTACTTAGAGGAAACAACTATGTTGTATGGAAGACTAAAATCAAGACACAACTTGAGTTTGAAGAGATCTGGCCTGTTGTGAATGGTACTCTAACTAGATCAACTACTGATACAACACAACAACGATAATTTGATAGATTAGACCAGAATTCCAAGCTAATCATCTTGTTTGGAGTGTTTGATGATGTGCAACCTCACAATCGCGATGCTAAAACTACCAAAGAAGCATGGGAAAAGTTGAGCACGGTATATGAGGCCAAAAAAAAGAATGTCATATTCATTTTGCATAGTCAATTACACACATTAAAGTTCAAGCAAAATGAAAAATAGAAGCTTTCTTGAGAAGAGTTGCAAAGTTGATGGCTTCACTTCTAGCCCTAGGAGAAGCGGTCATAGACGAAGCTCTCATTCCTATTGTTCTGAGATCTCTCCCTTCTTCATACCACATTTTTGTCACAACACTCAACTTTTCAAACCAAACAATGAGTTTTGACAAATTAGTAAATCTATTGCAATAAGAGGAAGCCATGTATAATAAATATGATGAAGAGGAGCAGGCACTTTCTTCTCATCAAAAATGGAAAGGAAAAGGGAAAGGCAAACCTAATTCCTATCAAAAGTCCCAAAATTAGAATCAGGATCAACAAGGAGACAAGCAACAAAAGAAGTAATGTCCAATCTACAAAAGAGGAAATGAATTAAAATATTGTTGGTATAATACATACAAGAAAGGTTCATCGAGTAATTTTGGACCTCAACATAAACAATCTCACAAGGGACATACAAACTACAATCAAGGGCAGAAAAGGGGAACTTGAAAAGAAAAACCTATCAGCAAGGAAATATTGTTGAGCAAGAAGAACATTTAGATCATGAAGACTACTTTTACACTACTCGATCAAGTGATCCTTCCACATCATCTAGTGATGTCGGGTATGTTGATTTGGGAGCCACTCAACACATGACTGGACACAGAGACTAATTTACTTCAATGAGGGACACACCTTCAAAAAACCATGTTTCGTTAGGTGATGATTATTCATACGCAATTCAAGGGATTGGAAACATTTCTCTACCCCTTGGTTTACGCAACTGTAGATTATCAGATGTACTATATGTCCTTGGGTTGACTAAAAATCTATTGTTAGTCAAATCCTAGATCACAACTTGAAAATTGACTTCGATAGTCATTCCGACAAGAAAACGTGTTTAATTTGAGACAAATCACGAGGCTCAAAAATAGTTATAAAATCCTCTAATGTGGGACGCATCTTCCATCTTGATTTTATCCACAAAGATGATCAGACACTTATGGCTAAGAACTCTACCTCTACATAGTTGTGGCATCGGAGACTTGGTCATATTAGTTTCAAGTATCTCGAGACACTTTGCCGATGCAATATGGTACATGGTTTACCATCTCTTCAGAAGGATATAGATAAATTTCCTCACTACCTAGCAATAAAATAACACAGAGATTCATTTCAGAAGAGTACTTTTTGAGCTCATGGTAAGCTTGATCTGGTTCATACCTGTTGGTCGTCAAATAGGACTTTACAAAGAGCAACAGTCAGGGGATAAGAAGTCCCTCCTCTTTAATGGGAGAGGTTCCCTTATTCAGAAACAAACCTATTTACAAATATACAAAACATGATTTTCTGGTTGAACTTGGATATTACGAAAGTGTTTTCTATAAAGATCATCAATTACAAAAGGACTGAGGAATGAGAATACGAGAATGAGCAGAAAGGCAACATGTAGAATTATAGATAACAGAGTAATTCTTTATGTATGCGAAGTTACATTGAATTGAAACAAGATCATTTGTATCATATAAATAAGATGGAATTTAAAGACACAAAGTTCTGTAAATAACATCTGCCAGAACACAAAGTTTCTTAACATAACACAGATAAATGATCTTCACAAAAATTAAATGACAGCTGGGAATAACAGAGATCAGATAGACAAAGAATGGAAAGCCCTTCTGTATTGATTTCTTTATGATCTATTTACACTTTCAAAAAATAAACCAAGTTCTTCCTCTTTTCAAAATGGCGTGGAGAGGCCATTATATAGCTTACAAATCAGTTACCCTTTGTAACTACTTCTTTTAACTAAAGATTAGTTAAGGATTGCCAATCGCAATACCTCAACTAATTACAATGAATCCGAGAAAAAGAATTATAAAAGAAGAGAAGAACAAGGAGAAGAAGACAGGTGGTTATGAATGGGAGGGACCCACTGACTTCAAAATTCGCTTCCTGAATCTCTTCAATGCATTGGCTATGTCTCTGCCACGGGGGACTGACGTGTTGACTGTAGACTGAGACCAAAATCCGAGGCACTTCTCCATTTCCTTATCAAACTCGACATGAGTATGATAGTCTTTATTTGCTTCTTCAATGGCAGATTGAAGAGAGCAAATCTCCTTCATTTTCTCTTTGGAAATGGAGCTTTCCTTGAATAGATGATCTTTGACAAAAGCTCTGAATTGAGCTTTGATTTCTTGCAGGGAAAGAGGCACACCAGAAGTTTCATCCTGAAGATGAAAGTGTATGTCTTTGAAAGCAGATACAACCAGTGTCTTGAAAGCCTCACCCTTCTGCCAGCTATTCTTCAGCTCTCCCAAAGCCTCCTCCAAGACTTTGACCTTCCACTCCACACTGTAAACCCAGGACTTTGACAGATTATCCTTTGTATCATCAAAAACCTTATTCGCCAATAAAATGTTCTCATCTGTCTGTCCCATGAGACGGAGGTCTACTATGCAACTGCTCCAGAGTTTGAGCTCTTTATCTATGACCCCGATAGTGGAGGAGAGCTTCTGTTGCAAATTATTCACCTTTCCGTGGAGTTTGAAAGCTTCATCGATGAAGTTCAATCCTGCAACAAGCATATCTTCCACCGTGGCCTCCATAGCTCTGCCATAGACAGAATACTTGTGCATATCTTTGATACTCTGTACTTCATCTTGGCTCAAAATTACAGGTGGCGGAAGGGTAGCCAATGGGGTAGGGTCCAAAACTTTTTCCTTAGACAAAAGAGATTTGATAAAACTAGTGAGAATCTGGGCTTGTTCCTCCAACTGTTCAATAGTTTGCTGCCCTTTCTCTACCCTCCCAATGACTCTTGTGACCGTTTCCTGGAGGTTGTGGATCTCACCTTTAGGAGTAGACTCTCCCATTAGAATTCTTGAGAGTTCTAAGTTAGATGCTTGCAAGTCCCACTCTGATTTTTCCACTGTAGGCTTAGCAATCTCCAAGAATTGCTGACCTTGAGCATCAAACACTATTCTAGAGGTGATTCTGGATTTCTTGGCACGAGAAGGAATAGTGCCTAGCAAGGCTGCGACAGCATCAAAATTTGACCCTGAGCTCCGAGAGGAATATTTCCTCTTTCTACTATCAACAAGAGGTTGCACCCATGCAAAAGAGGAAGAGGAATTAGCGGGAGGGGCAAGAGGACCAAGAGATAGAGAGCTCATGACGCTCAAGGTTTGCACAACTGTTGATTCAAGTTGAGATGTGAGTGGGGCGCTTGAGACAATTGTGGCAGAAGAATCAATAGCACTTGGAAGTTCAGTGCTCTGGACTTCCTTATCTTTATCCATTGGATCTTCAGGAGCATTTGCAGGGGCTGGCATTTCACTCTCTTCACTTTCACTGAGAACAATGATGTTCTCTGGTCCCAAAGGCATTTCTACCTGTTTACTTTGAGGATCTTTTTCCACAGGCTCCTTCTTAACTTCTTTGAGTTTCTTCTGGTACACTTGAGTGGATGAAGAAGGAGTGGAAGCTGCAGGTCCTTGCGTTGATGAGGCAGGAGGGGTTTGCACAGGTGTGTCTGATATGGGAGTCGATGCTTCCCTCCTTGGTGTTGAAACATCCTTAGAGGAGGATTCTCTTGAGTTCCTTCTGAGCTCTCGAAATTTCCTGTCAAACCAGACCTTAGTCCTGACTAAGATTGGAGCTAGGATCTCAACCAGATCATCTTTCTCTTTCCTGTTCCAATCCAAGTCCTCCAAGGGAGTGTGCTTAACCACATTGTCATACTCATATGAGTATAGATCAGAATTGTCATCCTGGAGTCCTTCAGGAACTTGGTACAAGCCGAGTTCTTGGATCAATTGCAGAGAAGACCTGCTATAGTGCCTCCTTCTAGCCTCAAAATCATCTGCACAGTCAACCCAATAGTCTTCTGTATCTGCCCTGTGATGATAGATTATCTTGATGTTCTGTTCAATGAAATTCTTCAAGTCGAAGCAAGTTCTTGGCTTGAAGAAATGAACGGTGATGTGAACCAGGGCTCTTTCTATATTCTATGCGTCCAAGGCTGTTTTACAAGTGTAGTTTCCCAAAGAGATGGGAAAGTGCAAACCAGAAATCTTCTTGTCTCTGCAGGTTCTGTGCAATTTGTCTAATTGCCTGCATACCTATATCAAAGCCATCTTGTCACTGCAGAACATGGGAAGCCTCAAAGGAGTGCTCTCATAGCCAGCAAGCCTGATATAAGAGAATTTTCTGAATTGGATAAAATAAGCACCGTAGTGCGATATCAGATTCATGGCTTCATCAGAAAACCTTCTAGCAGTGTCACCTTCAAGCAGCCTGACCACGTACATGGTGAAAGCATCATTTACCCTTCTGAAATTGCGATTGCTAGTCTCTAGGGTGAATTGCGGGCAGTAGACATATACAGGATCATCCTTGTGGGCATCAATGTAAGAAAAACCAAACCATTGCCTTGATGCCGCCAGAGTATACATCAGGTACAAAGTCATGTAGAACTTCTTCATTTGCTGTACATTGGATAGCTGCTCCACCAAGTTCATGTTGATGATTTCTGCCCAGTTGATATTTTGAGTTCCCTCGCACACCATGCTGATGAGCTTGCACATCCAGAAATGGAACTCGTTAGTAGAAGGTAAACCCATAACCCGAGCCAGTAGGATTATGAAATCTGACAACTCTTCATTGAAATCTGCTTGGAAGAGAGTCTTGGATAGATGAGATGCTCCCTTCTTAGGGTTCTTTAGCCAGGACTTCGCCACCCACGCCTTGTATTTGTCGTTGTCTTGATTGAACAGGGCCTGTGCTTGATCCCGGGAAACAACTATGGCATTATCCATTTCTGGAATCCTCAGAGCAGTGCTGATGGCAGTAGCATCCAGCTTGGCGATGAGTTCCCCGTGTACATTGGTTAATTCACTCGAATCGGGGTCGAAGTGAGCTCCGCATGAAAGCATTGTATCAGCACATTGCATCGAGATTGGGAAACCTCCAGCGAAAGCCAAACTGCTGTCGTGAATCATCTGCGCCATTGGTGTAGGGTTTGCATCTGCCATCCTTGCCCAAAAATCACTGAAATCAAGATGACGAGCTTCACTGTCCCCAATATTGGGAACGGCAGATTCTAGTGGCGAGATTTGTTCTTGTCCCTGAAATTTGATCTTCATATTGATAGTAATCCGGAGGACAGAGCCGTAAACCAGACTCGGGAAGGAATTACAGAGGAAGGGAAACACACGCAGGAAATTAGATTACAAGGGTTCGAGCAAAGGATAGCATGGAAGCAGTGTGAAAAATGCAAAGGGGGTTCACTCATTATATAGCCGATTAGGAGAGAGAAAGACAATGAATGTGCATTTAATACATACCTACCAATTTGAATAAGCATGATATTCGGGTAGAGCGGGAAAAATAAGCACGAATGGCACTTGGTTCATTTGGGACATGTGAGACGTGAATGCACGAAACACGCGGCTCGGCCGATTCGGGCGAAGCGGGGAAAAGATGCACAAATGCCTTTTGGGACATGTGGGACAAAAGTGTGTGAAACACGCGACTCGACCGAATCGGGTGAAAATGTGACAACATGTCTGAAAGAGTTTGGGACATTTGGGACGCGAAAGCGCGAAGTACACGGTTCAAGCGAATCGGTCGAAAATGGAACAACTTGCACAATTTGACTTGGGACATTTGGGACGCGAAAGCGTGAAGTACGCGATTCGGGTGTTTCGGCCGAAAATGGAACAACTTGTCTGATTGGACTTTGGGACATTTGGGACAAAAAGTTCCGACGGGCCCGAAAATGGAACAACTTCGGGGAAACCGGCCGATCGGGGAACAGAACGCACTTTTGAACTTGGGACACGCGAGACAAAAATGTCCGACAGGCCCGAAAAACACACAAAATGACCCAAAAATGCAGATTTTCTCAATTTCGTGACTTTTAACATTTTCAGTACAACAGAGAAGACACTTAAACTCAAAATTTTGAATTTTCACTTTCTTAAGAGCAGGGAATTTTGAGTGGACAACAGCTGGCTCCTTCTGGGGATGACTTGGCATAAATTCAAGGAATGGGACAAGGTAAGAACTTAGAAAAACTCGGGGAAGCAGACCAGTACCTTATCCATTGGGCCACAGAGTCAAAAAATAGACCAATACAGAGGACAACACACCAAAACAAAAAGGAAAGAAAAACAAAAACGCTGTACAAAATATACAAAGGACTCCCTAATCACCTATGACTTGAACAACTTAAGGTACTGCCCACTATAAGGAAGTGGGAGAGGAGAACCATCCATGTAATCAAGATAAAAGGAATTCTTACCAGAAAAGTGTCTGATCTTGAAGGGTCCAAGCCAAAGGGAATCAAACTTGCCATGGCTGCCACGAGGTTCATGCTTTTTATCCCATAACAACACAGTGTCTCCAACTTGGAAATCTCTGAACCTGGCTTTCTTATCAAACAGGACCTTTACCTTCTGCTGGTGAACAAATATCCTATCAGTAACCTCCAATTTGTCCTCATTCAGTTTGTGAAGGTACATAATTCTCTTATCCAAAGCATCACTGAAACTAGTATCTTCAATGGCCTTCATTAGATGCAAGGCTGGCAGCTCCATTGTTACTGGAAATTGAGCTTCTACTCCATATACCAATTGAAAAGGAGACATCCCAATAGCTCTCTTTGGTGTGATCTTGTCTACCCAAAGAGCATCATAGAGCTTCTTGTGCCAGTTTCGTTGAGACTCATTGACTAATTTCCTTATAATAGTCACCAAATTTTTATTAGTGGATTCTGCTTGCCCATTTCCCTGAGGGTAGTAATCTGAGGAGTGAGCCAAAGAAATGCCATACCCATAGCAAAATCCATTATCTCAGTTGAAGAGAAATTTGAAGCATTATCTGTTACAATCTTGTTAGGTACACCATACCTTACTAAGATGTTCTCTTTGATGAAGCTGCACACCACTTCAGAAGTAGTACTCTTAACTGGGATAGCTTCTACCCATTTGGTGAAATAATCCGTGGCGGTTAGTACATGAGTATGACCAGCGCTAGAAGTGGGATTAAGTGTTCCAATGAATTCCAAACCCCACTGTTGAAAAGGTTCTTCAATTACAACTGGCTTAAGAGGCAAAGAGGCCAATTTGGGTCTTCCCACGAAAATCTTACAAGCCTCACATTTATCAACCCACTTGGATGCATCTCTAAACAAGGAGGGCCAGTAATATCCTCCACGAAGTATCTTATGAGCAATGACCGTTGATGAATAGTGCCCTCCACATGCCTGATCATGAAAAGCTGAGAGCAACTTTCTTTGATGTTCCTTGTCCACACATTTCAAAAATCTCCCATCTAAGCCACGTTTGAACAAGGCGTTTTCCCACAACACATATTGCACTGACCTTAATTTAACAGTCCTCTTTTCTTTGGTAGTTAAATGATAGGGGCATTCTCCATAGGTGAGAAAATGAGCAATATCAGCATACCATTCATCAACTGAGCTAAGAAACAGAACGGTAGGAAGGCCAACTTTGTTCTCCAGTAATTCATGCTTAGCTCCTTCAGCAATGAGCTCACAAAGACCTTTTCCATGGACGAGCTTGGTCGGTTTGATGTCAATGTCATATTCTTGGACCTTAGCAACCCAATTCCCTCTCTTGGATCCAAATTCTTGTTGTGTGAGAATTGACTTAACAGTTGTATCTGGAACCAACACCACGGAATGAGAGTTGAGGATGTAAAAACGAAACTACTTAACAACTTTGACCACTGCAAAAGCATGTTTTTCCATCATGGTGTATTTTAACTCATGATCTTTCAGAATATAGTTCATGCTCATTAGAGTATTCTTGAGTCAAAATAGCAGCCAAGGTATTATCTATGGCATAGCAATAGATAATAAAATCTTTGCTGAAATCAGGACAGGCTAAAACAGGAGTTTTAGCGATAGCTCTTTTAATACCCTCAAAGGATTCCTTTTCTTTAGAAGACCAACCAAATGTTTGTTTCCCTTTCATCATTTGAGAAATATTCAAAGTTAACTCTACAAAATCAGGGATGAATCTTCTTAAAAAATTGATCTTACCAAAGAAAGAGTGCATGCCCTTTTTGCTGGTTGGGAGAGGAATTTGCTGGATAGCTTGTACTCGTTCAGGATCAATCTTAATACCATCTTTCGAGACAATGTGCCCTAATAATTTTCCCTCTATGACACAAAATACATATTTTTTAGGATTCAAAGAAATCCCATGCTCTATGCATCTTAGCAGAATTGTCTCCAGGTGATCAAAATGATCCGCCCTTGTTTTAGAAAACACTGTCAAGTCGTCAAGGTATATGACAATACACTTCCCTTTCAAACTTCCAAAATCCAGATCCATAACTCTCTGAAAAGTGGCACCAGCATTAATGAGCCCAAAATACATTCTCTTGTAAGCAAAGGTACCCCAAGGAGTAGTGAAAGTTGTTTTGTGTTGATTTGCAGTATCAACCTCTACCTAATTATATCCCGAGAATCCATCAAGCATTGCAAGACCTGATCCATCATAGGCAAAGGATAATTTTCTTTCAAGGAAGCATGATACAGATTCCTGAAATCAACACAGATGTGGATCTCACCATTTTTCTTCCTAACAGGCACAATATTTGCAATCCATGTTGAATGGTGAATGGGAAAGATGATTTTGGCCTTCAACAACTTCTGTATTTCTTGAAAGATGGTGTCATCTATTTTGGGGTTGTATTGCCTCTGTTTATGCTTAAAAGGCTTAATTTCAGGCTTGAGAGGAATAAAATGCTGCATATCTTTTGGTTTGAAAGCTTTTAAATCTTCATAGGAGTAAGCAAGAACATCCTTATACCTCTTTAAAAGATCAATTGCTTTCTTCCTCTCATCTGCTGTGCAACATTTTCCAATGTTCACGAGCTTAGGATCAGTAGAACTCCCAATATCAATCTTGTCATACTCAGCTGATTGTTGAGGTCCCGTAGAAGCTCTAGACTTCACATACCTGTCATGTTTATCAAATAGTTCCTCCAAACTCACCAATCCTTTAGGAATCTTGTTTCCTTTGAGATTGATGCATCCATCCTGATCCATTTCTTCTCCTTGGGTGACTGCTTTGTCAAAGGGCACACTTTCACGAGGTAGGTTGTCACTTCCTTCAAAATACAACTGTTCGAAATTACCCTTGAGTTCAAGGAAAGAAAGCAAGTGTTGATCATCATTGAAAACTTGCCAGTTATTGGTATTATCAGGTACACTAGGTTGATGGACCATCTCAATGGTGAACTTATCCTGAGAGAAGTCAGGATGAGGAATCAGTAGTGACCCTGAGATTGCTAGTGAATCAGCCCCGTTGTTCTTCTCCCTAGGTATTGCTTCAATGGAGAAAGCATCAAGAAATTCAATGGAATCCCAAACTTGATTCTGGTAATGTTTCAACCTTCCATTTTTTACCTGGAAAAGGCTTCTCACTTTCTTTACAATCAATTCCGCATCACCATGAGCCAGAAGATTCTTTACACCTTGTTCTTTGGCCACTTGCAGTCCAAGAATGAGAGCCTCATACTCTACTGTATTATTAGTATTTTCAAACTGCAACTTGAATGAAAAAGGATGTAGGCTTCCTTCAGGTGACACCAGTAGGACACCAGCTCCAGAACCAGCTGAGGAACAACTTCCATCAAACTCTAAAATCCAAACACCATTAGGATCTTTAGGTGACACTTTGGGGAGTTGGATTTCATCAGGGGACATAATCATGTAGTTGCCATGACCCATATCCTCATAGAGTATTTGTGCTTTAGGATCATCCGTTTTTTGTACAATATACTCAGATTGCTTCTCAGGCATCAACTTCTTCATTTTTCCATTAACAGGTATGAGTGCATGTGACCAATCCATTTGAATTTCTCCACCCACATCCTTACAGAAGTTCCTACTTAGCAACATCCCGTATGAAGGAGGAATATCTGCTACTAAGATGGTAGCCAAAACTCTCTTTTCAGGCAAAGCAACAAAAGCCACTTGTGCATCTTTAATTCTTCCGACCAGGGGCACTTCCTTACTCTCCATGGAGTAACAAGATCCATAAGTGCGTGTGAAGGTCAAGCCCAAAGCATGAGCTACTTTAGCAGGCATCACATTGTCTGAGGCTCCTGAGTCAATGACATAATTACTAAGCCTATGGCCAGCTATAAGAAGTGTTACATAAAATGGTTTAATTTTGTCATTAGGTGAGGTGACAACAGCTACCAGACTAGGCTGTGGTGCAGAAGGAGTATGTAAAAGGCCTTTAGAGGTGGTTTTAGAATGGGAATTAACAAATTGAATCATTTTGGCAAAAGCTTTGGGATGGGTTTGATAATACTCAGCCTCTGAGATTTGAACCTTAGTCTTTTTCAGATGATCAATAATATCAAAAGACCCAGAAGTAGACGGGCCATCATCACTTGAGATCCTAGGTTTATCAACTTTAGGGGAAAAAGAAGTAACTTTAATAGTAGGATTGACAGGACTCACCTTTGGTGTAGATGAAGTGGGGATAGGAGATCCTCTTTTTGTAATTACAGGGATAGTTGCCGGCTGCTCCTTAGATTTCTTGGGGGGTTGCGTCACTTTCTCCCTCTGATTTTTCTGCTCTCGAGTCATGACAGCAAATGATTCGCTATTCATGTCTGCTACTACTTCATCATAATCATCTCCATCATCAATGCCCTCAGTGGTGAAGAAATTAACTCGATATCCCTCAAGTTCATCTGCTTCATCATCAACTTCTTCCACAAACTCCTCGCAAGCTTCATTATCCTCATCATCATCTGGTTCCTCAACTTCACAGGTTGCATTGACAGGAACTTTAACAGGAGGTCCTTCAAGTGCTAATCTTGTTTGAGAAGCAGGCAAATGATTTCTGGGCTGAAAATTCCTCCTTGGAACGTCTGCATAGGGAGCATGCTGAGACAATTGTTTCTTTATGGCAATGAGATCATTCGCAAGTTTTTGAACCAAGGGATCAGTATTAGGTCCAGGGGTGGAAGAGGAGGAAGCAGCAGACTTATATTTTGAAGGGTCTCTCCTCAACTTCCCTGACATGATCAAATCATCCTCGACACTAACAGCAAGAGTTTGATCCTCAACGAATGTTGCGAGATTAGCCCTTCTCAGCGCATAACTAACTTCAGGTGATTGGGAATTTAGGAAGAAACATTTTTGGATTTGATCAACAGGTCGAGTATTTACTGGAATTTTATTAATTAACCTGTTGAATCGGGCCACAAATTCTCTCATGGGCTCTGGTGAATCTTTCTTTATCTGAGAGATTTGGGCTAGCAAGGCATGCACATGTTCTGCTGGTTTGAAATGGTTTTCAAACCTAGTTCTCATGGTGTCCCAGCTAGTGATAGTACCAGCCGGAAGGTGATAGAACCAATCAGCAGCATTATCTTGTAAAGTCTCAACGAACAGTCTCATGGAGACATCTTCGTGTTCAACTCCCAGAACTCCACATGCAACTATGAAGGTTGTGATGTGTTCATCAGGATGCACTTTACCATCACCTTTGAATTTAGGGAAGTTTTTCCGGTTACCTCTGGGTAACTCATGCAAAGGCTGAGGAAGAGCAAGGGGCCCGACACGATGACCCCAGGGCAATGGTGCCGCCATTCTTGGAAAAACGGCTTGGAGAGGAACTGTAACACCAGCAAGAATCAAAGCTCGAAGATTAGGACTAGCTAGCTTTGAAGGAATACCACCCGTAGGAACTCTATCTTGAACAGGTGGAGTGCTTGTTGAATGAGTCTTTCTATTTCTTGTTGAAGGGAAAGGAAAACCCTGCTGCTCCAAAAGCTGAAACTAAGAATCTTCAATACTAAGGGCCCTTCTCCCTCGAGTAAAACGCGCAGTCGCCAGATCAAAGGATGATCAAAAATAACAGAACTGGAATATGATTTTCCCCAGCGGAGTCGCCAAAAACTGTTGGTCGTCAAATAGGACTTTACGAAGAGCAACAGTCAAGGGACAAGAAGTCCCTCCTCTTTAATGGGAGAGGTTCCCTTATTCAGAAACGAACCTATTTACAAATATACAAAACATGATTTTGAGGAAGAACTTGGTTTATTTTCTGAAAGTGTAAATAGATCATAAAGAAATCAATACAGAAGGGCTTTCCATTCTTTGTCTATCTGATCTCTGTTATTCCTAGCTGTCATTTAATTTTTGTGAAGATCATTTATCTGTGTTATGTTAAGAAACATATGTTATTTACAGAACTTTGTGTCTTTAAATTCCATCTTATTTATACGATACAAATGATCTTGTTTCAATTCACTGTAACTTCGCATACATAAAGAATTACTCTGTTATCTATAATTCTGCATGTTGCCTTTCTGCTCATTCTCGTATTCTCATTCCTCAGTCCTTTTGTAATTGATGATCTTTATAGAAAACACTTTCGTAATATCCAAGTTCAACCAGAAAATCATGTTTTGTATATTTGTAAATAGGTTCGTTTTTGAATAAGGGAACCTCTCCCATTAAAGAGGAGGGACTTCTTGTCCCCTGACTGTTGCTCTTCGTAAATTCCTATTTGACGACCAACAATACCAATATTTGTGGTCTGATGCAATCGAATCATTCTGGATATCAGTACTTCATGGTTTGTGTTGATGACTATTCAAGAAAAATGTGGATTTTTTATCTTCACAAGAAAAAGAAGTTCAAAGTAGCTATTGAGAATGAAATTAGTTGTCACATCAGAGAAGCAAGGCATATTTTGAGATATCTCAAAGGATTTGTGAATCTTGGTCTAGAATACAAGAATAATGACAACTTCTTCTTGGTAGGATATTTAGATTTAGATCATGCAGGTAACATTGATGACAGAAAATCCACTTTAGGGTTTGTGTTCTTTATGGGATCTGAACCAATATCACATGGAAGCAAGAAACAAAACTTTGTTTCTCACTCTTCCACAGAAGCCGAGTATTGTTTTTCGGGTGAAGTTGTTTGTGAAGTGATATGGCTAAGTCACATACTAGAAGGACTTGGAATACCACATGACAAATTGACCACCTTGTATGTTGACAATGATGGTGTTCTCAAACTTGTTCGCAATCCAGTTTTTTCATGAAAGAACAAAACATATTGAGGTATAAGTACATTTCATACATGAACATGTCTTGAAGCACAATATACAGCTTCGATTTTGTCTAATAGCTGAACACCAAGAAGATATCTTCATAAATTCATTTACACGTGATAGTTCGAGATGTTCAGAGAGTTCCTCTCCTTATCCCTTGAGGCAATGCAAATTTAAGGGGGGAATGTTAGGGTAAATATATTTTACCTTAGGATAATTATGCATTGTATAGTTAGTTAATTTAATTATTAATTGTTGTATGGTTTGTTAACCATATTTTTCATATTATCTCGTAGGTTATATTGTTACGTCGTTGTAACAATTATATGTTTGATTTATTCTACTTCCCGGATGTTCTTTTGGAATATTATGTAATCTGGTTTATTTTTGCACCTATGCAACATCATTCTTTATTTGTATATTGTTGTCCAATATGTATAAATATTACAGCACAAACTATTGTACAAGTTGATTGATTTTTAATAAAATCATTCAGGCTTCCATCCCTGTTTCACATGAAATTAAGAAATAAAGAAATTAAAGAAGTAAAAGTGAAATGGAATTTGTATGATTTAAATAGTACAACTTGGGAAAAATCTAAATATATTCGTAATCAATGTCCACATTTTTTTAACTAATCATCTATTGTTGTGAAATGTATTACAAGTAAACCCCATGCTACTAATGACATCAATTAAATTTTTCAAGGGGAGAATGTTTTTTTTATTATTGGTAAATAGTTTAAAAGGGACTATACCCTATTACAACAAGGGCTCAACAGCCAAATATAACTATGCAGATGCGACAAAAAAGTATAAAAAACTAGATAGAACACTATGTCCATCAGTAACCAAGAGATAGTTATAAACAAGAAACAAAATAGGACACAGACTACAACAAAATAGCAAAAAAGCAGCAAAGTCACAACAAAAATACCACAAAAAGTTCAACATCTATAACGACTCCCTCCAACCCAAGTGAGTTTACTTCTTGGACGGTATTTCAATTCTGGACTGGATTGTTTACAGTGAGATGAACAACACCAATGTGGTGATGTGCATTGGGTCCAAAGCATTCAACTGTGAGATGGTCTGGCTCCTCTCTTTATCATTCCCCCAAATAGTGTCAGGGATCCCACTAAGCATGGTAATTCTTTGAACTTGCTTCTCTAAAAATTCACTTATGGATTTGAAGAAAGCCATGTTATGATCATGTGTATCTTTATCTCTCCCCAGTCTACTATCCAAAGAGTTCATCTTCTTATAAATATTAGCAATTTGATCATTTCCAATGTCATTATCTTCATCAATTTTTCTTTTTCTCCTTTCTGCTTTTCCATACGTTGTATGTCCTTCTTTAGCAACTTCATCTCTTTCCTCCGGAGATTCCAGTCTATGAGGCACATGATTCCCCTCCTGATGCAGGGCCATATCCATTCTAGCATTGCTGATATGCAGTAAGTTTTGTGCAACCTCCAGCTCTTTGGTGCTTCTGAGAATCTGGGCAGTGTGAGGGGTGTCAGTTTTTGGAAGCTTGGGGTTCTTGGTTTTGGATTTGGAAGGGGTGTCCAGAATGGGAGTAGGAGCAAAGGAGGTGGTAACGTGTAGATCACTGGGAGCATTCAAGAAGCCAGGGAATTTGGAGACACAAAGCTTATGCAACAGGAAGATGAGGCCTTGGTGAAGAGGGATGGCACGAGAGTGATTTTAAAAGTATAGAATAGAGTGCTGAAGAGAATTTAGCAAGTAGTGCGGGAAGTAGACCTGCATAATGCCTTTTAATGATTTTAAAAGACAAGGTGTTTAACATGGACCGTTTTGTAACGCCCTTCCATAGAAATATACCTAACCATCATATTTATCACTTCATCATATAGCTTGGGAATAGAACTTACCCTAATGCCCGCAGAAACAAAGTCAATCTCCTCACCCTTGTCAGAAAATTTCTTAGCCTCAGCAATCAGCTCTTCATTGATAGTAACACGGTGGCCACCATATTTGACCCCTTCTATCCTTCTAGTCCATTGCAAAATGAACCAAATTTTTTTGATCATAACCCTGAATGCGTTCAATGAAATTGGAAATGCCCCCTTGTGCAAGAGGTTCCCAAGCTCCTCATTGTTTTTCTAGGCCAGATCACAGCATGGCTCCAATTGACACGGTGCCCCCTCCCATTTTCTTCTTCTCCCTGCTAATCCTTCAAGTTTTCTATTCCAAACCCTAGTTTGAATCTGTTTCTTCCTTATGTTTGTCCAATTTTTTGAAATCTCTTCCACCTGTGTGAGGTTCAATGACATTAATATGGCCGTAATAAGGAGGATAATTCACACATGTGTGATCTTTCACCTCTGCTAAGGCCTACTCCATGTCATTATTATTTTTATTCCACATATTCCCATATTTATCCACATTAATGATAATTTTTACCCTCCTTAGGGATGTAATTTTCATTATCCCATATGATAAGATTATTATTGATGCCAACATTGGCCAAGGTGTCCACAACCTTATTCCCCTCCCTATAAGTATGTCTAATGATGATATTCTTGAAATTTTGACAAATATTTCTAGCTTCCAAAATAAAGTCCTTGATAGTCCAGCTAAGAGGAGAAATCTGATTTAGGTGGTTGATGATGTTAAGAGAATCCCCTTCCAAAATTAAGTTCTGTATATCATAATCTTTGGCAATCCTTAGCCCCCATAGAGTTGTTAGGGCTTTAGCATAATGATTCATTTGAAACCCCATTTTACTAGCATAAGCAACAACTAAACAACCTTTATGATCCTTAATTACACCCCCAGCAAAAAAAACCAGGATTGCCCTTGGAGGCACCATCAAAGTTCAGTTTATGCCAGTTTCTCTCAAGAGGAATCCAATGAATCAAGGACCTATCAATGTTTGAGGTATTTTTAATCTGCAAACTAGTAGTTCCTATCTTCCAATTAGAAAGAATATATTATTCATCTTTAGGATATTTCTTTTTTTTGGGAGGTTTGAATCTCCCAATATTATCTTTAATAGCATGCCCAATCTTAACAAAGTTGAGCTTGCAATGTTGTTTGTTGTTTCTGAAAATGATATCATTCCTATCTTTCCATATTCTCCATATAATATGGGGCATAGACCAGTTTCCAAAGTCTTCTCACAACACAATTCTTAAAAGGAGGATTCCATTGGATCCAAAATTGAATGAAGTCCTTGGGCACCATCTAGAGAACATTGAACTTGGATAAGGCATAACTCCAAATCATGGTAGCATACTCATAAGTGAATAAAAGGGTGATTAATATCTTCAGAATCATTTTTGCAAAGGTGGCACCAATTAGGCATTATGAAACCTTTCTTCATCAGGTTATCATTAGTAAGAATTCTTCCTCTGAGCACAAGCCAAAAGAAAAAGTTGATTTTAGGGGTTAGCTCAGTCATCCAAATATTGCTCCAATTAAATTCACTTTGGATATTCTCAAAGTAAGAATTATATCCAGATTTAACCATATAATCCCCATTTCTAGAATTGTGCCAGAAAATTTCATCTTTGACTTCCAACTGATTTAAGGGGATGAGGTCGATTTTCCTCCTAAAGAGAGGACATCATGGAGTTCAAATAAAATCCATCCACTGAGAGTTGTTTCCATCTCTTCTTATTTCCATCAATTTCCATGTAATCAATGACCTTAGTACCATATTTTTGTTCAAGACTATCCTTTGCTACACTAAATCTATCATTAAGGCTAAGATTAGATCAATTATCACCCCCAAAAATTAATGTCTCTGCCATTTCCCCACTTTCCCATCTAGCACCCCTTGCTTGATAAAATTGCTGGCTATAATCAAGTTGTTCCAGAAAATGGAACCATGGGGAAGTTGTTCTACATGGAGGAAGGAGAAATTTGTTTGTTGCCCAAGATATTTAGCCTTGATGAGTTCAATCCATGGTTATTCCTCCAATAGCATTCTCCAACCCATTTTTGCAATTAAGGCCATATTCATTTTTCTTATATCTTTTATGCCCAATCCCCCCAATCCTTTTTAAGAGTGCACACTTGATCCCAAGAAACCAGGGGATATTTGAATTTTTCCTCCTTTCCCTACCATAAAAAGTGTTTCTAAATCCTTTCAATTTTTTCTTTGAAGGCAAAAGGAATGTTGTATAGAGACATAATGTAGATAGGTAGATTTTGAAGAGTGATTTTGATAAGCAGACATTTACCAGCACTGGAAAGAGTGGCTCCTTTCCATCCAACTAATTTATTTTGGAATCTTTCCAACATGTCATTCTAGAGTTTGTTTGAGACTTTTTTAGTAGCAAGGGGAAGCCCCAAATAAGTAGTAGGAAGTAAATTTATTTTACAACCCAATACTTTAGCAAACTTATTCTGTCTTTCCAAAGGAGTATTGAAAAAAAAAAATAGAACTTTTGTCAAAGTTGATCTCTTGTCCAGAAGCAACCTCATAAAATTTTAGAATGGACTTGATCGCCTTAGCTTTCACTATATATGCCACTAATAGCAGGATAGTGTCATCCGCAAATTGCTGATGAGATGTTGTTTGATTCATAGAGATAGGTTTAGTGCCTTTTAGAAGACCATCTTTAACAACTTTGGTAATTGTTCTACTGAGGCTATCTGCCATAATAATGAAGAGCAGAGGGGGGGTAATGAAGAGTAGGGGGAGAATGTTACATAAATAAATATCCACATATTAATAAATGTGTCTAGTGATGAAAATAAGGGCGGTTAATAAAATATTATCCAAAAGTATATTTATTGTTATGTTTCTTATGAAAAGATATGCTAGAGAGGGAATAATTATTTGTTAAATAATAAATAAACTCGATAATGGGGATGAATGATATTTCTCATATAAAATAATGAGTTAAATAAATAATGAAATTGTTGGGTAAAAAATAGTTAGAAGGTAATTTAGCATAGTAATTACTTTCTTATTATTATGTTAGTTTGTTATATGGTTATAATAATTTTGTTTGTTTTTAGTTTTGTTGTTAAAACCTGTATGACTATTTGTGGTTATTTTTTTATGGTTGTGCAATGTATATAAGCATTACAACCTTCATGGTTTGTAATTTCATATATTCATATCAATAAATTTATCAAGATTTCATTCTTGTTCTTAAAACCACATTTGTTATTGTTGGTGTGTGTTATTTTCCACATCATTAGGTGAGATCGTAGGTCCATGTGTCATTTAGGGGTCATTATGAGATTCCCTTACGCGTTAGTGCGTCATATGCGTCAGTGGGAGTTACACTTCTATTCTGGGAATGTAACTCCCCCTCTCTACTCGAGTTGTCATGATTGCAGCACTGGGGGTTACTTAGCACCTCCTATATGTACATGTCTTTTGATATATGAGATATAGGAGAGTTTTATGGATTAACCAGGTTCTACCCATGTTTCAAATCTTTGCATGTATATTCAATTGATGCTCGCTCCTCCTGAGATCTCTTCATGCTATCGTTTGCCACGTCCGTTGATGTGCACGTCATCCCTTGTGATCCTCGCTTGCAGGTTTTTAAACCCTCTTTCATGGTATCAGAGTGGATCTTGTGGATTCATGCATTCATCGGCATTTCTTTGTGTGTTTTTCAGCTTCCAACGTGATATTCAAATTTCATTGCGTGCGTCGTAATGGAAATTTCGACCGTTCTCTTCTTGCATTGATTTTGGGCATTTATACCTCCATTCGGGTTGTTTGTGGTTTGTTTTCGGGTGTTCATGGATTTTTTCTACCTTGCATGTGGTTTTGAGGTGCCTCAGAGTCTCTAGTTGCAGTTTTGGGTGTTTTATAGTTTCAAATCTGAGTTTTTCACGTGCTGGTTTTACTGAGTCTCAGTGGTGGGCAGTCCTCCTCTTGGCAGCTCATCACTCACTCTACCACCTGGCTCGATTTGTGGCTCAATCAACCTGCATTGGTAGTGACTCAACATGTTTTCCATTCACTACCTTGGTCTATGCAACCTTTTTTGACTTGTCTTCGGCCTTCAATGATCCGGTTCTAAGTTGTTTGCATTGGGGTTTGTTACATTGGTCTTCGACTCAACTTGTCGTTTGCATTCTTTGTTCAATCTGTTCAAACACTCTTGGAACAACAACTACGTGGGAACCAAGCATGGAACACATGAACCTCTTACTTAGAACTCTCCACACTTTCCACTCTGCAGCTCCAACCAGATTTTTTGGCATTCCAACGACTACTCCCTGAGTATGTGGTTTTGTTGGTTCGGCTCTGCATTTCCTATAGCGATTCAAGGATTTCCTGGTTCGCATCAGGTTCTTGTCTTCTTTTTGGTTGCTCTCGTTTGTTTCCTTGTCTACGTTGAAAATTGAAACCTGCAACCTGCTCCAGCACCACGTCCCTACTTGGCATAGGATCCAGACCTGCTCCAATCACCTGCACATTGCTCCACGTGGCCTGTAGAAGAGAAACAACGACTTGCACTTTTTTCTCCTTGCATTGGATCCTTTCTGGCTCATTTTTCCTTTGACTGGTCTGATTTGAATAGTTCATGGTCTGTACAACCAGCTCCACATGCGTTCCACTCATGAACAGTCATTTCATCGGCCTTGGACATTACTCCACACCTACGTAGAATTTTACGTTCAAACTCAGCGGTTACACCTGCATGGAAGTTGTTTCTAGTTTTTTTTGCTCAGTCTTGGCGTTATTTGGGTTTCTTGTTGACTGCCACACCTCTACCTTGGCACGTGACAACCTGCAGCTCTCTCCAGCTCCTCATGTAGCCTTCAAACTCAGCTTAGCACGTTAAACCTCCACGTGGGCTCCAAACAGCTCACAACCAACCACATGACACCTCAACATGGGCCCATCCTTCTCCACCTCCTTTTTTTAATGTTTTAAGGTGGTTAAATAAAAAACATTTCAATGCATGGCATGTAATTAATTTATAAGTCTGTTTTTGGCTTGATTAATCAACCTTCCTATGCTTGTCGAAGATGGAGGGCGAGGTCCGGGGTTGGCAAAAGGCTAACCCCCCCTCACAGTCAAAACAAACACCTATTAAAATTCCATGCCATTTCCAACGAGTACCCACATGATACCCTTTGTACCCATCTCGTGTACTTTTTTAATGCATTTGCAGCATCTAGTGCATTTTTCCATTAGCTGCGGGAATCATTTTAATGCGATAACTTTTGACTCGCTGCTCATTTCTGAGCACTTCCTTGGTCAAAGTTGCATGATTTTTCACACATTACGTGATGGAATTGTCAGTTTTGTAAACACACTACTTTTATAAAGTGCCGCATTCTAAGGGGGTTGCTTGTACTCTTAGGTTTTTGCACGCAAACGCATTATCGGTCGAGTCTGATGTCTTGCTTTCGTGCACCTTGCATCTTGCATTTTTTCATCATGGAAAGTGCTCTTTCTAGATGCGAGCATGATAGGATTGCTTTACAGCCTCCGCCACTTCTCACCGGGAGAGAGAACTATTCAGCCTGGTGTGCTTTCATGGAACGTTACTTCACCCACGAGGGTCTTTCAGCCTTCTTACTAGGGCCAGTTCCTGCACCCGCTGATCATCATCATCTAGAGGACTTCCTTGACACTTGCGACCACATCTTTGGTCACATGATGATGCATGTCTCTTGTTCTCTCTAGTTTCACGTGGCAGACTCAAATCCACCTCACCGTGTCCGGAGCATTCTTTAGTCCCTCTATGGAGACCCTTCACATACTGCCCACCATTGTTGCTGCTGTTGATTCAGTTGTCTCCTGCATTTCTTTATTTGATGACAGTTCCACTAACATAGGCTCGCTTGGTTCTACATCTAATGACGAGGATTGTGCATCTAGTTCTGATGTCAAGAGTACTACAGAGGACTCTTCTCCTCTTTCTCTCACTATTCCAGAGAGTGTTGACACTTCCCATCTCATCAGATATCGAGTAGTGCATCCTTTCCATTTCCAGTGTGTGAGGCCCCTTTCACTCCTCTACCTTCATTGGATGACTCATACCTATCTGACATCGCTCTTTTGTTTATTGAGCCCCCTCATTGGGACGAGTATTTTTCCGACCTTAATCATCTTTTCGTAGAGTCTACTTGTGATGCACTACAGGTTCCTCATCCATCTACAGGTGTTTCAGAGGAGTTCATCATCTCTGTTGTTAGGAGTGCCCCTTCCGGGAATCATGTCACTTCCACATTTCCAGAGACCTTCATTGATACACCCACAACTGCGGATCCATTTTCTATTGTGGAGGATGTTTTGTTCCCTTCACTTCACTTGGACATCCTTTTTGTGGGTGTTCCTCTTTTTCACTCTAATAGTTCTACGCATGTGGGATTACCTTCGGTTCCTTGGCACTCACTCACTAGACCTATGTCACACTTTCGTGCACCAGACTCAGAGTTCTTTGTGTTGCTGCCTTCAGTTTCCTATGTGGAGTGGGTGGACTTCCAGCATGTCATTTCTATCCTTCCTAAGGGCAGGCACATAGTTCATTGTGGGTGGATCTTCTTCAGTCGAGAGGCAGAGGATCTCGTGATCAACATTCTTTTGGGAGACCTCCTAGAGTTGCAGAGTTCAAATCCGTCCACGGCATCTTTTGCATTCCTCTCATCTCCCTCTTCTTCTCTCTTCTCCTTCTTTCTGAGAGATTGCCTCTTTGTACATGGGTACCCTTTCAGGCTCATCTATGGCCGGAACCCATATTTGGCATCTTTCTTAGATTAGAGAGTGTGTTGTTCTCTTGTGGTGGATTTTTTTCCCACTGGGTTTTCCTTGAATGCTTGGGATCTTCTTCTTGTACATGGGTACTTCATCAGGCTTTGTGCTGAGACCCATTTCTCATTTCTGACTTGCCACCTCATCCTAAGTTACGATGAAGGGGGAGTGTTGGTGTGTGTTAATTTCCACATCATTAGGTGAGTCATCTCACTTAGGTGAGATCGTAGGTCCACATGTCATTTAGGGGTCATTATGAGATTCCCTTACGTGTTAGTGCGTCTGCGTGTTAGTGTGTCAGTGCATCATATGTGTCATTGGGAGTTACACTTCTATTCTAGGAATGTAACTCCCCCTCTCTACTCGAGTTGTCATGATTGCAGCACTGGGGGTTACTCAGCACCTCCTATATGTACATGTCTTTTGATCTATGAGATAGAGGAGAGTTTTATGGCTTAACCAAGTTCTTGCCCGTGTTTCAAATCTTTGCATGCACATTCGGTTGATGCTCACTCCTCCTGAGATCTCTTCACGTTGTCGTTTGCATGTCCGTTGATGTGCACGTCGTCCCTCGTGATCCTCGCTTGCGGGTTTTAAACCCTCTTTCAGTTATCATATCTTGGAGAGGTCCTGAGCCTATTAGAGGTTATTTTAGGTTGCGAAAGGTTTAGAGGATTATTTGATGTAATATTGAGTACATGAGGAGCCATAGATGTGTCCAACCTCTTTATAGCACCCTACCTCTATTTCCTCATCACTATATTGTTGTTGCACAAAGTTTCCATGTCCCTGTTATCACTCATAGAAGTGTAGAAAAGGAGAAAATGTTAAAAAATTTAGAATATGGGCCATATGGGGTCATCCCGGCACCACCCTAGCCAAATCCGGTGAAAAACTAGCAAAAGTGTGACAATAGAAACCAAAAAGGTAGTTTCAAAGTGTTTAACATCACAAGCTCAAAAATAAAAGAGCTTTGATGACCCATAGTGGAATTTAAATCGGGGCCTTTACCTACTTTTTCCAGCCAATAAAAATGTTCACCATGTAGTTTAAAAGTGGTCAATACAAGATACAAAAATGTTCACCAGTGGACATTGGCGAGCATTTGGAACCTACAATGAGTTTCCACACAACGTTTGAGCTCCAAGAAAAATAAATAACATCTGGATCATTATTTAGTAGGAATAATCCTACACAATACAAAAGTGGTAGACCCATTCACAACCTCTCAGATAAGACTCATCCAAGCCAAGAAATGATGGCCAAAAAAATGTGGGGAAGTCAAAAATAACTTCAACCCTAAATTTTTTTACATCCCTCAAGGTTTCCTACCCATCTGCTACGTGGCAATCAGCAAGGCAGTCAATGTTTCTTTTAAAAGCATTATTTTCTTTTGTATGTGTTTAAATCTAAAAAGACTCGTGTTAGGAGTTAAGCACATAGAGTGTTTTATTGGCTAGTGAAAATTTTTCAACTCATTGAACACTTGGAGGTTGGGGCATTAATCCTCACCCACCCCTCCATTCAATTTTTTTGGTGGAAAAATTAGTAGAAAACTTAAAACTTAGTTAGCTGGAAAAACCCTCTTATGGGGTATTTACACAAATTTTGAAATATTTTTTTTTTTAAAACACAAAAGAGGTCGTAATGCCCAAATTTTTCATATTTTTTTTAGAAAATTTATTTAAATTTAGTTTGCAATGCGTCATTTCACAAGAGGACAAAGTACCCAAAACTAAAAAAAATCATGCAAAACATTTTTTCTGAGAAAAGGAGCTAGCTGAATTTTTTCAGTATATTTAAATTAAAATTGTTTTAATGAGCCTTTTTAGATAGGAAACTGGGTACTTGTAAACATCCTGCAATGGCCAACAATTCTCCCAAAAAAAATTGGACTCCTAGCTCATGTGAAGCGACAATTATGCCACATGGAAGACAAAAATACAGACTCAACTTGAGTTCGAAGACATCTAGAATGTTGTTGAAGGCTCCCTTGTTTTTCCAAAAAATGATTTTGTTGTGCATATTTTTTTTATCAATCCAATCAGAAGGAAAAATTGATCATATTGTTTACAATCTTAGATGAGGTGCAACCCCACATTCACGATGCTAAAATGGCCAAAGAAACATGGGATAAACTTAACATCGTTTATGAAGCCAAAAATAGAAACATGATTTTGCATATCCAGAGTTAGACTACATTATCTCAAACTGTAAATGGTGGGAAAATCAAGTCCTTTCTCAAGTATTTTGTGAAATTTTGGGTGTCACTCCAGGGATTTAAATTGGAAGTAACAGAATAATCTCTTGCACCCATCGTCTTGAGAGCCTTACCTCCCTGATATAGAATATTTGTGACCACGTTGAATGTAATGGGGTCAAACAATGAATTTTGAAAAGTTGGTGAATATGTTACAACAAGAAGATTCCTTACATATTAAATAAGATCAATAAGAACAAGCTCTCACTTCTCATCAAAAAGGGAAGATACAATTTTAGTCTTCTAATAAGTCCTAGAAGCATAATCATTAGCGAGGGGAAAAATAACAGAAAAATGCTTGATTTTTTGGCATAAATGATCATGAATTGAAAGATTATTGGTACAATACATTCCATAAGGTATTATTGAGCAACGAGATTTCAAACAACCAATAATCTTATCAGGGACAAAAAAGCATTAAACAAGGCTAGAAAAATGGGAACTAGAGGAAGAAACCCCAACAGAAAGGTAATGTTGTTAAATAGGAAGATAACTCAGATGACAGAGTCTTCCTTTATGCTACCCAATCGAATGAATCAACCATGTCTTTAAATTTCATCTAGTACGTGGATTCAGATGTCACTTGACACATGAATGGATGTAAATTTTGGTTCTACATGATGCGATACACACCCTCTAAGAATCATATTTTGTTGGGTGATGATTCATCCTACAGTGTCCAAGGTATCGAAAATATATCTTTACCTCTTGGTACATGAAATTGTATACTATATGATGTTTTATATGTCCTTGGTTTGCTAAAGAATTTGTATTTTTTAGTTAGCTCTTATATCTTAATGTAAAGATTGATTTTGACTACAAAGGTAGAAAGAAAATATGTTTGAGTAAAGACAAATATATAAGCTCAAAATTTGTGTCAAGAGATTCCAATGTGGGATGAATGTTCCAGATTGATTTTTTGTAAAGAGGTGATCAAGAACTTATGGAAAAAGACACCTCCTTGGCACAATTGTGGCATCAAAGACTTGGCCATGTCAACTTCCAATATATTGACACACTTTATCAGTATGACATGGTGAGAGGATTTATACCTCTCAAGAAGGACATAGATAAGTGTCAATATTGGTTGGTATATAAGCAACATTGAGCACCTATATAGAGAAATGCATTTCAATCTCCAGGTAAGCTCGATCTGGTGCATATTGATCTGTGCAGACCCATGAGACGTATTTGTTGATGATTTTTCACGTAAAATGTAGATTTAGTATCTTTGTAATAAGGATGAAGCTTTTGATTATTTTAAGAAGTTTAAAGTTGCAGTTGAAATAAAGTATGGTTGAAAAATCAAAACTCTCATATCAAGGGGGAATACACCAATAATGAATTCAAATCTTCTTGGAAACTCATGGAATTTGTCGATAGATATCTCCTGCACATTGTAGACACTAGAAAATGCACCTTTTGTATAAGTTCTCCTATTCAAAAATACCAAAAACATCATAAAACAAAAAAATTCCAAAAAGTCAAATAATCTCACAAAATCAAATATAAAATATAAAAACCACACAAAATGGTGATAAAATACTATTTCATCACTCATTACTAACTCTCACCCACTCACATTTAATTTTTCCCCCCCACCTACCCATTTGCGATGGGCAATGCACTATGGACTCTTATCATCTCACCCACCTATTCACATTACACCCATATGTGTCACACTCTTCTACGCACTCCAAAAACTATAAAACACCACTCACCCCTATCATTTTAACCCCCTGACTCTTTGTGCACTTGAGCTCATACTTGAGTTTTTGCTTATTTGTTTGCATATTTTGGTATTTTAGGTATTGGAGAGGTGAAGGCGGATCACAAAGGATAGGTGCAACTTACAACATCACTTTTTTAGTGAAATTTCAACACATGTCAGTCACAACTGTAACTGGCTTGTGATCTCAATGTGCTTTTTAGTGAATCATAACTACAACTGAGTCAGGTATAATATTTCAGATTCACGCATTGTTTTTTCATTTTACTTCAATAAAATGTATTTTATCTCCTTTAAAGGTTAGGAATATGACCGAGGCAGGTTCCCTAACCACCAAAAATAAATAACAATTTTATAAGTGTGCATCTATATAGGTTATATAGATTCATATTAGAAATATTTTATCCACTATGTTCAATGAAGAACTCATGATTGACCCTCACTTTCTCAATGGCAGCGTAATCCCATTATTTTTAGTAACATTGATTTGGTGATTGTTATATCAACTAATACATCTTGTAGGTGGTGCAAATATAGGCATACACACATAAACCATAGTAAAAAGGTGTTGAGAGAAGGAATTTTACTATCATGGAAACCGTGTGATGTATGATCAATGATTCTAGAACCACGAAGACAGTTTGGGCTAAAGTAACCAAAAGAGAAGTATATGTGATGAATAAATTTCTCATTTTTTCTCTTGATGGAGTAACACCGCGTGAAGTATGGTCAAGGAGGAAACCATGTATTACACATCTCAAAAAATTTGGATTCAGAGTGATCATGCACATTCTAAAGAATAAGATAATGAAGCTTGACATGAAAGATGAGAAATACATATTCATATGGTATAGTGAAGAATCTCTTGGATACATACTGATGGATCTAAAGACCATAAAAGTATACAGAAGAAGGGATGCTAATTTTTTTTGAAGAAAGAATTTAAGGATCCTTATAAAAACTCACTAAATGTTTAAAGCATCCTTGTTGTGAATAAAAAAATATGATGCTCACATTGATGATGATAGTGATGATGGGGATTATTTGACAATACCACAACCCACAAGAATAACTCAGGTGTATGTTTAAATGGTATATTAATGTGATACAAGATGCCAAATTGGATGGGTATCCCATAAACATCCACACTTTGTACCAAGGACTCACAACAAGGATTTGAGATGAGGTAAAATTTGCCTTAATGAGTAAATTTCTTGAATCTGTTGAGCCCTTTACAGTTTATGAAGGCTTACAGTCTAAATCTTGGAAAGATGTCATGAATGTTGAATATCAGTTTGTGATGAAAAATAACACACGGAAGCTTTTCAATATTCCACCATGGAATAATCCCATTGGATGTAGATGGATCTTCAAAACCAACCACAAAGTAGATGGGACCATTGAAAATTACAAGGTGGTGAGACTAGTAGTAAAGGATTATTCTGAGAAGGAAGGCATTGAATGCCGAGAATACTTTTACTCCCATAACTAAGATCAAGACAATCAAGATGATATTTTCTCTAACTGCAGATTTTGGTTGGAAAGTCCGCAAAATGGACATTAAAAGCATATTTCTTAATGTATACTTGCAGGAGAGAGGGATACATAGCTCAACCAAAAGGTTGTGTCATACTTGGAAAAGAATAAAAAGAAATGTAGAATTATCAAATAATTGCTATGGTCTTAAACAAGCTCCCCAAGCTTTGGTATATCAAACTTGATGAGCCATCTCATTCAACATGGATTCCAAAGGAACCCTTATGATACTAATCTCTAACTTAAAAATAAAAGGGGGGGATTGTAATTTTTTTTGTTTATGTCAACCATCCTGTCATCAAGTTAACAACTCAATGAAGATGATTGATGCAAAGAAGAAAGATCTTAACCAATTGTTTGACATGACTGATCTCAAGCTAATGCACTATTTTATTGGCTTAGAAGTATGACAAAAATAGAATCAATTTTTTTTAGCTTCAGTTGAAATAAATTAATACTATGCTCAAAAAACTGTTGGATAATGGACTATATTCTAATTGCCACACCGATGGAGACAAGACTTCATTTGTCTCCATTACCACAAGTAAATGTAAATATCTAGCGATAATTTATTGGGATTCTCATTTACTTGACTTACACTAGGCCATACATCAATTTTTTGGTTATATTTCTTTCACGGTTCATGCAAGAACTAATATTTTGTCACTAGAAAGTAGAAAAGTGAATCTTAAGGTATATCAGCAGGAACTATGGATTTTTTCCTAGAGTAAAAGAAAAATGATCAATTTTTTCTTGACAGGCGATATTCAAACTCAGATCATGTAGGGTAACATTGATGAAAAGAAATCCACGTCCATATATGTATTATTTTTGGGATCTAGTTTAATATCATGGGGAAGCAAGGATTTTTTATCTTCCACAGAAAGTTAAATATCAAGTTGCATGTGGAACTATCTGTGAAGTGATATGGCTACATAACATACTTGTGTATGCCTAGATTTCGGATTACCTACATGATGGATTAGTAAGCATAAAAACTCCAAAATTAGCTACTAAAAAATGGATTGGTCTTATGCTTCCATTGAAAATAGAGTGATAGTTGTGGTTTCTTTCATTGAATAAAGTGGGTTAAAAAAACTGTTCAAATCTGAATCTAACCTGCACATAAGCACAATTGGAAAATGTTAGTTAATTTTTGTGGTTAGGGGGACCTTTCCTTGGTCAGATCCCTAAACCTTTTAAGGAGATAAAATATAATTTGTTGATGTAAAAATGACAAAACATTAAATGAAAATGATAATTATTCCTTACTGAGATCACATGAAAATTGTAATTGTGTTTTGGTCAAGAATCACAAGCCAATCGCACTTACAATATCCCACTTATGTTGAAATGTCACTAGAATAGTGTTGTAGCAAGATTAGATCTATCCTTTGAACTTCACTTTTCCTTCTTTTAAGAAATGACAAACTGAGATATGTGAGAAATAGAGCAAGGAAACTCAAGTATAAGATGTCAAGAATGCTTTAGAGAGATGAAATGTTGTGGGTGAGAGCGATTTTTTTAGATATGGAGTTGCATACGGGAGTGAGACACACATGGGGTGGCAATGTGAATTGTGCCATGAACATGGGTAGCGTGTGATGGTCAAAAATTAAATGTGAGTAGGTGAGGGTGTAGTAAATATGTGGTGAGTTGTCTGTTATCCCCATTTTGTGGGGGTTTTATGATTTGTTTAGTCTTTTTATGTTTTATTATGTTTTTGTGTGTTTGAATAAGGGACCTTATGTGGCAAGGTTGCATTTTATATTGTCTAAATTTTCCCCCTTTTTTGGGATGTGTGTTGTAGCAAGTAAGATGCAACGTAAAAAATGAAGACGAGATGGGGGTCATCCAACCCTATGACAATGGTTACCGTAGTCATCAGCTTGGATGGTTGACTAGATAGATAGGAATCTGGAAATGCCGATGATGGAGCCACTTTAGAAAAAATTATAAGAATGGGATCAATATGTTGATTTCACGAGGCAGAGAATATAGAGTCATTTGATTAATGATTTGATGATTATATTGTATCTAATTGGGATGAGAAGTTTTAAGTACAATTCCCCCCTCAAGTGGCATTTTTTGGATCTGCAGGCTTCCCCAGCGTTATGCAGGACAAAAATTTGTAGTTGAAGATGAGGTATCGAATTAATCAAGGAAAATAAGTGTGGAGGAAAAATGGGGACAATGTTGTACAAGTCATGTGCAAGTGAAAAAGTGATGAGGGGTATGCATAAAAATGGATACAAGTATACGAGGACGTGATAGGTATAAGTGCAAAACCTCTTAGCAGGCAAGTTTTGGGTGAGCCAACAAGTTGTACAATGAGTTGGGAAAGTTAGGGGACCAAGATAAGAGATCTGGGCCTTAGGTTTGCTATGAATTGTAAAGGCTTGTGATATGTGTATGATAGCCTCTTTTCTAAGAATATATTATTTCCATTGTTTACAAGATTACAAAATGTCCTATAACTCATTTTTCATATGTTAGGTACCTACAAACTGTGTCATAGGTATCCCCTGTGGTATGCTACTAACTTCCCATATTGGTGAGGACTACGCCAAAGTTCATATTCTAAAGATCATGTTTCCATGTCAAATGACTAGTTTTCAATATGAAAATACACGAACTTATAACAAACAAATTATCTCCTTCATCCATGTAAATGCCTTATGTTGCACCTTTGTCATGAACTTTTATCTCTCCTCTGTGTGTTACTTAGTTCAAAGGTCATGTAATGTGAGAATAACCAAGTATAAACATATGATAGAATTTTACTAGTCCCAAGAAACATCAAAGTTCTATTAAATTCATTGGGGATGGATAGTCTTGGATGACATGGATCTTCTCTAGGTCCATGTACACACCATACTTTTTGATGATGTATCCCAAGTATTGGATACTCTCCATACTAAATGAATAGTTCTCTATGTTGGCATAAATCGTATGCTAATGTAGGGTCTAAAGAACTTGGTGTATTTGTTGAATGTGGTCCTCCCATTTCTTACTAAAGAAAATAATGTTGTCTAGGTAAAAAACCACAAATGAATTAATAAATGGGAACATGATATCATTCATCATCATCACAAATGTTGTTGGTTCATTTATTAGCTCAAAAGGAACAATTTTTCACGACCAATATTTCCATAAAACAATATGGTTTTAAAATACTCTATAATCATGGTGTAAATAAAATACAAAGAATTTTTGTAATTGATCATGTGTATAATTATTAAAGAAACAATTAATTGATATAATATAAAAGGAAATATAAATATAAAAACTAACTAAAAAATAAATTGTTTAGTTTATTAATATCAAGAGGGTTTCAAATACACATCTAAAGGGATCTTGATGGATTCACCCCAACACAGTCACACTTGTGACAAAATGAGGAATCTGTATCATGAACACATGTATATACAATTAAATAACCCCAACTAGGGACATCTAGGGCATATTTTATACCCCCAGTCGAATGCACTATGTCAATTGTGTTTCACTCACAAGTTACTTTTTCTAGACTCTACTCTCAAAAATTTATAAATAATACAATACTTATTTACTTTTTATTGTTCTTGCCCTCGTCCATTGGGTGATCACCTCTTTTATAATATCCAAGGGGTAGTTCTAACCAACACACCCTTTTTGGTTTTAAGAACATGTACAAAATCATGAATAATTTATTGATATGAAAATATGAAATTACAAACCATGCATTCTACAATGCTTATACACATTGCACAACCATAATAAAATAACCAAAAATCGTTATACGGGTTTTAACAACCCAACTAAATACAAATAAATATAATACAAGAATATAATTCCCACATACAAATAAATTTATTATAACCACATAACAAACTAACCTATGGTAATAGTAAAAAAGTAATTATTATGTTGAATTATCTTCTAACTAGTTTTTACCCAATATTCCTCCCCTTAATTTTGTATTGTTTCAAGAAAATAGGAGAGAAATTATCTAAATGTCTCAAATTTATCTCGTGTAAATGAATTTTTGAAGACATATACATTCTACTGATTGGTTTGGAAAAATTGAAGTTGATTGTTGTGTTGTATAACATGTACATGAATGAAATGTACATGTACATCAATGTGCTTTGTTCTCTCGTGAAACATTGGATAGCGAACAAGTTTCAAAACACCTTCATTGTCAACATGCAATATGGTATATTTCTCTTATGATATTCTAAGTCCCTCAAGTTGTAGATACTATAAAACATACCTTGTGCATAAGGTCCCTCATTCAAAAACAAAAAAACTCATAAAACACAAAAAGACCAAAAATATCACAAGACCCCACAAAATGGGGATAAAAGATAACTCACCACCCATTTACTAACCCTCATTCACTCACATTTAATTCTATCCCATCACACCTACCCATGTGATTTCTCAATGCAAATTACACCTATATGTTTCCTACTCCCCACGCTCTATATCTATAAAATCACTCGCACCCACATCATTTCATCTCTTTGAGCACTCTTGACCTCTTATAATTGAGTTTTCCTCCTCTCTTGCTCACATATCTCAGTTTTAAAAGTCTTGAAGAAAGAAAAAATAAGTTCAAAGGATAGATCTAACTTGTTGCAACACTATTCTAGCGAAATTTCAACACAGGAAGGAATCACGACTGTGGTTATCTTTCGATCTCTGTGTGCTTCCCTAAAAAACGTAACTATGATTGTCTTATGATCTGAGTTAGGTATAATTGTCATTTTCATTTATTGTTTTGTCATTTTACATCAATAAAATGTCTTTATCTCCTTAAAATGGTTAGGGATTTGATCGAGGCAGGTCCCCTAACCACAAAATAACTAAAATTTTCCAAGTGTGCTTGTGTGCAGGTTAGATTCAGATTTGAAGAGTTATCACCCACTTTATTCAATGGAAAATCCATAATTGTCCCTCTATTATCAACGGCAACATAATCCCATTATGTTTTTATTAGTTGATTTGCAGTTTGTATGTTTACTAATCCATCTTGCAAGTGATCTAAATCTAGGCATACATTTTGGCGACCACAGTGGGAGCATTTTGGTTATGGGTAACTCTTTTTATTTTACTGAATCTAACAAATGTTTATTTAGGGTTTATTTTAGATATTTTTTTTACCCTTTTTCTAATATTTTTTGTATTACAAACCGGTCACAATTGGGTTGCGATTTCTAACACACAAAAAACATAAAATCTGGTTGTAGGGTAGTTGCAACTGCATATGTGTTGTCATAGATCTGATTTTTGGGAAGGCCCTATATATATATATATATATATATATATCTTTCCCCTATCTCAACTATGGGGAATTCTAGATTAGATAAGACTCACCCTTCGGATCCACGAAGAATAATATAGAGATATCCACCTTCTTGGTTTCTTGTTTATGCTCACTCTTCTATAGCTCCTAGTCTAACTCATGATAATATATATAATGGGTTATTTTTATATTACAATACCAGTGAAGCCAGACTTTGAGTGGGAACCCTTGAGATGCAATAGAGTGTTGTTGAATGCAAACCGGTATCTGACCAGTAGGAACACTCAAGCTCCATGTTAGATATCATTTTTCAATATGGCAAGTTGGTTTTCGGGTATACAACCCTCCTCCATGCCCACTCCCCATCATGATCATCCGGAAAGATAGTGGTTGAGTAAAGTGCGCAGTTGGTGCTCTCCCACTTCGCTGACATGTATGCTAGCAATTCAATCATGTTGGTTCTATTCTCTCACACACCGGATGTCAAGCTTGTTAGTCCCATATCGGGCATGTCCAACGAGTATGCTAGCGAGTTAAGTTGGTCATATAGATCCATTGGGAAAATGATGGCCATATATATCTATAGGGAAACTAACCAAAACACTGGACGGAGAACCTGTCCTGAATTTGGTCGAGTCCCTCGACCCCAACCCAACTCCATCCAATCTATAGAGACTTGAGATCTAGGTGCCTACCAGCACAAGGAATGAAGCCCTTGGCCTAGCAACTCTAGGGGCATAGATCCCTCCCCCGACTTCCCATGAAAACCATTACATTATGGTTGTTTATCTCATATATTAGATAGGGAATTTTTTTCTATAAAAAATTAAAAAACACATTTGTTTTTATTGAAGGAATGGATTAGGAATGAACTACACATTGTATTTTAGGTTTGGATAAAGGTAAATACTGATCTGTATACCTATGGGAAGTGCTTTGGCATAAGCCCTAAAAATCATTGTGAGGAGTACCACAAGAACCCCAAAGTAGTTAGCACATTGAGGGAATTGGCTGATGAAACGAGTACCCTAACCTACTTGAATAGTACACTCGTGAGGTTACAGCCAAGATCATCCTTAGTGACAACCCCACTTTGATTGATTGAGCGAGTAAAAGCCAACTTGGTTAATCAAGGGGGGTAAAGTAAAGCCGGTGAATAGAAATTTTCTAATGTACCACACTCATTTGAGTAACTCTTGGTATTAATGGAGAGAACCTTTTATAGGAAGCCAACATACTGAGCCCCTTTATTCCACCTTGAGATAAAAATAATAATATTGTTTATGATAGGCACCTGTGACTATTTATGTTCGTCATAGATCATTCTCACACTATTGTATATGTTTTTGTCATCCATTGTGAGTTCTAATTTTCTCAGTCTCAGTCACAATTGTGATTGTGTTGTGATTTTCCACCCCATATTTTTCCTAGAGCCAGTTGCAAGTGCAAATTCCATGTATCCTTCCAAATGATTCATTCTACATTATGTACTTATTCCTAATTTATCCCAAATCCAATGACAATTACGATTGACCTGTGATTTTTTGGTCTTACCATCTTGCTGACTTTTTCCACTCCTGATTCAAAGTCTTAGTCATTTCCATTCCCCATGGATTCTAGTAATTTCCATGTTCATTCACACCCTAATTTACTTCATCAACACCTTTTTGAGTGCATCGTTAAGCTTGAGTCCTAACACTTGGGGGGATTCTACCTGCATCGACTTATCACTCCATTTGTAATGGGCCTATTCATCCCATGGTACTGTGTCATCATGATGCAAATCGTTGCATACACTCTTTAAATCACTTGCAATTTTTTCTTACAAGTCGCTAAAATAATTTGATCACTCACCCAAAAACCATGAACTCACACTTAGTTCTAGTAGGAAAATTTTTCTCAAAAGGTAAAAACAAACAAAATGATTGTGTTAAAATATAAATTCCACTTCAACGTGATTAATACAACCTATCTAACATGTCTAAGCCATCCGACAGATTTCATCTCATCAACTTGCATATTTTTCCTTTTAGACCTCTTACTTGCCTTATAGCCCTAATAATGTTGTTTTTTCGACAAAAATATTTCAATTTTAACATCCAACCTTGACTAGTAAACTTTTTAGGCACCCATTTAGCTCTTTTAGGTGCATACCAAATTTCAAGCATAAACTCCTTTCCTATGAAAATTTATTCCAAAAATATAGTTTTTCTAGGCCTTCGAAGTGGCCCTCCTATGACACAAATCTCTAAATTGGGAATGACCCACAAACATTCAATCAAATATGGTTATATTTTTAGATACCCTTGTTTTTATGCTTTCTACCAATTTTCACTCTCCAACTCCTTGTACACACTTCCCAACACCAGCTTGCTCTTTCTTGCTTGTTTTCTTGACCTAGCTAGGGTTTGGTAAAAAATAATAGGGTTTGATTTTTCTTTCACTATTACAACCTCTAAAACACCTTATTCCCTTTCAACAAACTTTTTTTACGCTCCTTGTAATGTCCCAACAACCCTCTAGCTTTCATTCACCTATCATTTCTTGTTTAGGCCTTCTTAGGTTTCCTTGTCTTAACATTGAATCTTGGTCTACATAGTCTCTTTAACTTCAATTCTTAACTTCCTCTGCCTCTTCTCTTTTTTACCCTTCCAACACCTTCCCTAGCACTACCCTATACTTCTTTCCAACTCTCTTCAACCACCTATTTACCTTCCTCTTCAAGATGTATCCTATATATTTTCCCATAATCCTTAAGTCCCTCAAATGGACTGAAACAGGGAAGTGAGGGTATTTTTATGCTTGGAATCTAATGTTTTTCTTCTTTCACTCTTCAAGTCTTCATTCATCCTTTCACACCTCAAATATAATTTCCAAGCCTTACACAAACAATGACTTCTCTATACTAGCTTGGATTGTTTTCAACGTGCTCTTACTTTGAATAATGACATGACAGATGTGTCACATGTATAAATTATTTTTGATTCATTAAGGATATCTTCCTCTTCTTAAATAATACCATAAACATACCATCACCCATTCCTTCTTGGCACACCTTTTCATCACCTTGATTACAAGAGTTCTTGCAATAAAATCTCACTATGGACTATCACAACTTTTCCTTATAGATTTTAAATGCATATTTTAACCTCAAAATACTCAATACACAATGTGTTCATTGGTTTTAATGACTCTTTAAACTTTTATACTCTTCCCAACTTATCAATTCTCTCACAGTTCCTTCAAAAGAGTGTTTAACTAACATTTATTGACTCTTTCATTACTTAAGTTCTCCAAACATGTCAACACAACCAAGACTATGTTCTTGAACATTTAACCCTGATTTTACTTGTTAACTCTCATAGAATTTATAGTTCATGTACTTTACACCTTAATCATAATGACAAATAATTTTGGAACAACTTTCAAATTCTTCCTTACAACATTATATCAAACCCTCCTTACTATTCAAGGCAAAACACAGTCCGTACAGGACAACTTTTAAAATTTATTTACCCTCAACTAGGCCTTATGTGATTTCAAAAGTCTCAAACACACATTCACTCCTTCACATTAATTTGTTTGTGCTCACGGTAATAACTATCCTTGCACTTTACTTTACTTAAACCTCTAATACCCTTAGAAATAGGGTATAAATAAAATGACTCACACAATATTAGTCTTTTATCTTACCTAATCTTTTCCTTACGTTTGAAAACAATGCATGCAACTCTTTTAATGCTATCAAACCCTCATTTAAAAATATTGACAAATTTCATAACATTCATGTTTGAAATAAACCTCCTTTGGTTCAACTCAATCCCAAAACTGAGACACGTCCTGAGAAAACTTTATTTGGAGTTAATTTCTTAAATCATACTTCCAAACAAAAAAACTTCATCTAAAATTCATTAACTTCTCTCACTCTTCATAAGACCATTATAATCATGCATTAGTTGTAGGATTATATCAAAAAACTTTTAAAATTATAAGTAATAGTTTACATATAATATTTTACCTTCTTCTTCACAGTCTCTCTTGTCTTTGTGTCTTAGCTAATCTCATGAGCACTCATATAGACTTTCCATGGTTTCCCTGAGCTTGCAAATGCATAACTTATTCAATACCTGTAACAACACATATGGATTATGAAATACATTCACCATATACCAAATTCATTCATTCATATTCCTAACACTTATAACAAATCTTAAACCAAGAAGACTTTCATTATATACATAATGAATTATACAAGATTCAAGAGCTCTAAGTGTTAGGTAAACATAGTTTACTTAGTTAATTTATGCATTTACTATGTATGTAATGCTATGTTACTATGGTAACTAGTTTGTTACATTGTTAGGTAGGTAACTTGTCATGAAATTATATGGTTGAAACCATATTTTTTTGTCATATTATTCATGTAGGTTTAATTGTTACATAGTTGTAACAATTATATTTCTTTGTATTTTTTATTTTTGTGCTTCTCGTATGTATTTTAGAAGCTATTATAACTATGTGTATTGTCGCACCTTGCAACATCTCGTCTGTATGTATTTGGTTGTCCAATATCTATAAATATTGCAGCCATTTCTATTGTACTATATTTTGATTGCATATAAATAAACTTTTGAGGATTTTGTCCCTCTTCTAAATTTGCTTAAACCCATTATCTGTAACTAAACCAACCACCAAATTTAGCGGAGAAAGCCCTATTGAAGGGCAAAAACAAATTCTCCCATTTTTCTTAGAAAAACATTCCAAGCATCTTTTTCCAAATGAGGGGTATCAAAAAACTACATTTTTAGTTGTTTTTTGTGGTTTTTCGCACATAGAGCCATACTGAGCTCTGGAGGCCACAAGGGCCTCACAAAACAAAAAACAAATTGCCTGCCATTCAATTTTTTTGCATATTAGATGTAACCATATTTTCAGTGGATTGTACTAATTTGCAAGTTGCCATATTCAACCGCAAAAATTGTAACTAATTAAAACTGACAGATTTTTGAAAACCAAATCAATAAAATTTGGTTCAATAACACTCACGAGACCTTCAAATATCTTTCACAACATTCGGTATTTACAGTGTCTCTAGGAAGCGCTTACGAGTAAATATGTCACGACTACTATTGCACTTAATGCTTAATATAGCTGCAACAATGTCATATGGGAATCATCCATATTAATTGATGGGGAGAAATAAGGACACATTGTACACACTTTGAGTCATCTCATCTTTCTGTGAATGATTTCACGACATAAATCTAGACACTGAAATTATCTACGTATATAACAAAGTTACGTATTCATATGAGGATATTTATTTGATCCAGTGTCAATAATCCCATACACCCCTTTCTGTATTGTCTTGGTACCACGTATCGAATTCTTTCACGTATGTTAACACCTCTTTCATGTACCTCCAAGTATATCTAAAGGGCGAGATTCTTCCACGTACTAATGGGTATATTAGAAGGGCTCGTATATAAAAAGGCTTGGTATATCAAACTGATGGTATATAGATTGCGAGAATGTATATCTGGAGTGATAAAAAACTTACCCTTTGTCATTGAATTCATAAAATGGGCACCAATGCCCTTAATTTATTTTTTCCATACTCACAGATCCTAAGAGGAGATAATTATTTTGCATGGAAAACTAAGATCAGACACAACTTTATTTTAAAGAGATATGGCCTGTTTTGAATGGTTCCACAACCAGATAACCAGATGATGCAACTCAATAGAGACAATTTGATAAGGCCAATCAGAAGGAAATTTTCATTATCTTGTTTGTAGTTTCTGACGACGTGCAACTCCACATTCGAGATACCAAAACAAATAAATAAGCGTGGGATAATTTGAGCACCGTGTACGAGGCCAAAAACAAGATTACAATATTGAATTTACAGAGTCAGTTAGAACATTGCAGTTAAAACCGAATGAAAAAGTAAAATATTTTTTGTGAACAGTTACAAAATTGAGGGCTTCACTTCTAGCCCTAGGAGAGGAGGTCACTAATATATCTCTCGTTCCCATTATTTTGGGATCATTTCCTCCTTCTTACCACAATTTTGTGACGACACTAAAATTTTCAAACCGAATAGCTACTTTTGAAAAATTAGTGAATCTACTACAACAACAACAAGCAATGTACAATAAATATGATGAAGAGGAGAAGACACTATCTTCTCATCATAAATGAAAAGGAAAAGAAAAATCTCATTCTTCTCAAAAGTCCCAAAAACACCATCAGCACGAGGACAATAAAAAGAGGAAATGTCCTATCTACAATAGAGGACATGATGTGAAATATTGTTGGTACAATGCATATAAGTAAGGTTCAACAAGTCATTCACGACCTCAGAATCAACAATCTCATAAGGGACAATCACACTACAATTAAGGGCAGAAGAAAGGGAACTAGCAACTAAAACCCCATCAACAAGGTAATATAGCTGAGTAAGAAGAGCATTCATAAAATGAGGGCTTCTTGTACACTATTCATTCTAGTGAACCATCCACGTCATCTAGTGTTGTTTGGTATGTTGATCTATGAGCCACTTGACTGGGCACAAAGACTAGTTTACTACAATGAGGGACACATCTTTGAAAAACCATGTTTCGTTAGGTGATGATTCTTCTTACAAAGTACAGGGTATTGGGAATTGTAGAAGAAAATTTATGTGAGCATGCACACATGAAATGATTATGAAACCAAATCAATGCAAAACCCAACACAATTATCTAACTACCTCATATTGAGGAAGATGGAAAGAGGGAGAAAGCACTATACATGTACTTACCTGCAAGTAGAATTATCCTCCTTTGATGCACTTGATTTTCTTGTTGGATAGTATGAGAATGCTTCAAATATTTGGATCAATTTCAGCAGCACCTCCCCTTGATTAAATGATGAATTAAGCTTGATGGAATGCTATGAATATTTCTTAGATGGCTTGATGATTGGGAAACATTTACTTGCAAATTTCTAAGGTGTTTTCCATGGAGGATGGTACCTCTATTTATAGCTAGAGGAGGTATAAATCAATGTCTAAGATCTTTCCATGGTGGATTAGATCAATGGTCGAAATTAGATGAGAGAGGAGAATTTTCTAGATGTAGAAAATTATAGATTTCAAGAGAATTCTCCATTGAATTAAAAATTCAATGAAATATTGTATTTTTTATTTGAAAATTTGAAAATAGGACAGAAGAATAGAAAGGCTTCTAGAAATAGAGTTCTCTAGATTTGGAGGTTCATTTAGCATGTAGTTAGGTGACATTAAGTATGTTTAATGAGGTGATTAGATGGAGAATCTAGGCATAGAGTAGGGATAGGGTAGGTGGTAGGTGAGTGAGTATTTTTAGATTTCTAGAAAATAGTTAATGAGGATTAGTATGTAGTAAATAAATTATTAATTGATGTATTAATATTTGTAAGGATGTAATGGGATTATGGAATAGATGGGGGAACATAATTGAAGTATAGTTATATAATAATTAATTAATTTTATAATTAATTATTTATGCGTTGATCAAAGAAAACACTTAGCTGAACTTGCACACAGAGTCCACACGGAAGAACAACACAGGAGCAAAAGCACGAAGGTATAGGAAGGTGTCACACACGGAGGTGGAGAGTCATACTCTCAAGGACTTAGCCAATTTTGGAGAATCAGGTCTATTCTTAGAGATTGGCATACAAAGCACACAAAGCGATACCGAGATTTACATGCCACTCTTCGTGAAGATTCTTTGAGGAGCACGATAACTCACTCTTGCAATGGGCATAAGCTAAGAATAGAGCCACCGTTGTAGTTAACCATCAGTGATCTACAGATAGCATACTTGCATGTATGGCTATAGTTGTAAAAAGGCGTGTGGCTTTTATTAGCATGCGACCTATTTCTGGTAGAGTTAAGTGGTGAAGGGCTAGTTCCCCACCCTATATATACATATGTAATGAATTACTTAGTAGATAGAGATAGATAGGTAGAGACACATGATTTGAAGAATGAGAAAAACATGAGTACATGCAACTGGATAGTTGTAACAGATCCATGCGCGCATGCCTGGTATTGTATGAAGCTTTTGTACTGTTGGTACGATGAATAGATAAAGAAAATTGGCCTGAACAAATAGTGTTTGATGTGTTTTATCAATGCATATTATTATTTTCATGATGATTTACCTTTAAGCACTTATAGATCTGGTTAAGCATAATGATGAATAGATGGATTAGTTTCTAAAATATATGTTTACTGCTTTTTCATGCTACCATTCTGTCTGCAACCTTTAAGAGGGACCTGGTACCTTTGCGTGCTTCAGGTGAGCACTCAGCCTAGGCTGAGTGATGTGCCAGCGTGACTAGGTGTTAACTAACAATTCTAGGCTGCATCATTGGTTCCGTTGTCTGGGACCTCTTTTTCAGTTGTTTCAGAATGGTTCGTGATGAAGACATACCGGCTAACTTTGGTGAGTGTTGAAGAATGGATTCATGATCTGGAGGAAGAATACGCACGGAGGTTTGACACTGGATCCAGATTTAGCGCACGTACTTGGGTAGAGCAGAATCTATATGACAGTTTATATGAAAGCTTCTTTGTTATCTTTCCAGTAGAATTGTACGAATGGTTGACTGCATATGCATCTAAGTGGAATTGGAGGTATCGCACACTTGTTTGGACACATGAGGAATTTCAAACACTATATGATGCTGACCTGAGCTAGACTCGCGCAGTAGATACCTAGTTTTGTGGTGTCCTAAACAGCTATATTTTGGAGTATTCAATTTCAACTTATTCGTGCCCGGAGGTAGCGGAGTTCCAGTTCCTACAGATATCCTAGAGGGACGTATTTGCAAGGTATTCCGACTGGAAATCAAAATAATAATGGTAACGTTGAACTTGGAAGCTAAACCCATGGAAAGCTAAAAAAATCTCCATGCGCGGGGGTAGGAATAGGATTGGTGAAAGATGGAAGACCTAGCGGCAACACGGCAAAGGGAAGAGAGGCAGCTGAAGTATGATGAGGCGCATGCGAGAGGGAATTATGCAAGAAACAAGAAATTGCAGAACGGATGGTGTTGTGGAGAGAGATGGCTCGTGAAGGATTTGAGGCTCATGGGGAGGAAGAAGAGCAAGAGCATCAGGAACTCCCCCATCTAGGAAAGCATGATAGAGAACCCTCTTTGGCCTCACATGGAAGCATGCGCCAGTAGATATGACCTGGGCCCACGGGAGCGCATCTAAGCCAACTTGTTGACCTAGCCCTTGTGCTTGGTTTTCCAGTATCTAGTACAACAGGTAAAAATAGTTTTAATTTAGGAAGTGAAAGCACAGAAATAGGTCAGACAACAAGTACATCAATGGCAGCATAGACAACTTCATTATTCTTTGGGGGTACATTTTCAGGCTCATCATCTGCACATAGAATATGAGCACACCAAGTGTGGGAATCACCTCTGGAGCTGGGACTACTTCCCAGACTGTAGGGGTCCAGTATAGTACCACTGTTGGGGCACAGGGGAGTGCATCCATGAGCCCTATTCCAAATCATGGAGGAGGATCGGGTAGGTATGGGTAGTTCTAGTTCCAGTGGTTCGGGTGGTATTGGAGGAAGAGGAAACCAAGGAGGTTCTGGGTCGGGTGGTCAAGGCCCGCAGTAACCCCAGAACATTTATATGGAGATGTCCCTTCATCTCCCAGAATATAGAGGTATCAAGGATGCTACTGAGCATGTTCATATGTGTGAAATATTGTGGCATGCAAAAGGTATTATGGCCTCTGAGCACAAGGCAAGTCAATTTGCTACTACATTGCAGGTGCGCGTGCATAACTAGTATAGGAGGTTTGATCCCAATCAAACTTGTATTGACTATGTAGCATTGAAAGATGCTTTCTTAAAAGAGTTCCACATCCCAAAGTTTGAGCAGAAGAGTATAAGCACACTCAAGGATATAAAGCAAGGCACTACTGAAAGTGTACATGAGTATGATGCGCATTTTATAAAAACACTTCTATCCAAACTCTCTTATGACATTCATGCAAGTCAGCATGCACAATGGTTTTTCGGGGGATTGATTACCCCATTTCAAATAGCACTATCACATAAGACTCATACCGATCTGCACGAAGCATTGGAAGCCGCTTTACGCGCTGAAGCAGTTGGGAGTATTGACACTGGAGTTAGTCCATTTTTGGAAGCTCAGATAGCAGCTATGGCAAAATAGGTTAGAGAAATTATCGGCAAACTCAGCTCATGAAACACGCTCAGGAATCTGGTGTATAGATTATGAAGTGGAAGGGCACACCAAGGATAGTTTCCCTCACAAAACTGTACGTTCGTTGTTATTAGACTGTGAGATATTTGCCATTTGAATCATGATGCTAGTCACTGCCCCCTACTACAACGCATGATCAGGAAGAATGTATCCTCCTTTTGTAAAATTTGTAGGTCCACGACCCATGATACTGAGGACTGTAGATTGATTGGCCAGATCCATGATGCCATTGATATTGGGGTAAGACAAGCGAGTGTGGTTGATAATTCTAAAGGGAAGAATGAGCATCATGATAGGGATTATAATAAAAATGTGCTATGACAGGAATGACGGAAGGTTTGAAGGGGTTCGTGAAAGGGGACGAGGATATCGAGGCGGATATGGAGGACAAGGCCAAGGTGGAGGAAGGAGTGAATTCCCTTGAGGAACTTGCTATACATGTGGTTCACCTGACCATTATAGGCGTGAATGCCCGCAGAATATTTCCTGTTCATTTTGTGGAAAGGGGCATAGTTATGAAGAGTGTTCGGACTTGTATGAGCATCTCAGTAAGAAAGCACAAGCAAGAAAACAAGGGGCACAGGGATGGTTAGAATCTAGCGTGCGATAGAGAATCAGTGGATGCCCAAGTTAACACCAGAACCTGAGGCAGTAATAGTCAAGATAACCACATGAGCTGAGGCGGCACACGCAAGAGAGGTGTTGCAACAGAAGCCGACAATCACTAGGGAGGAGGTTTTGCATGCTAGATATCCAGATCTAGCTCATCAGAAAGAAGTCTATCAGGAAACAATGGATGTCCTTAGGAGCCTTCAAGGTGAGATACAAGGTTTGAAAGAGCAGTCTCGGAAATTGGAGCACAAGGATACAGAACAGGCCCCGTCGAATATTGACGACATCAGAGAGGTATGTAGAACATTGCGCCAGGAGAATATTATTCCTTTATTAGGAAATTGGTTGAAAGGGAATACTCCGCGTGTGGGAACTGAGACTAAGAGACAAACACTTCATGTGAATCTTCCCCCCGATAGCATTGACTATGACAAGGAGACCACTTTGAATGCTGTTGTGGACGGGTGGCTGTTGAGACAATATTTTGATTGACACAGGTGCAGAAGTAAATGTACTTACATTAGATGCGTGGGAACAAATGGGGAGACCCCCATTGCAGCCATCATCTAATGTATTGTTCATGGAAAACAGAACGAAAGCTACTCCCATAGGAGTTTTGAAGGATGCATCTATCACTATACAAGGGGCCAAGTTCACAGGAGACTTCTTAGACTAGGGTGCTAGCGCTTGCTTGGGAAGCTTTGAGAACAAGGAGGAAAGGGATAGCTTCCATAGCTCTGAACAGAATCTTGGGACCCGCCCTTGGTGTTATGCGAACAATGCTTGTGATTTGAGGTTTAACAAGGGGTATATCAGCTTCGAGAAACAAGGAGGAAAGGGTCATAATACCATTGACATATGGGAAATCCGTGCCATATGTGGAACCTTTAAGCGAAGAGGACTTGAACAGAATCTATATACGCACTATTCGGGACCCAGAGGTCAATGATCCATCTAAGGAAGGAATCCTTCATTGGGAAGATTTTCAGTCAATCAGCGATACTACTAGTAGTTGCTTGTGATAATTGGGCTCATGGCACTTATGAACTGGTGGGGCACGAAGTTAAGCGTGTGGTTACTTGCAAAATGGGTTTTCACTCTGTTCGATGTATAGGTCTCGCGTAGTACCCCGCTATACTGGATTATGAAGATTTGGCTGGATTTTTACAGGTCATGGAAACAAATTGGGCTGACCAGCTTAAACGACGAGATATGCTATCATATACTTTGGGTAGACGGGCCACGCACTGGTGGGTAGTCCATAGGGATAATCTCTTAGAATGGGGAACGATTGGGACCACCTTATCAACCAGGTTTTCAAGAAGTAATGCACCTACAAAAATAAGCCCTTATCATGGTGATCAACCTGCTCAACATCATATCCAGCAGTGTGAGAGACTCTGGGTATAGTAGGACAGGAAGCATTACCGCCCTCACTTTGGGTGCATTGGTTTTATTCTACTCTACAAGGTTGCGTGGCGTGCTTGGTATGTCTATGGCTGAATTACATCACGACACTGGCAATTGGCAAACTTTTGACTGCAGGGATGATCCAAACTTTTGACTTCTTTTCATCTACACCACTAGTGAACATAGCTTTAAGCTTTATCAAGTGCTTAACCATGGGAGACAGTGGGAAAGTAGAAGAACTTATTCAGGAATTATTTGGTGAGACAGAGACAGGGGCGCGTTTTGCAGATGAAGAAGATGATATCATATTACTTGAGCACGCTTCTCTGGAAAAAGATAAGGGGAAGATGGTTTACATAATTGATGAGGAGGAAGTTGAGCACTTGGACATGGATCATTCACATGGAACACGTGAAGTGTTATCCAGTGCGGATGTAGATGCGCATGCATATCATGAACCTATGAAGACAACAAAAGTAAATATAGGCACAGAAGCTGAACCTAAGGAGGTGATAATTGGGGATTACTGGTCAGAATCAGAGGTAGAAAAAGATCATAGAGTTACTTCGAGACTATGAGGACTTATTCCCAAGAGGATACCATGAACTTAAAGGCGTGCATATATCACTCGAGAGAAATGAAGATCAAGCTCAAGGAAGGTGTGTGCCCTATTAGGAAGCGACCATATCGGATGAATCCCAATTTACGTGAGAAAGTAAAGGAGGAGATTGACAAGATGTTGAAATCTAGGATCATTCGACCATTGGATGAATCAGAATGGGTTAGTCCTATGGTGATAAGCATAAAAAAAAGGATGGTAGGATTCGAATTTGTGTTGATTATAGGGAGTTGAATGCAGCATGTGTTACAGATCCCTTTCCTATGCCATTCACGGAGGAAATATTAGGAGTGGTTGGGCGTGAAATATATTCATTTACAGATGGGTTTTCAGGGTATCATCAGGTTAGGATTGCCCCGAGAAGATCAAGAGAAGACCACCTTCACTACTGAATGGGGAAGCTTTACCTATACTGTGATGCCCTTTGGATTGAAGAATGCACCTGTTGTATTTTCAAGGATAGTGGTACAAGCCTTCAAGGATTTTATTCATAACTTCTTACAGGTCTATCTTGATGATTGGACCATTTATGGGCTGATTAAGGATCATTGTGACAATCTAAGCTTAATGTTTGAAAGATGTCGACAGTTGAGTATCTCATTGAACATCAAGAAGTGCATCTTTGCTACTCCCTTTGGCACACTTTTAGGACATATTATCTGCAAGGAAGGGTTGTTGGTTGATCCAGCTAAAGTTGCAGTCATCATAGGCTTGAAAGCTGTCAGCCATTCAGTGCGAGGTGCATGGATTTTTGGGTCATACAGGGTATTACAGGAATTTTATAAAAGGGTATGCAAAATGTTGTCGCGCCCTTGGAAGAATTGCTCCAGGGGAAAAGGTACATTCTACTGGGGGGAGTCACAGCAGCGTGCATGTTTGAGATATTAAAATAAGAAACTTACTACCGCAGCTATCTTGCGTTTTCCTTCATGGGATAAACCTTTTCATGTTCATGTGGATGCCTCTGGCATAGCCATTGGTGTTGTCTTAGCTCAACTAGGAGAAGGTATCGTTGGATCATCCCATTTACTTTACTAGTAGGAAGTTGACCCCTGCAGAACAGAATTATACCACTACAGAGCATGAGGCCTTGTCCATGATCTATGCCTTGCACAAATTTCGTCAGTATTTGTTGGCTACACCATTTGTGTTTTATACAGATCACATGGCATTAAAATATTTGGTGAACAAGCCCATTTTACAGGGGCGCATATGCCGATGGATACTCTTATTTTAAGAGTTTGACTTTACGGTTGTGGTAAAACTAGGCAAAAAGCAATTCTGGACCAGATCACCTTGTCTAGAATTCAATCAAGGAGAAGAGGCACAAACAATAGAAGAGACCATGCCTGATGCACAATTGTATAGGTTACAACGTGCGCCATCAAAATTGGAGGACATTGTTGTCTTTCTGAGAGACTGGTATGGCACCAGAAGGCATGAAGGCTTTCGAGAAGAAACAACTTGCTATTCGCGCTGAGCACCATTCATGTTAATTAGTGGTGATTTGTACAAGTTAGGCAAGAGAGATGAGGTGTTACACTGTTGTGTCTTGGAGCATGAACGAAAGGACATAATGGAAGAAGCACATGGTGGTATTGCAGGGTGGCCACTATGCAGGTGATGCAACAACGTGCAAGATCCTACTTGCTGGTTTGTGGTGGGAAACATTGTACAAGGATTGTAAAGAGTATTGTAAGACATGTGACCATTGTCAATGTCTTGGTCGACCAGGATAAAGGGATGAGATGCCCCTACGACCAATAACAAGTGCAGAACCCTTTGAGAAATGGGCAATTGACTTTGTCGGGCCTATTTCACCAACCGTTGCGCAGGACTGGATCATGTTATATCATCACTTGTACAGATTATCTTACCCGATGGGCAGAAGCAGCACCTACAAAGGACTGTACAGTGGCTACAGCAACATGGTTCTTATGGGAGAATGTTCTTACAAGGTATGGCTGTCCTTTAAGTTTAACAAGTGATAGGGGCACACATTTTTTAAATGAGACAATACGAATTCTTTTAGATGAGTTTATGGTTGCCCACCATAAAACTACACCCTATCACCCTCAGGCAAATGGGACTGCTGAGGCTTTTAATAAGATTTTGAGCCACACATTGACCAAGATTTGTGATGTTGGAAGGAAAGATTGGGATGATAAAGTATCTGTTGTTCTTTGGGCTTATAGAACAACATACAAAAGATTGAACAAAGCCACACCTTTTCAATTGGTGTTTGGTGTGGAAGTTGTTCTTCCTCTAGAATTTATGTTACCTTCTTTGTGCATTGCGTGCACGCTGGAGGTCTAGCTGATGAGCAAGCCTTGGAAGAATGGATTGAGAAGATGGTTCAAGTAGATGAGCGCCGAGCCATCGCACGCTGGAGTCAGAAAACAGGAGAAATCGTGCCAAAAGGCATGGCATGATCGACACATCAGGGATAAGAAACTTGCGGTGGGATAAAATGGTACTTCTATATGACTCCAAGTTTCTGCGCCATCCAGGAAAGCTCAAGGTGCATTGGTTGGGGCCATATGTTATCACTCATATACTTGAGTCAGGTGCTTGCCAATTGGAAACAATTGATGGCACAAGGTTGCCTGGTTACTTTAACGGGAGTAGGTTGAAGCCCTACTATAAATAAGTCTTCTTGGTGTTTGTAATAAGGCAGTATTGCCAGATAAATTAGGTTTCCCTTTATGCATTTCCTTAATGTATTTCTTTCATCGTCGCTATGCTTTGTCAATTTAGCTCTTGTTTGTGTAATAAGCACGCTTACCACGCGCATGAAGCTAACTACAATATGAAGCATGTTGATGCGCAGAGGACTACACATCCTTTTCATGTGGGGGTGGATTGTTGGTGACTCTCAGGTATATGCTGCAAAGATTTAATGTTGTGGGTGTTGAGAAAGAAGGTTGCTAAGGGTAACTGACAAAAGATTGCTTCTCAAGATAAGAAAGGATGAAGATGGATGAGGGAAAGTATAACGCGAGGTAAGCGGCAACCATGGTAATTACCAGGAGATGGTGCAGTGACGAGGTACTCGGGCGCTAGAGTGCGTGCTGAAGAGAAGTCTATGACAGAGGGTAAAAAGTGCGCACTAGAAGGTTATAGCTTTTGGCGCAAAGATATACCGCATGTGGAAATGATAAAAATGGGTAATAAATGAGGAGAATTTGGTAGGTGGAGGAGTAATTAATGCAGTGAAAAGTAAAAATCTATATAAGGATGGGATGTAATTTCATTTTTACCCTTGCGACTATGAGAATTCGACAAAGAACCTACACGTGAAGAGCATAAAGCTAAAGAGATTTAAGGTACGAAGCAAGCGAACCTAGGCGAATAGAAGAGAGATTTGTTTATTAGGAAGGGCTTGAATCCCCTAGGAAAAGGGTTTGACAAAGTAGAGTAACAAAACAGAGCTAGGGTGTGCAAGTTCATGATTACAAATTAGGGCACAGTTGGATCAAGTAGGGTTTGAAGTAAACCACAAAAAACTTACAGCATAAAAATCTAGAAAACAAAACCTTGAAAGAAGAATGGCACCAAAGAAGAAAGCAGCATCGGTAAAGGAAAAGAAGAAGGTGGTGGTGGAAGAAGAGGAGGAGATGGCCTCGGAGAGAAATTTTTCTGAAATGCAGTACCCTAAGGAAGTTATTGTGGGGCAGGAATGGAATACCCACATAAGACAGAGTAAGATAAGTGAATACAATCACTAGACCAATGAAAACCAGAAGAAATTAGATGACCTACTCACTTCTCAAACAAACAGGTGCACTGAGGATGGCATGCCGATATATGATGATGCTGGGGAAAAGCTACTAAAAGGAAATGGTGTCTACCAGCTTTATGAGCTTCCATACTTTGGAAAGTATGCACCCTTGTATAGATGGCTGATGAGCTGAGTCCATGAGGACTTCTTCTACTTTGCAGGACAGGAGGGTAAGATTGACACCCATCCTTATTGCCATAGTTACTGGATTACGGGCATCGGGTGAAGATATTAAGACCGACTTAGCTGACAAAAGTGCCATCTTGGAGACACAGAAGGCGTTGGGCTATCAGAAAGGACCACGCGGAATGGACATTGACAAATTGAAAAATTGTCCAGTAGTACAGGCAGCAGCACATCTAACCACAAAATTGAATGACCAAGAATGTTGGTCACAAGTTAATTCTATGTGGTTTGCATGTGGCAAAAGCACATGTCAGAAGGAACCACTTATAACATTTTCTGGCTTCATTGCAGAGTGGATAGTAGAGGAAGCGCGCGAAGGGAATAAGATAAGTTTTGGCTGCATCCTACTAAGTTTGGTCTTCATGGAGATTGGGGTACCAGATGGCCCAAAAGAGAATATATGGGAATACCCCATAAATAAAAAGTCTCCAGCTGAGTGATTCAGCAAGTATCTCTGCAAGGGGTCGATGACAGAAGAGGTGAAGGAGTGAGTAGAGATGTGGTATGATAGGCTCCGCGCGGCATTTGGAGAAGAATGGTGTATACCCAAGGACTTGCCTTCGGTCCTAGGGAAATAGGTATAGTTTGTAGTCTACCAGCACTTCTGTATTGCATGCTTTCCAATGATAGATGGGTCGTAGAGCCCCTGGTGCAAACTGCCATACACATTTCCTGCACAATACTTCCAAGCTGCAGTTCATCGGTTCACCAACACATGGAGGTTGGTGTTTAATGCAGACAAGGTGGATTATGAATATCACACCCTGCGGAAGACATATGGATATCTAGGGAGGAATGCATACAATGAGAATAACATCTCAGAGATCTTGAGCATTAAGCCAGAAACATTGGCCATTGCGGATATCGGGGCCGCGCTAATATACCTCCAACTGAAGCCCAAAATGGAGAATAACAAGTATGTGGAGAATGAATTCGTGCTTCTAGGGCCACCAAAGGGAAAGCATACTATGGAGAACATTCTGGCACCTAGGCCCTCTATACCCAAGCAAGATGATGAGGAAGAGGATGAAGAACATGAAGATAGTGGCGGCCTGGTGCGAAGGAGGAAGCAACCATCTGGCCAGGAGGAGGGAGCGCGTGACAACTCCCCAGGGAGAAGGAGTTACGGGGGAGGATCAGGGTGAACAAATATTTAAGAAGGTGTTTAAGTGCACAAGGGTGTAAGGAGAAACCCCACAGGTGAAGGAGCCAGAGGAGAAGAAACAAAAAAAACTTAGGCTGAGTGAGGAGACAGAAGAATCTGAGGAGAAGGTGCCTTCATCTCCAGCTGAAGAAGAGCCTCAACACGAGGAGGAGAAGATGGAAGGAGAAGAAGGGGATCAATCAGAGGCTACACAGGACAAGGGTGGGGATACATCTGGTATTCCTAACCTTGATGCAGCCATTCCAAGAGGGCCCAAATCCTGTCGAACAGGGGAGGATGCCAAGGCACATACCATGGGGTACGCAAAAGACCCAAAGCTGATTATTCATGCTTGGTTCCATAGCACCATCGAGCAGAAGGATTTATTCGGATGGGTGCTCATGGATGAGGACAAGGTAACTTTACGCACAAGGAAGTAGCTTTCATGGTCTATGCACACACATATGGATGAGCCTGACTTTGATGTCAGTGAAGAATCATGCACATCGAGGCGGTTGAAGAAGGCACCTAGAAACGTGCCACATGACAATTAAACCAATGGTGATGTCAGACGAGCAGGTGAGCAATGCTCTGGTCAAGGTATCCTCTGAAGTAGCAAAAAGAAACATAGATAAATCTACTACCATCAAGGTGCTGACAGAGAAATTGAAAGCCAAGGATGTGGAGATAGCATGCCTAGTATAAGAAAAGGACTTAATTAAAAGAAAATATGACACTTTTGTTAATATGGCAGAGGAGATTGGAGATGATTTTCTAAAGGTACACCCACATCTGGAATCCCGGGTACCAAAAGAATTTCCTTCTGTAATGCACTATGTGAAAACAATGATAACATTAGTGTTGGAAGATGAAAAGGTGCACGTATCCTCACAGCCCAAGGACTCCGGGGAAAAGACATAGAAAAGGCACAGGCTGCAGTAGCAAGGAAGATTACTACTTATGAAGGCCTACTACGTAAGCCACCTGCGATGAGCTAAAGAAATACGATCATGCGCTAACAATATGCACAGCCCCAGATGCGCTGATCGCGATAAAAACCTTGGAGGAAGAAAAATGAAGTACACAAGGCTATGAAGGATGCTTCCCTAGGCCTGCGCTAAATGCTTAGTCCTGGTAAAGAAAAAGTGTGAGACACTAGTTGTAGTGTAGGCACCGCATAAGGAGAGGTTAGCAGGAGCTTGGAAAGCTCATTGCTCAAAAGATGGATGTATTGGAGGGGGTGCAAACCTCTATGTCAAGTGTAATGCTTGTGATACAAAATGAGCAAGGGAAACTAACCATGGAAGAGCTTCAGTCCATCAGTGTAGATGTGCCTGAGGTGGCAGGAGCGGTGTTGATGGCATGGGAGAACCTGGAAACAGATATCAAAGAAGAATATCCAAAGTTACTGCTTCAGGATGAAACGGAGGGGCCTGAGCCTTGAACAGTTTTGTTAGCTGTGTCAAAATTCCTTATTCAAAATTCTTTATTCAAATTATTTATTTATCCATTCTTTGTATAAGTTTTGGACATCGCCATTATCGGGGGCGACAATGAGATTAGTGTGGGGTAATGTTGATCAGAGAAAACACTTAGTTGAACTTGCACACAGAGTTCGCGCGGAAGAGAAACACAAGAGCAAAAGCGCGAAGGTATAGGAAGGCGTCACGCACAGAGGTGTAGAGTCAGACTCTCAAGGACTTAGCCGATTTTGGAGATCAGGTCTATTCTTAGAGATTGGCGTGTGGAGCACACAAAGTGATGCCGAGACTTTGTGCCACTCTTCGTGGAGATTCTTTGAAGAGCATGACAACTCACTCTTGCATGGGCATAAGCTAAGAATAGATCCACCACAGTAGTTAACTATCAGCGATCTATAGATAGCATACTTTTATGTATGGCTATAGTTGTAAAAAGGCGCATGGATGTTATTAGCATGTGCCTTATTTCTAGTAGAGTTAAGTGTTGAAGGGCTAGTTCCCCACCCTATATATATATATAGTATATGTAATGTATGTATTATGTATTACTTAATAGATAGATAGAGACACATGCTTTGAAGAATGAGAGAAACATGAGTACATGCGATTGGATAATTGTAACAGATCCATGTGCACATGCCTGGTATTGTATGAAGCTTCTGTACTATTGGTATGATGAATAGATAAAGAAAATTGGCCGAACAAACAGTGTTTGATGTGTTTTATCAATGCATATTATTATTTTCATGATGATTTACCTTTAAGCGCTTATAGATTTGGTTAAGTATAATGTTGAATAGATAGATTAGTTTCTAAAATATATGTTTACTACTTTATCATGCCACCATTCTACTACAACAACCTTTAAGAGGAACCCGATACCTTTACGCGCTTTGGGTGAGCACTCAGCCTAGGATGAGTGATGTGCCAGTGCAACTAGGTGTTAACTAACAATTCTAGGTTGCATCAATATGTTTGATAATGGGCTTGGGTTACTATAGTATGGAGATCGTATTATTTTTTAAATGACCATGTCAAAATTTTGCTTGTCTACATTTTGCCCCTCTTTGAAGTGTTATTACGTAGCAATGACAATTCAAAGAAAAGAAGGTAGGATATGATAAATGGAGAGGTGATGCCCCCTCGAGGGGTTCACTGGGAAAGAACAAGTCGAGTAACTGCTTGAAAAGAAGTGATACCCAAGGGGAGGAGAGATGATTAGAGGAGTTGAGGAAATTGATGATGAGGATGCAAAATTGATTTAGAAGATTGAGGATGAGAATGTAGGATTATATGATGAGAAGATGAAGGATTAGAGGAGAGAAAAGAGGATTTAGAACATGAGGATTAAAGAAGTAGAATATGCAGAGAGGATGAGTAGATTTGAGGATTGTAGAAGAAAAGGAGATTAGAAGATTAGAGGAGGATAGGATTAGAGGATGAGAAGAAATTAGAAAATAGGATATAAGAGAGGAGGGGAGGAGAGTAAAAGATTAGAAGAGAGAAGGATTCAAGGAAATTGGAAGATTAGGAGAGAAGGGTAGTAGAAGAAGGATATTAGAGGAAGGGATAGAGAATATTAGATGCCCCAGTCAATACTATAGTAAGATTGAAGAGGCTGGATGTAGATGATGCCCTAGCCAAGGAGTTAACTATTGAGGATGTTGAATTATAGGATGTGGGATTTGGATATTTTGGATTATATGATGCCCTATTCGAGAGGAGAGGATTGAAGAGTTTGGATTTTGATGTGAGGATGTTGGATTTAAAGATGTTAGATTTTGAGATGCCCCAGTCAAGGGGGTAGGATTGAAGATTTTGGATGCAAAATGATAAGATTTGGATGTGGATATTGAGTGACGGATAAAGGATGGATTGGATAAGATGATTAAATGATGATGATGTGGATTAAAAGATGATGATAGAAGGGGGGATGTTGTCATAAAGTGCCCACAATACCATCATGAGCTGTTATGATTAATGTGGCATAGAGCAAAACGTGCCAAGGTATAAATACATTGGTAACTAAATTTTCAAATGCCCATGTACTCATATCATCAGACATATTAATATAGAAATTTGTTCCTCATATCATCAGACCTTATACAATAAGGAAAAAAAAAGCAGCCTCATATCATCAGCTAAAACGAAAATGTAGTCAAACAAACACACAAGCAAAACACACATATTACATTTTTGTATCTTTTTATTATTTTTGGAATTTTTAGTAGTTTTTGGATTTTTTAGGAATTTTTGATTTTTTTTGGTAATTTTACGATTTTTTTATTTTTAGGAATTTTTTATTTTTTGGAATTTTTAGGATTTTTTATTTTTTGGAATTTTTAGGATTTTTTTATTTTCTAATATTTTTACGATTTTTTTTTATTTTTAGGAATTTTTAATTTTTTAATTTGTATGATTTTTTTATTTTTTACGATTTTTTTAGGAATTTTTTATTTTTTGGTATTTTTATGATTTTTTGGAATATAAGAGGAAATTTGACAAAGGTAGGAAGAAACGGGAGGAAAAACGAAGACTTGGGGAGGAATAACGAGCTTGTAGAAGATGGTAGGTCACCACAACAGGTATAAAAGGCTTTTGGGGTCCAAGGGAGGGTCATTTTCACCATGCATAGTTTGAAAATGAGAGCTTGATAGAGGAAAAAATGGCATATGAGAGGATTGTGAACCATCGAGCAGATGTTGTGAGGGATTTCTAGTGGCTAGCAGAGGTGGGATTTCCAGTGAGTGATTGTACATGTTATTTTGTAATTTATTTCACTTTAAAAAAAAAACAATTAGGGTGTTTTTAGGCGTCGAGGGTCAAAATTGCCACTTAGGTGCTATGTTTAGCACTTTACGGGCCCTGAAATGGCATGTATGCTATAAATATAAGCGTGAATGCACGATCAAGGGGTAAAGGGGTGCAAAATGACGCGTTTATAGGATCTAGGTTTAGGTTTAGCACATATATTTAGGTCTAGCATGTTTGATGAGTGTTAGCGTGTCTAGGATAAATAGTAGTGCGTTTAGGTTGTGGTGGAAAGGGGTATGCGAAATAGTGCATTTATGGGATCGTAGCGCATTTAGATGTGGATGCGGGTAGAGTTTGTTGCGTATGTTCTGGTTTAGTACGTTTATGGTATATAATAGTGCATATGCTTAGGATTAGCAAGATTGGATATTGTAGTGCATTTAGGATAACTAGCACATAAACGATATATAGTGATGCATATAGATCATAAGTAGCGCATATAGAGATGGGGGTTTTGGTGTGTTATGGTGGCATGTGTAGAGTATAAAGTAGCGCGGATAGGTAGAAGTAGCGAGTTGGAACTATAGAATGGCATGTTTAATGTAGGTAGAAACAAATTACGTTTTTATTTTAATTAGAAATGGATTAGAGGTAGGGATTGACATGTGTTTGTATGAATGTGTGCAAGATGTGTTATCGTAAGTCCAGGTTAGACATCAACGATCAACAACTTTACAATATTTGCTAGAGGGGTAGATATATATACGGAAGGGGATGAGGCATCTCTGTTGCACGCGCTAGGTTTACTCCATATAGCAAGGATGCCTGTAGTGTGGGCAGATCATGGTTTATTGACTGCATTGGAAAAGCATTGGCATTTAGAGATGAGTACTTTCTGGTTGTCTATAGGGGAGATGACGGTGACCTTGGAGGATGTGTATCATATCTATCGCTTACTAATAGAGGGAGATCATGTTGTGTGGTGGAGATCGATGCCAAGATACAAACTGATGTTTTTTACAGATGTGGTAGATGCTCTGCAAGATGGGATGTGGATAGATTTGGGACTATACTTTAGAGAGGGATTGATGGAGCAAGTTCCATTATTAGTGTGTTTGTTGATCAGCTGTGTGTTATTTCTAGATGGTGGAGGACAGTGGTTTAGCATTGGTTTTGTAGATGTGGTGCATGGTATGTGGCAGGAGGAGACTTTATTTGTATGGGCTCCGATGAAATTGACTTGATTGTATCATGATCTCCACAGAGTGGTGTACCAAGAGGGTGGGAGTATTAGAGAGGAGATATTACTACAAATATGGAGTTATGATTATATTTTTGTGAGGAGACTGATTGGTAATAGGGAATAAAAAAGAGTGGGGGAGCCTTCGATTTATGGTTGGTGGATGAACAAGGAGAGACAGGAGCATTTAAGGGATTTAGAAGGGTGTCATTGGCATATTGATGAGTTACATTTAGGAGATATTACTTGGTGGCCATACCATCAATAGGAGATACAAGAGGGGTATCACAGACATCTGGGAAGGATTCAAACTCCATATTATTTGCTCATAGGTCTTCCATAAATAGTAGAGAGATATCAGTCAGATAGGGTGCTACGAAAATTTGGGATAGTGTAGGGTATTCCTGCAGGTTACCACTTGTTTTCCCATACTAAAAAGGAGACAAAGGCATGGGGTGCAGTGATTCCATAAGCAGTTGCTAGTGTGAGTTTAGATGATGTGCTAGTGATTACATGGACGTCCTTACCAGTAGTAGAGGATACAAAGATAGTGTAGGGATATGCAGAGTGGTGGGCCAAGATTAGACTGGTACGGTTGACACATCTGCGAGGAGGCATGTGGTCTGTTCATGACTGATGACAGGTATACAATGGGTTGCCACAGGGAAATGAATTAATGGTTCATCAACCACAACCACATGTACAAGAGGAGGAGGAAGTGGGTCACAGAGTGGATAATAGGCTGGAGGGGCAATAGTAGTGCCTATCACCTCATAGAGATCAAGGAAGATGGGGCTTCCTAGGACAGTGTCTTTACAACAGTATCAAGCCTTGATGGCTGAGATGTGGTATTATGAGGACATTGTGATACATGAGTGGCCTGATTATGTTTGTTATGTAGATTATGTAGCCATGAAGGGACTGGACAGAGATCAATCCAAAGACCGAGTCGATCTACATCTTTTGAGAGTACAACTAGTGTACGAAAAACCTCCTCCACTGGGGGATGATACTGGGAGTTTGACACCTTGATGAATTTCATTATATCATATGTATTGTTAGTTTATGACCAGTATGGTCACAAATTTTATATATGTACAGATGATTGATTATTGTGATGGCTAGGATGGTTATATTTTGGATGTATATATGTATACAGATGGTTCATGATATATGGTTACCATTTGTGATGAGATGTATGATTTTTATATTTATCACATGTACATGTAGTGAGATATTGTACGATGATTATGATGGTGATTTTTGTGGCAGATATTTTCATGGATACTTATCAATTGGATGTATAGTGTATGTTATTTTTATGATGATGGTTAGATTATATATGACAAGATGATGTGATTTCTTTTGATGATTAATTATGTTGGTTTATTATGGTGTTGATACTGTTTAATATTTTAGTGATTATCATGATGGGTGTGTGATGTGATGATGAGATACTGTTTAGATGATTTGGTTCATGATCAGTTTGATGAGAATATTGTCTTTATTGTGGATGATGTATAGATGTGATAATGTGTACTTAAAACGTTGATTTTTATATGTGTATATATCTGATGAAATTTTATTGTGTTGTGGTTATCAATAGTAATGATGATGTGGTTTGATGATGGATGGAATTAGTTTGTAATAATTATTAATGATGGTAAAATGTGAATGGGATCATAATGATTATTCATTGTTATGGTGATGGAATTTGATATATATATGGTTTATGATATGATGTGTTAGATTTTTGGATCATGTTAGATGTTGGTATGAGTAGTACTTATGATTGATGAGTTTGAGGATCTATTATGGATTATGGATTACGGATGAGATAGTGACTAGTTGTTAGATGTAGATTAGGATTTAGGTCATGGATATGGATGGATGTATAAGTTGTTTATGTTATTGATGTAATATGTGGTATTTACAAAGGAAATAGATGTCAAATGTTCCAGATTTTTGTACAAATATTTACAATAGAACCATGACGTTAATTTTGATAGGATAGCAGAGAGAAAGAAAAGTGGCAGGGAGAAAACAATGAAAAAGAGGAAAATTGGGGGGGAGGTTGGAGAGAAATGAAGGCCTCGGGATCTTACAAGGGTTGCATTTCTCGGAATTTGACATAGACTCTGGGAACCTATTTCTTGGGTGTGATTGTGGACAATGAAACCTTAGTTGGGATCAAGATACATGTTCCTAACCATGATAGAACATGTGCTTCGTAGAAAATATCCAAAGAAGTCTAGATTTGGATATGGTGAATTGGGATGAAATTTTTGAAGAGGGATGTAAGGAATGTTGGGATGAAGGGGGTAGTTTTCCCCTAGTGTGCTTTTGTTAGTGTGTTGTAGAGTGTTATTAGACTGAGGATCAGATTTACCATAGTGTCGGAAATCAGTTTTCATCATGGTACTTGCCTAAGGCGCCACCAAAGTGGTTTTCACCTTTAGACAGATGTGTTTTTTTAATAATGTGGAGCGTTAGGCACTTAATCATAGAAGTGAAGAAGATGAATGATATTCATGTGCTCGTCCAACTCATATCCATCTGGAGTAGCAAGCTTATAAGCATCTGAACTGAATTTAGCTATGACGACATATGGTATGAGCCAATTTGGTTCAAACTTGGCCTTCTTTTCTTGATCGGTGTTAGTGTTGCACTGGTTTTCCTTGAGGACTAGATCACTGTATGACCCAAACTTGCATGTGCTACATTGTCAAAAAATGGTTACAAAAGTACCTAATGATGATTCATGTCCTTTCAAAATATGTTTGAGTTCCTAAACCCATTCTTGGTGTATATTTGTAGCCTAGACCTCCTTACTTAGATTTTCCATTCTTTCTTCCAACTTCCCACTTCATTATGTGCATGTTTTAGCCTTTAGTGTCAATACCGCCACCCTGCTTGGGTGGCAGGTTCTGAAACCACCACCTAGGCAGGGTGGCGGTCTTGTGACCACCACCCTACATAGGGCGGCGGGTCCTGTGTGCTTTTTTCAAAATTCTCCATGCATGATTTTAATATGCGCGATTTCACTTAACTTGACTTTAAGGGCGTGTTTGTGAACCAAATTTCCTAAAAATAATCTTGATTGCTTGGTATTCCTTCCCTCTTCTCTTTTTAAATAGATTTAATTAGTTTGAACTACCTCTTCACCTAATGATTTGGCACTCCTAAGCTGGCCTTGTGCGTGAAGGCATAGCCCAACCAATTCCTATATATTACATGTTTGTATTCAAGAAAATGGCCTGAGAATTTTGTGTATCTTGCATAGTATTTATGCCACAATCTTGTTGTAAATTGCATAGCCAAAATCTATTCACTTGTATTATCCCTCTTCCACCTGCATTGCAATCAGACTGCCTTCAAGCTACCATTACTCAAGTGCCTTCTCTTGTTGTTGCCTTTGCATTCCCAATTCCTTGGACTCATATAGACACATAGAGAAAGAAAGGATAGACTAAGGGGAAAAATTACTACACGACTGGATTTACCTATGTTATGTGAATTCCAAGTTGGATTTGTTGTTTGATTTCCTTCATTCTTGAGATTGATCATTGTTACACCATATCAAATAGAGTATAAATTAATTTCCTTTCATTTACAAGTAATTAGTTGATTTCCATGAGGTTTTAAATCATTAATAGCAGCTCCCGAAGATGGATCCTATTCTTCACATCCCTATGGATATGAAGGAGAGAATATCTGTAGGAGGTTGTCTACACATCATAGATCTTTTGGAAAAATCCTTGTTTTAAGTTAGTTTAGTTTCAATACATTCAGCATAGGTGAATAACCACACTGGGTTATTTTGCTTATTTACTTTTAGTGTAGAAATATTTTAATTACTTAGAATAGAAGCAAATTGTTGTTTGTGATTGTAATATTTTAGTTTTTTTCCTCGTTTAGATTAGTTTCCCTTTCAGCAGTAGAATAGATTGTTAATTTCATTTAGTTTGGTTAATTTGGACATTTCAATGTTAGATCAATGTTTGGATCCAAGTTAGGAAAACAACCCATAGGTAATTTACGCTACCCATTCATAGCCTCTAAATCTCCCCTTTTCCAACTCAGCCACCAAGAGATCACACTACCAGATCTGTGTCACTGATCCTCCTATAGTTTTTGACACACATTCAACATCAGCTGCTCCGGCATGACTTTGGGGGTTCAAGCAAGGTTGAAGGTTACATGTCAATTTTCATCCGTACAAATTGGTGATCATGAGGTGAGGATTAATCCCTTCTTGTTTCCTTTTATTTCATTTCTATTACCTCATCTTTCCATTTCTTCCCCTATTTTGGTAGGTATTTTATACTTTCTAAAATATATCTGGAAGAGAGTTTGGTGGGCCATTTGGCTCTGATAGATATTACAGCAATGTTCAACCACAATAGTCCCCTTCTCTTTCGAGATGAGGTGACAATTACACAAGCAATGTCCCAAACCTCCCCTAGTTACACTTCAAACCACATTATCTATGTAAGGATGGAGGAGTTTGATCAACTGTTAAACATGCAATACAGTCAACCCAATGCAAACTACATTTTTATCACAAACGGAACAAGTTCTTACCATTGAGTCTTTTCAAGACCTCACATTTCCATGCAATCAATAGAAGATGATACATTCGCACGAATAGCTAATCCTCTTCACCAGATAGATGAGTCCTTGGATATAATGAAGGCTATGGCCTCTGAGATTTCCAATTCCTATCCTAAGATCCTTACTTTTGAGGAAGACAAGAATTATAATATTGAACAATTCATGACAAGGTATCATGAGCATGATCAATCAAACCCTATGCTACAGGAACCCCAACAAGGGACTCAATCCTCTCCCAATGATATTATTTCTTATTTAGTATGGAGGATTAGAGAACTAGAAATTTTCCAGACTTCACAACCAACACATGTAGTAGGGCAGAGCATGGGGTATCTAGTTGGCAACAAAGAATGCATCCCTTCCAATGAGAAACCAACGCAATATCCTGCACAATAAGGTTATCCAGTTCATTCAAATCTAGGTGATCTTCTCATGGGGTTAGACCAACTAGGGATGGGTCCTCATCCTTCTCAATCTTATCCTATGCAAGGGTTAGCCGGAAGTGTGTTCCCAAATCCCACCACAACAAGAAATGCGACGTTCCCTGGTTTTACGCCCACTAGTCCATATCCTGGTACTATCCCACATTACATGCACATGTATTAAAAAACTCCCTAGATGGACCCATATGTCGTTTCCACTCCCTACATACCATATCAAGGGACCCCATACATTCCCGTCAATTTTTATAGCACCTCTTATCCAACTCCTCCTCCTCCACCTCCTCATCAAGGATCTTCAATGGAAAAAACTTACGTAAAGGGTACATATGCTGAGTACTTAAAGGAGCCTCGTGACTTCACCATACATGGTGTCATGCTTCCATGCCCATTACCGGATCTTCCAAAATTTAAGGGAGAAGGATACCTGAATGCTCATATCAAGGTCTATGCTATTGCTATTAGGGAATTGCTTCCTTGGGATGTTGTAATGGCTAAGATTTTTTAAAATACTCTAGAAGGAATCACACTTGATTAGTATTACCGTATTCCATAAGCTTCTATACATTACTTTAAACAATTTGTTTCCATGTTCATCAAAGCATTTGATATGAACAAGTTATTGCATACATGGATTATGGAGTTCCTACATATTAGATAGGAGAAAAATGAATCTGCCACACATTTCATCCAGAGATGGCACCAATTTCTCTATTCCTCTACAAGTGCACCTAACATGGACCAGATGGAACTTTGTGATCTTTTCCTTCACTTGCTTAATCGAGAGACTAGGGAGGAAGGCTAGAAGTTTCCTTTCCGCAATTGCGAGGAAGTATTGGAAGATGCACTTTGGATTGACCAAGCCACTATATACAGTGGGTGTAAGATCTATGGTCCCAATGGGAAATTGGTATCCCAAAATCAAAATAATGCAAATTATCAAAACAATAGTGCCAACAACCAAGTAATTAAGGGTGTGAATCGCAATCATGGTGCTATGCATAATTAACCCCATGAATAGTGCTACTGATCAATCCAAGAACGTTGTTTTTCCAAACAACAGTAACACTAACAATAACAACAACTCAAGAAATCAAAGAGGCTTTAACACTATGTCATTTGATAACATAGTTGACATAAACGGTCCCTCTCAAAAGAAAAATCAAACCCAAGGCCCAAACCAGTATCAAAAATCTAGCCAAGGGGAAATGAATCATGGTTATAACAACCAATTTCAAAATTATAATTGAGATTATAATCAACAGCAGCAAGATGCCATATCAAATGCTAAGAGATTATGAACCTAACATATATGTTGGTTTCCATAAGGTTTGAGGTCATGACAATAGGACTTTCCATAATTGCAATAGGTTTCTGTAAAGACTTCCTGAAAACCAAAGGCAGCTCTTTATAGACATGTTCTTAGAAAATCCTGGAACAAACCCATAGCCTAGTCATACCAGACCTATCACACCTAAAAATGTGAACCTTAAATGTCCTAGGGATTCCTAAGTGAATCCTCAAAATATAAACAAGGGGTATTCCTATAGGAACAAACAATCATGAAGCCTCAACTTTTTGACAACTCTCAGGTTTCTCCTAACCTTGGTTCAAATGATAATACAAAAAATCTTGGGGTTAGTTGAGCTAGAATTTAAACCAAAAAATTAATGCAAGAAACTTAGGTGAAGGAATACTTTCCTCAAAATCTACCCTCTCTTTCCTCTTTATTGGATGATGTTCCTACAATTGCGAGACCAGTAGGATCATATGACTTAATATGCCCATATTTGAACAAGACCTTCTCTCACATCTCATTTTTAGATTTTTTGAAGAATTCCCCCAGGCATCATTCGGCATTACTCAGGTTTACACTAAGTCTTGGTCATCTAATCCATGTTACACCTCCTCCCAGTGCTCAAATAAATCATATTCATTTTTAGATACATCCTTTGAGATAGAGTGATAGGGATACTGTGTTTGTTTTCTATATAGACAAGATGCCATCTGATACTTAAATTTCCCAAAGAGGTGATCCTGTCTTATTTTTACAAGTCTGGTTTTATTAAAAATTGCATTAAGAGAGCCATGATTGATGATGGGGCTGTTGTACAATGTGGTTCCCTTCTCTTTCTTGCAGAAGTTTAGATATAGAGAGAAAAATTGTTCCTCTACAAGAAACACTTTACAAGGGGTACGACATATCTTAAAACATCCTTTTTGATTGGAATCATGGTTCTTTCAGTCACAGCTTGGTCCAAAAACCATCTTGATGGAGTTTTAAATTATCAACAGGGAAAAAAAGTTATAACATGATCCTTGGGAGACCTTGGATTCAATGAATGAAGGTTATCCCATCTACCTTGTTCTAGAAGATTAGATTCCTCCATTTGGGGAAGGTCTTCATCACTCAAGGGGATCCTAAGCCCTTTGATATACACTTAGAAAACCTCAGGAAGAAGAAATGAGTCCATATGGAGTATGAACTTCCTGTGAATCAATTAAACAAACCACCTCCATCAAAAGAGCTAGTCTCAATCACCTCAGGCGTGTTGAAGGCTGAAGTAGTTGACCCAAAAACATTTGAGGTGGAAATAATGGATAAGGGTAATATCAACATCTATGGAAACAGTGTCCACTAAAACCACAGTGGAAATTATGAAACTATTAGAGAGTGACGATTTGATCTTCCTCTCGTTTGAACCACAAGGGATGGGTAGTCTTCTTGGTTTAGCATCTCTTCCCTCCGATGATGTTGGTCCTACGTATAAACATGATATAATTCACAAACAAAGAAGGGAAATTTGAGATTGAAACGATGCCCATCAAAACGATCTTTGAGGAGTTGTTCTATTCTAAACCCTGGTTTCAACCCACGTGCATCTGAAACTAAGCTTGTCATATCCATGGGGCAAGGAGCTCATCATTCAACAAGTTTCACAAGTAAACACATCACTCTACATAGGAAACAAGGATAAGCAGCATAGTCATGCTCACCCACACACCGTGTCTCAATAACGTGATAAAGAGGTGCATGAATGCCTCTTTCAGATCAAATGATTTTAATGATTGGAAATATACACTTCTGGGAAAGGGTTGTAAGTTTAAACCCAGAATGCTAGGCCCTGGTCAAGAGAACGTAAATTTTGAGGATCATGGTTCTCCATTGTGTACTTTAGGGGTGAGGAATTTGATATTCATCAAGTTTCTTCACCTTAGCCATCATGACATGTAGTTTCACCTACATTTCTATATGTATGTTTACTACATCCAACATTAAATTTTCATATTCCAATTCATTTTGTAAAATTTCCTTGATCAAGGAATTTATTCTTATAGCATTTCCTAAAAACTTCTGAACATGGATTGGAAAAACATTCAAATCGTGTCTCTTCAAATCTTCATGGTGTCATCAATTGTTTCCAAATCATTTGGCATCAATCCAAACAAGATAGCGACAAATATTTGATAGTAACCATACCAAGGCTTGCATACTTGGTTTTGTGTATAGTTTCTTCTAGGTTAGGTTGTCTTTCCTTATAGTCAATATATGTAGATAGTGTGAAAATACCTATGGAAAAAATTGTAGACACCAAATTTGTGTCTTACGACCCCCTATGCCCCGCATCTCATTTCGCAACCTAACCTCATCACCTAAACCTTACACAATTATTTATTAATTACCCTATAATTAATAAATACACATCACCATACCTGCCACCTCATGTTGCCACCTCATCATGACCTAGTCTTAACCCTAAACTAACCTAATTAAGACCTATAACTTGGTCCAATTCCACACCTATGACTAATTACTCCTCATCCGCACCTAAAACCAACTTCATAATGACTTGACCAAGCCCGCTACCAATCCCTCGGAAGAAAAGGAGGGAAAGCTGGCTATTTTACCAAAAATAGCTCGCTTTGACCTGACCGATACCGGTTCCTACTCGACCGTCGTCGGTTGCGTAACCGCCATCGGTTCCCCGTAAATGACCACTTCCAACCAAAAACAAAGGATCAGATTTTCATTTGATCGGGAGAAGGAGAAATCATCGAGAGAATCTAGATTTTTGCTTGGCCAAGCAGAGACAAGTGAAGAAATAGGAAGAGTTTGCAGAAAAGGACATCAAGCCCAAGACTGCAACTGAATAACTAGAGCCCAGTAACACTCATCCGAGCATCAGAAGAGGAGATAACTCATCTTGGATTGTCAGATCATCCAACTTGGGTCCTGTCTTCATCATCACAGTCCTAAAACCTACATTTACATCAAGGGACGAGTAAGTAGTGTTTTATATGTTTCTAAGCACCATTTTCTTGAGCCTGTTGATTAATAGTAATCATAAGTTTATTCCTAGATCTACTACCAGCAACATACTACACTTTACCTTCACCCATACATCCTGATATTTCCCAGAAGGCCATTTTACCACACTCTGAGTCTTCCCTATCCTCCCATCCATTCCCCTCAGCCATCCACCAATCCTAATAGCCCCACAATCACCTTGCAACCAACTTCTATCCAAAAGCACTTAGATTGCTGACCCTACCGGTATCGTTTATCCTCTACCGGCAGGTTACCAGTGACCGCTGTCGGTCACTGTGACTTATACCCCAAAACTTTTTACTTGGCCTATTTGCCACCTAAAAAACCCAAATCCAGTCTGGTTTATCCCTATAACTCAACCTGAATGTATCAACGACCAGTAACCGAACAAACAACGTGACGCTTTATTATTGATAGTTTAGTTTCTATTGCTTTGTAACGAGATACCTAAATCGTGATTTTGCAATAGCTTTCTATATTATCATTTGTGTTAAATCGTATTAAAAAGGGAACTGACCACCTTCGAAAGGAAGTTTTTATATTTCCTGGGCCTAAGGCAGATCCCTCATTTGTTGTCTAATTAAAAATCTTGGTGGTCTTGTATTCTTACTTGCAGGTAGTCCTTCCAAGACAAAAAGGAGTTCTTCGCAGTCGATCTAATCTTTCTCTACGGTACGCGCACACCATCTCAACATTCAACAGGTATTCCTCCTAGCCCAAACCCTTATCTGTTTCTCAAAGGAATGATAGGATAGAAGCAAGTCTATTCTGCAGAGCCGAAACATTCCGTGCAAAACATTTTGGCATGCCCGGTGGGACCCATTTCAGGTTTCTGTTTCTCTTGCTTGTTTTCATTTTAGGAAGTATACTCGCTGTTGCTGTTTTTGTTATATTTAGTGAATGAATTTGTCTTGCTTTCCTAGTTTTGGCATTAGTGAAAGTCATCTTATTTGCTTCATCGAATATCATTTTCGATTTGGGTTTAAAACACGTGCATTACATTCTTGCTTTCTGTTTTCAATTCTAGTGAACATAGACTAAGTAACAGGTCGTGCACGTGGGGGTGATTTCCACGGTATTAGACAGGAAATTAATCTTACTTTCACTGCACAACACATACCGAATCTTCACAATTAACACAACAGCTCAAAACATCCCCCCTTTTCCGCGGTATTCCTCCGCCCGATTGAGGTAACCTTATAAGCCAAAACAAACTTGACATTTCCCCTAAGTATTTTGTTTAGGATTGACATCATTCCACGTCTAAAGGCATAAGGCCACAATAATTAAAATTAACCCTAGGGTTAGTCTCTGGATTTGTGTGTGCATCTTGTTTGTTTTCAGTTCTGTTTTCTCTATTATACACTGTCTTCTGTGATCACCTTAGAACAATTTGATAAATGTACTGAGCGTTGTTAACAATCAAATCAACAGCTTCTTATATTTTCTTATACCAGTCTTATTACACCAACATCAGTTACCTGACCGACGTTGGCTATAGTCTAACCGACATCGGTTAGCAGACCGATATCGGTTACTGTCTTTTACAGTTCCTGACAAACCAGCAACCTACCAATTTCACCATTCTGAGTCTGTTTCTGTTCCTGATAGATTGAAAACCTACTGTGTACATTTTTCCATGGTTGTTATCACTCGAAAGCAAGCTGCCACCATGGTTTCACATGCTTGCTCTATCCCTTTGCCTGAATCACCCCCTTCACATTCTGTGGGGAATCCTACGGACACCAACGATGGTTCCTAAAATTCCTGTGGGGAGATAAAGAATTTTCCAAATTTCTGGATGCTAATCCTAGCGCTGTACAGTACTATTTGTCTCATGCCCTTGACCGTACACCCGACGGTCAACTCCTTATTGGCATGCCTATCAGTATAGCTGCTCATTTAGCCTCGTCTCCGCCTGATAACTCCGCTTTGCTCCCTGCATCTCTAGCCCCGTCTCCCAATCCGACGGCTTCAAAGGTTCATACGACACAGATTGGCTTTCCTTTGGTTAATCTTGGACCCCACATATCATTACCACCGACTTCTCCTACCTCATCTCTCTTGCAGACTGCTCCGTTCATGACTTGCTCTCTGCCACCTATCCACACGAGCTTTCCTTCTCAAGCTCCGCCTACCTTTTCATTCCCATACACGTATCCAGTGACCTCAACATCTTATATGGGACATCCCTATTCGGTCGCCTTGACATATTCATCCTCCACACCTTATCAACACTTAACCCCACCATTGTCTAGCGGTGGCCCTTGGCCCAATTTGCTTCCGTTTACCACAACCACACCATCATCTCATCCAACTACTGATTTAATTAAACAAATGATGGACAAAATGCAAAACCTGGAGGCTTTTGTTTCAGGAAGTCGTAGCGCCTTGACATATGAGCATGTTTGTCGGGAGCCTATCCACCCTTCAGTCCCCCTTCATTCATATCCTCCTCAATGGGAATTACCAAAATTTACCCGTTTTAACAGTAACGAGGACCCTTAACAACACTTGCGATCATTTAGACATGCCTGTTATCTGATTGCTCACGACGATGCTTTACTACTCCGCACCTTTCCCATGTCCTTATCAGGACCTGCCCTTGGAGTGGTACAATGCTTTAACCCAGCACTCAATCTTCTCTTTTAACCAGCTAGCCCAATCTTTCTTGGATCATTTCTCCATTAACATTGCCAAGAAAGTATCTATCACCGACCTCTATGCCATCCGACAATTTGAAGACGAATCTATCACAGATTTCATTGGACGATGGCGGCGCCTTATCAACCAACTTACATATGCCTTGCCTCAGACTGAACTTATCGAACTGTTTACGTGGGCCTGCGCTAAGCACATCTCTCCTACCATCCAAATTCAAACTTTCCGTACATTTGATGAGGCCTTTACTATGGCTCAAAAACTAGAGATTCGAGCCTTAGAGGAAGAGAAATTGCGGTTGCGCAACAAAAACCCCACTTTCCGAACCCAAGATTCCACCAACAAACCCAACACCACCAATCCTCACCCATCGACTGCTCCAAAACCAAAAGGGGCCATGCACGCGGTGATGGTCAAATCCCAACCACCGTCTTATACCCCGCCAAAAACCACCTATAAGTATAAAGCTGAGCCCATCAACTACACTCCCTTGGGAGAAAACATATGGTGTGATATAGGAAAAATTGCTCAAGAGCAGGAGCCATTACCTTACCTCCTGTTAAACCTCATTCTGGGTTCGATTCCACTCGCGCCATACCTTCTTGGTACAAAGAAAATGACTTCTGTAACTTCCACCGCGTGAAGGGACACAGTCATGAGAACTGCAAGATGTTGAAAAACATAGTGCAGGAAATGGTTGATGCGGGGGATATAGCCCTCGATAATCCTAACGCCCCTGCTAATTGAAACTTGAAAATATTCAACAAACCATTCCCGAATCATTCTTCTAACAGTAAACTAAACCAAGATATCTTAGCCGAGGAGAGTGTTCATGAGATCCATGCAGTCTTCAATTCCCAGCCAAAGACCACTATCGAACAAATTCTGAATCAAACCTCTTCACTAACGCAGGAAACTGAACCCCCTTCCTCGCCATCAAGACAAACTGAAATCCTTGCCGTTCCTTTATCCATCAAGGAATTAACTGCCCAGAGTTCCCTTCTCACAAATGAGCCTTCTTATACCACATCCTTGCAAGACTGTGAGCAGATGTTATCTAATTTATCTATTTCCCAAACATCTCCTTCTACCATTCTTGCTGCACAAGAGGAAGGCTCGCCACTTCTTTTGTCATCCTTAGACGAGAAAATTCTTGAGCCGACATCACCACATTCTTTAAACATGACAGATCCTCTTAAACACGCCCTCCTACCTATTAGTCCTTCATCACCTAAATCTTTTCAGCAACCGGTGGACCTCTTAACGCCCATTGATATAATGCCTCATATACCCCCTGTATCACCACCCACAGTGGATCGAAATCACAACCCACCTTTCTTCCATACAAAAGTTCATATTCACACGTGAGGACTGTCATTCCCCATGAAGATAGATAGGTCCTATGGGAACGTTTGAGTACGCCATATTCTACTCAAATGCAAATGACCGATCCTGATGCCTCTACCATATACCCGAAGTGTTTATAGAAGCTTAAAATGCCTATGTCCTCATCTTCACCCCCCTCATCTCTACCAAATACCTCATCCACTTCTATTAACCTAACCAAATCTTCCCCCTACGCTTGGGACCTTACCCATACCTAGTCTAACACACCCACCTAAGTGGCTTGATTTATCTAAAAATAAAGCCGTCCATCCCATTAGGAGACAGACTCAATCTCCTCAATCTATGCCGCTAACACAACTAAAACCCTCGTCATCACACCTACCTTCCATATTGGGACCCCAATCCTTCTACCTTACATCAATATATCATACCTCCTGTGTTTTCTTTAAAGTGACCTATGCCTTCTGCACCCATATAGAAATCCAAGGGGTATAGCAACACCGTCACCCCACGTATCCTGTCCACCTATCAACCCTAAACAAATTCCATCATCAAAAGATTTGTTTTCGGTCACTCCTATTTCTCCGTGGTTGTTTTCTGATACCACATCATCTGTGGCCTCATCATCCAACATAGCTTCTACGTCAAAGAAACCACGGTCAGTTAAAACCCATTATCAAAAATCCTTGGCTAAACCATCCCCCATACAAACCAACCACACCACGTCATCACCAGAATCGACCCAAACAATAGCCTCATTTTCCTCTGACTTTGACCCACTCAAACGGTCTTACGCCAAAATCCTTGCTATGTTGGTGGAGAATGCGACCATTTCCCTACCCCCACTTAGACCTTATGATCCATCTAAACCTCGACCTATAGGTTATGATGAGTCTAAAATCTACACTTACCACCGCACACTAGGACATGATGTAGAGGGATGCAAAGCGTTGAAAGCCATACTTCGTCCGTCACCTCTCTCAGATAGCAAAGTTTAAGAAAGAAAACTTACAAAGAGAGAGACCTTTAGCTTCAATTCCCTCTCCTATACCACTTGTCCCCGCCTCACCAAGATCTATCATTATTACAGCCCCCACCTCTCGAAAACCATGACCTATCCCTACCATCTTCCTCCTCTCGTATTCACGAGATCAATATGATTAGTGTTGCTACTCGAGGGTAGAAAAACAATGGGAAAGTGAAAGAAAACACACCTGCGGCATCTCTTTCTCTGTCCACCATCCCGATTGCACCACCACCTAAAGTGGTTATTCGTGGACCCACCTATCCCGTCTCTAATGGCATTGCCCACAGAACTATGATCAAACAACTTCACCAATCACCTGTAAAAATGACACTGTATGATCTCATTCATACTTCTGAATCTCATCGCCAAGCTCTCATTGAAATCCTTCAAGGGATAGAGGTTTTACCTAATGAAACCTTGCCTGTTACCTCTATTCCTAACACCCAATCACGTTGCTTCGCTCACCAAACAATCTATCTCCCCAACCACTTCTGTCTCTGTACAACAAGCCGCTGCTGTTAGTTTCTTCCGAAGATGAAATTATCGACTTTGGTGCCGAAGATCCTGACCCTGCTCTTTTCATCTCAGTGTACGTTCGGGATATTCGGGTACGTCATGTTATGATTGATGGGGCTGCTAGCCTAAACATCATCTCTTCAAAAGCCTTCCAACAAATGAATATCCCTTCTAGTTGCATGTGTGCCAACCCCATCATGTTGCGATCATTCAATGATGCTATTACTTCTACTTTAGGCACCGTGATCCTTAACATTTGTGTAGGACCACGTACTTTACCCGAACTCTTCTATGTCCTTGAGGAAGAGTTCCAATACAATATGTTGTTAGACCACCCTTGGATCCAGGCTATGGGATGCGTTCCCTCCACCTTACATAGATGCATAAAATTTGAGTACGAGGGGAAGTCCTACACCGTAAAAGCTATCCTCCCCCCTTCAAAACTTGCAATATGTTGTATCACCCTAATGATTGTACTGTGTACCAGTCAAGACACCCGTTCATCCAACCCAGCCATCTACTTACGACACACCTACACCTTCAACCAATGAAACCGCCGTTACAAATATTACTTCCTTTCCCACAGAAAACATCCCAACCTCTGACCCCTTAGTAGATGTTTTTCAACGCCTTACGCTGGGGGAGTACCGCCTATATAACGTTAGTTCTTTCCATACCCCGCAGGAGTACAGACAATTACATGCACATCCCACCTACGACCGTCGCTTGGGGGAGGTAATCTCTTACGGACCACCCCATTGCCGCACCAACCTAACGTATGGGGGTGTTGACGCATCCTCCATTACCCCTGAACCTCCTCTTGTTGTGGTTCCCTTCCAATCCGATTTTCAATACTTGACAAATCATCGTTTCGCCCTCACCTTCTTGACTCACTGTGCTTGGAAAGGCTTTGGTTTTGGTCTTTATGAACAAGGCCAACATACACTCATTCCCGTGACTACACGCAAACATAATGATCGCAGTGGTCTCGGTTTTCCTGAAACACCTACACAGGAGACACCTTGTGTTAGTTGTATCCTGGAAGAAGATGACGTCAACCCTACCAAACCATCATCACCCACTTTGCCATCATCACCCACAGAGTCGATAGACCCTGAATCTATCCCTCCTAACTTTTTTTTCATAAATTCTATCTTCATAGGTCCTCTCACTTATCAACGCGATAGTGAGAATCCATCTTCTCTTCCCCTTTTGTATCCAGACATGATCGAAGAGGATTCGCCTTCGATTAACATTATTGAGTGCCAGGATGACAATTCCATCCTCACTTATCTTGGTGCGGACGACTCCTATATTCAACGCACCTTACCATCTGAAACACAAACCATGTTGAATGAGTCGACTATAGAAATCAACATCCACACAGAGGAGGATCCTCATGTTGTGAAGATCAGACAATCCCTTAACACATCAGAACAAGCCGCCTTTACTACCTTTCTCCGTACCCGCAACCAAGCTTTCGCTTGGTCCTACGCTGACATGCCAGGAATTGATCCTACCATTGCCGTCCATAACATCACCCTAAACCCTGATTCCAAACCAGTCAAACAAAAACTGAAAAAAATGCATCCACGCATTGCCCTCTTGGTCAAAGAAGAGCTTCAACGACTTCTTTCTGTTTCCTTCATCTTGCCTATTGACTATCCTCAATGGATTTCTAACATCGTACTTGTCACTAAAGCGACGGGGGGACTTCGGATATGCACGGATTTCTGAGACCTTAACCTCGCTTGCCCCAAGGATGACTTCCCCCTCCCAAGTATTGATCAACTTGTTGATCTCACTGCGGGCCATGAAATGCTTTCTCTCATGGATGGCTTTTCAGGATATAACCAAATTTTGGTTGCCCCTGCCGATCAACATAAAACTTCCTTCATAACTCCTTAGGGAACCTTCTGTTATCGGGTAATGCCATTTGGCCTTAAGAATGCTGGTGCAACCTATCAGCGGGCTATGACCTACATTTTTCATGACATTATGCACACTATCCTTGAAGATTACGTCGATGATCTTCTTGGCAAATCTAAACATCGTAGTGAACATCTCGATGTTTTAACCATTATTTTTGATCGCCTGTTACAATATTCAGTCTGGCTTCAACCAAAGAAATGTGTCTTTGGTGTTCTTTCGGGAAAACTTCTTGGCTTTATTGTCTCTTTGCGTGGCATTGAGGTCGATCCATCTAATGTAAAAGCTATCCTAGAAATTCCCCCACCCAAAAACCTCAAAAAATTGCGTAGTTTGTAGGGTAAACTTCAATCCATCCGGCGTTTCATCTCCCAACTCTCAGATCGATGTCAACCTTTCCATCACCTTCTTAAAAAGGACATTGCCTTTCAATGGAGTGAAGAGTGTCACCAAGCCTTTAAAGCTCTCAAATCCTATCTCTTGCAGCCACCCGTGCTTATTCCACCTCAGGATGATCGTCCTTTCTACCTTTACCTTTCTGCCACTGACCATGCTATAGGAGCCATGCTTGCACATCAAGACTCGGCACGTCAAGAACAAGCCGTTTATTATATAAGGCGTACTCTCGTGGATTACGAGACTAGGTATACACATGTAGAAAAATTGTGCCTAGCCCTATCATTCGTAGCCACCAAACTCCGACATTACCTCCTAAATCACAAAACTTTTGTCATCACCAACACAGACCCCATTCATTATATGTATGCCAAACCACATCTAAACCAACGCATCACCCGATGGCTTATGCTCCTCGCTGACCTCGACCTTGAGTTTGTACAACAGAAGTCAATCAAAGGACAAACTATTGCAAACCAACTTGCGGAGGCCCATTTACCTGGGGAACAATTCACCAATTTTAATTTCCCCGACGAACTCATCGCCACTCTTTCACTCAGGGAAGAGTCGTATCAAATGACCCTCTTCTTCGATGGATCTAAATGTCAGCGCGGCGGAGGAACCAACGTTGTTCTCATTCCTCTTGACGCTGAACCTATGCCTCTTTCATTCCGGCTCGATTTCCCCTGTACTAATAATACAGCAGAATATGAGGCCCTTGTTTTGGGTCTCCAGGTTGCGTTACACTTAAGTGTCAAATCCATTAATATTTTTGGCGACTCTCAATTGGTAGTTAATCAAGTTATGGGCATCTACCAATGTAAGAATGAGGAACTTCAAAAGTACAAACATTACGTGGATTCACTTTTGACCTCATTTATTCGTTATTCTATCCAGACCATTCCCCGCTCCACTAACAAATTTACGGATACTATGGCTTGCTTAGCCTCGTAAATTCCAGCTTCGTCAACTGACTCTGACATTTTCGTCTTGGTCCAACAACTCTTTGCCCCATCTTACTCATCCCCAGTTGTTTGTATGATAAATAATGTGTCTGCTAATTCGCGGGATACCTGGTACCACCAATTTCACGACTACCTTACAACCTCTGTTCTCCCACCTGACCTTACTAGAAACGGCAAACGTGCTTTTCTTAAAAGTGTTTCTCGTTATGTCATCATGGGGGGACTCCTCTATAAACGTGGCTTTGATGGCATCCTTCTTTGATGTCTAACCGGCGTGGAGGTCACCTATACCATCCAACAAGTCCATGACGGCATTTGTGGTGGACATTTTAGTGGCCTTGCCATGGCCAAATGAATCCTTCGCCTAGGTTATTATTGGCCTACTCTTAATAACGATTGCTACGAATATGTTAAGCATTGTGTTATGTTTCAACAACATGCCAACCTTCAACATACTCCAAGCCACCCGCTACAGGTCGCACGAGATCTTTGGCCTTTCTCACAATGGGGTTTAGACCTTATTGGTGAGATTCATCCGTCCTCTTTGCAACGTCACCGATGGATAATCACAGCAACCGAATATTACACAAAATGGATGGAGGCTATTTCGCTCATTTCAACTAAAAAATAAAAAATTGTAGAGTTCATTAACCACCACATTCTCTGTCGTTTTGGTGTTCCTCATCGCCTAATAACGGATAATGGAAAATCTTTCAAAAATAAGTTGTTGCAAGACCTTTATGACAACTTTGGTATCAAACTTAGTTTCTCATCACCCTACTATCCACAAGCGAATGGACAAGCCGAATCCTCTAATAAAACCCTAACCAAAATTCTCATGAAAGTTGTCAATGAGTCCGGAAGAAATTGGCATGATCACATCCCCTTTGCCCTTTGGCCTTATCATACTAGCATTTGTACCTCCACTAATGCCACACCTTTCTCTTTGGTATATGGTACCGAGGCTGTCTTGCCTCTCGAAATACAAATACCCTCCCTCAGAATATCTCTCCAGGATATTCTCACCAACGATGATTTCCGCCAAGAGCGGTTAGCCCAATTAGAGCTTCTTGATGAGCATCGTCTTACGGATCTTGATCACCTTTAAATCTACCAAAAACGCATCAAGCGTGCTTATGATAAACGACTTCATGAGCATACTTTTAAGGTTGGTGATCTTGTCCTCAAAGAGAATCAACATGTAACCAAACTAGAAAAGAGTAAACGTGGAAAATTTGCTCCTAATTGGATTGGGCCTTACATTATCACTCACACTTATGGATCAGGCACTTATCGTTTAGCTTCGCTTAATGGTAAACCTGAGCCCGAGCCCCTTAATGCCTTGCATCTTTGACCATTCTACTGTTGAAATTAGTGTTATATCATTGCTTATCTACCTTACGCCCGTCCCTTGAGCTCATTTACCACCACATACACTTTGTTTCTTACATCTCCAAATCCAATCAAGCTCACATGGTTTGATTATCACCTCCCCTTTAAAGATGCCTTCCCCTTTTTAGTCTAGTCCATGACTTCAATGTATCAAAATGACACATTCTTAATCACACACTTATGGGATTTTCTTGAGTCAAACTTCTTACAAAACTAGATGCTTTATGCTCAACGGACATCTAGACCTCTACATTATACAAAAGACTGCTCCCTTGAAGGACAGCTATATGCCAAACTATTTCTCATATTATAGATAGACTGCTCCCCCGAAGGACAGCTATACATAAGCACCGCATCTGCTACTATAAATAGACTACTCCCTTGAAGGACAGCTATACACAGTCAGCCTTTATCAGAAGCTTCTCGCATTGATCAACTTCGTGAAGACCTCAAGAACAACAAAATACATATCCCATGTAGAATTCCTACATCGATCAGTCTATATCCAGAAAAATAAAAATACAAGCAGTACTTCAAAACACTTCTGAGTCATGGACTTGTCTATTTAGGTTTGGTTTTCTTTTGTCAGAATAATCATCTTATAATAAACTCACCTGCACCCTCACCCACATCAACCACCTCACCTCACAATTTGTCAAAGCAACAAAACTCAAGGGACGTGACGTATATCCGATATATTGTGATTATACCACTCTTTTCACCTATTGACTTCTCGTCTATGCAAGATACCTAGGGATTCAAGCTCATCCTACATTAATATGTGTTTTGTTTAGCTCTCCTCAACTATGGGACACCCTTTCCTCTTTTGCTCGACTCTAGGATTGTGTGTTGACCTTAATCAGGACACGATTCCCCACTACTTGGGTATGCTAACTTTCGCTTTACCCTACCACCATCAAATTTTTACCAACCAACAAATTGCCTAACCATACCTAAATTGCCTGAATTCACCTCTCCCTGGTCTTAATGGAGAACTACATCAGTCTAAGGCCCCTCCTTTCTTTGTGCAATGGGCTATGTAGGCAGCACTTAGGAGACATGGGGTCTCCCAAGGTTAGCTCGACCATCCCCTAGCATACCCTATCATGTGTTGTAAATATAAATATTTTTTGTATATTTCTATTTGCCAACATTCATCTTTATCCTTTTTTTCAAAAAAAAAAAAAACAACATTTAAAACACAACCATTCTTATTATTATCATCACTCAAAACCACTTACATATTTAGTTTTATTTTAGATGTTAAACAAATACATCTTCTCTATCATTGACTCGCAGGTCGGCATCTTTATTTATTTTTCTATTCCTATGAAATTCACTTAGATTCTTGCACCTCCTCCCGAATCAGGTGGTGATCATGATTGTCGATGCCCCTCCGTGGGCCTCTCCATCCTCAAAGGTTCCACTGCCATTGGTTCCTCCCATTGATCCGCCAACATCTCCTGTAACATACGAATACGTCCTCTCGCGTGGAGGAATCTTGCCTCCAGTCTCTCCACTCGTAGCTGTGAAGCCTCTAACAATCCCATTGTCTCATTCACCTGTGTTTGAAGCTGGCGAGCTAAATCCTACAGAAGATCTCTCTCCACTATAATCATAGCTATGTCAGGGCACTCACGTGCACCTCGCAGCTCTGCTACCCACCATACTCTATACGCCTCTGTCGTTCCCACATCCATAACCCTACGATCGGCTGCTATCTCTTCTAGCCCTTCTGGAGGTGTAGGCCGGGGAGGTGAGAATGCTGCCTCGGCGTCGATCTTCATGTATGGTCTATATGTCATAGGAATATCCTGAACGAACCCAAATTGTCGCCGCACGTGATCTAGAGGAATCCTCTCGTATTCACCCAGCCTATGCCCTGCGATCCACCTCAATCGCTCTACACCCCTCAACTCCTCAGCTATGTGCTCTGTCACCATATAGTTCCCGTACGGCCTCCAACAAATATCCGTAATCGTCACCATCTCCCATACCTATCTATAATACTCGATGTCATCTATCACGGCCTGGGATCTCGCTTCTTGTTCTGTCTGGACCCATCTTCTGAATCCCAACCTTTGCACTCCTGCCTCTCCCAACTCAATGGGTCGGCCTATTGGACACACACAAACAATATGCTCATAGGCCCAACAATGTAATAAGTACGAACAATCCAGTGTCATCCTGTGTTTTCGCTTGCATGCCCATAAACCCCTATATAAATCTTCCAGATATGCGGGTGCCCATGCGAATGTCACGCTCATTTCTATCATTTCCCAAATAACACTCATCAATGCTTTGGGAAATCTTCCACCTTCCACCGTCGGCAATGCATAATACCCCACCGCTATCATTAATAGCACGGCCAACCTTGTTTCCTCAGGATGTGTTGCATACATTGTACCATACGTAAATGATAAACCTCGTTGTGTCAAATCTCGTGCAGCTGACCCAAATACTGCTGTTATCGCTGCCCGCCCCGCACTGGGCAACGCCTGATATACTGTTTTTCCTATCATTGGGAGTCTCAAAATACGGAACACATCTTCCAAAGTCACTGTCATCTCCCCTGTTGGTAGATAGAAGGTATTCTTTTCTGGATTCCATCTCTCAATCAACGCCTGCAACATAGCATGGTTCCGTGTGATTCTTGAATAATAGCGGATTCCACTTAACCCCAACCGATTTATCAATGCCCATTCCGCTGGTGTTACATCCGCTCGGATTCATGACAACAACGCTGGCACAGTATCATTCATCCTTAACCTTGCTTCTACCTGCATACATCAAAACGACACACGATTATTCAAAAGAACAAATCTATATGGGTTTTTCTCAAAATCTAGAAACCCTTACAGTGACCGATAGAAGTTATGCATAACCGATACCGGTTTGCTAACCGATACCGGTTACTTAAAAACGATACCGGTCACTGTCTAAATATACCTACCCTGCTTAAAGCATCCACCTACGATAATTATTTTTCCCGTTTACTCCTATTTATACCTAACAACATACATGCCCACCCTGTTTACCAACCCCGTAGCACTCATACCATCCCCAACCCTTGCCTATCACCTTTTTTCTAATCCTTACCCACTTATACTTCTTTCATCCTATTTACAAACACATGCAAGAATCAAATTACAACAAAACAATTTACCTCTCCGGATGCAACAGCTTGGGGCGGAACATGTCTTCCCCCTCGTCCCTGCCTGCTGGATGCTTCTCCTCGTTCAGCCATGTTCACCAACCTCTTCAAATATAACTTGTCTTTTTGCCTTCCGAATCTCAACCCACGCTCACTTCACCTGTCTCTTTTCTCCTTATCACTCAAATTCTTTCATGCAATTACCTGTAGCAATTGTCAAACAGCGTCGCATTTGCATATTTAACGTGTTTCATGACTCTAAAAATAAGAATGCTAAAATAAGAACTTAAGTTGCCAACCCAGCAACTCTATTTTTAGGAAAATCATTCTTTCATAACCGATATCGGTTACATGACCGATACCAGTTACTTAAAAATGATACCGGTCACTGTCTAAATATACCTACCCTGCTTAAAGCATCCACCTACGATAATTATTTTGCCCGTTTACTCCTATTTATACCTAACAACATACATGCCCACCCTGTTTACCAACCCCGTAGCACTCATACCATCCCCAACCCTTGCCTATCACCTTTTTTCTAATCCTTACCCACTTACACTTCTTTCATCCTATTTACAAACACATGCAAGAATCAAATTACAACAAAACAATTTACCTCTCCGGATGCAACAGCTTGGGGCGGAACATGTCTTCCCCCTCATCCCTGCCTGTTGGATGCTTCTCCTCGTTCAGCCATGTTCACCAACCTCTTCAAATATAACTTGTCTTTTTGCCTTCCGAATCTCAGCCCACGCTCACTTCACCTGTCTCTTTTCTCCTTATCACTCAAATTCTTTCATGCAATTACCTCTAGCAATTGTCAAACAGCGTCGCATTCACATATTTAACGTGTTTCATGACTCTAAAAATAAGAATGCTAAAATAAGAACTTAAGTTGCCAACCCAGCAGCTCTATTTTTAGGAAAATCATTCTTTCATAACCGATATCGGTTACATGACCGATACCAGTTACTTAAAAATGATACCGGTCACTGTCTAAATATACCTACCCTGCTTAAAGCATCCACCTACGATAATTATTTTGCCCGTTTACTCCTATTTATACCTAACAACATACATGCCCACCCTATTTACCAACCCCGTAGCACTCATACCATCCCCAACCCTTGCCTATCACCTTTTTTCTAATCCTTACCCACTTACACTTCTTTCATCCTATTTACAAACACATGCAAGAATCAAATTACAACAAAACAATTTACCTCTCCGGATGCAGCAGCTTGGGGCGGAACATGTCTTCCCCCTCGTCCCTGCCTGCTGAATGCTTCTCCTCGTTCAGCCATGTTCACCAACCTCTTCAAATATAACTTGTCTTTTTACCTTCCGAATCTCAGCCCACGCTCACTTCACCTGTCTCTTTTCTCCTTATCACTCAAATTCTTTCATGCAATTACCTGTAGCAATTGTCAAACAGCGTCGCATTCGCATATTTAACGTGTTTCATGACTCTAAAAATAAGAATGCTAAAATAAGAACTTAAGTTGCCAACCCAACAGTTCTATTTTTAGGAAAATCATTCTTGCATAACCGATATCGGTTACATGACCGATACTGGTCATACATCTACCGACATCGGTCACGCCCAACTTGTTGCTTAAACCTAAGCCTTTTCTTCATTTTTTTGCAAATTTTTGTGGCGCCCGTCCCTTTTTCCTACATGAACAACACCATTATCCATATTTTTCATTAAATCTACATCTCATTACAATTTCATCAACATCATCTATCTACATTACACAAACACACAAGCCATCAATAAACGATATCAAAAACCATCAATATAATACCATTTGAATCCAAATCAACAGCTACATACATTCAATTTCACAAAACCAGCGACAAAACATACCACATTTCATAATACAACATGTCAAATAAACTCATCATCTATATACATACATACATTCCATCAACAAAAGACATCAACACCATCAATATAACACCATATAAATTAAACTCATCATACATTAAATATCACAAACCATTTTCAAAACACTTAACACATTTTTACGCACAACATGTGGGTCAAATCATCATATCTATATACCAAGTTTCAAATATACAATTTGCCCTGCATCGGGGCCTCTTTGATCTCATAATACAACAAAGCCGGCACGCAGGCCGCAATAACTATCAATAATCTCGACTCAGCTCGCAGGCCGGTCTCTCATATCAAAAACATACTTGGCTCACAGGCCGGTATCAACTGTATAACCCGTACTCGGCTCGCAGGCTGGTATATACAAAAAAATGAATGAATAAATCATATCTAGGCACACAGGCCTCTATAAACACAACCGGTTCGTAGACCGGTGCCCATGTCCAATATACAAATACAAAATCTACAGGGACCCCTCAGCTCTCTCCACCGCCCTCTGCCTGTCTGCCTGCTGGTCCCTGTGCTACCTCTCACCTCCTGCCTGTCACAGACCCACCAGCTATGGCTGCACCTCCCTGAGATCTCTGGCTCTGAGAGGTCTCTGCTCTATGTGCCGCATATGGCTGATAATCAGCCTCGATACCATCAAGAATATCCTAATAGTACCGGGCCTCCGCTCTAGCCTCCATATAACGATCACGAGCCACCGTAGGTGCTAGGGCTGGTCCCCTGACTCCTACTACCAGTGCCCCCTGTGCCTGTGTTGGTGCCGCTGGTGGTGCCTGTGGCTGTGGTGGTACCTGTACCTGCAACTGTGCCGGTGCCGCTGGTGGTGCTGCGGCTGGTGCCTGTACCTAAGCCTGGGCTAGCTACCCCTGTAAAACACCTATCTATGCCTATGCAGCAGTAAGCTGCCCTTGTAATAACTGTACCTACCCTCTGAGCTGGTCCCTTTCTGCTCTAACAGCCGCTAAGTCTGGCTGTGCGGGCTGTGCTATCCTCACAGCTGTCTCTCTGGCCCACCAAACCAAAAATGCTCCTGTGTAGCCAACATCATCTACGGTATCATCTGCCGGCCTCTCAACAACCCAATCTAGATCCATAGGCTGTGGTGTAGGTAGTGGGGCCTCTACATCATCCCTCCGGTACTGAGGGAAGCGAGGGGGCTCATCCTGTCATAGCCCCATCTGCCTGTGTACCCTCTCTAGGGGTATCCTCTCATACTCTCCCAGCCTTCGTCCCGCTATCCAGAATGTGTACTGGATCCACTGCAACTATCCTCGGGCTCCTCCGTGAGGGTGATGACCTCTATACGGTCTCCATACAATATCTGCCGCTGTCAGCCCCTCTAATAAATGTCGGTAATAAGTAACGTCTTGCCCTGCAAGCACTGCTCGTGGCTAACCCACGACCCCCAACCACCTCTGAAAGCTGTATCTATAGATGACCTATGGCCCTGGCTGCTGAGGTAGCCCTACTGGTCTAATGCATATGATATGCTCATATGCCCAACAATGTAGCAAAAACATCGAGCAGATCCCGAATCGCCTCATCCGGTGATAGCCCCATAGCTCTCGGTACAACTGCACCAGGTATACTAGTGCCCAAGCATAACAGGTATGCTCCTCGACCATCTCATGTAAAACCCCCATAAGTGCCCGTGGAAAGCGGCCTCCCTCTGAGTCCAGGAGGGCGAAACAGGTGATCCCGATCATCATCAGCATGGCAAGCCGTGTCTCATGGCGATGGGCATGGTACATATCCCCGTACGCGATGCTCGCGCTGTGATATGTCAGTAGCGCAGCTACATCCCCGAAAACCTATAGGATGTTGTCCATGGCCATCTCTAAATCTACCTGGAAGTCTGCCTCTCCATCGATCGCCAGTCGAAGGATGTGATACACATCCTCCAATGTGATAGTCATCTCCCCATTCGGGAGATGGAACACATTGGTCGCCGGATCCCATCTCTCGATGAGGGCGACCATCAAACTATGATCCCTGTCGATCGCTCTGTACCGCTGGACTCCGCCGAGTCCCACCTCGCGCATGATACCCCAGTGTGCTGCAGACATGTGTGGCTGCATCCGACTCAATAGTGGCGGCATCCTGTCCCGCATCGTCAGCTGCTGACGTCCTACAAAACCAACCCACTACATTAGCCCTACTCTTTATCACAACATCTACTTTACCTCTCTATATCCCCTTTCTTATCCACCTAACCACAACCCGACTCCATACCACACGTCTACACCCATCTATCTTCCCCTAAAAACTTCTACGCTATCCCCCTCCCTCTTCACACCCAAACAAACAACCCACACCATACTCAAACGACCCAAACCATGCCCAAATACCCTAACCACATCTAGAAACTTAAAACAACAACACAACCCACACCATACTCAAATGACCCAAACCATGCCCAAATACCCTAACCACATCTAAAAACTTAAAACCACAACACAACCCAAACCATACTCAAACAACCTACACCATGCCCAAATACCCAAACCACATCCAAAAACTCAAAAACAAAATCACAACCCACACCAACAAATTGAAATAACCCTAAGTCAGGACCGGTACCAGTCACTTATGACCGACACCGGGCCTATCCACCGACCGCGGTCAACGACTGACCACCACCGGTCACATACAGACCCACCCTGCCCCTAAAATTTCGGGACCGATGCCGGTCGCTTAGCGACCGACATCGGTCACTGCAAATTTGCCGAGCCGAACCCGACGCAGCTCCCCAATTCCCTTTTTCCATATTTTTCCCTCTGTACCCACCCAAACACCCTAAAAACCTACCCACCCTACCGCCTTGGCCTCTTTCACCTATCTACCCTCTCCCTTTTTCCAATCATTTCCATTTATTAATTATTTTCTAAAAAACTTATATTCCTACCCAAAACCCAAATCTAGCTTCATAACATTAAAACAAACATAATGCACGGTTTCGAACTTACCGGTACGACGACACATCGTCGTGGTGGGATGGGTGGTGGTGGTCCAGGTGGTCCAGCCCCTCCTGCTCCTTCTGGCTATGCCATGGCTTTAACTGTCCTCTTATGGGTCCTCCACCAATCAACTGCTGCCTCCTCCTCACTCGGGCCCACTCACAACTCACTCCTCCACTCCAACAGTGCCACCTCAGTTGATAAATGCACTAATCTCAATAATCCACCTCAGACCACTCAAATCGGTTTTTCAAATTGCAAATGTGACAATGACAAGCCGTATTATTATTTTTATAGGTTTTTGACCTATAACCGATATCGGTTATATTGTGCCCTAAGGAACCGGTTTCGGTCACCTAACCGATATCGGTCCTAGACAATCGACATCGGTTTTATTCCATCTCTTCCCCCAATTTCTCGCAAACATCACCTATATCAACCTTTGCTGCAAACCCTTTGTTACCCACTTGGCCCAACCCAAGGCCTCCCCCTAACCATTTGGCCCGACCCAAGGCCTCATCCCAACCATTTGGCCCGACCCAAGGCCGCAACCCAACAACTTGGCCCGACCCAAAGCCTCACCCTACCCATCCGGCCCGACCCAGGCCTCCCCCTAACCATTTGGCCTAACCCAAGGCCTCATCCCAACCATTTGGCCCGACCCAAGGCCGCAACCCAACAACTTGGCCTGACCGAAGGCCTCACCCTACCCATCCGGCCCGACCCAAGGCCTCCCCCTAACCATTTGGCCCGACCCAAGGCCTCACCCCAACCATTTGGCCCAACCCAAGGCCGCAACCCAACAACTTGGCCCGACCCAAGGCCTCACCCTAACCATTTGGCCCGACCCAAGGCCTCACCCCAACCATTTGGCCCGACCCACGGCCGCAACCCAACAACTTGGCCCGACCCACGGCCCTCACTCATCAATTAGCCCGACCCAAGGCCGTACCACTTAACTACTTCACCCAACATCAACAACATACACTTTTATCCACCCAGTAGCCTTTTGTTCAATCCAGCGCACCTGTTCGTGTTTTAGCATGATTAGGGTCCTTGACTTGATCTGTCGACCAACTTTACCTAGACCTACACCGTGACGTTTATCTCAACCAAACCAACCATTTGGTACTGCCGAACATGCCTAAACATTCCTGTACCTTACCTGTTATATACCCTGGAGCTACTTCCTATGCCTTGGATACCAGGATTATATAACCCTTGTTTGGATAAACTATCAACCTTTGCCTATGCATTGCTGGTTTGCTCGTCAAATCATGTACCCTGGTCGCACTACTACATTTCAACGTGTGTCTGCTTCTTTGGACCTACCCCACCATCTCACCCTCATCTCAACACCATTTACCCTTTATCAACCCTATCCCTGCTTTCACGCTACCTCAATCTGTGATAGATTTGAGGGGGATTACCTATACCCTTAACAGGAGTAACCACTTCTTATTATTGTTCGTGCAGCTTTACAAAACAAACTACACGACAATAAGGGGCTAATGTAGACACCAAATTTGTGTCTTACGACCCCCTGTGCCCCGTATCTCATTTCGCAACCTAACCTCATCACCTAAACCTTACACAATTATTTATTAATTACCTTATAATTAATAAATCCACATCACCATACCTGCCACCTCATGTTGCCACCTCATCATGACCTAGTCTTAACCCTAAACTAACCTAATTAAGACCTATAACTTGGTCCAATTCCACACCTATGACTAATTACTCCTCATCCGCACCTAAAACCAACTTCATAATGACTTGACCAATCCCGCTACCAATCCCTCGGAAGAAAAGGAGGGAAAGATGGCCATTTTACCAAAAAATGCCCGCTTTGACCTGACCGATACCGGTTCCTACTCGACCGCCGTCGGTTGCGTAACCGCCATCGGTTCCCCGTAAATGACCACTTCCAACCAAAAACAAAGGATCGGATTTTCATTTGATCGGGAGAAGGAGAAATCATCGAGAGAATCCAGATTTTGCTTGGCCGAGCAGAGACAAGTGAAGAAACAGGAAGAGTTTGCAGAAAAGGACATCAAGCCCAAGACTGCAATTGAATAACCAGAGCCCAGTAACACTCATCCGAGCATCAGAAGAGGAGATAAATCATCTTGGATTGTCAGATCTTCCAACTTGGGTCCTGTCTTCATCATCATAGTCCTAAAACCTGCATTTACATCAGGGACGAGTAAGTAGTGTTTTATATGTTTCTAAGCACCATTTTCTTGAGCCTGTTGATTAATAGTAATCATAAGTTTATTCCTAGATCTACTACCAGCAACATACTGCACTTAACCTTCACCCATACATCCTGATATTGCCCAGAAGGCCATTTTACCACACTCTGAGTCTTCCCTATCCTCTCATCATTCCCCTCAGCCATCCACCAATCCTAATAACCCCACAATCACCTTGCAACCAGCTTCTATCCAGAAGCACTTAGATTGCTGACCCTATCGGTATCGTTTATCCTCTACCGGCAGCGGTTATCTAACCACGGTCGGTTACCAGTGACCGCCGTCGGTCACTGTGACTTATACCCCAAAACTTTTTACTTGCCTATTTTCCACCTAATAACCCCAAATCCAGTCTGGTTTATCCCTATAACTCAACCTGAACGTATCAACGACCAGTAACCGAACAAACAACGTGACGCTTTATTATTGATAGTTTAGTTTCTATTGCTTTGTAACGAGATACCTAAATCGTGATTTTGCAATAGCTTTCTATATTATCATTTGTGTTAAATCGTATTAAAAAGGGAACTGGCCACCTTCGAAAGGAAGTTTTTATATTTCCTGGGCCTAAGGCAGATCCCTCATTTGTTGTCTAATTAAAATCTGGTGGTCTTGTATTCTTACTTGCAGGTAATCCTTCCAAGACAAAAAGGAGTTCTTCGCAGTCGATCTGATCTTTCTCTACGGTACGCGCACACCATCTCAACATTCAACAGGTATTCCTCCTAGCCCTAACCCTTATCTATTTCTCAAGAGAATGAAATGATAGAAGCAACTCAATTCTGGAACGAAATTCTGTGTGAAATAGTGCCATTACATCTCTTTGGAAATAATAACATTCTAGACATTTTTCCTAGATAAATAATTCAAATGCAAATCCACAGAAAAAATTTTTTTATACTTTTCTTTTCCCTACCAACCTTTTGTTGTTAAGCTTACGTCTCTTACTAGTGATGTAGGGTTAAGAAAGGAGAGAAATGCCCTTACTCGCCTATTTGCCTTGTCCATGGTGATGAGCCCAGAGTTCCTACTATAGCATGGGGCAATGTGTAGGGGGTCTCTTCGATAAACTTGAAAATTAGAAACAGTTCATTCAAATGTTCTGAAATCATAAATCAAAATAAAGTGAGTTAGATGTCCAAAATTCCAAAAGAGTTTAAAACCTCAAAACCAGATTTTGTCAACCAAGTGGCTATCTACGGATCTAATTCTAGATAAACTAGAAAGAAATCCACATTTTAAACTATGAAGTAAACTTAAGTAGAATGAGGTTGTAGTGTCTCAATTTGGTTTTGTTGAATCCTTGTCTTTCTCTCATCATTACCATTAAAAAAAATTCTATAACTTGTTCCCCTTCTGACTCTTAGTGTTGAGCCCTCACATCTTACTGGTTGCATGGAGTTAGGAGTGGGGAAAGTTCTTTCACTTATCATATCACTCTTTTGCCACGTTTTCCCCAAAATAATACGAAGTACCAAAAGTTGTTTAGAGAAACTAAATTTCAACATTACAATGTGATGGCATTATCATGTATCAACATTAAAAAGAAGGAAAAGATATCATTCTGTTAACATTCATATCCACTGCATACATTCTGAAAAGCATATAAAAATGGAAGTTCTAAGCTTCTAGATTACATATGTGAATTGAGCCAAGAGGAAGTTAACTCAGATACAATGAATTACCAAACCAAAAAGAAGAGTTTGTATATATCATAATAAATCAAGTTTGTATACAATGTCATCACGCACTAGGTGTGGTCAAAACGCTCACAGTGAGCCTGAAATATACAAAACAAATCGTATAAATTCCCAATAAAATGACAACCAAGCAATAAAGGCACTTTGCCTATCTTCCTCTTTGAACCCCCTTATGACCATTCTAGCTACAAATTTCTTAGGAGTTCTTCTCAAAATAATTCAAAAAACAAAGGGCCAAGCCTAACACAAAATACCATTACAATTCGACCATACTCACAAACAAAATGGTCACCGTGGACCCTGGGAGCTAAAAAAATCATAATGAGAATATGTGCAAATAAAATGAAAATAAGTTGTTTTGATATATATATATATATATATATATATATATATATATATAATTATATACTTTGTTTTAAACCTTGTTTCAAGTGTATGTGTCCATAGGATTAGAGCAACTAGCGCAAGTATATTTCTATATCCTAGCACAAATGGTAAGTCCTCTTGTAGTTTTGATTTAGTGTTTATTTTTGATATTTTATCTATTTGTACTTGATTCTTCTCTTCATTTTATAGGTAGTGGGAGTTTGGACGATGACATTTCGACACACGGGCGTGTCAAGTATAGCTTTTAACCCCTATTTCAGGAACGCCATACTTGAACCCTATGTTTTACACCTCTTCATGGCTAAGACGCTTCTCTAAGGGGGAAATATGTACACACCCAAAATTGCATGTGCTACATTATCGAAAAATGGTTACAGAAGTCCCCAATGATGATTCATGTCCTTTCAGAAGGTGTTCAAGTTCCTAAACCCATTCGCAGTGTATATTTGTAGCCTATACATCCTTACTTAGCTTTTTCATGCTTTCTTCCAGCTTCCCACTTCATTTTGTGCATGTTTTGACCTTTATTGCCATGACCACCACCCTGCTTGGGCGGTGTTCATGCGCTCTTTTTCAAGAATTCTCCATGTGAGATTTTAACATTCGTGATTTCACTTAACATGATTTATAAGGCATGTTTGTGAACCAAATTTCCTAAAAATAGCCTTGATTGCTTGATATTCCTTCCCTCTTCTATTTTTAATTAGATTTAATTATTTTGAACAGCCTCTTCACCCAATGATTTAGCACTCCAAATATGCCTTGTGCATGAAGGCACATCCCAACCAATTCCTATATAATACATGCTTGTATTCAAGAAAATCTTTTGAGAATTTCGTGTATCTTGCATAGTATTGTTGCCACAATCCTGTTGGAAATTGCATAGCCACGCTCTGTTCACTTGTGTCATCCCTCTTCCACCTACATTACAACCATACTACCTTTAATTTTTCATTGATCAAGACCTTCTCCTATTGCTACCTTTGCATTCCCAATTCTTCTTGGACTCATATGGGCACAAAAAGAAAGAAAGGATAGACTAAGGGGAAAAATTACTACACATCTAGATTTACCTCTGTTATGTGAATTCCAGGTTGGATTTTTTGTTTGATTTCCTTCATTCTTGAAATTTATCATTGTTACATCATATCAAATAGAGTAGAAATCGATTTCCTTTCATTTACAAGTAATTAGTTGATTTCCAAGAGATTTTAAATCATTAACAGTAGCTCCTGGTGACAGATCCTCTTCTTCCCATCCATGTGGATCTGAAGGAGAGAATATCTATAGGAGGTTTTCTACACATCATATATCTTTTTGAAAAAAATATTGTTTTAAGTTAGTTTAGTTTCAATACATTCAACACAAGTGAATAACCACACCGAGTCATTTTGCTTGTTTATTTTTAGTGTAGAAATATTTTAATTACTTAGAATAGAAGCAAATTGTTATTTGTGATTGTAATATTTCATTTTTTTGACTTGTTTAGATTAGTTTCCCTTTCAGCAGTAGCATAGATTGTTAATTTCATTCATCTTGGTTATTTTGGACACTTCACACTAGATCAACACTTAGATCCAAGTTAGGCAAACAAACCATAGGGAATTTACACTACCCGTTTATAGCCTCTAAATCATCCCTTTGACAACTCAGCTACCAGGAGATCACACTACCTGATCTTAGTCACTGATCCTCCTATAGTTAGCCACACACGTTCAACATCAGCTACTCTAGTACAACCTTGGGGGGTTGAGTGTGGTTGAAGGTTACATGTCAATTTTCATCCGTACAGTCACCTATTTTAAACTCATGATCCTTTACATGCTTTCTATAATGACGGAAAAGATTATTTCGATAGGCTTTAAGATGGTCCAAGGCTTGAAGGCATTTCTCATCAATAATTTCAAGTTATTGAAGGTGATGGACTCGATAATCTTCTTCATTGATGAGGTGTTAGAGATAAACACATAAGGATGGGAGTTCGATATCAATAGGAAAAATTTCTTCATTACCAAAAATGAGGGAGTATGGAGTGGCACTGATGCGAGTGCAGATGGAGGTGTGGTAAGCCCACAAGGCGAGATATATTTACGTGTGTCAATCTCATCCGCCTTGATTCACAATTTTCCAAGGATCCGCTTTAATATCTTATTGGATGCTTTTGATTTTTTGTTGCCATGTGGATAATAGGGAGTGGAAAACTTGACCTTTATATGGAATTGGTCACAAAGTTCATGGACATCTTGATTTTTGAAGGATTTTCCATTGTTTGTGATAAGAGTGTATGGAATACCATAACGAAAAATAATATGGTTAAGGATAAATTTGGATATTTGTTTGCCAGTGACGTAGGTGAGCGGCATGGCTTCAACCCACTTAGTGAAGTATTCCATTACAATGATAATGAATTTGTGACCATCAAAAGAAGTGGGATTCAATTCGTCCATGAGATTGAGACCCCAAGTGGAAAAGGGCCAAGGGATATTGATGGGTTGTAAGGCTTGGAATGGTGTATGGATGAGGTTAGCATGTTTTTGGAAAGGGACACATTTGTGGATATATGAGCATGCATATTTTTCCATGTTGGGCCAATAATAACTGGTACGTAGAAGTGTTTTGGCTAGGGTCATAAAACAGGTGTGAGCGTCGCAAATTCCCACGTGAAATTCCTAAAATGCTTATTCAGCCTCTTGGGAATTTATGCATCGTAACAATGTTCCATCAAAGCCTCTATGATACAAGGTATCCCCTAGGATAATCAAATGCAATGTGCATTGGATGAAGGATTTGCAATGGGTGTGAGGGAGACTTGGTGGGAGGGTATGATCATGGAGATAGGCGTAGATGCCATGGTACCAAGGGGAATTGGGACCAACAATCTCACAAACCATCTCAGACTCAGGAATATCGTAGGTTGGGATCATGAGCTGCTCAACCAAGAATTTTTAATTGATGCAATTGATGACATGTCTAGAAGGGAGACAATGGTAGCCATAAAATCCATTGATTTGTTCCTTGTATGAGGAACTTGTTCAAATTGAATATGTTGAAAATAAGCCTTAAAACTGTCGACCATTCTTTTGTAAGGAATTAATTTATCATCTTTGGTGGCATATTCAGCATTGACATGTTTAATGATTAATTGTGAATCACCAAATACATTGATATGCTTTATATTCCATTGAATGGCCATTCTGAGACTAGAAATGAGTGCTTCATATTTAGCTATACTGTTGGTACAAGGGAAAGCAAGCCGGAAATATTCAAGAATTAATTCACCTTGAGGAGTGATAAACAAGATACCTACGCCTGAGTCATGATGTGTGAAAGATCCATTAAAGTATAATGTCCACATATCTGACTTTGTGATTGTACAAATGGATTCATCTAGGAACCAAGTGGTGATTGGTGCAGAATCAGAAACTATAGCTTCTGCCAACTGATTAGCTAGAACTTATCCTTTGATAGATTTATGATTAACACATTTAATGTAAAACTTATTAAGAATCATGATGAATTTAGTCATCCATCCTGTGATAGTCGATATAGAAAGTAGATATTCTAGTGGATCAACTTTAGCTATGAGCTTAATAGTATTATTGAGCATGTAATATTGTAGGTTTTAAGAATTAAGGACTATAGCAAGACACAATTTCTCCATAGAAGTGTAGTTGAGCTCATAGGAAATTAATGTTTGGCTTAAATAATAGATGGCATGTTCCTTTTCATGGTCATCATGTTGTGTGAGGAGAGCTTCCAAGGTGTGTTGCATAGCGGACATATAAATAATAAGAGGCACTCCTGGAGTAGGAGGTACCGATACAGGATATGTATTAGATATTCCTTTAGTTTATCAAAAATGTCTGGCATTCCTCATTCCAATGAAATTTCATCCCCTTTTTAGCAAATGGTGGAATGGATGACATTTGTCTGCTAGCTGCGATATAAATCTTCTGATGGCTTGAATCTTTCCATGTAGGCTTCGTAGTTGTTTGAGATTTTTAGGTGGAGGCATTTCGACTACATATTTGACTTTATTTGGATCTATTTCAATTCCATGCCTGGAGATGATAAAGCCTGGGAGTTTTCCAAATGTGACGTCAAAAACACACTTCTTAGGATTAAATGGACTTTATATTCCTAGAGTCATTCAAAGATTTGGTGAAGGACCATAGGATGTTCCTTACTAGTTTTAGATTTTCCCTAAATGTTGCCAATGTATTTTTCAACTATATCATGCATCATATCATGAAAAATGATAATCATTACACGTTGGCAGGTAGCTTCAGCGTTCTTGAGTCCGAAGGGCATAACTTGATAGTAAAATGTGCCCCAAGGTGTAGTAAAAAGTTGTCTTATGTTGATCTTCTTCGGAAATTTTAATCTGATTATAGCCAGAGAAACCATCCATGAGAGACAACATATCGTGCCTAATTGTAGTGTTGACTATCATGTCAATATTTGGTAGTGGTAAATCATCTTTAGGGAAATCTTTATTGATGTCACGAAAATTAAAAAAAATATGTATGCTCCCCGTTTTCTTGCCTACCGGGACAATATTAGAAATCCACTTAGAATCATCAATGGTTCAGATGAAACTGACATCAAGCACTCATTTTAATTCTTCTTTGACAAGAAATGTGACTTTTGGATGCATTTTTTCATAGATTTTGTTTTACTGGTTTTGCATCCTTACGCACTATAAGATTGTGGACCATAGGAGAAGTATCCAAACCAGACATATCCGCATAGCACCATGCAAATGTATCTGAAAATTCATTTAGGAGTGGGGTAAATATGTCATGTTCCTTTGTAGACAAAGATGCTCCTAGCTTAATAATCTTAGGTTATTCTTCTATGCTGATGTTGAGGTCAATGGTTTCCTCAATTAAGGACGATGAGCCATCTTGTAGTGTCTCTAGAGTTGGAAGAAGTTGATCGATAACTAGATCATTCTTAGGATTTGGGGGTTCTTGGAGAAATTCAGCATGGGGGGTCTTCCTCATCAAGGTGACAAGAGAAGTTGGGATGAAGGATATTGTATTGAGATTGAGGGGAAATGGGTAGCTCTTGTTCACCAAAATAGGTGTCATTGTTTAAACATATCTGAAACCCATTTTTATGATCACCAACAGTTCTATTGTCACAACTTCCCATGAACTCAAGAATTACTTCATCATTTTAAAATGAGTCAAGAGGGGCATGCTCTAATATTTGGTCCCATTGAATGAGTTTTAGGTAGGTGAGGGTGATTTTGATGGTGATAATAACGGTATCATGGAAAAGATTAGTGATGGCGAGGTCTTTGTATCAACTACAGATGGAACTTGTGCCAATATTGTTGAGGGCCTCCTCAGTTGTGTCAAAAGTATCACTAAGGTCATCACAGATACTTTCACCAGGTGGATAATACCCAAATCTATGACCATCAAGGTTGGGTATAATGTCTTAGTACCTTAATTTTTGGCATAATCCTCATTCTGAATAACCCATATGAGCCATCATCCTTTCACGAATCAGATAGTTATTATTTGAGAAGCAAGAGGGTATAGAGTCGTTAATAAGCCATGTGTAATTAGATGGTTCAATGCAATCGTCAGCAAGACACCTGCAATAAATAAAAGTGGATGAACCCAACACATTTTTTCTATTTTTTTGGATAGACATCGGGCCTTCTGAGTTGTTTGGGTGATAACAGTAGTTTGTCAATGTTGAAGGTTTTATACTCCATACCCTGTCATCTTCAGTTTGAGTGGCGGAGTGGGTAACAAAGGAGTGGATATGGATGGAGTAGGTAGAAGGGGAGTGGATGATGATGATGTGTTATGTGATGTGGATATATGACTATCTGGTGATATATATGGAGTGGAAAGTGATGATGGTGGTGATGATGACTATGCAGATTCAATGATAGGGCAATAAGATTCCTAATAACTTTTGGCTTCTGATACTTGAAAATATTGTAAGGGTTATAGGTCATCGTGGATAGTGACTTCTATACTGGCATGTTCAAATTTGAGAAATTTTTGTAGTGTAGATGGAACAACATGCATCTCAAGAATCCAAGGCCGACTAAGCAAGAGGTTGTGTGAGAACTGGATATCGATAACGGGGACGAGGGTGGGAAGCACAACATGCCCGAAGTTGATAGGCAAGTAGATGGTGCTAACTGATTTGTGCTCCATATTTTCATATGCTTTAATAGTAATAATATATTTTTTAGATCTAAGTCATTATATCCCAACCAATGGATGAGATTTAGGGTACAAATATTGAGAGCCAATCCATTGTCAATTAGCACTCTTTTAACGTGAACACTATCGATGTGGACTTTGATGTAGAGAGGAATATTATGGGTAGGGTTGAGTGGTGGTAGGTCTTGTTGGGTAAAGGTGAGTGGGAGTGTTAGATAAGGATAAAGATGTGCAAAAAGGGTCTGAAATTGTGTAGGATCAATGTTGGTGGGGACGCGTGTCTCTTCGAGGGCACAATATAAAATTTCCTTGTGAAAAAATGAATTCTTGAGAAGTTCCATGATGGATATTTACGCAGGAGTCTTCTCAAGTTGTTTGATGATGTTGTATTGTGATTTGGTGTTAGGTTAGAAGAGGATGGAGGAGCTCCTTGAACCACCACCCGGTTCCTTTGGGTAGTGACAACACACTGAGGGTTTTACGAGGGGCCTTTTATTTTAATGGTGGCTACTTGATGGTGGAAATGGTGGATATGGGCAATAAGTGACGTGTAAGGAGGGGGGTACATGATTGTAATTGATGTGGTTAGAACAATTGTTGGATGATTTGGGTTTACTTCTAGACTTCTACATACCTTGGTTAGAGGCATTGTTCAGACCATGATTAGGAAGGGGATTTTGATCGATCCCGAGTTTCTAATTTTGAGAAGAAGTGGAAGGATTTCCCTTCATTTTGATTTCACCTCGATCAATAAGGTATTGAATAGAGTATTTTAATTTCATACACCGATGTGTAGTGTGACCCTTGATTTTATGGAACTTGCAATATTCATTTTCCTTGAACCACGAAGGTTTGGGTCGAGATTTATCTATGGGCTAAGCTTGAGGAAATTCGAACATATTGGCAGTACTTAATTCATCAAGGATCAACTCCATAGACTTTCCAAGGGGTGTGTACGTTATTTTTCTAGATTCTTGAGTAGACTAAGGTGGTCCTTTAGGGATGGATATGGTAGCTATTTTATAGACATGCTGAATATTTTTGGTATCTGTTACTCCGTTGCCAACAACATTTTTATTCTTATTAAAGTATTTAGGTTTTTCCAATGTATAATATTGATTAGATTGGTTATGATTATCGTGGGAATATATCTTAATATTCCTTTTAAAATAAGGGCCTTCTCAATTTGCATTCCCTTCTTGATGATGTCATCAAATGTGTTTGCACAATGGAATTGTAGATGGAAAGGTAATTCTTGGTTGAGATTAGAGACAAAAATGGTAACTAGTTGTTTTTCAAGTGTGGGCCATGGAATGTGGCTGGAAAGGGCTCGTCATCTTTGTAGGAATGATGAGAAGCTTTCACCATTACGTTGTTTGGTATTATACAAGCCAATCATGGTGACATCATGCTCTACATTATAGGAAAAATATTTTACAAATTTTTCAAATAAGTTGGTGAATGTTGTAACACATCCTTTGAGTAATCGGAGGAACCATTCTAAAGTCAGACCACCTAGACTTCTAGAGAAGAGTCTTAGAAAATAGGATTCATCGTAAGCTACTTCCTGACACAACATATAGAACTCCTTAACATGTTCATGGGGATCTCTTTTCCCTTGTATTTTTTGAATTTTGGTGGTTCAAAATATGGTGGAAAAGGGACCCATAAAATATCGCGGTCAAAATGATAGGGACAAAGTTCCTCGAAATTATACTACCATCCCCGTCTGTCGAGTTACAACCATTGAAGTGTTTCCTTCATGGATTTCAGTTCTTTCTCCAAGGTTGGTCTCAGAGGATTAGAAGGTGGTGGATTGAATTTGGGTTCATAGTGTTAGGATTCATGATCATTGGATGGTTGAGGGCCAATTTGAGAGGCTAATTGAGCAATTTGATCACTCATTTATTGTAATTGGGATAATACTGCTTCTTTGGATATGTTGGGGTTGTTCTCTCTGACATCATGTCCGTATATAATGAAACGGTGATACAGATTTGGACGGTGTGCGGATGGTTTTCATTGACCAATGTTATCATTATCATCTTGGAGGAGACTATGGAGTTGGTCGTGAGTGTAATCAGAATGAATTTTTGCCCCCATGTGATATAGCTGGAGCAAGAGGGCATATTTATTCTTCTCGATGAAATGGTTTAGCATTTCTCTTATCCTTCCCTCTGTAAAGTAGGTACTTGAATCATCATCACTGCTAGTGTTGACCATGGTTTCATCGTCATCTCCTCTATGTCGATTTTCTTCAGCATTGGCATCATAATAATTGTGGCGGAATAGATTTTTTTCCATGTTGTGGTGATTGTTTTCGTCGTCATTTCAAAATCAGGATCGAGTGATTATTCTCCTAGGTTCCATTAGAATCTGATGTTATTGACATGTATTGATGAGATGAAGACGTTGGGAATGAAAGAAGGATGTTTGATGAAAAGGTTACAATTCCTTAGTTAATCGACGTATAATCCCAATAATCTATTTCTTGCTTATAGGCTGGAAGAAATTCGAGGAAGAGAATAAAAGAAATATTTGCCTCGTTAGTAGAGGGATTAGGATGTGCCTTGTTATAAGGGATTAGAAAAATAATATAGATAATTAGGTTATTTTTTTCTATTAAGAAGATGTTAATTAGTAAGATTAGGTTAGTCGTGTCAAAAAGGGATCATAAATAGGGTATTTAGGATTGAGTATAAATGTGTATGAGGATGTAAAGTTATGACGAGGATTTTGTGATGAAAGAAATATGTGATTGGTTTGATTTATTAGAGTCTTATAGGCCTAGGTCAATTTTGAGATGCCAACATGAAACGATAAGTAAGTGGGGTGGTATGAATTATGTGGATTAGGATGAATATATTTTTATTTGGAAAATGGAAGGAGGTGTTTATGTCATATTATTAATGATGATGGATTATTATTTATGTGGTTTTTTTCTTAAAAGGTAAATAATATGGGATGGATATTATGAGATTGATGGAAATGTTGGTTTTATTTTTAGGTTTTTGTGGTGATGTGGAAAGTGAAAATAAATGTTTTTATGTAGTGATGGTGCATGTTTAAATTTTATTATGGAAATTTTTTCATTTTATTATTTACAAAGGATGTGTATAATGGTAGGGGGATAATGTATGGTTAAAATTTATTTATTAGGTGAAAAAGGATATTTTACTACGGTAAGAGTTTTTAATAGTACGTAATGATGGGGATATGATCAAAGGTCGAGGATGTGTATTTTAAAAATAGAGGTTAAGTGGTTGTGATCAAAATGATGTGAATGGTAGGTGTATGATTTAATTATGAAGATTAGTGTAAGGGTTATTTATTGGTTTCAAAAAAACACTCAAATAAGTACAACCATACAAGCATAATCCTAACTAGTCAGGTGGAATTACAACCAAACTATAACTCTCTTTCAATACCACACACTTACGGTGATGCCATAAACTGAATCTCCACCTATGTGCCAATGTGTGATTGGCTAGTGAGTGATCTTGGGATGTGGGGCCTCCTTGTACTGTAGTTCGATATGCGGCCAAAAGGGATACCTATTCTAGGTGGGAAAGATCTCTAGGGGCATCCCAATATACCTTGTGGTATGTGGGGCCACATTCTGTGTTGTAAGGATGTTTTCTAAGGCCTAGGTTTTGGGACGTGGAATTCCCTAACTTCACACCACTCTTAAAACAAACAAGCTCTTAGCCAATAAAGAAAGCTCTCCAAGAATTTATATACCCTGTCAGAACACGGGGTGTATCTACGTGCATGGGCATGACTCACATGATCACAAGACCCCTAGGACTATGGTAAGTGTGTGGATGTCACTTCGCATCACATTACCCCCTAAACAAGAAAAGAAGGAGGGAAGACTAACCACTTTTGATCCTCAAGATTGTCTTAGGACGCGAGAAGAGAGCATACACGGTTTCACCTTCATATTTAAACAAGCAACAAAAAAACTTACAAAAAGACACACAAAATAATGAAAATTAAAATTTATATGATAGGGGCCTTCATCAAGGGAACCTGTAAGATAAAAATATTAGTATTTTTAATGAAAAACCCCACTGTACTTGGACTTATAAACAAATGATAGTAGTCATGGTTTACTTAATATTCTACAACCACAAATGTTAGGTGATATTATTTTTATTTTGATCAAATGGAAAAACCGACATATTTTTCCCCTTGTTTATGTGATTTTCCTGCAAAAATATAATGTTAGATTCTAGAAAATGTTGCAGAAAAGCAAAATGTGTGGGTTATTAGTCACTGTCAAGACAAAAAAATATTATTCAAATAAATGCGCTATTATAGGTTAAACATGCTAAAACAGGGTATAAACACGTTGCTTCAGGATATATGTGCTAAAATATGGGTACCTGCATGCACAAAATGTTAGTACACAAATGCTTAGCTACATGAGATATATGCACTAAAATAGGGTCCAAATGCACTAAAATATGAACATGAGAGTTAACCTGCACAAACAGAATGTCAGCAAATAAATGCACTAAAACAGGAAGTAAACACACTAAAAGTATGATAAACATGTCGATATTGTTCCATAAGTGTTGAACCTAGAGAGACAGATTGTCAGTATGCAAACACGCTGAAAAGTAAACAAACGCACCATGGATTTCACAAACGTGCTGAAAGGTGTCATTGCAACAAAAAAATTTATATCTCCCTAAAAATGTGTTATTTCAAGGTATACGTGTTGCTTCAGGTAAAAAATGTGTTGTTACAAGATGTACACGCTGCAATGGCATAGAGTCATGAAAAATTCAAAATTTTGAGTTTAAATCTCATTGAAAATTTTCTAAAAATTTGACAACTTGTTATTAGTGTTTGATGCTACTAATTTTGATTAAAATTTAGGGGGGTTAAGACCCACACTTGGTACAAAAATGTAGAAGAAAAATTATGTTAGTATGCACACATGATATGATTATGAAACCAAATCAATGCAAAACCCATAACCATCATCCAACTACCTCAGATTGAGCAAGATGGAAAGAGGGAGAAAGCAATATACCTGTACTTACCTACAAGTATAATTCTCCTCCTTGATGCACTTGATTTGCTCCTTGATTTTCTTGTTGGATAGTATGAGAATTCTTCAGATATTTGGATCAATTTCACCAGCACCTCCCCTTGATTAAATGATAAATTAAGCTTGATGGAATGCTATGAAGATTGCTTAGATGGCTTGAAGATTGGGCAGATTTTACTTGCAAATTTCTAAGGTGTTTTCCATGGAGGATGGAACCTCTATTTATAGTTGGAGGAGGTAGAAATCAATGGCTAAGATCTTTCCATGGGTGGATTAGATCAATGGTTGAAATTGGATGAGAGAGGAGAATTTTATAGACGTAGAAAATTCTAGATTTCAAGAGAATTCTCCATTGAATTAAAAATTCAATGGAATAGTGTTTTTTTTATTTGAATTTTTTTAAATGGGAGGGAAGAATAGAGAGGCTTCTACAAATAGAAGCCTCTAGATTTGGAGAGTCATTTAGCATGTAGTTAGGTGAGATTAAGTATGTTTAATGAGGTGATTAGATGGAGAAGCTAGACATAGAGTAGGTATAGGGTAGATGGTAGGTGAGTGAGTATTTTTAAATTGCTAGAAAATAGTTAATGAGGATTAGTATGTTGTAAACAAATTATTAATCGATGTATTAATATGTGTAAGGGTGTAATGGGATTATGGAATGGATTAGGGAAAACAATTGAAGTATAGTTATATAATAATTAATTAATTATTATATGGTTGATAATGGGGATGAATTACAATAGCATGATTATCATATTATTTGGTAAACAACAATGTCGGCGTTTTGCATGTCTACAAGAACATTTCTTTACCTCTTGGTTCACGAAATTGTAGACTATCAAATGTATTATATGTCCCTGCATTAAAAAATAAAATGCTATCAGTAAGTCAAATTCTAGATCATAATTTGAAGATTGATATTAATAGTCATTCCGGTAAGAAAGTGTGTTTAATTTGAGATAAATCAAGAGGCTAAAAAAGTGTTGAAAAATCCTCCAATGTGGGACGTATGTTCTAACTTGAATTTGTCCTTGGGGATGATCAAGCACTTGTGGCTAAGAATTCTTCATCAACACAGTTGTGGCATCAGAGACTTTGTCACATCAATTTCAAATATCTCAAAACACTTCCTCAATACAACATGGTGAAAGGTTTTCCATCTCTCCAGAAGGATATAGATAAGTGTCCTCACTACCTAGCAAGTAAACAACATAGAGATTCATTCCATAAGAGTACTTATCAAGCTTTAGGTAATCTTGATCTGGTTCACATCTATCTATGCGGTCCAATGCAACCTATTCATTCTGGATTTTAGTATTTCTCACTATTTGTTTATGATTATTCAAGGAAAGTGTGGATATTTTGTCTTTGTCAGAAAAGTGACGCTTTTGAAAACTTCAAAAATTTCAAAGTGGTTATAGAGAATGATATTGGTCGTCATATCAGATCTCTCTACTCATATCGAAGGAGGTATTCACCAGTAATGAGTTCAAATCCTACCTTCAAGCTCACTGGACCATGCTTCATGTGGTGTCACTCCATCAAGAAAAATTGTGGGCACTTTGTTTAATCAATATACTGTTGTTTGTTTTGCTTCTACCTAGAATGTCCTTGCTAGTCTAGAATCATCGATCATGCAACGCACCATTTCCATGATAGTATGGTTTCTTCTCTCATCAACACATTACTATCATGGATATTGTGTGTTGCATGATCGATGATTCTACACTAGTGAGGATATTCTAGGTAGAAGCAGAAAAAACAATAGTATATTTGTAGAACAAAGTGCCCACAGTTTTTCTTGATGGAGTGACACCACATGAAGCATGGTCAAAGCGGAAGCCATCCGTTGCACACCTCATATTATTCGAGTGTAAATCTAGCATGCACATACCCAAGAAAAACAAAAATAAGTTGGATAAGAAGTCACAAAACTCATCTTCATTTTTTATGGTGAAGAGGCTCTTGGGTACATATTGATGGATCCAAAGACCATAAAATTCTACACCAGAAAATATGTTAAGTTATTTAAGAAAAAGGAAGTTGAAACTCATTCTCCAAACTCACTTGATGTAGATATTTCACCTATGTAAAAATAGAAGTTGATGTTCTCCTTGATGATGACAGTGATTATGGGGATGATGTTGATGATCAGACATGGCCACAACCCATGGGAGTAGTACAACATATGCTCAAGTGGTATACTAACATGATACAAGATGCAAAATTAGATGCTCCATCGGATACATCCACCACTGGACCACCGACTCATAGTAAGGCATGAGAAGAAGTAAAATTTTCTTTTATGAGTAGATTTGTTGAATCTGTTGAGCCCTCTACTGTCTAGGAAGCCCTATAGTAGAAATCTTGGAAAGATATCATGGATGTTGAGTATTAGTCAGTAATGAAAAAAACACTTGGTAGTTTGTCAATCTTCCACCAGGGAAGAAACCCATTGGTTGCAGATGGATATTCAAAACAAAGTACAAAGTAGATGGGACCATAGACAAGTATAAAGTGATGCTAGTAGTAAAGGGGTATGCACAAAAGGAATGCATAGACTATGAGGAGACATTTTCTCCCATAACTAAGATCAAAATGATCAGGATGCTCTTTTTTCTATTTTATTAGTTTGGTTGGAAAGTTCATCAGATGGATGTGAAAAGTGCCTTTCTGAACATGTGTGTGTCTGTGTGTGTGTGAAGAAGTCTACATGACTCAACCTATGGGTTATGTTGTACCTGGAGAAGAAACAAAGGTATTCAGACTCAGGAAATATATGTATGGCCATAAACAGGCACCCCGGACTTGGTACATCAAAATTGATGAGCATCTCGTTCAACATGGATTTGTCATAAATCCATATGATCCCAATCTCTACCTCAAAAGGCAAGGAGGTGAGATTGTGATTGTTTTTGTCCATGTCAATGATCTAGTCATCACTAACATTTCAGTGAAGATGATTGATGCAACAAAGAAAGATCTTAATCGATCATTCGACATGACATATCTCAGGCTCATGCACTATTGTCTTGGATTGGAAGTATGGAAAAAAGAGAATCGCATATTTGTTTCTCTGTTGAAGTATAACAAAAAAATTCTCTAGAAATTCAGGATGATGGATTGCACACATATTGCTACACCTATGGATACAAGACTACAATTATCTCATTTAGATCCATCTCGTATGGTAAATGCAACTCTCTATCAACAGGTGATTGGGAGTCTCATTTACCTAACTTATACTAGACCAGATATCAGCTTCGCAGTAAGCTATTTATCATAGTTCATGTAGGAACCCAAATTTTGTCATTGGAAGGTAGCAAGGAGAATCTTGAGATATCTCAAGGGTACAGTGGATCATGGTCTAGAATACAAGAAGAATGATAACTTCTTGACTGGATATTCGGATTTAGATCATGTAGGTAACATTGATGACAGGAAACACACTTTTGGATTTGTATTCTTTTTGGGATCTAGATTGATATCATGGGGAACCAAGAAAGAAAAAATTATTTCATGCTCTTCTACAGAATCCTAATATCATGTTGTAGGTGGAGTTGTCTGTGAAGCGATATGGCTACGTCGCATACTGGAAGGACTTAGAGTACCACAGGAAAAACCTATCACCATGCAAATAGACAATGAAGGTGTTCTCATACTTGTTCTCAATCTAGTTTTCTACAAGAGAACAAAACACATAGAGGTATAGGTTCATTTCATACACGAGCATGTCTTGGAACACAACATATAGCTTCAATTTTTCCTAACATCTAAACAATGAGAAAATATCTTCATAAAGTCACTTGCACATGACAAGTTTGAGTTGTTCAGAGAATTCCTCTCTTCATCCCTTGAGGTAATGCAATATTAATGGGGGGAATGTTAGGTAAACATAGTTTACTTAGTTAATTTATGCATTTACTATGTATGTAATTATGTGTTACTATGGTAACTAATTTGTTACTTTGTTAGGTAGGTAACTTTTCATGTAATTATATGGTTGAAACCATATTATTTGTAATACTATTCACATAGGTTTAATTGTTACATAGTTGTAACTGTAGACACCTAAAATATGCTTACACTTAGCATTTCCTCCCATTCAATCTGATTAATGACACTTTGTCAATTCCCCATTCTTTGCCCCACTCTTGGATGCCCATTTATGACACCTTCTCAGTCGTATTCTTCCCATATTCAACTTATTTGGCTAATATCTCTCTTATTACCTAAACATTCCTCCTTTCGACCATTCAGAACCTCCCTAGTTCTCTCTAGACCACTTCTATTAGCTTCGTAGTCTATGTATCAGTCACAATTGGTTATCCAAACCCCTCCTAACTCTCAATGAGTCTCTAATCACTTGCTAATCAAGTTTAACTAGCCTAAATCCTAGTTAACTAGCCTAAACCAAGCTTATCTAAGCCTAAAGCATGTTTATCCTAATCTAATCTAAAAGTGATTTTTTAGCTTTAGTCCCACATGCACCCAAATTCAAAACTCTCCCAAGTGAAAAACTATAAATAGAAGGGTCACCCCCCCTCTCAACATTACACCTTGTTTTGATAGCAAAAATCTCTCATATTTGGAAATCTTGGCATTATAAACCATTTTTGATAGCTTTAAGCTATAAAACATTTGGATCTTTATCATACTCCATTGTTAAGAGCTCCCCCATCTTTCATCCATCCATTCCAAATATAGTTAGTAAGGGAAGATCTAAAGATTGACCATGTAGCCAACTTGGAGAGATCTCTTCACTATGTTTGAGAGTAAACAATACATAATTTGATTGCTTAGAATCTAAATACGTTCACTTTCATTAAGCTTTCATGGGGTAGAGAGTAGTATATATGTTAGGGTTTGAATGTTAGTTTCAAATTTAAATGTGCATAGATAGTTTCTTGTTTAGCTGTAATCTTATGGTGCATGGTTGAGTTTAGTCAAGATTGAGGTTTTTTAACCTCATCTACATAGCTTTGCAAACCTTTCAATTGCATACATTTGGCACGCCCGGTGGGACAGGTTAGTCCATCCTCCATTAATGGAGTCATTTTGAAGCTTTTATTTTTAGTTTCTAACTTTTCTTAGTTTCAATCTTTTTAGGTTAGTTTGAAGCTTTCTACATTAGTTTTTCAAAGTTTTTTAGATTAGTTAAAGCTTTTTTTATTTCACTAATCTTTTTGTATTAATGGCTAAATATAAGGTTTCTTAACTAGTTTAGCTACGATTGTCTTTCCTTTGTGCTTTTTGCAGGATCAAAGGAGGTAAAGTGCTGCCAAAATTGAACCAAAGTGATGAAATTTTGAGGTTTTTTGAGTTTTTTTTAAATCATGTGTTTTTAACCACCTACAGGGAAGGGCACGCATACACCTTTCTTCCAACGTAGGCACCACTAACTTTCATTTTTGAAAAATAAGTGCATGCACCCAAAACCACGCACAGGTGCCCAAAATCACACGCAGGCACCTTAAACTGGGCGCACATGCCCAAACCATGGAATACACACCTTAAAAACTATCATTTTTTTAGCATAGGCATGCAAGTACACAAATCCTAGCGCAAGCATCATTAGAAATCTTCCTGAGGAGGCCATAAATTTTCCTCCCAAGCTTGAAACGAATCCGTTTGTGTTGCATTGGAAAGGTATTGAAGAGAAATACACAACGGAATCATAAAATTAGGATTTTTAGTTATAGAAAATTTATGGTTTACATTATTAAGTAACTAGTCATTTTCTAATGTATCTAAAAATTTGAAAAAAAAAATTTCTTGGCTATTCTAACACTTTGAAAGGTTTTGTGACACTAATTAGTTTTTTGTAGGGTTATTTTGGTCTTGTTTTTTACTAACTTAGTTAAGAGTTTCATTTCTTAATTGATAGGTGTTTTTCAGAAGTGCGTATGCTCTTCCCTCGCACCTTCTAGGTGATCTTAGGAACCAAAAATAATTTCAAAACCCTCTTATTGCTTTCAAAAACACTTACTTTACACTTCCTAATGGATGAACATTTCAAAAATGTTTAAAATGAACTCAAAATTTTACAAAAACACTTAATGTATTTTCCATAAACTTGTTTTAGTTGAGTTTTCGCGTTATGTATGCTCTTCCTTTGCACCTTTTGGTGATCTTAGGATTCAAAAGCAACACACAAACTCTCTTTTGATATCATGATCTTTTGTGGAAAATTACTAATCTTGGTATGTAGGACCAAAATCACATGTCAAAGAAAGGAGGAGCTAAGACAAAACAAAACCTTCTAATACATGTTTTCATACAAGTTGTCCAAATGGTGTGCTACTTAAAACCACATTTAAGATAAGCAAGATAAAAAACACACCACTTTCATCACACTATATTGCAGGTTTCAGAAAAGGGTATGTCCCTATCCACTTAACTAGAACATAACCCCTTTGGCATAACACCTTAAGCTACAACAATGGGGTGGTTCCAAGAACCCTAAAGTAATCCACCACTGAGTAACCTCATGGATGAAATAGAAAGCGCTCCACTTACCCACTTGAATAATTTTTCCTTGTGAGTTAGTGTTACCGGTTGTCCATATGGTGACCCTAGTGAGAGTAAACATCGATGCATTTATTGCCCACTGTGCTTAAAGGGGGTAAAGTAAAGCCGAGATACTCCCAATTTATTCATTGTGACTCTTTGGGTAAATCAAGCTCGCTTAAGATAGCTTTGTAACACCTAGTTGAGAGATCTTATTAGGGAGGCCATTCTGTCTTGGAGCCCACTTGCTAGTCCTTTTTCATGTCGAGCCATCACGAAGTGGCAACTTACTTGGAGTTTAAACCTTGTTTATCAAACAAGGCAAAGAGTCCACTTAAGTTTGATCTAAGTGCTTTTTACCATGAAAATTAGATGACGTCTCAATTAGCTTAGCTTCTTTCTCGCCTTCGGATGAGGTCAAGCTCTGCCCAATTGGCACTTAGTTTATTTTTCATCTTTTCGATCTATACCCATGCATTCTCACTTTCCACTTTTGGGCTGAGAAGGGAGAATACCTTGCGCGCCTTATCAAAGACAATAATCACCACTTTTTTTTCTGTTTACATCCATCCATGTTTACGGATGGGTTGTTAAATGTCTAAAATGTGTAGGTACATTTTTGTAACTTTGATAGTCCTTCAATCTTGATTTCAAGATTGTATCCACTACTGCGAATTCAGTTCTTCAGTTGTCTCTTCTTGAGTTTTCAATTCTAGTCACACAATCTAGGTGCTTACATCATATTTTAAATTTCTTGAGAACGTGATATAAGTCCCTTTATTGCATGGTTACGCTTCTCACACGATTAAAGAAATTTTTTTTATATTCATTACTTGGTTTTAGTTTCGACATCATCTAAGTCTTTTTAAAAGTGTTGATATCACCTTATATATATCGTGATGATGTTGTCTTAATACTAACACCTTGCTTTCTCGGTTAATGTATCAGGATAACGTTGTTACATTATATCTAGTCGCAACTTCCACTTTTCAAAGAACTTAGCTTTCATCGGCACTCAAACTAGTTTTAGTATACCTCATCGAGAGACTGCGTCAATACCGCATCGATACTTAGGCCTTGTTAGAATTATAACTTGACCGGTACATAATGATATTGTATTGTCACTATCTATTTTAGGGTGTAAACTTGGAATAATAACAAATTCAAGTGATCATTACATCTATGTGTTCATAACAGTGTTCTTTGATAAAACAACTGTATAGCATTACATCTAGGACACACTGTAGCATATTTCAAACATCACCTCGGACGACTTGTAAAAATCATACATTTTAGGATTCATGCTAGCTACATATAAATGTTGGCTAGTAATACCTAAAATCACAAAGATGGAAACTAAATCAAATGAACATGACTTGGGAGAAAATCCATTTGAAACCTTCCCATTTAGTGGAAACAACTTAGTGCCTCTCTTTTCTCAAGTCAAGTATGTGGAGCCACTAATTGACCACAGTGGAGAAGAGTCAAACTCTTTCAGAGAGCAATAAAGATTAGACCTAGGAAGATTTGATGAACTCCTATATTATAACAGAGATTAGGTACTCGCAAGAGTCCTAGAATTAGGATAAAAACTTCCACACTAACGCATAATAGAAACCAAGGTCATTAATCACAAACCAGAAGAATGAGTGTTGCTCTTAGATATAGATAACCCTTTCGACACAGGGTATGCTTCTACTTCCAGGAAACATCATGCCACTATTGAAGGAGACCCATCACAGCGGCCTTATTATAAAGCTTCACGTAAAGATAAGGTTAAATGTAAGGCCTCACCTCCTCCCAAATTTGATGAATAGGAAGACCCTCTAGTTGAAGAGGATATCCTTCAAAAATAGATCTTGAAATAGACCCATAAATTACCAAACCTAGGCTCTTCAAGAAGAAACATGTACAAAGAAAAAGATAAAATGAAACCTAGTGAGTTTCACTTTGATCCATACACTGACACTACCTTTAAGGTGGCTAAACCACAAGGACTGATGTGACCTACTAAAGAACAACTCATTCAGAACTATTTACAATCAATGAAAAACATGTTTACTACCCTACAAGAGGGAAACGTGGGCCATATTAGGAAATAGTTATGTGAGGAGTTGTGCCCTTACCCATTTGACAAGGACATGCTATGAAAACCCTTCCTAAAGCACTTTAACGTTCCAAAATTTGACAAATATAAAAGCAAGGGTGATCCTTGGGATCACATCAAATAATTTTATATGGCTTTCCAAGAGGTCGCATATAGTGATAATTTCTTGATACGACTCTTTCCTCGTAGTCTAGGGGCATTGGCATTAGAATTTTTCTTTAGCATACCTAAAGAATCTATTACAACATGGCCCGCGCTAGCAGAGAAATTTTTTCGGCATTATTCATTCAACATGGAAAATGACATCACAATGAATGACCTCTATAATGCCAAACAAAATCCCCATGAGACCTTTGCAAGTTTCTTACAACGATGGCATGGGTTGGCAAGTTGTTTCCCTTGTGTGTTGCAGGAAAAATAGCTAGTGAGCATCTTTGTTCCTAACTTAAACCCAGAAATAGCCTTCCATTTACAAATGCACCACGGCTCTAACTTCAAATAATTCATAGAGAAAGGATGGTCAAATTGATAATTCCCTCATTACAAAGGGTACACTTAAACCATTTTTAAAGACAAACATGAAGCTAAATAAATGGACAAACCAAAGTTCTTTAATAAGAACAAGCATGTCGTTGGTGATGGCATTACAGACTCTAAAAGAGTCCAACCCGTGTAGACTGGCCCAGTTTTAAATCTCTCTTAAGGACCTTGTCCCAAGGCACCCACTAAATACACATTCACATAATTAACAGAATCCCTATTAGCCATACTAAAGCAATTAGACAATGTAAAAATGGTGGAATATTCAACTACGACAGTACCATATCCAGAGGATGCCCCAAAACCTAGTTAGTTCAAAGACCATGAGTATTGTGACTTTCATCGTGTTAAAGGGCACAAGACAGATAGGTGCTTAAGACTATGTCATTACATACAAGACCTCATTGAAGAGGGTAAAATTGCCATAGATTCTCCCCTGGATTCAGGACAAGGTCCAAATGAGAAAATGGGCATCTACAAATAGTCTTTTCCTAATCATGCAGATAAAAAGAAAAGGAACCCAAATCACGGGAAAACCTCCAATGACTATAGAATTTCCACTTATGTTTACCCTACTAATGATAGTCCCTTTGATTCTCTCATAGGATGTATTCACTCCTCTAATGAACAGGTCAACACTATCTGTATCTTAGAAAAGAGTTACGAAATAGGGATGAGACGGGCACGTTTAATCATACCAGATCCCATGCCTATCCCTCAAGAAGGTCAATATAATTTGATAGATCAGTTAGAGAAAACACCTACTAGGATATCTATTCTCGGTCTCCTCAAAATATCTACTACCCATAAGAAAATAGTGTATAAAACATTGCAAAACTCAGGAGTCTCTATAGATGTAGACCCTACACACCTCTAATCCATGATTGCACACCTATAACCTAGTGATCATATTACTTTTGATCGCACCATAATCCTGCATAACAACCCAGAACACAACTTGCCCTTATACTTAGAAGTGGTGGTTACTCATCGTAAAATCAAGAGGGTACTTGTGGATGGTGGATCTGGTCTGAAAATTTGCACTTTGAAGCTGGTCAAGCAGCTGGGCCATTCAAAAATGGATCTAGAGGCTAAGACTATTACAATCACAACATATGATAATGAAGAACGAGAATCGGTGGGTACCATAGTAGTTCCCATGGAAGTAGGCCCAACTTGTCATGACACGATGTTCCATGTCCTTGACTTGGACCTTCCATACAACATGCTCCTGGGGTGCCCATGGATCCATGCCATGCAAGCTATTCCATCAAATTTTCATCAGTGCATCAAGTTATGTCATGAAGGTCAAGTAGTTACCATTTTGGGTGACCCGTAACCATTCACACATTGTAGGGCTTTGCACAACTTCTCTCATGTGGCTTATGAATGTCCTTTGGTGGATGTTGGTATCCCCCTACAAATGGAAGCTATTAAGAAATGGGTAGATTCAAAGTCACTCATGCCTTATAATCAATATTTTCCTTCATTAGTCAACTTGTTCTCTTCATGGGAGGAAACGTCAACAAAATATGGCCTAGGTGAGCCATTCACTCTTGAACAAGCTTTGTTAATATCATATTTATCAGTGTATCTCCTAGAACAAGGGGTAATCCTTATTTTCAGTTCAAGAGCACTCGAGGAGCAGTGTCCTAAACCATTGGAATTTTTTTTCCATAGCGGTCTCCTATCTGAGGAGAAAATGTTAGAAAATCCTACCAGTAAAGTGTCAGAAGGTACCATGGCTTCATGCCATCAAGCACCCCAGTACATCAAAGGTCACCACATGATGTTTGTCATGGGCTATAGTGGGTTTGGATGTGGAATTAATGCACAAGGCTAGCTAGATCCTATTCCCATCCCTCATTTTAAGTCAAATAAGCATGGTCTTAGGGATAAGGCCTCATAATGCTCTACCCTCTGAGATTGACACCACCTCTTCTAAACGTGAGGACATTTCATCTCATTCTGATAGCAATGACACAGATTCCCAATGTAGCCTCTATAAGGATCTTGCTTCCACTAACCTATTCCCAGATTCAGCGGTCCTTACCTTATCTGAATCCATCCCCTTAAACAATTATCAAGTAGCCCTGGTATATCCTGAACTTATAGATTGGGATCAACAACTTCACATGCCGCTAGACTTCTTTGAAAATGATGAGGCATTTACAGAGTTCTTGGGACTCAGGGATTCTATTCCAGCTAGGGACCACAAGAAAGGATTTGCAATTCAACTAGACACATGTGCATACTTCAGGGAAGAAGATAGAGATGTGTGGATGTTTAAATAAGAAGATGGTATGTAAGAGTACAACCACTTCAGAGAAACCTGGCAAAAAGGGATAGACGGAAATCTCACAGTGACATTTTTTTTTGAAACACTCATAGATAAACAAAATGAAGAGTATGTGGATGAAGTAGTTTATCCATTAAAATATGATAATGAGCTACCGTCAGAGTTTTATCTTACTCTTCCCCCCTTATCCTACACAGATGGAAGATGCTTCTAAGATGCTTGTTGAGGAAAAAATCAATGTCAACATTGGCTCAGAAGAGCAGCCTAGAATGATAAAGTTGGGGGCTTCACTCTCAGCTCAGGAACAAAAGATCTTTGTAGAGCTCTTAAGGGAGTATGAGGATATATTTACATGGACATACTTAGATATGCCTGGGCTGGACCTGGAATTAGTTGTGCACAACCTCATCATGCACCCAGATGCCAAACCCATCAAGAAAAATTTGAGAAAGATGCATCCTAAGGTGACACTCCTTGTCAAAGAAGAATTGGAAAAACTACTAGTTGCTGACTTTATTAAACCTATCGACTATTCAGAGTGGATCTCTAACATAGTCCTTAGTTTAGAAGAATCATGTCGGCATAAGAATCTACACTGATTTATGTGACATTAATAAGGCATGTCCTAAGGATGACTTTCCCCTGCCTAACATTGACATGATAGTTGATTCCACTGTTGGTTATGAAATGTTGTCCTTAATGGATGGGTTTTCAGGTTATAACCAGATACGGATTGTAGAAGAAGATCGGCATAAAACAACCTTCATCACCCCTTGGGGGACATTTTTCTATAAATTCATGCCTTTCAGACTTAAGAATGTTGGGGCCACTTATCAACAAGAAATGACTGTCATCTTCCATGACATGATGAATGACATCATGGAAGATTATGTTGATGACATTTTAGCCAAATCCAAGAGCAGAGAAGAGCACCCGGAGGTGCTTAGGTGTATTTTTCAGTGCCTCAAAGATTATAAGGTACGCTTTAAATCCCAAGAAATGTGTCTTTGGTGTTTTATTTGGAAAACTCTTGGGTTTCATAGTTTCACAGAGAGGGATAGAAGTGGACCCCACTAAGGTCACAACTATTACAGAAATTTCTCTGCCTACAACTCTCAAACAACTAAGGAGTTTACAAGGAAAGATTCAGGTAATCTGTCACTTTATTTCACATCTTGCGGATAAGTGTCACCCATTTACTCATTTACTAAAGAAAGACATTGTATTCAATTAGGGACCTGACTGTCAGATGGAATTTGCATTACTCAAGCAGTACCTTATCAATGCACCTTTACTCATGCCACCTACCCTAGGTGAACCTCTTGTCTTGTACATATACCTGCCACCTAGTTCACTATTAGTGCATTGCTTACCCAATATGATCTGATGCCATAAAGAGAGAGTAGTTTACTATCTCAGTCACACCCTGATTACGTATAATTTGATATTACCCCACAGATTTGAAAAGGCCTACTTGGTAGTTGTCTTTACCTTCCAAAATCTTCGCCATTATCTCCTAAACAATAAAACCAAAGTCATATCCAAAGTTGACCCTCTCAAATACCTTTTATCCAAACCTTCCCTCATAGGCCAAATGGGTAATTAGATCATTCTCTTAAGTAAATTTGATATTGAGTTTCGTGAGTCAGAAGTCCTTGAATAGGATAGGTATTGGCTGATCAGTTGGTAGAAGTTCCTCTACTAGGTACAAAACCTTTGTGTCTAGATCTACCAGATGCATCTATGATGTATATTGAAGAGTCTGTAGAGTGGCAAGTACATTTTGATGGATCATCCACCTTCCATGGATCAGGAGTCAGGAGTGTTGATTATAACTCCCACATGCCGATGTCATACCAAGAGCATTCTGGTTGGGATTTTCGTGCACTAATAACATTACAGAGTATGAGGCACTCATCGCTAGCCTCAATCTAGCTATTACTTGGAACATCAGATAACTACGAGTCATTGGAGACTCTCAACTTATCATTAAACAAGTTAATGATTAGTACAAGGTTAAGGATGAGAAACTCATTCCATATAAGAAAATGGTCGAAACTCTGATGGAGTACTTTACACATATCATATTTGAGAAAAAGCCAAGGTCACATAATAGATCCGCATATGCTATGGCTATTATTAGGTCTCTCTTGTGCATCCCACCTAAGGAGAGGTAAAATTCCTTTCTTTGTAGAGTATTTACAAATTCCTGTATATGATATGTTAGATTCGTGTTTGGCATGTAAAGTTGTTGGTCCATTATCCCCCTGGTATGATCCTATCTTTCGATGCCTACAAGATGGCACTTTTCCACAAGACATTACTCATTCTAAAAAGAAATCCCTTATCCACCGCATAGCCTGTTTTACTCTCCTAGGAGGCACCCTTTATCATCCTGGTTACGACGGGAATCTTATTCGTTGTTTGGATGTTACTGGCTTGATCCACATGCCATTAAGGAAGTACATTGTCGTATTTTTGGAGCGCACACCAGTGGCATAGTCTTAGCTAAGAAGCTAATTGAGAGTAGGCTATTATTGCCCTACCATGGAATCATATTGCTTGTAACTTTGTAAATAAGTGTGAACTATGCCAAAAATATGGAAACTTAATACATGCACCAACACAGTATTTGTAGCCTATAGCGACAACTTGGCCATTCTCTAAATGGGGCCTGGATCTCATAGGGAAGCTCCATCCTTATTCTTCAAATTTCCACACTCACATTATCACTTCCACTGAGTATTTTACAAAATGGATAGAGACTTGTCCCTCTTACTTATGTCACCGGTGCACAAATTTCAAAATTCATCATGAACCATTTCATCTTCCATTACAATATCCCTTCAGCCATTGTCACTGACAATGGTAAATCCTTCAAGAACAAAATAGTTAAAACCTTGTGTCAACACTTCCATATTCATCTTTAATGGTCTACCCCCTATTACCCTGCAAAGGTAATGGAAAAGCAAAGGCTACTAATAAAACCCTTGTAAGAATCATGGATAAAATGGTAAGTAAGACTGGCCATAATTGGCACTTACAGATACATCCTGCCCTCTGGGCCTATTAAAAATCCATCCGCACTCCTACTAGTGCAACCCAATATTCACTTTTCTATGGAATTGAAGCCATCATACCTTTGGAAGTGGAGCTTCCCTCCCTGAGAATATCTCTCACAGACTATCTTGACAAAGACGAGGACTACAGAGTTGCTCGACTGGCAGAGTTAGAACTATTAGATGAAAAGTCATATCAGAGTGCTCAATCACCTAAAGGTCTATTAAAACATAGGTATCCAGAGGATATAAAAAACACATCATTCATCGAGAATTTGATGTAGGTGATCTAGTCCTAAAGGAAATTAAGAGGAACGCCATCAAGGACAAAGAAAAGAAAGGTAAGTTTGAAGCTAACTGGCTAGGCCCTTATGTGGTGGTTGTTAAGCATGGATCAGGATCTTATAAAGTTGCATAATCATGGATGGTGAAGAGCTTCTAGAGCCTATGAATTCCATGAACCTCAAGTAGTTTTACACTTAAGCATGACAAGTAATATTAGATAAGAACTAAAAAATAGAAAAATAAAGAAAAAACAAGCAAAAAAGATGGAAATTTGAGAAAATAGTAAAGAAAAAATAGGTCTTCCACATGTGAAAACCACGTAATTATGGCGCAGTGGGTAGGTATTTGAGTGAAAACCAGTTTCCAGTTCTCAAGGAGGATCTATTGTTCACAAGTTACTCTTGCCTCAGGATGGGTAATTTTCATCACTTTCTAGGGTTAGTTTCCCTTGCTAGGTCTAGGAACCCTACCAATTCTACCTTGCATACAGCCTGTGATCTAGCTTTATTTTACTCTTATAACTGCATAAAGGATGTTTCCTTTGTATATTCCCATCCGATGCTGGGGGCACCTTCACATTACACTGTCTTGTACATATGCACGTGGCATTCTGCCTTTTGTATATTCCCACATTACATGCTGAGGGCATCCACACTTCTTTGTTCTTGTAAATTGCTTCCAGAACATGACCTTAGAAAATGCCAAAACATTCAGAAAATCAATATGCAAAAATCTAAACATTTAGAAAATCTCCCTTCTAGGGATGAAGATTTTAGTTGTCTTTCAATATAACCAAAAAACATTAGAAAATATATCATTGTTGTCCTGTAAAAACAAAGTAGTGGTTAAACTGCTTTTAGTCATCAATTTGTATAGTTTTGGTTGTATATTTAGTTTTGTTAACTTTTTCTTATATGTTTCTTTACTACACATCTATCTTTTTATCACGTCTATCATCTATCATTCATCACATATAACATCATTTACTACATCATATATATAGAAATGATAAGTATTACATCATGCTTGTATGCTAATCTAATCATCACATATCATATCATCAATCGGGGCAAGAGGGGTTGTGCATGATCACAAATATATCCCCCCTACACCAATATCATCTAGTATCATCCCAAGTGCTATCATCTACTAGAATATCTCATGTATAAGGCATTTGATATCATCCACACCATCCTGGGGCATTATTTTCCACCTAGCGTTTATCTCTTCACCACTGGGGCATGTTTAAATGTTTCCAGGTGTTTCTTGTATTCTATTTTCATCTATCGTCATGATTATTTTTTTAATTGTTGTTGGCCCATTTGTCTTCTCATCGGAGCATTTTCTTGCCACCCGACACCCGCTCTCTTTGCCTTGGGGAATTTCTGCATACTTTTAGGAGATTTCCTATCTCTTAAATTCTTTTGACCGATCAAAAATTTAAAAATTATAAAACCATCCAAAAATCATAAACACTTCAAAAATGGACTAAAATTGGTAATCATCTCATTTGCAGCTGAAATTTGTGTCTCTTTCATGGCACTCATCTCATATCTTACTAGGAATTTTCATGTGTTTTGAAACAACGACTTGTGGATCACCTTGATCTACAACCATTTACGAAAGTTATGCTGCTTACTTTGTTTATACTGTGGGGTACTATCATTTTCCTGGTAATGTTTTCATCATGCACATTGCTTTTCAATTGGACCCAAGTGTCCTCCATCCTTTCCCTTACATGTAAAATTTTCTTGGGTCATCATTCTTACCCTTTTCATTTATCAAAACATTTGGGATTGCAGCTTGATAACAAAATATTTGTGCAACTATCTTGAACATTGTTGGTTTGAGTGTGTAATTGTACTTATTTCCCTGTTAAATGAGTTTGTTTACTTCCTCGTATTGCATTGCATCATGTATGTTGCATGGAGTTAGGCATATTTCACTTTCTCGTATTGCATTGCTTTCTATATGTTGCATGGAGTTAGTGCTTTTAGTAATGGACATTTGTTCGTATATGGCTTTTCATGTCATACTACACTTTTGTTCATTATTTGTAATAAAGACCAATGATGAAGATTTTAGCAATATGATGAAAAATAAAGTTGTTTAAAAGGCAATGTATGGATGTTAGCTCATTCCCTCTTCCTCATACTCATTTTTCTTCTATATCCCCTTTCTTCTTCACACTATTCTTTCTTTTGTTCTCTTTCTATCATCTTTTCAATCGTCAATCGAGTTCTTCTATCACCCCATCAACAATCGAGGGGGAATCCTTCATTCTACTCATTTTTCTTCTATCCCTTCAAAATTTTCTACTTGTTTATGCTTGTCTACTTTCTTTGAAGTGACGTTACTTATGCCACCTCAAAGAGGGGAAAATGTAAACACCTAAAATATGCTTACACTTAGCATTTCCTCCCATTCAACTGATTAACAACACTTTTCCAATTCCCCATTCTTCATCCCACTCTCGGATGCCCATTTATGACACCTTCTCAGTCGTATTCTTCCCATATTCAAATATTGGCTAATATCTCTCTTATTAGCTAAGCATTCCTCCTTTTGACCATTCATAACCTCCCTAGTTCTCTCTAGACCACTTCTATTGGCTTCGTAGGCTATCTATCAGTCACAATTGGTTATCCAGACCCCTCCCAACTCTCAATGAGTCTCTAATCACTTGCTAATCAAGTTTAACTAGCCTAAACCCTAGTTAACTAGCCTAAACCAAGCTTATCTAAGCCTAAAGCATCTTTATCCTAATCTAATCTAAAAGTGCTTTTTTAGCTTTAGTCCCACGTGCACCCAAATTCCAAACTCTCCCAAGTGAAAAACTATAAATAAAGGGTCACCCCTCCCTCTCAACCTTACACCTTGTTTTCATAACAAAAATCTCTCATATTTAGAGATCTTGGCATTAGAAATCATTTGTGATAGCTTTAAGCTATAAAACATTTGGATCTTGGCCATACTCCACTGTTAAGAGCTCCCCCATCTTGCATCCATCCATTCCAAATATAGTTAATAAGGGAAGATCTAAAGTTTGGCCATGTAGCCAACTTGGAGAGATCTCTTCACTATGTTTGAGAGTAAATAATACATAATTTGATTATCTTAGAATCTAATTAGGTTCACTTTCATTAAGCTTTCATGGAGTAGAGAGTAGTATATATGCTAGGGTTTGAATGTTAGTTTCAAATTTATATATGCATGGATAGTTTCTTGTTTAGCTCTAATCTTATGGTGCATGGTTGAGTTTAGTTAAGCTTGAGGTTCTTTAACCTCATCCCATAAGCTTTGCGAACCTTTCCATTGCATATAGTAACAATTACATTTGTTTGTATTTGTTTTTTTTGTTCTTATCAGATGTATTTTGTAAGCTACTGTAACTATGTTTATTATTGCACTTTTGCAACATATCATTTGTTTGTATCTACGTTGTCCAATATCTATAAATATTGTAGTCATTTCTATTGTACTATATTTTGATTGTATATCAATATAATTATGAGGTTTCCATACCTCTTCTATAGCTAAGTATTTTCTACAAAAATCCTCTTCTCACCTAACCTTCTCACCAACCTTACCAACACTTTTGAATTGTTCTCCATATTCAAGTACATCTTCTTTTTAGTTTAAAAGAGGTAGTTACATTTGGGTACTTAACCCAACTAGGGTCAATGGGTGATTCAATACAATAAACCCTCACATTATGAATGAGAGTGTGTTACACACATTGAGAAGAGGTCATAGGGAGCCTTTACATCATCTTATTTCATAAAAAACCTATGCTAAGACACCTAGACATCTATTAACCCAATTCAAATATTTAAACTAAGGTTTTGGAGGGAAACCTCACAAAACCATTATTACAAACTTAGAGAGTCCAAATGGACTAGTAACACATTAAGAACTCACAAATGGATCTCTCAAAACCTACTCAAATATAGAAATCCAAAATTGGACTAGTTACAATGATGCTCCTGTATCACATCACATCCATATCCACCGCTTTTCACATTGCTCACATTTGAGTCAAATTTGATGTAACTAAGGACCCTCAACACCATTTGTATATTTTATGCTATTCATGCCACCTTATCCAATATGATGATGCTCTTCATTTTCACATTTTCCCACTTTTACTTGCTAGACACACACTTGATTGGTACTCACACCTTCCACAACATATTATTTACACAATCACACTATATTTGTGGATTCCTTTTTATCTCACTTCTCCATCCACATTGCACAAAAATCATATGCTCATTTACCTTCACATGCTTTCCCAATCCCATAACGAGTTCATCATTTAATTTTTCACATGTTGACATGCACTATCTCACCACCTTTTATTTCCCCTCCCCAAATCAGATTTCATTGACCTATTTTCCAAAAGTTGTGTCCCTTATATCTCTCACCACTTACAAATTCAATCATTATGCACATTTTATGAGACAGTGCACATTACACAACACATCGAGGATGTCCATCTTGTTCATCCTCCCTCCTTTCCACTTGTTTCTATTCCTATACCACCTATCACACCCTTACACTCCCACATGATCACAATTTCATCCAATTAGATACACTTTACACGTCATCACCTTCTACACCCACATCTTCACATTCATTACGTTCCCCTAGGGATTTTTTCTTCATGTTCAACCCCCTCACAATTTCACTTCCTTGAAAAAGCCACTTTATTTTATTCTTCACAAGTTACTTGACGCCAATATCATCACTCTATGTCCTATTTCACCCCTACCATTATGGGTTCATTCCTCCCATGGATACATGTTCCTATCATCATACCAATGGTCATCCCACTGACTCGTTGTCCTCAACTTCACAATATTATTCAAGACCTTATTTGATAATGGGACATTTTAGTTGAACCACCATCTCCTCCACTTTTATCTAATAACAACCATCCACTCATTTCACACAATACTATTCCCAATTCTTCTCCATGTGTCACCTCCCCTTGATCTGATTCATCACTCCCCACTACATCACAATAATCATGTGTAAATTCGTGTCTCATCATCTGAATCAAAAAATCCCTCATTCCTCTCCATTACATGCTTCCACCTTGGACTCAACACCATCATGCTCACCTAATCACTCATTATCTCAATCATCCTTATATCCATCTTTAATACCATGTACATATGATATGGACTTTTGCAGTGTATCATGGCACCAAAAATCCTTATAGGAATATAAAAAATCCATGACCATTGGAGATCACCACATTTATCCTAGTTCTCCATCATCATGTGATTTTTTCACCTTCGTTACTTCCCATACTTCTTCACTTGCTTCAATCAAATACACTCCACTTATCACACACCCACTACTACACCTACCTTAAGTAAATTCATAATTCATCACTCCATTTATCTTAGACTAATCCTCCACATGTATCTCACTTTCTTTGTCATCACTCATTCAAGCCCCGTTCTTACTTTTGGCATGCCTTTACATCCTCTCCCATCTACTGCAATCATTTCCACTCCTCTTTCCTTTATGGCCTCATCACTTGTATATGAATATTATTTCATCTACTTCTTCGTAAACCACATCCACATGCTCCCATTTATTCATTCTCCTTTTGAAATTTCTTTCACAACCACCTTTTATCCTTCTACACCACTCATTCAAGAATTGCCTCCTTTAATTATCTGATCCTAATTTTACGTTCACATGATCAACCACACCCACATGCCCATTTTTTCTTACCCTTCAGTCTCACAAGCCTCCTCCAAATCCAAGTTCACTTTCCAATCATTCCAATTTTCTCTTACATTCTCATTTATTTGACATTCACACTTACATACCCCTTTGTATTGCATACCATTCTTCTTTCCTCATACCCATTCATCACAAGTGGCAAATCATTTTCCATCATGCTTGCTTCGAGAAATCACCATTTTCTTTGTTCCTCCTTCACCTGAAATCATCACTAGCACCATGCTTCATAACATCCATCTACCATTGATTTATTCTTGTGTCCTCAACCCCAAACGCTCTTGCACATCCACCACATTCATCACTTTTCTTGTGTATTTCATAACCACATTCATGATATCCATCGACCACCATTATATGTTTTATATTTAGAATTCTTTCTTCACTTATTATCACTTTCATCCCTACCACTCCAATCATTTATTTCATCTATCATTTTCTTCTATTCATCATGTATCTCAATGGTGGCCTAGTTCCTATACATACTAGGTGGACTTTCATTTTTCTTTACTATCACATTTTTCATGCTCCATACATTCCAAATATATTCATCAGACCTAGATTTGAAACACAACCTAATTCTCTACACATCCTACACCAGCATCATTGACACAAACATAAATTCACACAACTAAACATATGCTTTAAAATCTATATATTCTAATTTTTTTTGTAATAACAGTCCTTTCTCATGGACAAAATTCTTCTGTATTTGCTTCATTCATTCATATTGCATTCTAATTTTCCATTCACTACTACATAGTTCATTTAAAGTTCATTCACATTCCACATTTTGGTTTATTTCACAAATTTTGGTGAACACTTTGATCATCTTGTTGTCATGTTTTGTGAGTCAATAGTATCTACTACAACTGTTTGAACTTGGTCTCTCCTTACTTGGTGAATTAACAAACGAATATCCTATATGACATCCATGCACACTTACACACTTAACAACTTGTCTTGAATAACCCCAAGCATTATTTTTTTATGCCACTTTCTAAATTGTTGTCTCTGTACAATCACTTCCATTCCCTCAAGCAAGCCAATTTTGGTTAGTAACCCCTTGGAAAAATGAGAGATTTGAATATCATGTGAAAAATACATCAAAAAAATAAACCACAATATTCAAAATTCAAAAAAAGAAAAAGAAGAGCGATATCAAACACTCTCTCTCAAGGGCCTTTCACAGTATCTCTATCATGGATATGAAAACCCCTGGCTAGTAGTAGATCAATGTTGTAACTATAATCAAATGTGATATTCATCAGGGCCATTAATACCTAACTAGCAGGGGAATAATGCATGGCTTACAATATCCTTCCATTTCATTACTCACTAATCACCTGTTTCAATCACACCTACACATTGGCTTGTGTTTTCACTCACTGTCTCACGGGTCTTCACTTCAAGTAGAAATTAACTTTCACGTACACACACAAGAACTTGATGAGTCATAGGTATAGTATGTCACCTGTTTTGGTTTACCGCCTTGTTCAAACTCATGTTTTAGTTCACTCTTTGTCTTGTCTTTTGTATTTTTTAGTTCATTAGGAATTCACCAACAATTTTATGCACATAACCATGTTTCTTGCACTCACTCATCACAATCATTGCATTTACATGTTTATGATCCACTTCACTCAGACTGAGCATTCCTGGGCATATGTTTCCTTCTACACATCTTTTGCATTACCTCATCATTACATTTCCTCATTTTCACTTTTTTATGGTATGCGTATTGCATTCATTTTTTAACTCCTCACACTTTTAGCATTTTTCGTCATCATTATCCCCTCACCTCAAACGCTTCTCTATTCCTCACCTCACACCCTATTATACCCTTTAAAAAATACAAAAATACAAAACAATAAAAAAAAATTTAAAAAATAATCATACAAAAAATTACCCTACCCTACCCTTGGCTAGCTTGACCAAGTTGGCTCGCCCCTCACCTTCCCCGTCGAGTTACTCCTACAACTTGGCCAACCTAGCTCATTTTCTTCCCCTCATTTCCCACTATGATCTCCTCACCTCTTCTACTCATTCCTCACAACTCACTCATCTGAGTCACTCTAGCGACTTGAAACCCCTACCCCAACTCTCCCCCTTCATTGGCTCAACTCACCTGATGAATCGCCCTCGCGATTCTCTGAGATGACCTAACAACCCCCACCCACCCAGTGACCAAAAACCCCCACTCTGGTGAGTCACCCCTATGACTCACCATCTATATTGTTCCCCACCCACTCCCTAACCCTAACATCTATCCCCATGCCCCAAACCTAATAGTTCACCCCGATCATTCCCTCCCCTGTTGCCCCATGCATTTTCTCCCCTCCTCACCAAACCTAGCTACCCAGCTGAGTCACCACTCGCGACTCATGTTTCTTCCAACTCCAATTCACCTTATCATACCACCTCCCCTCATTTAACTCACCCACTTATCACATACTACACCCCTTCGAGTGACCCGTCAAGTTTCTCCTTCTCCTCCCCAAGTGCCCCAATGACCCTTCATCCATGAACTCACTTGAGTGAGTCACCGTAGTGACCTAGCTCATTTCCTTCCCCTCATTTCCCTGCTATGATCTCCTCACCTCTTCCTCTCATTCCTCACAACTCACTCATCTAAGTCACTCTAGCGACTTGAACCCCTACCCCAACTCTCCCCCTTCATGGGCTCAACTCACCTGATGAATTCACCCTCACCAACCGAGTTGTCATTTTTTGAAAAAATAAATTATGACTCCTTCCCACTCTATTGAAAAATACATCCTTTGATAATCACCCTTTACAAAAAGAATACCCCCGAGAAAATTTCCTTATTTTTTAATAAGAAAAAAATTTAATAGAAGTAATGCTTTATAAGGGGTTGGGAGTTGACCCTAGACCTCCCACTACCCTTATTTTCTTATCAAAATATTCTCGTCTATCAATTCATTCAATGAAGCATAGGAAAACAAATTATTTTCTAAAACTCGAAATTTTAGTTAAAAATAAAGAATCCTTTATATGATTATGATTTTAATTGTAGCGATTGGGGTTTTCATTGTTTTCTAGAGGAAATGATTTGAAGTGTATGCAATGTAATGTTTACCTATTCAATGCCAAAAGAAACCAAAATAGGGGAGTTCAACATTTTGAGAATCTACTACTTTTTGTTGGGATGAGATCTAAACCAAATAGATAATTCATTTGATAATATATATTGTGTGTGGGTAATTTATAATTTTAAATAATATATTATATCAATTTTTTATGTTAGATTTGAGTCAATTTTTTATATTAACGACACAAGTTTGGCACAACTACACTCCAAAATGATGCTATAAAAATGTACCATTGTGTCATTTTTAGTTGTTTGTGCTACAAAAAATGGCATTAATTTCTAGGAAAAAAGTAAAACAAAGACACTAAAAATGGTTATTTCTGACGTAAATATGCAGCATGAATTATAATTGATGCATTAGTGATTGACATTGGTAAGAGATCCTACCAAGATGTCACACTAAACAAATGTCAGAAACATGGTTATTTACAACCTATGTTGATTTGATCACATTGTCAATATAAATGCAATAATTTTTATATTGCACAAGGGTGTGTATTCAAGGCTATAAAATCACCAAAATTAGAGTTTGACACGTACATTTTTTGTTGCTTTATTGTACCAAAGTGAAAAAAATTACAATTTTGACCCACAAACATAGCCTAACAAGTACGGTGATAAAAACCCCTATTGAGTAGAAAAATATCTGAAAAAATTGCAATAAAAATAATAATTTATTCAAAATACTAATTTTTGTTTCCCTTTATAGCCCTAATGTGTCATGTATTTTTTCCCAAATCAAAGCTTTGTTACTATTTTTAGTGACTTTAATATATTACAAGAGCAATTTCACAATAGTGCATTACAATTCAACATATGGCGTGAACATATGAACAATCACTCACATACAAGATTATAATAAAGCAAATACACAATATAAGTGATATAAAGAGTAGAATGTTATGATATATGAATGAGCCAATTTTATGAGTAAATCTCCATGATCTTTACATTAAGAATAGCATTCATAAGGTGATGCTCTAATACTAAAGTAATACCTTCTATATGTACCTGTTAACCAAAATAAGCTCCCTCTTATTTTGGGTTAACTTACTCCTCTTTGTGCCTCAGTCAAAATTTCACAAGTTTCAGGCACTCAAATATTTCTGGAAATTTCTCCATCAGATAGAGGATTTCTTCCCCTTTCCAGAAAGGTAAAGAACTCTTCCTAACACCTTGTATTTTTTGAGTTATGGCTTGGCGGAGTTAGGAGGGAAAATTTGCTCAAGGCGGACCTGCAGAGCTTGGGAGAGATTTTTACCAAGGAATCTCGGGCCATCGGAGCAAGGGAATATTTTGAGAACTTAGCACTTTTGGTTAAAAGTGCAAAATTCATTTACACTCCCGCAAGCCCACAGAAGGAAACAAGTTAAAAATTACCTAAGTCCTGAAAGGGACACGTGGCTGCATTTTATGCAAAGGCGCTAAGGCAGGCTGGTGGAGGAATTTGAAGATTTTAAAATTTTGCTCCGCAAAAGTTTCTAAGGTAAAAAATTGGTCGCATCTTTGAAGTTACCTAGAAGTTTCACGTGGCAGGCCAAGACCGGTGGTGGGGAAGCGGGCCATTAGGGAAAAGGTTGGATTTTTTCCCTTTGTTCCAAAATGCAAAAAGCGAAGAAATGGCCCGCAACTCTACCCAAAGGGAAAAATTCAAAGTTCAAGCCTGAGTCAAAGACAATGCAGACCAGCCGGGCATCGGAGGAAAATGTGAAAAATTGCCTTTTCTTCCAAAAGGTATAAAATCAAAATGCGACCTGCGGCCCCATCAAAAAGCTAATGTGGGGATGCGAGGATTTGAAGGAAAAATAGAATTTTCACACTTTTGTCAAAAGTGCAAATGGAAAAAAGGAAACCCCTTCCTCTACCGACCCCAATGGATGTCACGTCATTAGCGGATTTATAGGGGAAATGTGTAAAATTTGCCCGAGCCAATTTTAGCAGAAAACGTAAAGGAAATATTCAGAGGGCCATATCTTTTGATCCAAAGCTCCATTTTCTACAATCTTTGTGCCAATGGAAAGATATAGATATTCTCTTCATCATAGAACTTCAATTTTTTATTTTTGGTGAATATTTGTGGGAGAAAATTGGAAAGCACATTTGGGCACGGGAAAAGGAAAAACCAGTTTCAACTACCAAATTTAATGAAGTATGGGTCATTTTCTTCAGTCCGCAAAGTAGATACATGGAATGAGATTTTGCATCGATCCCATCAATAGATGAAGAATTAAAATGCAGAACCAATTATCAACCACTAAATTTAATGAAATATGGGTCTTTTCTCCCTCGAGTAGACAAAATGAATTTGGAAATGGAATTTGCAGATGGAGCCTTGACTTTTCGACCAAATTTATGAATGTCATCGGTGGTTGGAGCAGAGAATCAGATTTTCTCATGTTTTTTCCCTCTCTTTTCACATTTTTCTATATATTGTAATAGAGGCCCATTTTCAAGAAATTAGTTAGAGGTTGTTCATTTTTTTTCTCTGCCTCCCCCTTCTTTTCTTCCCCAGGGTCGAAAATGGAGTTTGAACCTCCTCCCCTGCTCTATAATGGCATTTTTGCCTCTTTCCTATGAAATGGTGCACTGTGTAAATCTAGAGCAATAAAAACATGTTTTTGTGATGCATTTGTCCATCCTTTGCTCATTTTATTACATCTTCTTGCCTCTCTTCATTGCAGGGTATTTGTGCATGTTTTGAATGTTCATTTGCAAATTTGGGAGTTGTGTTCATGGAGTTTTGGAACATTTTTTGTGTGAATCTAATCTATGGTCTATGATGTTGTTGCCATCCTTTCCATTACTCACCTCTCTTTGTTCCATGGTAGTTTAGTAGATGATAAACACTTTCCTTCTCTGGTGTATCACCATTTTAGTGTAGGCTCTATTTTTTCTTGTTTTCTTTCTTTCCTTATCTCCTTGGAAGTTAGATTAGGATTAGATTCACTTGCTTGCACTCGAATATCTTGTGGCGGGTAGTTTAACAAGAGGAACCAACCTTCTCTAGAGAGCTTTGGGAAGATCCCACACCTTGGGGAAAGTTCAATGTTATGTAATCACACCAGATGATTTTTCCTTAGAGAAGTAGATTTTTAAAACTCATTTGGGGGTGCTTTGATTTCGCACTAAAAGTACCATAATTAGGTTTTTGGGACTCTATACTCCAATTAAGATTACTACAATTAGTTTGCAATATAAAAAATGTTAAGTAACTATCAAATAGTATGTGCACCACAAGTTATCCACATATCCCTATACATCCAATAGGATAAAGGTGTAACAACTTATGTGTACCAAACAATGGGAGAGCATCTCTATTGATTTTGAACTCGTTTTTAATGTGTCTAAGCATGGAATGAAAACATGTATGTTATTGTAAATGGATTCAACAACATGTGGTTGTTAATTCCGTGAAAGATAATAAAAGAATAAGAATTTTTCGTGCAAACACATTCACACTGAACCATGTGAACGAGTTATTTCATTACACCTAATAAGTTCATTTGTGGAGCATATATAATTTTATTTGCAAATAATAATTTGGGAGATATCGTAAGTTATCATAACTTCTTGGAGTTATTTGAGAGATTCTCTCCAATCCTTGAACTATGGAGATAATCTCATCTCCTATGTTTGGATAATCCTACATATTATTTGGGTGAGGATATGTTTTGTAGACACCTACTTATTTTCTTGTTTCCCAGATGTGAAACAACAAGATGGTGTAATAATATTTTGATCTTCATTTTTTTACAACTTGCATTTATGTGTTTTCAGATTGTGTGCTTAGATTCCCACGATAAGATCTAGTTCTTTCACACTTTCATAGTATCAAAGCTTTTTGGTACTGCCTGATTTCTATTCTAAACATGTTGTTGTGTAATTTTTTTGAAGGTATGCAAGATATTATTAAACCTTTATATTTATATGCTATCTTTGGTTTGTGATTAGCTTCTTGGTTTTTGGAGGAGATTTGTTCATAGTATTTTTTTTTATAAATCGTGCATTGATTTTGTTTATCCCTTTGTCTTGGACCAACTCGGCCTATGCAACCCTTTAGACGGGAAAGTTACTTCTTAGCTCCCAGCTTGGCTTCCTCACCTCTCTTTTGTTCCAGGTATTAGTAATGAGAAACACTTTCCTTCTCTGGTGGTATCACCAGTTAGTGTAGCTCTATTTTTTTCTTGATTTTCTTTCGTTCCTATCTCCTTGGAAGTTAGATTAGGATTAGATTCACTTGCATGCACTGGAATAGCTTGTGGCGGGTAGTTTAAGAAGAGGAACCAACCTTCTCTGGAGAGCTTTGGGAAGGTTCCACACCTTGGGGAAAGTTCAATGTTATGCAATCACACCAGATGATTTTTCCTTAGAAAATCATATTTTTAAAACTCATTTGGGGGTGCTTTGATTTCACGCTAACAGTTCCATAATTAGGTTTTTGGGACTCTATACTCCAATTAAGCTTACTACAATTAGTTTGCAATATAAAAAATGTTAAGTAACTAAGTCAAATAGTATGTGCACCACAAGTTATCCACATATCCCTATACATCCAATAGGATAAAGGTGTAACAACTTATGTGTACCAAACAATGGGAGAGCATCTCTATTGATTTTGAACTAGTTTTTAATGTGTCTAAGCATGGAATGAAAACATGTATGTTATTGTAAATGGATTCAACATCATGTGGTTGTTAATTCCGTGAAAGATAATAAAAGAATAAGAATTTTTCATGCAAACACATTTACGCTGAACCATGTGAACTAGTTATTTCATTACACCTAATAATTTCATTTGTGGAGCATATATAATTTTATTTGCAAATAATACTTTGGGAGATATTATAAGTTATCATAACTTCTTGGAGTTATTTGAGAGATTCTCTCCAATCCTTGAACTATGGAGATAATCTCATCTCCTATGTTTGGATAATCCTACAATATTATTTGGGTGAGGATATGTTTTGTAGACACCTACTTATTTTCTTGTTTCCCAGATGTGAAACAACAAGATGGTGTAATAATATTCTGATCTTCATTTTTTACAACTTGCATTTTATGTGTTTTTAGATTGTGTTCTTAGATTCCCATGATAAGATCTGGTTCTTCACACATTCATAGTATCAAAGATTTTTGGTTACTACATGATTCTCTATCTCAACATGTTGTGTAATTTTTTTGAAGGTATGTAGATATTATTCAACCTTTATATTTCATGATATCTTTGGTTTGTGATTAGCTTCTTGGTTTTTGGAGGAGATTTGTTCATAGTATTTTTTTTTATAAATCGTGCATTGATTTTGTTTATCCCTTTGTCTTGGACCAACTCAGCTTGCAACCCTTATAACTTGGAAAGTTTACCTTTTAGCTCAATTCTCCAGCTTGGCTTCATACCTCTCTTTCTATCTCATTGGATAAACAATGGCATTTAGGCAGTGACTTGGTGGTTTCTCTTGATTGACCTCACCTTTGCACATTAGAGATCTTGGCCTCCTCTGCTTTATGGTGGGTCTATTTATTCAAATCTTATTTTTCTAGCTTGATGGTTTTCACCTTGGAATCACTATAACATGGCCTTGTCCTGATCCTTGATCATGATCAATATAAATATCAGATTTCTAAGGACGAATCATCTGAAATACACTCCTCTCATCACCCCTGGTTATCCCTATCTCTTTAGTGGTTTTATGGTGTCTATGTGGTGACTCAACTTAAACTATATGCCTCTCACCTTATGCCTTAATTGTGGTCTGCATTGGATTTGGAAGTGCTTTCCATGGTTGGCACTCTCGTTTTCTCCAACTCAACAGTCTTCTTAAACAACTCACGTTTTACATTGACCGAATAGGGTTTAAACCCTAATACGACCTATATTTTTTTATTTAGAAAAAACAAAACATAAATATAGCATTGATAACAAAACTCCATATTTGATGATAAAATTTAGCAGGAACAATTTGAGATTAGTGAATGAAAATAGGAAAAATACAAATAAGATATCAAAAATAATTAATAGATTAAAACTTGATCAATTACATGATGAGAGAGCTTACAATATATAGGAGAATGAACTCCTTAAAACAAGGATTCAACTTCAATCTTTAATCCCATAATATCCTCACATATCTCTCCTATAATCACTCCCAAACCCAACAATCTCTCACACAACTCCCAAATAGGTACGTGAGTTGTTTATTCAACAAACTCACAACCAATACACATTATCCTATATTATTAATAATGAATTGATTAATAACTCATATTAATAATATTACAAACTTTTATTTTTCTCACACAAATATGATATTAATATATCAATATTAATATCATACAAACACACTAACTTACTATTGTAATATATGAATATTACATTTAACTATTACAAACAATAATATGAGCACTAATTTCCTAACAAGCATAACTCATATGTGTTATATGCAATAGTTGTGGCCTAGTGGTTAATGCCCTTGTCTCTTTGAAATGAGGTTGTGGGTTTGAATCCATTTGACATCATCTCATAGCTAGCTCACCAAACTTTCTAGCTAAGCTACACTACCCATCTTGTTATTTCATCTCGACTCACTCATCTCCCCAGCTCGGAGAGCATATTAGTCTACACATATATTTGGTGCAAAGATGTAAACACAAAATCACGCACTTGGGTACATTTCTAGGTCCTAAACATATTCTAGCATTCATATAATTCCTAAACAACAAAAATAGTAATTGACAACTATTTTTGTCCTCTTTCTTATATCTTTTACTTTCTCTTTGGTCTTACACACCCTACAACCTAGTTGTTATTTTACTTATTTATCTTTTATATCATCGAACACCAGTTCCTAACTAGGATAAAAATGCCCAGGTGCTCATGTCCCCTCTAGGCACCCCTGAACCTTTCTTATCTTACTCACTCCTTTTGGGTCTCTTTTATCTTTTGGGAATCTTTTGCACTTATCAGGTGGCCTTCCAGTTGTCAATTATGAAATTCAAACAAGGGAATCATATATATATATATATATACATACATAACTATGTGTTCAAAATAAAGGACCAAGATCTAAGCATTATTATTATCACCTAAGCTTGCATTTAAAAGGCACCTAAATCACTTTAAAGCTTCCATTTGGAATTCAATCAATGGACAAGGGACTGCATTTTATGTATACACTACATACAAAGGGTAATTTCTTTCTATTACATCCACACATACTATACATTTCTACATTATAAATCTAGCAAGCTATCAAGTGTAACTTGCATTAGGGCATCCTAGGGCACCATTCTTACACACTCTCACAAGAACTACATGGAGTCTGAAATGTAGTACAGCACCTCGGTCGTAAGTTCACTCTATTGGTTGACCACTAGGGTTAGTTTGACTCCCCATATAACATTTTTTTTTTTTATTTGATGTGGTTTTGTGGGTTTTACAAGTGAACATCTCTTTTGCAGGTTACAAGTATTTTCGGTGACCAAGGTGCAACATACAGGTAATCAACAGGATTTATCACTGACACTTGTGTGACACAAAAAATCAAGTCTTGCGCATTTTTGTAGTCATGGGCACCCAGTAGAGGTCTCTAGTGCCCATAAATCCTTGCCTCATTCTAGGATTCCTAATCCATCCTTACCCACAAGCTCCAAAATTTACAAAGGCATGTTACAACACATTTCACTTCATGTTTAGTAGTTTTCCTAGTTCACGACACTTCAAGATCAAGTGTAAATCAACTAAGTCATTATTTCTACACCTCTTTCTTAGGGTTTCATACTTTACTTGCTTATTGCTTGTGGCATATCGTATCTAGAAGTTATATATCATAGTTTACATTCAGTTAATATTTAATTAGAGTTTTAAAAAAAATATGTTTTGTTAAATCATTTGGTGAACCCAACTTCGAATACTCTTGAATCCTCATTTTTCTTCTCTCATGGCTCCTAAAATTCCTCAAATTTATTTGCATGATTTACTTCAAATGCATCCCAATTGCAAGGTTGTTCTCCAAAAAACCCTAGACACTATGCATCTCCCTCGCAATATGTCGCCTTCTCAAGTAAGTGTCATTTTTTATCACCTATTTGATGAATCTATTACTCCTAATTGTCCATCAAATCAACCTGTCCTAGAGACCATCCAATATTTTCATTATTTATTTCAAGACAAAATTCAATTTATGAAAACAACAATTACATCTCTTAAATCTGAAATCCAGCATCTTAAGGATGTTTCTCAAGCCCATGCTAGTTATCCTTATACATTTCATTCTCCTCATCCTAATTGTATGTCTTCTACATGTACTCATATCAGTTAACCTCAACTCTTACCACTCCCCACACCTCTCAAGTTTGATCACAATCCTAAGAAACATGATATTCTCCTTAGATCCTCACCCATCAATTGATCAACTTTTCATGTAATCATTGTTATCCTCCTTATCGGGTTGAAAAATACCAAGGTCTTCCATATTGTAATTATCATCAAATTAATGGACATAATGAAAATGATTGTTATGCTCTACAATGAAAAATTGGCCACCTTAAGCATTACGGTCTTATCTCAGTTGTTGCACAACATATTTCTACATGTTCATTTCCAAATGATACATCCCAATGTGTTCCTAAATCTAATTCCTCTATGTCTCATGAGCTTCATGCCATCATTACTAATGTTCCTTCTACAATAAGTCAAGATCCTCCTAAGTAACTTCCTCTCAAAATTGTTCCAACCCCTCGTCTTAGGTCTTCTATAACATTATCAATCCCACATAAGTTACCACCATTCAATATCCATCCCCACCCTACTGCACTTCAATTTCCAATTCATTTTTTTAAACAAGTTATTCCTTATATTGATGGCCAAGACACATTTCAGTCTCCACCACCATGGCATGGTCCTTCAAACATCACCACATAGATCTCCATTACTCACATACTTGGAGGGCATCATAGTTTCTCCCCCACTTGCATCATTATCAAATGTCTCTATCATCTCATGCACTTGATGATATGTGCTTAATGTCTAATATTTCCTAAGCATCACTGTAAACCCTTTAATACATACCTTGTATCATCATTATCGTATTCCACACTCTAGTTCTATGGTTCATACTCGACTGCTGAGGGTATAAATCTAAATTGAACCTCACGTCATTCACTCTTCACTCTTTTTTTTTCATAATACATCTTTCTAACATGTCACTTTCAAACCATTTCCTTATGACGCACTCTAGTTCCATGGTTCATACTTTATTTTTGAGGGTCTAAATCTGAAATGAACCTTGCAATATTCACTCTTCATGCTCTGCGCTTCATGATACATCTTTCTAGCATGTCACTTTCAAACCATTTCCTAATGATGCACTCTTGTTCTATGGTTCATTCTTGATAAGGGGTCTTTTATAAATTAACCTCATTTCATACACATCCGTTAGGGGCCATGTTATTCCTACCATCACATTCACACATTGCATACCATTCCATTCCACTCACTCATTACCTTTTCATATCTTATTTGCACCTACTTTTGTTGGCTTATTCTACTTACTATGTTAGCTAGATACTATGTATTTCATTATCTTTCTTAATACATATGTGCATTAACTTGGTCTCTAGTTTTGAATGTAGATCTTATAGATTCTTACACTTGGTAATGATGCTTGGAAATATACATTTTACCAGTCCCACTGGGGCTCTTAGGGGCATCTACATTTCGCACTCTCACACATTACATGTGCTATTGTTTCATTATGTACTACTTTAAATTTCTAGCGCACCACTTTCCATTGCTATGTACACACTCGTTACATACTTTTTATCTTTCTAACATGTTAATGGGTGCTACATGTGTAGAATTTGCATTGCAAGACTGTATGCCACCATGGTTGTCTGATACATTTTTCTTGCCACTATTTTCTATTTTATTTCATTTTTTGTGAGCTATGCTCTATGTCTTGTTTGATCATTTCTTGTATGCTTTTGGCCTCTTAAACTCTGATTGTATTGTGAAATTATGAGAGATGTACCTTTTCTAAAACCCACTTTTTATGGTCTATATTTTCTTCTTTCCTAATTGTTACATTGTCTTCTACTTGCATGCAAGTTTTTTGTACACTAACATGTGTTTCTAGCCACTTTGATTGCATGTTCCTTGGTATCTACCATACACATTCCATCCCCCTATAGAGATACCATTTCAAATTAGCATTGGGTCCTATCTTTTGGGCCACACACTCTTACCAATGTCGCATGCACCCCAAACAAGGGGGGGCATACATTGGGTGAACAAATCACCCAATACATCATCTCAGAGCTATAATTCAGATATGCACATTACAGAAAATTCACAAGCTACAGTTAGAGAAACAGAACAAAATCTAAGTTGGGTCCTCAACACAACACAGACATTAGTGCCAATACTCAGACGCTACTGCTTGGGTGCTCCTGACTACCCTTGGGATCATATGTCTCGGGGGAACATATAGTTATTTTTAAATATCATCACAGTTCACATCAGTTCACAGAGAAATTTTTATAGTCCATGCATATTCCTCAAGTGGTAGAATGTATTTTATCTCCATTTCAATTAGTAAAACTCAGAACAAATTTGGGATAGCAGGAATAAAATAAGGACATGCCATTTACAATGGTGTTTATCAGGAAATTTTTTTTAAGGAGAGTTATACTAGACCTCTTTCCCAAACACTTTCTCATTAGCGTGACATCACCCAAAAAACTTGTATTTGGGGTGAGATTTCCCAAAAAACTCACTCTTGGTGTGAGATTTCCTAAAAAACTTGTTCTTTACTGCATTTCAGGACACATTTCTATCCTTTACAATTTTTCATATCATGTGCAAACTTTTCTTTTTTACACATTTTTGCATACTTTCACATACTTATACATGATTTACTCATATTCTTCATATACACTACTTTTACTACTTCTTCACTCTTATTTTGAAGTTCCATCCGTAATACTTGACAAAAATCAACCCTACATCATCAATTCAAGCACAACAAAAAGTACAAAGTAGTAACATACGCTTCACCCCTAGGTTTATTTTCCCTTCTTACCTTCCACGTTTCATCTTGCACGCATTCCACACTTCACTTGTCTCTTCGGCATGTTATCACCATCACACTCTACATGTACAAAAGGTATGCATCTTATAACTAATTTATGTTATCAAGTTTTCAATCAACAACATAAAGTTGGGGAAAATGTACACATAAAATCACACACTTGGGTACATTTATAGGTCCTAAACACATACTAGTACATATGATCCCTAAGAAATAAAACTAATAATTGACAGTTATCTTTGGCCTCTTTCTTCTATCTTTTAGTTTCTCTTTGGTATTACCCACTCTATAACCCAGTTGGTATTTTACTTATTTATCTTTTATGGCTTCGGACACCAGTGCCTAGCTAGGACAACAGCACTCAAGCATTCTTGTCTCCTCTGGACACCCCTGACCCTTTCTTATCTTACTCACTTCTTTTGGGCATATTTTTCACTTATGGGTCAGCCTTTTAGTTTTCATTTGTGAAATTGAAACAAGGGAACCATATAAATACATAACTATGAGTTCAAAATAAAGGACCAATCTCTAAGCAATATTACTATCACCTAAGCTTGCATTCAAAAGGAACCTAAAACACTTCAAAGCATCCATTTGGCATTCCATCAAGGGACAAAGGAATGCATTTTCTACATACAGTGCATAGGAAGGCTTATTTCATTCTATTCCATCCACACATGTTATACATTTCTACATTTTAGATCTATCATGTTATCAAGTACAACTTGCACTAGGACATCTTAGTGGGGCATTCTTACACACACTCACAAGAACTACATGGATTCTGAGATGTCATGTAGCACTCGGTCATAAGTTCACTCTTTCGGGTGATCGCCAGGGTCAGTCTGACTCCCCATAGTGTATCTTTCGGTTTTAGATTTGATGTGGTTTTATGGGTTTTATAAATGAACATCTCTTTTGTATGTTACAGGAATCTTTGGAAACCAAGGTGTGACATACAAGTGATCAACATGAGCTATCAGCCAAACTTTTGCAACATAGCAAAAATCAATTCCTAATCATTTTTGTAGCTACGGGCACCCCGTAGAGGTCTCTAGTTCCCATACGACCTCGCCGTAGTCCAGCTGCCCTAGTCCGGCCTTATACATGAGCTCTAGAATTTATATAGGCTTATTACAACATAGTTCACTTCCTATTCAGTAGTTTTCCTAGTTTAGAACACTTTAAGATCAAGCGTAAATCAGCTAAGTCATTCTTTATATACCTCTTACTTAGGGTTTCATACTTTACTTACTTATTTTTTGTTTCATATTGTATCTATTAGTTGTATATCATATCTTACAAAAAAAATTGTTTAATCAAGAGCCAAACCTATAAATCATCTCGAGCTCCCATATATTTGGTTCAAATCCACTCTTATTAAGATTTAGGCATAATATTGGTCCAGAGTTGTAATATTTTTTAGTCTAGAATAATGTTTTGCCATCATTTTCCATTATTATTTTTGGGAGGAGTGCATTTTCCATCATGTCGAAGAGTGTTCCTTCTTCTTCTCTTCCCACAAACATAATGGACCTATGTTTGTTTGAATCCTTATATTTGGTCCAAAGCCACACCAATTTATCATCTCAAGCTCCCATATATTTGTTCCAGAAATGCCCATATATTTGGTTCTGAGTAAGCCCTATTAAGATCTAGGCATAGTATTGGTCCAAAGATGCCCATATATTTCATCTAGAGATAGGCATAATATTGTTCTGAAGTTGTAAGATTTTTTAGTTTGGAACAGTGTTGTGTCATCATTTTCCATTATTATTTTTTGGGGGGAGTGCATTTTCTATCAGATCGATGAGTGTGCTTTTTTTCTTTTGTGCCCACAAACATGATGGACCTATGTTTGTCTAAACCCTTATATTTGGTCCAAATCCAAACCTATTAATCATCTCGAGCTCCATATATTTGGTCTCGAACTACCTATATATTTTCTTTAGATCTAAACCTATTAAGAGCTAGGCATAGTCTTTTTCTAGATATGCCCATATATATTGTCTAGAGGTAGGTATAGTATTGATATGGAAATGTAAGAGTTTTTAGTCTGGAACAATTTTGTGTCATCCTTTTGCATTATTATTTTCGAGGGGAGTGCATTTTTTGTCATGTTGAAGAGTGTGCATTATTCTTTTGTGCTCGCAAACATAATGGACCTATGTTTTTTCGAACCCTTATATTTAGTCCAGAGTTAAACCTATTAATTATCTTAACCTCCCATATATTTGGTCTAGAACTACCCATATATTTGGTTTGGAGCTAGACCTATTAATATCTATGCATAGTACTGCTCCGGAGATGCTCATATATTTCATCCAGAGATAGACATAATAATGGTTTAGAGCTAGATTATTTTTTTAGTCTGGAACAATGTTGTGTCATCATTTTCCATTATTATTTTTGAGGGGAGTGAATTTTCCATCATGTCGAAGAGTTTGCCTTCTTATTTTGTTCCCACAAACATAATGGACCTATGTTTGTTTGAACCCTTAAATTTGATAAACTACCAATCATGGAAGCTGAAAATGGAATAGCTACTTAAATCACAGGGTCTCCTGCATGTTTTTCAAGACTTGGTTCCTACCTCACCAGTTAAAAATATAAGTACGGCTACACATAAAATAAATATGAAGCTCTAGGGATCATTTTTTTGAATGTTATCGATAGTCTATAGTTCCAAATTTCAACTGCAAAGCCTGCAAAAGAGATGTGGGAAAATTTTGAAAGTTTATTTGCAAAAATTAATGAGTTCAAACTATTATAACTAGAAATTAATTTTACGGCATGTGCACATTCAAATTTTATTTCCATAGAATATTTTTTGATAAAATTTAAGGAACTCAAAAGAAAATGGAAGGATGGTGGTAGAAAAAAAAAATATAATGAATGTATTTTCCTAATTCTATCAAATTTAAAAGTTCCCTTTATAATTTTCACTTCTACTTTTTTCCACCATTGATGCTCTAGGATACTAGTTTTAAATTCCTTTATTTGAAGTTTTTGTGATAAGTTATCTCATGAACATTAAAACTTAATATCATTTGATGCCTTACCACACTCAAATCAAGAATTAGTAGCAAATTATCCTAAGGTTAAATGGAAACTAAAGCGAAAATCAAGACCTAAGATTACCAAATATTCAAAATCATCACCTTCTACCATTGATGATATTTTTAATGCTCCTAAGCCTTATAGTCATGGGAAAGGGAAAAAGAATGTCAAAAATAAAGTGTATGATCCATGCCCTTATTGTAGAAAAAAAATCATCCATAATCTAGATATTTTGTGAGAATTAAAGCACTTGAAAAATGTTAAAACAACATAAGATTTCTGTTCGACCACCATCATCCACTTCTAACACTGATAAAGGGAAATCTATTTTTCCACTAGACTTCTCTCCATTGAAGGACATATGAGTATTTGATTCAGGTGCCACACATCACATAACACATTCTAAAATTTTATTAATTTTAGTTTCTCCTTAGAGCGTTTATCCTATTATGGTGGACAACTCTACTTCATTGGATGTTGTGGGTTCAGGGATTGTCTGATATGTCAAATGGGTCTATTCATGATGTTCTCTATGTTCCTTGAATTTCTAATAATTTTTTGTCAATATATCAAATTTTTAATTCAAGTGATGGAATAACTATTGAATTTTCATTAGATGGACTTGTAATAATAAAATTGAATGATCCTGATGATATTGTATCAATAGGTGTTATAGATCATGATTCCCATTTTTATCTTTTTGACAAGTTTGAGATTTTGGAAGGATCTTCTCTAATTTCTCACTTAGATTATGTGAGAAAGCTACTGCATGAAAGGTTTGGTCACCTTAAATATAGGTATCTGTAAAATTTATTTTCTTAAAACATGGTAACTGGTCTTCCAAAAGTTTCTTCTAATCATGGTATTTTTCCTAGTTCCATGTTGGGAAAGCAACATCAATATCCCTTCCCAAAGGGACAAGAAAAGAGAGCTAAGGCTCCTTTAGAGTTAGTACATAGTAATCTAATTAATCTTCCTTCTCGATCATTTTCTAGTTCTAAATATGTACTAAATTTTATTGAATATATTACAAGGAAAACATGGGTGTATTTACTTCATTATAAAAGTTGTGTGTTTGATGGTTTCAAGGATTTCAAATCCTTCATTGAAAATCAATCACCATATTGTATTAAAATGCTTCTTGCTAATAATGGGGGGGGGGGGAATATATAAGTAATGCATTTCGATATTTTTTTATTTATCATAGTATTTTGCATCAATATATAGTGTCTTACACCCCTCAGAAAAATGGATTTGTTGAATATAAAAATTAGACACTAAAGGAGATGGTTAATTGCATGATTCAGTCAAATAATTTGGCACCTAAATTATGGGTTGAAGCTATAAATTGTGCAAACGACATACAAAATTGGATTCAACATAAATCAGTTCAAGGGATAACTCCATATGAAGCATGGTCAGGTGAGAAGACAAATGTATCCTATTTTCATAGTTTTAGAAGAAAATCTTGGGCTTTTGTATCTGATGAAAAAAGGAATTCCATACAACCTAAAATTAAATTACCCATATTTTTTATCACTCTAAACATGTGAATGCATATCATCTTATAGATCCAACTACTCTTGAGTCACTTTATCGAAGGTATGTTTGTATTAATGAGACTGATTCTTCTAATGTGGATCATGTATATGATCAACATATGTCTCCTACACCACCTTCTCCTGATATAGATGATATGATTATTGATGATGATTTTGAAGAAGATCCCATTGCATCTACTCTACCATCTCCTCCTCTTGTACAAAATCATCCAAAATGGTTTCAATCCATTATTCAGCCAATTGGTGACTTGGTTGATAACCTGAGTGATCCTCGATGTATGAGAGCTGAAACTTCAAGTGATGTCGTTCTCACACTCAATATGTTCCTTTAGGAATGGCTCTTGTAATTCAAGTTATTTCTAATGATAGAGTCACATTTTTTAAGCTTCTAATAATCCATAGCGGTAAAATTCTATGGAGGAATATTCTTCTCTTTTAAATAATAATACATGGGAATTGATGCCTCTTCCTAAAGGAAGAAAAGTTTTGAGATGTAAATAGGTCTATAGGACCAAATATGCTCTTGACGGATCAATTGAAAAATATAAGGTATGTCTTGTTGCCAAGGGATTTTCTAAAATTGGAGTGGACTACTCTGAAACTTTTTCTCCTATAGCAATTATGGATTCATTACATCTTGTTCTCTCTCTTGTTTCTTCTCATCAATGGTCAGTATTTTATATGGACGTGAAAAGTGCCTTTTTACATGGTGATCTCCATGAGGATACTTATATGGAGCAACCTTGGGGTTTTTTATAGGACTCATCATTGGTTTGTAGACTTTTTTTTTATATGGTCTCAAACAAACTCCATGTGCTTGGTATGATAAAATGGATGATTATTTTTTGTTGACTACTTTTCATATATGTGAAACTGACAATATTATATATATCCCAAACTATTTTGATGAATTTCTGATACGGGTTTTATATGTTGATGATCTCATCCTTACAGTTAGCTTAGTTTCTCTTATTCAAGATTTTGTTGCATTATTTCCTTGGTCTCCAAGTTCATCAATCCTCAACAAGAATTTCTATTGGACAAAGGAACTATGTTGTAGAATTGTTACAGAAGTTCAACATGACTTATTGTAAGCCATCTCCCACTCCATTTCAGTTAGGTATTGAATTTATTGTTGATTACAAGTCTAACCTAGTTGATTTCACTTTGTATAGACAAATACTTAAGACCCTTTTATATCTCACTCTTACTCATCCTAATATCACTTTTGTTGTTAACCTTGTGTCTCATTTTCACATGATCCACATGAGAGTCACTAGAAATTAGTAAAGCATATGTCGTGATATAAAAAAGGGACTTTGAATTTTTGCATCCATTATTCACCACAAGAATCTTATGATATTGAATACTATACAGATTCATATTGGGGAGGTTGTCATAATACTCAGCAATCTACTTCTGGATTCTTTTTTTGCCTCAGATCAGGTCCAATTGCATGGGCATGCAAGAAAAAAACTACAACTGCTTTGTTATCCATAGAGGTTGAGTATAGAGGTGAGGTCAAGGTTGGTTAGGAAGTTCTTTGGCTTCGCCATATACTTGATGATTTTGGCTTTCCACATGAGTCTCCTACTATCATATGGTGTAATAATCAGAGTGCTATCTAGCTATCACATAATCCTATTAAAAATCAGTGTGTAGACACAAAATCACACACTTAAGTAAATTTCTAGGTCCTAAAAGCATGCTAGCATTTAAGTGATTCCTAAGTAAGAAAACTAGTGGTTGATAGTTATCTTTGGCCTTCTTTCTTTGTCTCTTGATTTATATTTTGTTTTACACACCCTACATCCCAATCAAAAATTTACTTATTTATCTTATATGGCTTCAGACATTATTTCTTAGTCCAGGACAGCAGCACCCAGGTGTTCATGTCCCTTCTAGGTGTCACTGACCCTTTCTTACCTTAATCACTCTTTTTGGGTCTCTTTTATATTTTGTGTATATTTTTCACTTATAGGTTGGCCTTCCAATTGTCAATTATGAAATTTAAACAAGGTAATCATATAAATACATAGTCATGTGTTCAAAATCAAGTACCAAGCACTAAGCATTACTACCATCACCTAAGTTTACATTCTTAAGGCACAAAATCACTCTAAAGGCATCCATCTAGCATCCATTTAAGGGATAGGGGTTGTATACACTGGATAGGAGGGGAAAGTCTATTTTATTCCATACACACATATTATTACATTGTTACATTCTATCTACATCTTGTTATCATTGTGCAACTTACACAAGTGCATCCTAGGGCATCATTTCTACACACACACACAATAACTACATGGATTATGAGATGTAGTGCAGCGCTCAGTCGTAAGTTCACTGTCAGGTGACCACTGGGGTTAGTCTAACTCCCCATTCTACATTTTCCATTTTAGGTTTGATGTGGTTTGTGGGTATGTGCAAGTGAACTTCTTTCTTACATGTTACAGGTACCTTCATAGATCAAGGAATGAATATCTGGTGGCTAACAGGGAACAACTGTGAAACCCTTGCGACACAAAATAAAAAAATTGAGCTCTTGCATAGTCATCAGTGGTCAGAAAAAGTCTCCAGCACTCAGGCACCCTTTCCCTGTTGCGTGCCCCCCTATCCAGCCTCTTTCTTGAGTCTCATAATTTACAAGAAGTATTTACAACATTGTTCACAACCCATTCAACACTTTACACTACTCAGATCACTTCTAGATTACTTAAGTATCAACAAAGTCTCCCTATTTTTCCTTCTTTCTTAGGTTTTTACATTTTATATAATTTTTACTTGTGTTATATTGTATACTAGCACTTGTACATCATTATTTACAATAATTACTCTACAACTAGATTTAATTAATTTAATCCTATTTTTATTAAATCATTTGGTGAACGCATACTCTTGATCAAACACTCAGATCCTTATTTTTCATACTTTACCAATTTTGTTCTTCTCTAAATCCAAACCCCACTTACATCATGGACCCTAAGGTTCCTCAAGTATCCTTGTACTAGTTACTTAAAATACACCCACCTTGCAAATATGCTCGTCAAAAATTTGTACACACTATGTACCTCCCTCGTGATATGTCACCTTCACAAGTAAGTGTCATTTTCAATCATTTATTTGACGACCCTATCGGTCCTAATACTCCATCCAATCAGCCCATCTTAGTGTCAATTAAAGCTTTACACCATGCTTTTCAAGACAAATTTCAAGCTATGGAAACTACATTTGCATCTCTCACAACTGAAATCTAACATCTTAAGGCCCATGTTAGTTCTTCTTCTACACCTTATTATAATCATATATCTTCTACATGTGCTCATATAAGTGAACCCCAAGTATTACCGCTACCAGTACCTCTCCAGTTTGACCTAAATGCTAAACAACATGATATTCTTCCTGAGCTCCTCACTCACCATGTGATCAACTTTCCAAATACTCATTGATATCATCCTTATTGGCTTTCCAAATCTGAAGGTATACCATTTTGTAATTGTCAAAAACTTAATGGACATCATGACAATGATTTATATTCCTTACAATGATGAATTAAGAACCTGTATCATCAGGGTTTTATTTCATTTACTTCACAACATTCTACTACATCTTCAATTTCAAAATCACAATGGGCTCCCAAATCTAATCCCTCCATGTCTAAGGAGCATCATTCCATAATCACTAATGTTCTATATTCAATCAATCAAGATTCACCTATCTAACCCATTCCAACTAAGAAACATCCTCTCAAAATCCTCCCTTCATCCCCTACTCTTGTCAAGTCTTCTAGGACATTACCAATTCCAACTCAGCAACCAACTCTTAAAATTCATCCTCAATCCCCTCCTCCTATCAATTCTTCTACATCGTTACCAATTTCAACTAAGAAACCTCCTCTAAAAATAAATCCATCCCCTCCTCATATCAATTCCTCTACAACATTACCAATTCAAAAATAGCAACCACTCTCTAAGCAAGACCAAAAAAATCTAGAAGACCTCTTTAAACTACCTATTGTCAACCTAAATTCCATCCTTCGTCCTATTATTGCTTCTCTCGCTTATCATGACACATCTAACACTCTCCCACAATGGCATGGTATCTTACACGTCATCACATATATCTCCATCACTAGAACACTTGGGGAGCATTGGACTTCCCACATTTCTAGAAATTTTAGTTGTCTCTAGTGTTTACTACCACACTCTACATTTTGTGCTTCATGTTTACATCTTTTAAGCATACTTACTTTGTTAATACACACATTGTATCGTCATTACCCTATGATGCACTCTAGCTCCATGGTTCATACTCAACTACTGATGGTATAATTCTAAAATGAACCTCACATCATCTACACTTCTTGCTTTGTGCTTTGTGATTACATCTTCCTAGCATTAGTTCTCACACAACTCATTTCCTAATGACACACTCTTGTTCTATGGTTAATTCTTGACACTTGGGGGTGCATTTATAAATTACCCTCCTCTCATATACATCCATTGGGGGGCACATTGCTCCCTTCATCTTCACACTTTGTATACCATTCCATCACACTCATACATTGCATTTTTATATCTTTGTTGCATTTAATATTCTTAGCTTATTCTACTTACATATTACACTTTTTTTTGTGCTAAGCAGATTCCTAGTATGTCATTATCTTTCTATCACATGCACGTTCACTTGGTATTTTGCGGTGAATGCAGATCTCTTACAATTTCTTACATGTTGCAATGATGTTTGGCACTATACCTTTTACCAGTCCCACTGAGGCTCTTGGGGGCATCTACTTTCTCTACTATCATATTCTATATAACACGGGTTTTATTGCTACATTATTCACTACGTATCGTTAAAATTTACCTTACTTTTTGCTGATTTATACATGTTTTAATGTATTGTTTATCTTTCTAACATGTTAACGGGTTCTTCATGTGTAGCATTTTCCTTACAGGATATATAAAACCATGGCTATTTGTCACTAATTTTTTTCCATTGCTTTCTATTGTATGTTATTATTTTTGGGCTATGCCTTATTTCTTGTGTGATCATTGTATGCTTTTGGATGCTTTGGCCCTGATTGTCTTGTGAAATTGTGAGTGATGTCCCATGTTTGAAACTCTCTTTTTGCAGTCCATCTTTTCTATGTCCCATGTTTGAAACTCTCTTTTTGCAGTCCATCTTTTCTTACTACTTGTTTGTTATATTGTCTTCTCTTGCATGCTAGCTTTTACACTAACAATTGTTACTAGCCTATTTTGTTTACATGTGTCTTGGTTTCTACCATGCACATCCCCTAGCCCCTGCAAGTATCCACTTCATATCAGCATTAGATCCTCTCCTTTAGGCCGCATTAGGGTTCATTTTAAGACCCCCTGTGAAAAATTATTATAGAAAGGGTGGCGAATCTCCAAAATGAACTTTCTAAATGATGGCGAATATTCGAAAAAGTGATTCATGGCAAAGGTGAATTCGCAAGCCTATTTCTTTGACATTCTTGTTTGTTTGGATGGTTATTAGGTGTCCATCCAACCTAGGTTGGATGGTCATCTGATCTAGATTGGATGGACGTCCAACCTAGGTTGGACAAACGTCCAACATAGGTTAGACTATCATCCATTGAGGGTTCTTGTTGCAAACCATTTTGAATGGATGGTTGTTCCATTTGGAGGACCTACTCTTTAGCATTCGTCAAACGGAGATGGACAGATGGCCAAATGTTAGGTCATCCAACCGGAATAGACATTCATCCAATAAGAGATGGACAGGTTTTGTTGGCTATTTGGGTGGCTCACGTAAACCATACACCTGAAAGAAGATGGACGGGAGGCTTTTGCACATGTCCATAGGTGGTTTTCTCAAACTTCTCAACCAATTTTTTATCACCATGTGTCCCTTAAACCCTTCTAAGCCCTATATATACCCCCATGAGGTTCATTTCTTCACTTTTCCAAACACTTTTCCAGTGCTCTAAGCTCTCCAATCTTCTGCCAAACTTACGTGCACCTTTCAAGTTTATTTCCTCCCTCTTCTACAAATTTCAACAATGGAAAGTACCACATATGCTCCTATGCCCAAATTCCAATACAAAAATATCATGTGCCCACAGATTGCAGCAATGATGAAACTGAAAGACACACCACATGAATGGCTGCAAAAAAACACAATTTATAGGGCTTGTCAACATGTCCCAATTCTAAACTACTACTTTTGTGCTTGATTACTTCCACACATCTTACAACCAGAAACAAGGAGATTTTTACTTTCTCCTCACAGATCCTACATTTTCTTTCACAATTGAGCCTGTGGACGTACATCGTTTAACTAGCTTACCATTCCAAAACCAATCGCTCATGAATACAAAGGTGGTCCTTATAGATGAAGACAAAAAAAATTGGAGTCTCATTACAATGTGCACGTTGATGGTAACTTGAATATTATTTTTAATTGTTTTTTTTCTTAATATTACTCAACTACTCAAGCATCTAACATTTCTTTTTTGTTGTTACATCTCCTCTTCGTCATTCAAAAAGAGCCCTTGCTATACAAGGTATTACACACAAATTATTTCTTGCAGTTGTATCACTTTTTCAGGATAGGATTGTGTTATAGGTCAGATCTATAGACATTCTGTTTTGGGAAGTTCAGTATTAATGCGAACACTAGCAAGGAAATAATTCGATTGTTGTACATATTTTTCCAATCGAATAAAAACAGATGTCACCCACGCCTGTAGTAAGAATATATATGATAAATCTAAGATTGTATTCTCTTCTACCAATTATTTAATTGCTTTCTATCATGAAGCTTTCTACCAATTGCAACACGCACAAATTCCAACTGTAATTAATAATAAAATGATTGGTCTCCTTGTTGAAGAACAATAGGTAATAGTTACTTTTAAAGTTTTCACGTTATAACGATTTCGCATTAACTATTTTTCAATACAATAATAATTGTAATATTATCTTTTGCAGAGAAGAATTATGGTTGCAATATCTCATAAGGAGGTTATTGCTCGAGGTAAATCCCCTCTAGAGGTCTCTACAGAATCTGACAAGGATTCAGTAGAATCAACACTAATACGAGTTCCTCGTCAAAAAAAACTTAGGGGGTCAATACCTCCATCACACCTACCATCACATTTTTCTACGAGTATAAACTTTATTGTTTATATAATTAACCAATTTGACCTACTAGTATAGGTAATATGACAAAACACAATCAACCTATGTTATGTAAGTAGTACAATATTTTAATATTTCTACATTTATTGTGTTCAGAAAGTTTTGAGTTTGATGATGAAGATAAAACTCATTCTCAGTGTCAAGATCAAATTTTCAGGTCTGTGTCTCCGAGCATGCAAGGTAATGTATATTATTTATCATGTTTTGTTTATTTACAATTTTTTTAGCATTTACAAGGCCCAAGGGTATAATGATTGGTTTTCTAATAATTTGTATTTTTCTTCTTGCAGTTAATAGACCTTCTCAATACCTTCCAAGAAGGCCACCAACACACACAGTCCAAACAACAAGAAGATCTTTAGGTAAGAATATAAGGTTTCCTGTAGACTCAGTAGGAACAATTCATCTTATAACCAAAAAATTTCCTGGATTCTCACTAGGTTGTGTCTTAAGTATAACGGGCACACAAGTTTTGAACAACATCGAGCTTGAGGATGAGTATTTGGGCTTCAATAGTGGTGATGCAGATAAGGGTAACTATTTTGACACACAATATATGATACAATCTACTCCACCTCCTCAACCACGACTGTAGAAACATGTGCATCAAGCACTGGACTCTCTTCCTCCTCAAATACAGATGATGAGAAGAAAAATTTTGCATTTGAAAATATTGTATCAGATAGTATGTGATCAAGGGATTATTTTCAATGTCAAAATTTCCCTAAACTTCCTTAAACCATACCAGTGCATTAGATCCTTCAGAGATCTTTCCGATGGATATAAGAACATGAAAAACGGACACTCTGAGCTCAAGATAGGTCCAGTCAAAGTTTGGTCAACCGGAAGGTCAACATTGGTCAACAAGTCCATGGTTACGTGGGTGTGGGCACACAATTGGCCAAGTGGCCGAGTCAGTAGTGGGAAAGTGGAAAAATGCGAAAAAGGGCAAAAATAAGGTCGTTCGAGTTGTTTGCAATCTCCAGTCTTCAACACACGTAAAAATGGGACTGAACAAGAGGCTCAACTTTTATAACGGAAGGGAGCCTAGCTCACCATGAGGATGATTATATCATCACCGACGTGTTGGGTCCTTAAGCTACCAAGTGGCTTGCCACCGTGAGTTCATATTTTCTTATCGAGGATTGATAAGTGTTCTTAATTTTCATAGTTCATTTTGAATATCACATTATTATTACTTGGGTCAAATTCCATTTTATTACCTTTGCAATTAACTTCACCATGTTAATTACCAAGCCACATATATGTTGGCTATGTTCAAGCGCCTATATTAATATCAACAAGTTTATCTCGGAGGACCATTCTACCTAATGACTATATGGACTTGGGTATGTTGAAACAAACTATACACCCTTGTAGTTCCCCATATTGATCACTTAATCTATTGTCATCCCATGACCTTTATATATGCCTGGATACCATATAACTTGGGTCATATAAATCAACACTTTCACAACGCATCTACAATATACTCGGCAGATCAAACTCAACACGTATTTCTCCAACATTTGGCCTATATAATCTAAGTATACCTACGTTTGGCGCAAAATGGAGGTGAATCAAATTTGTTTCCTAAGCCACGATGATAATGTGTGGAGAAGCCTTAGTAATATAAACATTCAATCCCACCTTTCACGCTGGAGATGTAGGATCTTCCCACGTATGAGATAACAAAGGCCACATCTAAAATGTAGACCACTAGTGTTTTTAACCGCATGAACCTCATTTTCTCTCAAAGACTTGTCCAACCAACCAACTCTGGCTAAATTGAGCTTGAATGAGCTATGAGACAAGAACGCAGTTGGCTTACTTAAACATGACAGTCAGGTCAGAGTATAGTGGGAAGCCAGGATAAGGAGGTAGTTTTGGAGAAAGTGCAATTTTGGGGCACTTCTACTAACTTCCAGGTCTCAATTTATATATGAAAGTTTCTCAGAATTTTAAGACAATTGTGATGGATTGATAATTTATCTGACTTGGAGAATTTACGATTGAACTATTTATTACCTGTTAAGGTCACACAAAGGTGTAGAACCAAAGGGATACACTTCTAAAAATGGATCAGGAAGGTAAAGGATAGAGGTTGAGCTACATTAACGTCCTTCAAAGGTTTGAATCAATGGTTTTTCATATTTTTGATTCATTAAAGGTTAATGTAAAGGTTATTGTATTTACATTTTTTTAACATTATTAATGGATCAGTTGACCACGAACCTAGGGACGTAGGAATTCAGAACCCTGTAAACAATCTGGGTGTTGTGATCTAATTTTTATTTTTAGTTTCTGATATTTGCAAGGAATTTAAATTCAGAATATGAATGTGGATGAAAATATAATCAGTAATTGATAAAATTGGGAAATCAATAAAATCTGAAACAATGAATTTTGGGGCTTCGATCAAACAATTGATTTTTTGAGTAAATTACAAACTTAATGTTAGTTTGGATTGAGTCCTAAATAAGATTTTTAGTCAATATTTTATATCAGTCTAATATCCTCTTAAGTTGAATAAGATTTAACAATCCTATTATCCAAAATGTGCCACCCTGCTCATTTTTTATGGCTAACACCCTTTGTTCCCCTTAGTCTTGTGCCTCAGTCTCCAGATTTTGTATTTTCAGGCACTGCAAAACTTTTTGCGAAATGGCACCATTGGGAGGGGAGCTGTTTCAAAAAGCTTTGATTAGAAAGGTAAATATTACTCGATACCATAACTCCTCATATTTTTCAAGTTATGGCTCGGTGTAGTTTTTGTGGGAAATTTTCCCCTAGGAGGCCCGCAGCCAATAAGAAGCTGCCACGTGTCCCAGGAAGTGGCGAAGTTCGGAGGTGAACTTAAGAAAGTTTCAAGTTTTGGACAAAATTTGGAAAAGGAAAATTTTTGCCAGCAGGCCCGCCGGTGAATCGGAACGTGCCACGTGTCAGAGGGGGGAGCGGGGTGAAAAATTTGCTAAGTGTTTGGCACAGGGGAAAATTTTGAATTTTGGCCCACAGCCAATGAGGTGTTACCACGTGTCCAAAGGAGATGGTGGGCGTCAGGGGAGAAGTCAGATTTTTGGTCAAGTTTTGTCAAAAATCAAAATGGGAAGTTTGGCCCGCATGGCCCGTGACCAATGAAACGTCGCCACGTGTCTTCACCATCGGACGTTGGTGGAGGGAAAAAGAAGTTGTTTGTTGGTTTTCGATCGATTTGCCTATCAGGAGACGACAAGTGGAATGTCATTATATTAATTGGGTCGAAATTATATTATGTTGATAAGTCCACTTTTCATATTCTACGCATTATTTCCAAATGCCACTTATTGCATATAAAAACCATATCCACTTCCCACGCCTTATTTTGAACTATCCACCTTTTTAGGGATTTGGGCGCCTAAAAAAACACATGCCATGAAATGCGCTGTCCCCAAGTAATGCGCCCTCCACACAAGCATATAGATGGCTCCTTAGCCAATGTACAAACGCCCTCAATGCATTTTTAAATGCATTCCATTTTTCACGCCCCCACAATGTGGGATAAACCTTTGGAAATCCGCCTAAGGAGAAGGAAGTGGAGATATAGGGGGGATTTGAACCGTGACCTCCATGCAAAAAGATAAGGGTTTTGACCGCCACGCCACTTGTTGAGAAACAATATAAAAGGGGTAATATTCTATTTGAATAGAGGAGGTACATGTCTGTGTAAGAAGCTTAAGGACCAGATTGCAGAGAAATCCATTTTTGAAGGCCGTGCACTCAGATTGGGCATTTGGAGTAAAAAGATGAAATGTAGAGAATTCTGAGACGATTCCAATGATATAAGGTTTGATCTTTTTTTGATGATCTTTAACCTATTTTTGGAAGCTTTGAATGCAGATTTTAACAGGGATCTTCAAGACAGCCAATTGGAAAACACGAATTTTAATGCATTTCTAGTCCGAATTGTGACTTGGTGTAAACATGAAAAGTGTTCAGAATTCAGATCTGATCTCAGACATATGATTTGTTTTCATGGAATGTTTTTAAATCTCCATTTGTAGGTGTTTTTCTAACACATTTGCAGGGAGATCACATTGTGAAAACATTGTAGGAGCCACGGATCGTTCTTGGGACAATTTCTGCTATTTTTCAGAGTTCTTGGGACATTGATCAGCTCATTTGCAGGTTTTGATTCATTATTGGTTGTTTGTAAGGGTTATTGTACTTGCAATTCAATATTATTAATGGATCGGTTCAATCTGAACCCGGGGACGTAGGAATTCCGAACCCCGTAAACAATCTCTTTTGTTATCTGATTCTTTTCAGTTTTCTGATTATTTCTTTGCTACACAAGTTTTCCGCACTTATATGGATGCAAAATAATCAGAATTTAATCAATTTGTGGATTCAAGAATGCTTAAAATTGGTTAAAAAAATCACAATCTTTGGAAACTTATAAAGTGATAAAAATACACATCACGTTTTCAGATCAAGTTTGGTATCAGAGCAGTTAGATTGCAGGATTAGCTTCTAATTGTGTTTGAAAATTTGGCTTCAGTTTCAATATTGATTTCAGTTTACAGTGTGCAGACATTTTGGGGCTTGTTAATCTTCTTTTGCAGTGTGCAGTTTTGGAAGTACAAGTTGTGTTTGCAGGAACAGGGAATCATGGGCAAGTCATCCAAACAAGAGCAACTGGATGAGCTTGAAGCCATAAACCGCCAACTCCAAGAAGAAAACTCCTTCTTGAGAGATAAATTTTATTCCTTAGAAGAGGAAATCGTGTGGTTAAAATCTGAGCCACAATCCTCTATAACCAAGAAAGAGGAGTATGTCAACAAGATGCTTGAAGAGAGCAAGAAGTTGATGGGCTTTGTTAAAGAGTTGCAGGAAGAAATACGAACCAAGGATGCCCTCTTGGAAAAGCTGCAATGAGGTGAACACAAGAAGGAAATGCCTTCCGAATTAGATGCAGGTACTATGACAGATTGCACTGTAAGTAGTTCACATTCTAATTCTTCCTCTCATTCAGTTTCAGATGTTCCTTTGGGTCAGTTTGAAAAACACACTAAGGGAATTGGGTCTAAGCTAATGGTTAAGATGGGATTTAACGGAAAGGGCCTTGGTAAAAATGGACAAGGTGATGCTAACCCAATACATGTAGAGGATCAGCCTCGTTTTGCAGGTTTGGGCTATTCTAGTGGGAAAATGGAAATTGGAGAAAGTTCCAAAGCAGCTGAAGGAAGACAAGCTTCCAACAGCCAAGGATCTACACCACTAGAATTGCAGGATTCCGCCATCAGGAGGAACAATGAAAGGTGTAAGAAAATAGGTAAAAGAGGTAATCAGATTCCACCTCCTTCCACTTACACTAAAAATAGCACTAAGGGAAAATCAAATCCAAAAACTTCTAATACACTCTTTCAGTTGGAACAATATAGCTTTGGTAGGCAGAAATATGCTTTCCCTTGCACATTTTGTGAAGGTACTAATCATTCTGTTGCATATTGTTGGAAGAGGAAAAATTTGATTAAGAAGTTAACGCCTTTTGTGAATGATAAGGCAGGTGCTAAAGACCAATCTCACCAAGGAACGGAAAGAAATGGCAAGAAGGTTACCTCTCCTAAACAGGGGAATCATTCTCGTAGACAGAGTTCTAAGAATGGTAAAATGGGTAAGACTCCTAAAAACAAGGAAGTTAAATTTTGTTCCCATTGTAATAGGAATGGTCATGATGTTAAGGTTTGTTGGTTTGTTCCTAAACAACAAAATTGGAAAGTTGTTAAAAAGAACATTATTGTAAAACCAACAGTGCTAAACCTAACTAAAACTCATTGTGGTACTGAGGAGGTAAAACAACCAAAACGGAAAAACCCAAGTGATTGGTTGGGAAAAACACTCCTTAACTTTATATTTGCACTACAGTAAATTGTTGGTAGTAGGCAAGAAAAATGTTTTTCAGAGCTATATTTTAGGGATTCCTGTTGATTGATAAGGATTTGTTCCTAAGTTGATATTTAAGCTTTGAAAATGAATGGAAACAGCTGAAGAGAAGATTTGAGTGATAGGTTCATCATACTCATGTTTTGTTTTCTCAGATTGGTTGGTAGTTCCATTGTTGAAAACACTATGCAGGGATAGGCATCAGTAGCATGTCTAAATTTGAAACTTACAGTAGTAATCAGCATAATCACAAAGTGTCAGTTGAACACTAGCTTCTGTTATAGATGGGTGTTATTATCTGACTTATTATTTGTGATGGTGATACCGTGTTTTGGCATATTCATGTTGATTCAGTTATTGACTATAGCTATTTTTGGGCGTTGATAGTCTATTATATTCTGATAGTGAATACTTGCAGTTGTTACAGTTTCAGATGGGCAGTGGGCACTAGCCTAATTGTGGGCAGTTTAGATGTCTTGTATACTGATCCGTGTTATGGAATTGTAATTCTTGGTAATCGGCCATATCACAAAGTGACAGTTGAACACTAGCTTAATTGGGTGTTATTATCTGGTCAGTTATTTGTGATGGCATTACAGTGGGGTATGGCAGTTCACAGTTGTGTGTAGAGTTGACAGGGTTGCAGCGTTTCAGTTGAACACTAGCTTAATTGGGTGTTATTATCTGATCGATTATGTGACTAGCTAATCAACTATTTGCAATTATTTAACCTATAATGTTATTTTGGGTTCTTGTATGTGTTTTGTGCAATGCAGGAAGAGATAGCATGTTTTTGTGGGTTGATACACAGCTTTTTGTGGACAAAAAGCCTTTCTCAGTGGGGAGGTGTGATCAGGGGATCATTTCTGAAAACATTCCCTAAACATCCCTAAATGGTGTCAGTGCAGAAGATCATCTCGAGAGCTTTCCAACGACTGTAAGAACGCGACAAACGGACATCAGGAGCTCTAGATATGTCCGGTCAAAGTTCGGTCAACAGAAAGTCAACTCTAGTCAACTGGTCAATAATGGACCAATCGCACTGCGACACGTGGCGAAAAGGCAAAAGGAAGTTGTTTGTTGGTTTTCGATCGATTTTCCTATCAGGAGACGACAAGTGGAATGTCATTATATTAATTGGGTCGAAATTATATTATGTTGATAAGTCCACTTTTCATATTCTACGCATTATTTCCAAATGCCACTTATTGCATATAAAAACCATATCCACTTCCCACGCCTTATTTTGAACTATCCACCTTTTTAGGGATTTGGGCGCCTAAAAAAACACATGCCATGAAATGTGCTGTCCCCAAGTAATGCGCCCTCCACACAAGCATATAGATGGCTCCTTAGCCAATGTACAAACGCCCTCAATGCATTTTTAAATGCATTCCATTTTTCACGCCCCCACAATGTGGGATAAACCTTTGGAAATCCGCCTAAGGAGAAGGAAGTGGAGATATAGGGGGGATTTGAACCGTGACCTCCATGCAAAAAGATAAGGGTTTTGACCGCCACGCCACTTGTTGAGAAACAATATAAAAGGGGTAATATTCTATTTGAATAAAGGAGGTACAGGTCTGTGTAAGAAGTTTAAGGACCAGATTGCAGAGAACTCCATTTTTGAAGGCCGTGCACTCAGATTGGGCATTTGGAGTAAAAAGATGAAATGTAGAGAATTCTGAGACGATTCCAATGATATAAGGTTTGATCTTTTTTGATGATCTTTAACCTGTTTTTGGAAGCTTTGAATGCAGATTTTAACAGGGATCTTCAAGACAGCCAGTTGGAAAACACGAATTTTAATGCATTTCTAGTCCGAATTGTGACTTGGTGTAAACATGAAAAGTGTTCAGAATTCAGATCTGATCTCAGACATATGATTTTTTTTCATGGAATGTTTTTAAATCTCCATTTGTAGGTGTTTTTCTAACACAGTTGCAAGGAGATCACATTGTGAAAACATTGTAGGAGCCACGGATCATTCTTGGGACAATTTCTGCTATTTTTCAGAGTTCTTGGGACATTGATCAGCTCATTTGCAGGTTTTGATTCATTATTGGTTGTTTGTAAGGGTTATTGTACTTGCAATTCAATATTATTAATGGATCGGTTCAATCTGAACCCGGGGACGTAGGAATTCCGAACCCCGTAAACAATCTCTTCTGTTATCTGATTCTTTTCAGTTTTCTGATTATTTCTTTGCTACACAAGTTTTCCGCACTTATATGGATGCAAAATAATCAGAATTTAATCAATTTTTGGATTCAAGAATGCTTAAAATTGGTTAAAAAAATCACGATCTTTGGAAACTTATAAAGTGATAAAAATACACATCACGTTTTCAGATCACTAAAGACAAGACAAATGTTTTAATAGAAAATGTAGAAAAAGAAAAATTTGTGGTAAGTCATCTTTTACACGTAAAATCGTAATATTATGAGCACTACAATATATTTTTTCAACTTATCTAATAGACTAATACATTTATATTTCTGTTTTGTAGGAAAAATATGAAAAATTAAGGAAATAAACAACTATATTTGAAGCACATTTGAAGAATGCCCGCAAAAGCTTGAATTCATTTGTATAGCTGAAGGAAAAACTCATAGTATTAAATAAACAAAATAATAAATTGAGAAGGATAATCAAGGAGCATAATATGGATCCATAAATCTTATTGAAGGAAAAGACAGATGTCAATCCATCACTTTTTTCAGCAGGAGATGTTGCAAGGGAGGAGTAGAATATTCTTCAAAATATCAATATTACGGTGAAAGATTTTCATGCATCATGATTTTTAGCAGATAGCACTATACAGACTGAGCACATTCCTCTGCCTCTTGTGCAATAAAAATATCAAGCTTCCCCTATAACATAAAATTGAAAAAAATAGTTAGTTTCACCATGTGAAAGGTGTGTTGTCATAATTCCAACACTGACGTGGGAATTAAAATATAGTGACCATCTAATTTTTTTCCTTTTTTATTCTGTGTGGCAGACGTAAGCACAACTATGATTCAGAATCATAGGCAGAAAATATGATTCCCTCATAATGTGTTCTTATATGACAGAACTTTCCCGGAAGCTTTGAAAACCATTGACAACCCATAATTTTGTATATGTATTGGCTGGTGATGCTTTATGAAAACATGTCTTCATAAATTATTCTTCCTCTTGATAGAATGAATTTTGAATACAAGCATTTTTTTAATTCAAATTATATTAACTGTTGTATTGCATTTCTTAAATGTTTTCAACAATTTAATATGTAAACTTGTAATTGGATTTCTGCTCACTATGAATATTTTTATGTTACTATTTGGAGATGTAATCAATAAAGGATGGTTTAAGACGCATAGTTTGTATATGTTTGATAATTTTTTTGTTTTGTGTATAGATAAAAACATTAATTGAAAATCACACTGATGGATCCAAATAAAGTAATCTTTATTTCATTAATTAATCAAAATATAAAAAATAGGAATTTGTTACAAGTGAAAAATTCTATTAAGACCAGTTGATTATCATTAATGAATATGAAATATATCAGTATCAAATCATTGTCCACTATCAATAATGTCAATAATATATATAATAAATTAGAATTCTGGCAACTTAAATAGTCTTGGTGCAACCTGTTCATTTGTGTCTTGGAACACTATAGAATCGGTAGCGTGTTTTGTAGATGTTTTCAGATCACCCAAATTAGTCAAAATGTTACCGAATCCTCTTCTTTCTACGAGTGATTCTGATAATGCAAGTGCTCACTCATAAGGGAAATTTTCCATAGAATAACTGGATACATACAATCTTAGACAACTTTCTAAATTTCTATCTAATTTGTTTTAGAATTTTGACTTTACAAAGGACAATGCACCAAATACCCTCTCATCTTCAACAGAACCCAGAATCAGTGTTTGACAAATTTCATATAGTTGAATATACTCGCTCAAATCCACTCACAAAATACTATTAGAATAAATCTTTTTCCAAAGTCTTCTAATGGAATCATTTTCATCTGGCTCTTATAAAAAGTGAAATTACTCTTGCATAGTAGTGGCAAAATCTCAGGACTAAGAACTCAACAAATTTTTCTGTAAAATACCTTCAACAACAAATTTTTTTTATCTCTTCTCACTTGTATAAATGTTCAATTAGACTAGTCATGTGTTTGAGAAATAAATCACTGATGGATGTATCAAGAATGCCACCATGTGTATTCCAAAATTGTGGATTGATAATTTCCATTGCTTCAAGTACTTTATCCTTTTAGAATCTTTAACGGATCTTTGTAGATAAAGATCAAGAAAAAAAAATCAATTTATTTCGAGTTTCAGATAATATTGTTTCATATAAAATTTGTGTCACTCTTACTTTCTCCATCTCTAACGCAGCCAAATCTACTTTTTTCTAAAAAGTATGAAGTGGTATCTCTTTTCCATGTGTTGTTATACACATATGATCATGTATATTGAATTTTAAGAAGCAACTTGCTTTCTTAAGGTCTATTAATGCATTCCAACTGTCAAAAACAAAACCCTCAAAACTATCTTCTGACAAATATAAACAATCTAAACTCTAACACGTGTTTTTTGAGTCTCATGAAGTCTGTTATGTAAATGCAATGCTCTTCCACCTGCTTTGTCAAAAAATTTAGCTCCTTCAACATTGGCAGAATTCCACAGAGTGTAAGTAAATTTTCAATATTTGTAAGATGGTACAATAAGTCTTTAGCTTTATCCACATCCTTGCAATATTTGTACACAAAACCTGTCAATGAAGGATATTCTTCAAATATTCTACAAGAAGGCTCATACATTGAGATCCATCTGGTATCTACATCTTTGAGAATTTGTTTTCCATTTTTCAATCCAATAGCAAATTTTTGAAATTCTAAAAATCTCTTTAGACTGCTAGAGTAATATGCATGCAAATCTTTGATCAGCTCCTCTACTTTGGCAACAGTTTTGAAATTACTCACAATTTTATAGGCCAGATTCATTCTGTGAGCCATGCAATGGATTACAATCATATAGGGGCAACAATTGTCTGCAACCATACGTAGAGACCATTTATGGCCCCCTGCATTACAACTATGTTGTTTGTTCCAACGCAAACCAACTTTGTTGCAATGGGAAAATCATCCATACCTGCAACATCCTTCAAACTTGACAACACTAACTTATAAATGTTTTCATAATCACAATTTTCACTCATTTTATGAACTGCTAAGAGATGGGGATGTCTTACTGTTGGACCATGATTTTCATTAGACCAAAACCCATAGGTGTTAGTATCTTCTACAATCACCAGAGTTAGGATCTACGAGAGGCGGTTAGTCCATGTCACGAAACTTACGAGGAGCACTAGACACACATGCCAACAATCTCCCCCTCAGTGTTACCCGACTAAGTTTTGAACTCGAGACCTGTCACTCTGATACCATTTGTTGGACCACGATTTTCGTTAGACCGAAACCCATAGGTGTTAGTCTCTACTACAATCTCCAAAGTTCGGATATACGAGAGGTGGTTAGTCCATGTCACGAAACTCACGGGGAGCGTTGGACACACATGGCAACACTTACTTCATTTGCAAATGTGTATACATAAATAAAAACCCATGAGGTATTTTCTACTGTTGTAACCTCATCAATTGAAAGGGAAATAAATTTTGCATTTTTTTTATAGCCTCTTTCGGATCCTCATATTCCACCAAAGCAAGACATTTTTCTATTTCCCAGCCACTCGTATCTGAACAATGTGATTGTGGAACATTTTGTAAGCCAATTACCTGATACATAATTTTATTTTCTGAAAAATCTGAAATGGGTTTGTCCCTTTTTAATATATGGAATACAGTAGCAAATTGAATACTTTTCGCATGCATTTCAGTTTCCATAGCTTTTCTCAATTTTACAAAAATTGTGTCACTTTTTTCCTTTAGATTTTTTAAATATTTTTTGTTATTTTTCATATTCTTCTACATATTTTACATGTAAGCAAACTTTTGCATCTTTCCATTTATGAGTTCTTACTATGCTCCCATCCTTTTTCTTTTGGGAAATATAAATTTTCCCACAATGCTTTTTCAATGGTGTCTAGTTTTAGCTGCATTTTGTACTCTTTCCCTTGTTTCTAACTACATATTTTGCATCAACATTGAGTTGGAACATCGTTACTATTTTTTCAGCTCTACCGGTTCAATAAAAGGATATTTTGCTGCCCAATTAAACCTGAAAGTCCTTCCTATTGTCCAATTTTTCCTCTTTCTTTTGATAGATTTTTTTTACTTTCTTCAACTTCAACTTGTGCATCTGATTCCTTGGCAAGAATATCTATACATGTGCTCTTTTTCTAGAAACATACATTGGAATACAAGCTTCCTCTATTGGTGTTGGATGAGAATTTGATGAATCTTTCCCTAGATTGATGTCATCAAGTGAACAAATTTTTCGATCAAACGGATCATTACAACCAAAATGATCATCAAGATTGATAGTTTATGAAGGTGTTTGAAGAATGTCTACATTTAAAATTTCAATAATAGTATTAATTATTTATTTTATTAACAACACTAAATAAAAAATAAAACATTGTAAAGAGTATTTAAAACATACAGTGAAAAATATAGTAAAAATATATCTAAATTGGTATATAGTACATACCTATATTTTCCACAGATCTGGACACATTAGTGGTTTCTGTGAGTTTCCAAAATAGCCAAAAAAAATCTTGTTACTCTTTTTTAAACTTGCAACAACCTTCTTACTCTGCTTTTCTGAATCCATGAAAGTGGCACCAAATAAGGGCAGTCACAGATAGGCTTTGAGTTGGAGGGTTTTGAGTTGGACGGCTCGATGTTGGACGACTCTAATTTAGATGGCTCTCAATTAGACAGTTTTGGTGGATGATTTTGTTGGACAGCTTAGTTGGATGGATTGGTTAGATGGATCTGTTGAATGGCTCACTTGGACGACTTGGTTGGATGACTCTGTTAGACGGCATGGTTGGACGGATCTGTTGGATGGCTTTTTTGGGTAGCTCTATTAGATGGCTTGGTTTGATCAGCAATTATTTGATTGATAGCAAGAGGTTAGGCAGTTTGGGGTTCAATTTTTGCAGAAAATATTTCAAAAAAGGTTAGACGGTTGTGTATGTATTGTATTATACCTTATACATTATATACTTTGGAGAATATGGGCACAAGTGTATTCAGACTGTTGGTGAATTACATACATAAGTTAATTTATATGTGTAAATACTAGGTGAACTGACCTATATTAAGGACCTGTCAATGAAATTTTTCAGTGAAGTAGGCAGCAATCGCCATTTCCAATTTCTAAAAACCTAAATATTCGTGAGTTTACGAAAATTTGCCACTAAAATTTTCCTTGGGGTGTATTCTCCTAAAATTGTCACATGTAACCCAAACATGGGGCATACATTGGGTGAAAAAATCTCCCCTTCAACAGCTCTGATAAATATTTCATCATAGAACAGTACATAATCAGCACAAGAACACAATCACAGAATGGTCCAGAATTAGACTTAGACCTCACACACAGAGCAGACATGGGTGCCCAGTATCAGAAAAGTAGCACCTGGGCACCTGTGTCCTCCCTTGGGTGCTAATGTATTGGAGGCACAAACATTCACTTTATTAGATCAGTATAGTCTACAGAAGTATTCAAAACAGTTCTATAGTAGCAGGCATTGTCCTCCAATACATAATGCATTCTATCTCCTTCAATTGGAACAATCAATTCAATCAGAACAATTCGAAAATAATTCAGGAAAATAAGAACTAAATCGAGACGTACCATCTACAATGGTTTTTATGAGGGTAGAGTCGTGGAAGCAGAGTAAAACTAGACCTCTCTCCCTAACACTCGCTCTTGGTGTGAGATCACCCAAAAAACTCACACTTGGCGTGAGATCACCCAAAAAACTTGTACTTGGCATGAGATCACCCAAAAAACTCTCTCTCCACAATATTTCAGACTATCTTTCTATCCTTTACACTCTTATACATCAGGTGCACACTTTCCTTTATCACTACTTTTACACATGTTTACATACTTATGCATACTTTACTAATATTTTTCATATACATGACTTTGAATACTCTTTTACTCTTCTTTTACATGTTCCTCATCAATATGCAACAAGAAGTAGCCTACATCAGTAAATACAAGCACAACAACAAGTACAAGATACACATACACTTCACCCCTAGGGTCACTTTATTTTCCTAGTCTCCACGCTTCACTTTGATCACTCCACACTTCACTTTTCCACTCAACATGTTATCGGTTACACTCTCTACATGATCATAATGTACGCATCTGCTAACTACTTTATGTTATCAAGTATTCACTCAACAACATAAATTGGGGGAAAATGTAGATAGAAAATCATGCACTTGTGTACAATTTTAGGTCCTAAAAGCATGTTAGCATTTCCATGATTCCTAAGTAAGAAAACTAGTGGTTAACGACTATCTTTGGCCTTCTTTTCTTTGTCTCTTTCTTTCTCTTTCGTCTTACACACCCTACAATCTAGATGAAACTTTACTTATTTATCTTCTATGGCTTTATACACCAGCACCCAAGTGCTCATGTCCCTTCTAAGTGCCCTTGACCCTTTCTTACCTTACTCACTCTTTTTGGGTATCTTTTATATTTTGCGCATCTATTTCACTTATGGGTCAGTCTTCTAGTTGTCAATTACAAAATTTAAACAAGGGAATCATACAAATACATAGTAATGTGTTCAAAATCAAGGACCAAGCACTAAGCATTACTACCATCACCTAAGTTTTCATTTTAAAGGAGAAAAGGCACTCCAAAGGTATCCATCTAGCATCCATTCAAGGGACAAGGGATGCATACACTGCATATGAAGGGAAATTCTATTCTTTTCCATCACCACATATTATTACATTGCTACATTCTATCTATAACCCACTATCATCGTGAAACTTGCACAAGGGTATCATAGGGTACCATTTCTACACACAGACAATAACTACATGGAGTCTGAGATGTACGGCAGCACTCAATCGTAAATTCACTCTGTCGGGCCATCGTTGGGGTCAATCAAACTCCTCATTTTTCATTTTCCTTTTTAGGTTTGATGTGGTTTATGGGCATGTGTAGGTAAACTTCTTTCTTTCATGTTATAGGTATCTTCGGTAATCAAGGAACAAATATCAGGTGACTAATAGGGAACAACTGCAAAACCCTTACGACATAGAAGAAATCAGATCCTAAGCTCTTGCACAGTTACCAACACCCAAAAATAGTCTCTAGCACCCAAGCACCCTTGCCCTACTGTGAGCACCCTTTTCTGGCCTCATTCCTGAGTATCACAATTTACAGGAGGCATTTACGACATTGTTCACAACATGTTCATCATTTTAAACTACTTAGATCACTTTCAAATTGCTCTAATATCAACTAAGTCTCCTTATATCTCCTTCTTGCTTAATATTTTAAATTTTATATACTTTTTACTTGTGTCATACTGTATACTAGAAATTATACATCATTATTTACAATAGTTACTCTACAATTAGATTTAATTAATTTAGTCTTATTTTTATTAAATCGCAGTGTACCTAACACATTAAAATTCATATGCACTTCATTCAAAAGTTGATTCAGGATGATGTTGTTGACTTAAAGTTTGTATCTACAACTGATAAGATTACAGACATCTTCACTAAACCCCTATCTTTTCCTCATTATCTTCAGTTACAATAAAATATTGGAGTGAAGGAAGTTGTCCTTGGGGAGGATTTAACATGATGAAGTTCTTTCTTCCTTATTTTTCTTCTTGTTTGTAATGGGTACATTATTTGGCACAGTAGGACCATTTATTTGTTTTTATCCCTAGAATTCACTTCTGGGAGGGTGTTGATGTAAACATGTTCACACTAGACCATTTGGTGGGACTCGCACCCCTCCTCTTTGATCTTTGTTTCTTTTTGTTTGTCTAATTTTGTTCTAGGAGTGCTTTTGTTGTTTTTTTGTGTTATTGTGCAGGTTTGGAAGCAAAAACAAAAAAAATCCATATTAACACCAACAAGAAAATAATATATTTACTGTGTTGTTTTTGGAAATTTTTGATGGTAACAAAAAAAAATTGTTTGCAGGTTTATAGGTTTTGCTCATTTGTAGGTTCTGGATTTGTAATGGTCTTTGATTTTTGATCATTTTGCAACAAATATGTTATCTACTTTCGTATTTTTTATCAATTTTTTGTTGCTATATTTTTTTGAGAAATTATGCATGTGTTTGAATTCACATGAAAGTGTTTTTACATTTTTATCTTCTTCTGGATTTTTGTTGCTTTCTACTAATGCACCAATCTCTATTGTCTTCACAATTCTGCTCTTGGTCTGTATGTAGGTAAATTCACCTACACCTGCACACACAACAACACACAATCAGATTTTAGCTATGGAAATATAAATCAACCAATATATAGATTTCTCATTACAATATCTAATACTCTATTGTTTTTTGTTAAGTAAACTCAAAAAAACAAAAAACAAAATCTTTGCACTATTAAAAATCCTGCAAAATCAAAACAAAATTATGTTAGCTTTTTATTCATACACAATTAGATTTTTTTTTAATTTAAAAAATATATATAAAACCCTAGAAACTTAGAAGTACCCCCCACCCATTTACCTTTCCCCTCCCCCAGCTTGGCCAAGCTATTCCTAACTCCCACAGCTCCCATCCCCTTTTCATGTAATTTGTTCTAATTTCTCTTATTTAAAAAAGGTTCTCTAATTACATTTATTATTTTAGTTAGGCCTTTTCAAGCGCTTTCAGAGGACTATTTTTTTTGGGGACTTTTTCCTTAATTTTTTTTCATTCTTCATACATAAGACTAATTGTGTTTTTTGCTTCTGCAGGGTTTGCAGACGTTTTACTCTAGTGCATTATTTGTAAACATTGCCACTTTAGCGTTATTGGACGTTTTGGTCCAATTTTTGTCACATTTTAGCCACTTTTGCACACATTTAATCATTTTGTCTATTCACTAACGTTTTCTAATGTGTTTTTGCATGCTTTGCCTCTTTCATTTTCTTTTGTTTTTGTGAGACTAACCACGAAACAATCATGTGTATGCTCTTCCCTCGCACTTTCTAAGTGATCTCGGGAATCAAAAATGTAGTCGTTTCTTTCTTTTTTGTTTTAGGGTAATTAATGTTTCATTTAATCAAATCTTTCCCACACGTATTCTCTTTCTGTTATCCCAAATTCACCCCCCGAGCAAATTTGGTCAAGGCAACTCTTGCACATAAGGAAATTATGAAGGAAATGACTCATACCCATGAGCTCACATTCCAGGATGAAAAATAGGTTACATATGGGCTCAGAAATGAAGGACAGTTCTGTAGAGGAATCGAGCAAGAAAGGGGAAGAAACAGAAAAGATCCAAAGTCCTTGGGTTCAAAATAGTTCAGGAAAGGTCTGAAATCGACTATGGAAGATCCAGTAGAGGGAACCATGTGTCTTAACAGTGCTTCTCCAAAGGTGAATCTAAAAAAAGGGGAAGACCAAATGAGTGCCAGACTGACACGTGTCCCAAAGGAAAGCGGGGCATCAGAGGAAAAGTTTATTCTTTTCCCCTTGTTATCACAAAAATGGTAAAAGTTACAAAATGGCCCACAACTCCGTCGAGGAAAAAGTCAGCGTTAGACCCCGAGTCAAAGCCAAGGCGGGGAGTCGGAGGGAAAAGTGAAAATTTTCCTTTCATTAAAAGGGAAAAAGATAAATTGTGGACCCGTAAGACTGATTTTTTGTTCTAATCCAGTTACCACGAGTCCCAAACCAAAAGGGGGGCCCATTTTTCCAAAAATTTTCCCTGTCCATTCGTACGGACCTGATACAAACTTCAAAGGGGCATATATTTTGACTCAGGGCTTGAAATATTGCAGATCTGACACCATTGGAAATATCTCAACCTCACCTACACCATGGAGGTCTGAGACTTTAATTTGAGGAGGTTAGGTAAATTAAAATGGAGGAGATGTCTTTGGGCCTTCAATGTAGGATCCATCTATCTCAACAACCAAATTGGATTCAATCTGTTTCCACTGTTTCCTCTTCTTTCAAGGCACCAAATCAAGGGATCTTGTAGTAAAGATGGATTTGGGGCATATTTTATCAGAAGCATTAACAATAGTGGTTGAGCTTCAACCCACTTTTCCCACTTCTTTCTCTCTTTCTTCTCTCTGATCAAATCTATAAATACATGGGCAGGATTCATTATAAATGGTTGTTCATTCTTCTTCACTGCCCCCCTCTCTCTTTCTTCTCCAGGGTCGAATGTGGAGTTTAAGTCTCCTCCCTTAGCTTTGTAATGGAATTTTCTTGCCTCTTTCCCATTAATGGTGTACTTTTTGAACTCCTTGAGCAATAAAATATGTTTTGTGATGCCTTTTGTCCATCCTTTTCTCATTTTGTTGTCTCTTCTAGCCTCTCACCATTGCAGGGTATATTGTGCATATATCTGATGTCCATTGCAGGTTTTGGGAGATGTGTTTAAGAGGTTTGAAATGGTGTTCTATGTGAACTTTATCCTTGGTCTATGATGCATCTGTCCATCCTCTCCATTGCTCACCTCTCTCCATTTCAGGCATTTGGGTTTGTGATCAGCAGTTCCATTTTCTCCGTGTTATCACCTTTGTAATGTAGGATTTCTTTATTTTCATGCTCTCTCTTTCTCCTTGGTCCCTTGGAATTGTTAGATTAGGATTAGATATTCGCATTTCCTTCCTTAGAATTAGTTTAGTGCTAGGATTAGGAAGAGGAACCAACCTTCTCCGGAGGATCATTCCCATTTACAAGTCCCACATCTTGGGGAATGATCTAATGTTATGCAAATCATACCAAATGACCTTGCCTTAGAAAAGCAGATCCATAACTCATTTGGGGGTGTTGTGATTTCACACTAACACTTTCCTCATGATTTTTTAAAGCGTTCTTGGAAACAGAAACATGGTTCACTTTTGTTACCTTGTTTGTTTGTTCTTTTTTTTACCTCATTTTGGAAAACATTGTAATCCTTTCTTACAGGACCTGTTCTGAAAAATGTGGATAAAACACTCAAAAAATACTAACTTTAGGTTTTCAAATGGTGTCCAACCAAACCACATTAAGATCAAAAGATAAAAAATACACCACATTTAAAACACTATATTTGCAAGTTCGGTTAAGAGCTACAGCTCGACCGCTTAACTAGAAAATAACCCCCTTGGCATAAGCCTTAAGCTATAACAAAGGGGGTGGTTCTTGGAACCCCAAAGTAGTCCACGCCTTGAGGGAACTGGTGGATGAAATGGGAACCTTTTTATCCTACCTAACTAGTAAAGCCTTGTGAGTTAGAGTCATGGATATCCTTAGTGGCGACCCCAGTGCGATTCATTCTGAGCAAGATCTTTTCTCAAGGTTTCAAAGGGGGTAAATTAAAGTCATCAGCTAGCAATAGCTTCACACTCATTTGGATATACTGCTGACACCTAGTTGAGAAAGCCACCTAGGAAGCCAAACATTGTCCAAGCCAATTTAAGGTAGAGGCCGCGAACAAACATTTAAACAAAAACCTCTTTTTCAATTTTATTCTTTTGTTTTATTTCTTTTTGTAGTAGTGCTCCACACTTGCTTTTTCTCCAAACACTTCTTGTTTGGGATCCATCCTTCACATTCATATATTTTTTGTTATTTTCCAAACACTTCTTATTTGGATTCTACTTTCATTATCATTTCATCTCTTCTCGTCATCATTTCTCTTCATCATCAGTTATTCACTATCTTTCATTTTACTCTTTAAATTCCCTGTTTCAAAAATTGTCTCTTTTTCATTATTTCAATCTTTTCATCCTTGTTGTGCTCTCCATTTGATCTTATTTCATTCATTAGGAGTTCTGATTCAATTATTTGAGTCTTCCCCTTTTGCAGTCATCAAATTATTCTATCTTTTATACTCACCTCATTTTGAGTTTATGTCCCATTTCATTCCCCAAAGTTTAAGTTTCCATCTTCTTTTCAACATCAAGTCTTGAGTTGCAAATATCCACCTCCTCACTCAAGCACTTTCATCTTACGACTCGCACTTTGACAGTGTTAGGTTCAACTTTGTCACAACTCAAATTCATCACATCTTATTTTCATTATCTTCTTGCATCCTTTAGTTTGACATCATTATCGTTAAACTATATACATTTTCTTTCTTCACATCTCTAACTTGACAAAATATTTGTTGTGTTTTAGACACTTCATCATATCTTCTTTTCCCAACGTTTACGTTGTCGATATTTGAGCCTTATCCCTTCATTATCCTCTTCCTTCTAAACTAATTCTTGTTAAGGTTTGAGAACATTGCATATGATTTGAATCCTTTTTCATACCCTCTTCCCATCTATCATTCACTTTTCTAGGTGGTAGAGTGAATTTGTAATCAATCTATCCTCGCTCCTCCACTCTAGCATTCACATTGTTAGAGGTTAAGCACATTTTGGAATTTTGTCACTATAACTCTCCTTCATTCTATCATTCACTTTGTTAGAGTAGGAGAACCTTCACCACATCGAACCAATCTTCCATCTTGGCATTCACATTGTCAAGGGTCGAGTTTATCAAACACTTTCACATGCTTCTATCTTAACATTCACTTTATTAAGGGTTGCATCATTCATATCTTCCAAACTTCTTGTCCATCTTAACATTCACTTTGTTAAGGGACAAGTTATTACCAAACTTAATCACACACCTCTCTTCCATCTTCACATTCAGTTTGTTATGGTTTGAGTTATCTTTCACATCTCTCTTTTTCTCCCTCCCTCTTTTAAAAATGGTGGGAACATGACACAGAGATTATAGTCCTTTTGGAAATTTTGATAGTGACAATGACCATAACTCTGAGGATGATCAGAATGAAATATCACTCAAAGAACAGTCTCATGTTGAAAATATCTTACGTATGAATAAGGACCAATTTTTTCTTCGTCTCCTTGAGATGGGAGAAAAATTACCCTATGATTTCGATGAGGATAGCCTACAAACATTACATGGAAAACCACCACCTAACAAGGGTGAACCTTTCCGTTCAATAAACAATGACGATAAGGCAGACCCTAGTCACACAAACAATGATGATCGAAACAAGTCCACCTCAAACAACCCCAAAGGTGATGAATCAAACAAAGACAATTTTGATGAAGGGAACAAAGGAAATTCAACTGATCCACCTCCTCACTCAAGCACTTTCATCTTACGACTCGCTTGGGCAGATCTATGGATAAATGAGCCAACAATGTGCAGGGCATAGCCCCTCTTTGAGTCAGCAAAGTGAAACTGGTTTATTGCTATTCTACCAGCAGGAATCTATGCAAGCCTCACAGATTCTACCTTCGGGGGTTTGGGATCTCATCCCAGTAGGGGTGTTTCCGACTGTGAAAAGAAAGGAAAAGAAGAGGGGATGAAGAAAGATCAGTTCCGAAGGAAGAAAAGAAATGAATTCCAAAGCAGAAGGGTCAGAAAGTTTCTGTTTTGGGATTGGTAGTAAACAGAGCCAAACCTACTTGCATAAATGAGCAAAGCAATACTGATGATAAATAAATGACAATAAAATAGAAGCAGATCCAACAGAATAAACACACAGATCTAACATAAGAAAGATCTAATGTATACAACACAGATATTCAGCACAAATTCTAAATATTGTATTACTAATTCCTTCTGTTACAAAAAGCTCAAAGTCTTTTCTCCTTACTCCTATTTCTCATCTGAAATATATTCACTCATCCACAATACTACAAGTATTGGAGTATTTATAGAAGAAGAAGAAGAAAAGAAGGCAAAAAGGAGCCAACAACCTATTTACAAAGATATTTACAAAATATCTAAAAGTCATGTTGACTTTTTACAACTTGATGGATGACATCATCCCATGATGCAACATGGATGATGTCATCATTTACATCAACATACTTCAGATATTTCCAGGAAGACGAAGAAGAGAAAGGGAAGAAGAAGAAGAAGAAGAAGCAACAGCTATTTGTCATCATCATCCTGCGGCCGAAAGGGGGGTAGACTGCTTTTGTTGCTCCTCAGGTCACGAGATATGAAACTGAGAGCGGTATTCCATGAACTTGTTGATTATTGGCCCAAGTTGATCCTGAGAAGGATCCTTGTGCCTATCGCTTATCGCCTCACAAGTCTCCCGCTCATCTATGAGTTTCTCTGGGAGTTTGGAAAAGTCATTTTCCGCCTCAATGAGGAACCCGACGAAGTCCCTACAGGCCAGCAGGTTGTTGATGGATTCTATGTCAAATGTGACCTCTAGCCCCGTTCCTTGAGAAGCGATCTCCTTAAAGATCTGGGTGGTTTCATCAGCTTTCCTTAAAGTGAAGGAAGGAGTAAGCAACCCTGGCGACATATTAAGAACAATTCGTTCCATTTGGTGCATCGCATCCAGGGCTTCTTCCTTGACTTTGTCAATCTTTTCTAGAATAAATTCTAGCTGATCCACCCGATAGTCCAGAGTGGACATGATTTTGTTGAGGGCCCTTGGGTGGCCGAAGACGCCGAACCTGACCAGATCCTCGACTGAACAGTCGAACATTTGTTGGAAGGCCTCGTGCTGCAGTCTAGCATGTTCCAGCTCTTCTGATATGGGCCCTGCTAACGCTTGGAGCTCTTTATTTGCCTTACTGATATTCAGGTACAAGTCAGAGAACTCGGCGATCACTTTTTCGCTGTCTTTGAGGATTTGGCTCCTCCAAGTGGAAACGGCCATACCCTGCTCGCCAATCTTGGCATACTCGTTAATTTTCTCCTGGCTGAGAAGCTCAGAAGTCTCGGTGGCAGTTGTGAGCACATTTTGGAATTTTGTCACTATAACTCTCCTTCATTCTATCATTCACTTTGTTAGTGTAGGATTCCATAACTCTTTCCCCTACAACACTTTAGGAGAAGCACGTGACAGGCTTCTGTTTCTTCGCCCCCTTAAATGGGATCACGGAAAAGTCCATCGGAGCGATGGGAACATTCCTCTTCTGCTGACTTAGCTGCTGAGAGATCCAGGCTGGACCTATGGTAGAAGGACCGGAAACAGAGGAGGGGACAGCTGCAACAGTAGAGGGGAAAAACGTGGAGACACGCGGTGGCGGCATTGAGAGAATAGCCGAAGAAGTGCCCACGGAAGGAAGGGAAACTACAGCAGCGGAAGACATAGAAGGGGAAGGGAGCTCAGAGATGAGGGAAGAAATGGAGGAGGACAGGTCAGCGAGGGAAGAGAAGATAGACGAAGAGGCGAGGGGAACAGTAGAAGAAGGGGAAGAGGACACGACCAAAGGGATGGTCGCTTGAGTCACTCAAGGAGGGGAAGGAAGAGAAGAAGAAGGGACGGAAGGAACTTCGGTTGTTGTAATAATGTCGACATCCTGAGTGGATGGGCCAATTGGAACTTCCTCTTCTGCTTCTTTCTCTGGTGTGACCAGAGATATTACCTGCTCGGGTGCCGCGGAAGGAGGACTCTCAGGGGCTTCTTCTTGGGTGGTGCTGGACTCACCCTCTACGCCTTTGCCTTTACCTTGAGGCTGCTTTTTGGATCGTGGAGGTGCGTTACCCAATGGGGAGGTAGTGAAATCAACCCTGAGGTAGATTAGGCCGTTCATCCGGCACCAATGTTCTGTCCTCCGCAAAGTCTCCTTGACCCTCTCCTCAATTTTCTGAGGAGCCTTAGTTCTATCAATGGCCAGAAAGGGCCAATCGTCCCCATCTGTATCAGTATATACCTTGTCCACTTCATCTTCTATAGTCTGGTAGCCTTTGGGGACAATGGCTACCCCATATTGGATGATTTCTGCCAAGGCTAGGCAAGAATGATCCTTTCTTCTGAGCTCCACTTTGTGGATGATGTCAATGTAAATGTCCTCGATCTGAGGGATGTGGATTGGATCAAGTTTCACCCTCGGCAGACAGCTCCTTGGGTCGAAGGTAGGCCTGGCTGGGAAATCATGTTTCAAATTGAGTAACTCCAGCTCTGCGAACATTTCCTTCGCCTTGTGGTGGGTAGAGCATGTATATCGGCCTACGGTGAGGGGGAAAGGAGTTCCACCCTTCTTTCTTTTCAGGCATTTTTCATGATATGTGATTAGCTGCCTTGACAGCTCCAGCAGGATCAGTTTAGGCCCAGCATACCTTGGTATCCTGGTTGGCTCTCCCAAAAAGTTGGCAGCCCTTAGATAGGTGAATGTGGGAAACTGGGTAAACAAGGCCCCCCATTTCTCAGTGGCTGCTACTATGCTTTTGGTTGTGCGACCATAAGTCATGTTCGGCCTCAGTAGGCAGATGATGTGATAGAAAAACACATCGTTAACTTTTGTGAACTGGGAGATGCTATTCTCCAGCCTCAACTCTGAGTAGTACTCGTATATCTTGACCTGAGGCCAAACTCCACTCCGCGTCAGGCCTGGATAGTCCCTTGCTGATGCTGCAGCGTAGACTACGTAGGAGTTCATATGGAATGCCCTTGTTGTGCTGAATTGTTGTAGCTGCTTAGAGATTGTACTGCTTATAATCTCTCCCCAGAAAAAGCGCTGATCAGGCATATTCTTGTTCATGGTCTCTAAGTACCGCAGCATCCACTTATGGAAATAATGGGCATTAGAAAGCCCGAAGACCCTGCTCAGGAATGTAATGGTATCGCTGAGCTCCTCTGAGAAGTCGCTGTGGTGGATAATTTGGGGCCACCAGGTTATTACCTTTTTGTTCTTCAGGTAGACTTCGTTCATTAGCTGCATACATTGATCCTCGTTGTCATCCCAGGCCTTAATGCATTCCGCTTGGCTGACGGCCACAAAGTGCCGGTGGTGAGGTATGTCGAGTATTCCCTCAAAGTGACGGGCAGTGAGGTTAATGATTACCTCGCCCTTGCTGTTTACGACACACCTTGTGTCTTTGTTGTAACTTTGGGCAATCACCATCAAGAATTCATTGTTGACGAAGCTGACTGGAATTCCTCCGGCGAAGTGCAGGGCACTACTGATCAATTTGTCCATCCATGGACTCCTTGTGACTTTCTGAGTTCTAGCCCAGAATTCCTCCATATCAATATGCCCCAGTTCTGAATCTCTGACGTCTATGCTACACTCGTCCTGCGACTCGGGCATTCTGACCCTTTGATATTTATACTTCATCTCTTCCTCTGTAAGCTTAGCCTTTCCTTTCGATTTGGTGGGTCTCTTGCTGGATGTAGACATATGTTCTTTCGAACTCAGTTGTTGATCTGCATGAAGAAGAAGCGAGACCCAATCCAAAAAGGTTGAATTAGCCATTTGATCTTCCATTGAAATGTTAGCAGAAGAAAGAGTTAGAGATTTTGAGACTCAGGGCGCATGGCGCATGAAAGCTGCAGCTTACAGGGCTAAACACGTAGGGCGCACAGGAAAGGGGTGTTGCAAAGGTTAAACTGGCGCCAAAGGCGCATGGCGCATGCATACTGCAGGGTGCATTTTATAAAAGGCGCATGAAAACTTCGTGTTACATAGTGACAGGATGCGCCCTTTAGCGCATAGATTTTTTATGTTGCATTGGGATTTGGTGCACCCTTTGGCACATGGGAAAAGTGTGTAACAGGAACTTTTCGTGCACCAAAGGGAATATGGCACGGCGCACGAAGGGTTTGCACAACACGAATGTTACTGTGATGAGGAAAGCGCCTGTGCCTTTATGACTTTATACTTGGCGCAGGTAAAGCCGATGTTGCATAGATGCTGGGTGCGCCATTGGTGCATGCAACTGTGATGCAGCAAGGAAGGTTGGCACGCCATTAGAGCGCAAGTTTAGCGCTTGCAGCATGTGAAGGAGGCGCGCCCTAAGGGTGCAGAAGTTAATGATGCAGCAGTCAAAATGGGTGCGCCATTGGCGCGGGTTTCGTTCATGTTGCAAGGTGGTCAGATGCGCCATGGGGGTGCAACTGTTCATAGTGTAACAAGATGCGCTGGTGCGCCCCAGGGAAAAATGGAGTTTTTTACATGGTTCAACCCTTCTTCCTTTTCAGTTCCAAGATTGTTTTTGGGAGATATAATGTTTCAATCCAAAGGGTTTCAGACCATTCTTTTAGGCAACTCCGTCTACCAGCAGTTCTGCAAAGAGGACAAAAATGGAAAGACAAACAGCAAAAAGGAAGGAGAGGGGGAAAGGGAACCAGATCAACATTTCAATATTTCAAACCAAAACCAGGCCACCAAGCACATCAAGAACCAAAAACGCAAAATGCACAAGAGGGAGAAGAACCTCTTACTTGGATAAATAGCAAGAGACGTGTAACGGGTCCACAAAGCGTTGAAAACGACGAGGCAGGGGCTGACAGGCTCTGATAAAAGAAATCACGTGCTTTGTGTCTGATGATAATGACATTTGGGTGCGTAAATTTTATATATAGGTGAGCTAGTCATAAATGCGCCACCCACTTTGTAAAGGGCGCATCAAAGTTGCTATCGACACGGGAAGGCATGCGCCCTTTGGCGCACCAAAGCGCCTGCCAACATGAAACAAAGCGTGCCTTTGGCGCACCGAAAGGGATGTCGACATGGGATTATGTGCGCCCTTTGGCGCACCAAAAAGGGGCGCAACAAACGTTGTGTTAACACGAAGGCGCATGCGCCTTAGCGCACGCAGGGAAGACTCAACATACTTTGGCGCACGAAAAGGCATGTTGACACTGAAAAGTATGCGCCAAAGGGGTTAAAGGGGGCGCACCAAAAGTTGGTGTTACATAGTAATTCCATGCGCCCAGCCAAAAAAGACTAAGTTCAGAAAACAGACCTTCCCGGAAAGGGATTTTGCAACGCTCCGAACACACGGGATCCCTAATGAGGGATCGAAACAAAATTTTCGGTATGGTTATCGGTAAAATTTCCCTTGTCAATTTTACGGGATAACAATACCGCACACACCAAAGATAACAATAAATCTACGAGTGATGGTTCCTTATCTTTCTTACAGAACAACTCATTGTTTTCCCAAGAATAGAAAATGATGGACACCATCTCAGGTATGCAACATCAACGAAAACAATTCAAATTTGAAGAATTGTGTCCTTGCCCCTTAGATAAGGACATTTTGCGCGTCCCTTTTCCCAAATATTTTGAGATGCCCAAATTTTACAAATACAAGGAAAAAATGATCCTAGAGAACATATCAAGGAGTTCTATATGGCTTGTCAAGAGGTGGCCTATAGTGATGTCTTCTTAATGTGTCTCTTTCCATGAAGTCTAGGTGGACAAGCCTTGGACTAGTTTTTACACCTCCCCAAGGGCTCTATAAAAAATTTCACAGACCTCTCAAATAATTTTGTTAAACATTTATCATTCAACCTAGACTCTGAAATTACAATGATGGATTTATGTAATGCCAAACAATGAACAAATGAAACCTTTTCACAATTCCTACAAATATGGCATGGATTTTTAGTCGTTTCCCATGCTCCATGCCTAAGAAATAGCTTCTGAGCATATTTGTACCTAACCTCAAGAGTTATTTTTCCTTTCACATGCAAATGCATTGCCTTAACACTTTTGAAGAATTTATTGAGAAAGGATCACAGATTGAAAAAAGCCTTGTCGCAAAAGGTTTGATTAAACCTCATTCAAAAGATAATGGGAAACATAGTAACCATCCTAATAACTCTCACCAAGACAAATATAAACATGTTAATCGCAATAATAATATGGTCAATGATGGTGTTACACACAACTGCAATGTTCACAACATCCAAAACACTCAAACTAGACCAAACAAAGGTAAACAACCTCTTGTTGTTTCTAGCAAAGAGGTTTCCTCCTCTCCTGATTCTAAGTGATGTCATTTCACTCCTCTGGGAGAACCTCTATCAAGTTTCCTTCAACAACTTGTTAATGAAAACATGGCTACCTATCCCATCACTGAACCTTGGATAAGGGAGAACCCAAACCTACTTGGTATAAAGCTAATACTTACTGTGATTTTCATCACATTGAAAGTCACCCAACTGGTCGATGCTTTCACTTGCATCACTTTTTCCAAGACCTCATTTATAGTGGAGATAACACTGTTGAAGAACCATCACAAAATAAAACACCCAAAAAAAATGTCAAGGTGTTCTCAAACCCATTTCCCAAACATGGCAGTGACAATAAAAACACTGACAAAGGTTCTTCTACCAATAACGCTGATTTCAGTTCAATTATCTCATTTATTGAGGAAGTACCATCTATAATGGCGACCATTAAATTCAAACCTTTGAGTAATGTTGTGACCACACGCCAAAGGAAGATATGGTTTCCCACATAAAACCAACCTTCTACCTCTTCTGTAAAACCTCAAACGTCCAAACCAACAGCTCTTTTAAATCAAAAGTCAAACTCTAATGCCAAATCTCCCACTCCGGGTTAGTATGACTTCATCAAATAATTAGCAACCATGCCAACCCATATCTCTCTCATGGAACTGCTGAAAGAATCACCTATCTTTTAGTATATTATCACACGTGCTCTAAATGAATCACGTGTTCCTCATACTCTCAATGTTTAAAAGTTTTAGGCTATGATTGCAAAGCTTATGCCTAAAACTCTTATCCTATATTTTTTCCCTCAATACATGTTGAACCCAAATCTCATTAACAATAACTCCTTATACATCGAATCCTACATTGCATACCATAATGTTAAGAGAGTTATTATTGACAATGGAGCATCTCTTAACATCTGCTCTATAAAAATCCTTCACTACCTTGGTCATACAATTGATTACTTAGATGTTAATATCATTACCATTCATGGTACATGATAATACAAAACACCAGTCTTATGGTGCAATCATTATTCCCATACAAGTAGGCCTACATATCCTCGACATTATATGTCATGTAGTTGATGCAGAAACGTCGTATAACCTTCTTCTGGGTAGACCTTGGATACATGTGATGCATGTAGTACCTTCGAATTTCCATCAATGTATAAATTTTCCACATAACAATAGAGAGTTAACCTTGTGTGGTGATACTAACCCCTTTGAATACTGTAAGTTTTTCAAAGCAAGGTACAAATAAGTAAATTATTTTCCATTTGCTAATAGCACAATTGGATCTATCGTAAATCCTATTATTACTAACCGTATTGACCCTGATGTAATATTGTTCCCTCATGCTTCAGTGTCTTCTTTTAAAGAATCTACATTTAAAGCATCACCTGAGGATGTTCCTCATGTCTTTATGCCTTCCTCTGAAGCATCCACATCTAAGGTGTCACCTGAAGTTACATTCTCCCATAAAGGTTTAGGTGATTACACACTCGACAATTCATTTATTATTGGAAAACTCCCACTATCACCTCATAGCTATGGGCGTCCTAACGTTCCTCATCTATGAGAACCTCCAGCTTACTATATCGGAAACACTCTTTGGATATGATATGGATATCTATAAGATGAACATATTCCAATCTCTAAAGACTCTTAGTTATACGAAGACATGAAGGCAGAATGCTACGAATCCATTGATTACACTAACGGCCATAAAATGATGAAAAACATGAACTGGAAAGGAAGAGGTCTTGGAAAAAAAATGGTGTTCTTGAACCTATGAATTTCAAGTATAATATTTACACATATGGTTTAGGATATGAGACTTATGAGAAGAGGCCCATAGTCTTTGATGTATTACCTAGCGATGATGACTCAGATTTTGAAGCTGAGACCGGTTTCAACACATGGCCTCTTTGAAGACCTAGCCAAAACTACACTTTTCCTTGAATACTTATTTGTTCAAACCCTTGATGTTTTTTATCCTTCCCTCATTGATCAAGACCAACAGTGTCATATTTCCGTGGACCTCTTTCAAAACGATGAGTCCATTCAGGAGTTCCTCGGGGCTTAGACCCTTTTCCCTTGTCGGATCACAAGAAGGGTTTTGATATAAACCTTGATGTTACCACCTACATTGGTGAAGAACTTACAATCTCCAGTTTTAAATAAAAATAAATTAAACACATAAAAAAGAAAAATTATATCTTGCATAGTGAAAACCTTTCTGAAGCGTTATACGAGAAGCAAAAAAAGAAAAAGAAAAAGAAGGAAAAGGATGCATCTCCTAGTGAAAACCTTTCAAAGGCACTAGAGAGAGGATATTAGGATATATAAATATCAAAAAATATACACAATCCTACAACATAATTTCAAGATAATGAAAATTCTAAGTTGGTTGAAGAGACTAAGACCATCAACATTGGAACTAGAGACCAACCAAAATTGTTACAACTAGGTGCTTGTTTATCATAAACTAAAATCAAATCCTTCACAACACTTCTAATTGATTTTCAAGATTTATTCTCTTGGTCTTACAAAGATATTCTAGGCATTGATCCTTCTCTTATCATTCATCACCTTGTGGTGCACCTAGATGTTAAACCTATAAAGCAAAAACTACGTAAAATGCATCCCAAGGTCACATTACTTGCTAAAGCCAAACTAGAAAAATTATTGGATGCAAAATTCATATGGTGCATTGACTACTCAGAATGGATATCTAACATGGTGCCAGTTGCGAAGAATACCCCCGGCATCCGTATTTGTACAAACTTCTGTGATATTAACAAGGCATGTCCCAAGGATGACTTCCCTTTGCCTAGTATTGACATGATTGTCAATTCTACTACGGGCCATGAGATGTTATCCCTTATGGATGGTTTTTCTGGGTACAACCAAATTCAAATTATTGAAGAAGACCAGCATAAAAACATATTTTACAACCCCATGGGGGATATTTTGTTACTAGGTCATGCCTTTTGGCCTTAAAAATGCTAGTGCAAACTTATCAATGTGTCATGACTGTTATTTTCCACACCAAATAACACAATATTCCAAAATAATGATCTATAATATGAAATTATAATAGCTTCTCCACTGCAAGGGGGCAACCTCCAAACCATACAATAATACTCCAATGATGATGAAATACTACCTACAATCCCTTATGTATACTATTCATACATTGTGGCCATCACCAAGGCTGACCTAGTAAGCATGAGAAAGTATAAATGATATAATAAAATGATATGGTAAGCCACAAGTCAGCTACTCATATCCTAATACAAGCAATAGGTTAAGGCCGTAGCATGCCCTTCCCCTTCAAAGCAACAATGTCCCCAATGTTGAGAAGATCTTGGTGCTACTACAGGAATGTCATATTTTCCCATGTTGCATTTTCATTGTCCATATTCTTCTACTTGATCAGGTACTCAGTAATAACCCGTGTCCTCAATATTTTACTATGTGTTTGAAGGATGCCTTCAGGTTCCAAGATGACCCTTCCCTCCTCATCGAGCTTAGGTAATACTGTTTGGGCTGATACTCTCTGTCCAATTACTTTCTTCAGGAAAGAAACATGAAATACTGGATGTATTCTGGTTGATTGTGGAAGTTCTAATTAATATGCTACAGTACCAATCTTCTCCAATACTTGATAGGGGTCATAATACTTCGGTGAAAGTTTTCTATCCTTTTGTTTTCGTTTCAAAGACATTTGCTTATATGATTGTAACCACATAAAAACCCAATCACCAACTTCAAAATGCCTTTTCGTGCAATGTTGATCAACATGTTGCTTCATTCAATTTTGTGCCATGACCAAGTTCTCCTTGAGACTAGAGAGGAACCTCTTGTTGATACCGAATGTGTTCTTCTACTGCTCTAACCCGTGGTTTTCCTCTCAATGATGATGTGATAGATGGTGGATGGTACCCATAGAGTGCCAAAAAAGGAGACATTTTAGATGAAGTATGGAAGGAAGTGTTATACCATCATTCTACAAGTGCCAACCATTTGACCCATCTTTTTTGTTTATCGGACGTAAAGCAATGGTGATATCCCTCCAAACACTTATTTACAACTTTTGTTTTCCCATCAAACTGGGGATGATAAGAAGAGCTATGAGCTAACTGAGTACCTAAACATGAGAATAAATCAGTCCAAAAATTATTAGTAAATATAGGGTCTCGTTCACTTACTATAATCTTCGATGTCCCATGAAGCTTTTGAACTGTGTCCATGAAGGTTGTTGCTACCGTGCTTGCAACAAATGGGTGTTCCAAGGCAAAAAATGAGCATAATTTGGTGATTCTATCCACCACAACCATGATGACATTTTTTTTGTCAGATTTAGGCAATCCTGTGATAAAGTCCATGGAAACCTCTTCCCACTGTTGGATAGGGATAGATAGATATTGTAGAAGACCTGGGGATCGAAACTGTTTCACCCTTATTTTGCTGGCAATTCTGACCACAAATTTTTGGACATCCCCTTTGAGACCTTCCCAGAAGAAATCTTGTTTAACTTGATGATAAGTCTTCAAGAATCCAGATTGCCCCCTACTAGAGAAGAGTGAAGCTCAGATAGAATCCTATTTTTAAGAGTGGAGTTCTCACATAGGTATAATCTATCTTTATACCATAAAGCATCCCCTTTCAATAGAAATTTTTTAGACATGCTTGGATCATTTTGGAGATGATGAATGAGGTTTTTTGTGGTTGGATCATTTCTCCATTCAGACCTTTCCTCATCTATCCAATATTCTTGTAATATGGATATGGCACATAACAAGGCTGCAGTTGAGTCATTTTTCCGCGACAGTGCATTCACAACTACATTCTCCTTCCCTTTCTTATGGATAATCTCAAAATCATATCCCAACATCTTGGAGACCCATTTTTGTTGTTCTTAAGATGATAAATGCTGCTCCAAGAAGTATTTCAGACTATCATGATTTTTCTTCACTTTAAAGTGTCTTCCTATGAGATATGGTCTCCATTGCTTTACTACAGGAAGTATGGCTAGCATTTCCTTCTCATAAGTCAGCTTGGAAAGATTCTTACCTTTGAATTGATGGCTCAAAAAGGCAATAGGATGGCCTTCTTGCATAAGAACTACCCCCATACCCACCCCTGATGCATCACATTCAACAATGAATGTTTTGGAAAAATCTAGAGTAGCCAAGACTGGAGTGGTGCACATGGCCTCCTTTAGTTGCTCAAATGTTTTGGTTACATCCTCACTCTAATTGAAGGAGTCCTTCTTTAATAAAGTTGTGAGAGGTGCAGCTATGCTTCCATAATGCCTTATGAATCTTTGGTAATAACCTGTAAGCCCCAAAAATCCTCGTAGATTCTTTAGGGTTTTTGGAACCTTCCACTCCATCATGGCTTTGATCTTATTAGAATCCACTTTAACCCCTTCATGAGAGAAAATGTGACTCAAATATTCAACCTCCTTGAGTCCAAAGGAACACTTAGAGGGCTTTGCATAAAGTTGATGTTGCTCAAGGGTTTCCAAAACCTTATTTACATGATGCAAATGTTCCTCCCATGTTTTGCTATAAATTAATATATCATCAAAAAACACTAATACAAACATCCATAGGAATGACTTAAAAATAGAATTCATCAAACTTTGAAATGTAGAAGGTGCATTTGTGAGTCCAAAAGGCATTACCAAGAATTCATAATGTCCTTCATGTGTCCAAAAGGTGGTTCTATGAACATCCTCATCCTTGATTCTGATTTGGTGGTATCCCGAACGAAGATCAAGCTTTGTAAAATAAACAGCACCATGTAACTCATCAAGCAAATCATCAATAATAGGAATAGGAAACTTATCTTTGATTGTGTACTTATTAAGTTCCCAATAATCAGGACACATGTGCCACATGTCATCTTTCTTTCGTACCATCACTACTGGAGAAGAATAAGCACTTTGACTGTGGTGGATGATTCTTGCTTCTAACATCTCTTATACAATCTTCTCGATTTCACTCTTTTACACATATGGGTACCTATAAAGTTTGATGTTAGGCGGTTGACTTCCTGGTAATAACTGAATAGCATGATCATGATCTCTCTTTGGAGGTAAGACCTTTGGTATATTTTCAAATACAATAGAGTGTGCATCCAACATTGCTTGCATATTTGAGTGTCCTTAAAATGATGAGCCTCTAATGAAAAGAGTTGTGCCACAAATCCCTCTACACCATTTTTTTAGAATTTTGTGCATCTGATGTGAACTTACTATTTGTGGAGGCTTTGCTCTTAAGCCTGTTAGCTCAAAATTCCTTCCTTCAGAGTTAAATTGCGATGAACAAGTCTTGGAAGTTCATCTCAATGGTTCCCAAAGTGGTAAGCCATTGAACCCCTAACACAATGTCTACTCCTCCCATAGAAATGGCATACATGGGACTATTTAGTATGTAATCTCCCATGGAAAGCTTAATACTATGGAATTTTTTAGAACAAGTAACAGTACCTCCATCAGCAATCATTACTTGACATTTAGGAGCTGGATAAATGAAACAGTTTAGGTGCACTGTTAACTTATGATTGATAAAGTTGTGGGTACTTCTTGAATCAATCAACACTGTGACCCCTCTATTTTTTTAGGAATCCAACCACCTTTAGGGTCTGGGGGTGCTAATACCTGAAATTTCATGACATGAGATCGTTGGATGAGGATCTTCTGACTCCTCCTCTAGCTCAACCAAGACCTCTGACTCTGCATCTTCATTATTCTCTTCATCACTAGGCCCATCAATGTAGAACAACTTCTTTTCAGGACATTTATGTCCAGGTCCAAATTTACTGTCACAATTAAAGCATAACCCTTTTTCTCTTTTTTCTTCAATTTGTTGAGGTGTCAATCTAACTGGCCAAGGGAGTGTTGGGGCCAAGGTGTTACGATCTCTGGTATAAGTGAAATATTGTCTCCTACTTGAAATAATTTTTTCCTCTACCCTTCTTGCCATAATCATCAAATTAGAAACCTTATGAGGATTAACATACGCGCCTCATGTTCAATGTGATCCTTAAGATCCCCAAGAAATAGGTCATTCAAATTATCTTCAGTAATATTTTCCACCCGTAGAGAAAGGTTTTGGAAGTGATGAATGTAATCCTTAACATATCCTATCTGCCTCAACTTTGTTAATTGGCTAAAGTAATTATCTAACTCACTAGAAATGTAGTGTAATTGCAACTCTTCAGTGAAGACTGTCCATGTAACATTGAGACCACTCTTCTTCCTTTGAGCACATAACCATCGATACCAGATGAATTGGTCAGGTTTGAGATACAAAGCTGCCATGGTCACCTTTTGTCCTGATGGAATCTAATGTAGTTCAAATAAATTATCCATTTGGTTTATCCAATTGAGTGTATCCTTGCCATCAAACTTGTGCATATCCACTTTTGGAAACATAGTATGGGCCTGCAGAGTGCTCGTATTTGGATTGTGCACACTCAAAGAACCACTCTAGCTCATGTTTCTATTATGTTGACCTGAGGATCCACCTTAATTGACATAAGTATGATTACCCATCATATGCATACTAATTTTTTTCATGAAATCCTCCTATATTTTTCCAATCATATCCACATCTTCTTTGTTGGCCACCCTAGATTTGAGGTCTCTCAGGTTAAACTCAAGTTGGCTTACTTTATGGTCTGTTGAAGTAAACCCTAACCCTGAGGAATATGTAGTTATATCTTCTATCTCCAACTCCTCAACTACTATCTCATCCTTTTCTAGTGTTTTACCCAGAGTGATGGGATTTTTTTCCTCTTGTGGAAGGCTCCGCCATGATGCCCCAAAATAGTAAGATGTAGGGATCACGGTCAAATTTTAGGGTTTCAGATTTTGATAAGAATTCAGCCAAATATAAAAAAACTTAAAGAACAAACCCCAAATAATTTTTTTTTTCTTTCTAAAAATGTAATGAATTTGAAAAAATTCCACAATTTGCACCCTAAGGAGCGATTTTATGAAAAAAACTAAATTCTTAATAAATTTTGGAAAATAAATCAAAAAAGTTTAAAATTTTTAGGGATTGAAATGTTTCACAACTTTGGTAAAAATATCTCCCACCAATTCACTTTTGTTCGCAATATATTGCAGAAACAAAAAATTAGGTTTTTTGCCCTAATTTTGGCCTAGATCGCAGCTTTGATACCACTTGTAATGAAATTACTTGTATAATTCAGATCATGAGCAGAAATATAACACCAAATAACATAATATTATAGAATAGTGATCTCAATATACAATTATAATAGCTTCGCCACTTCGAGGGGGCAACCTCCAAACCATACAATAATACTCCAATGATGATGAAATACTACCTACAATCCCATATATATACTATTCATATGTTATGGCAATCACCAAGGCCAACCTACTAAGCATGAGAAAGTATAAATGATATAATAAAATGATATGGTAAGCCACAAGTCGGCTACTCATATCCTAATACAAACAATAGGTTAAGGGTGTAGTATATTTGTACAGACTTCCATGATATGAACAAGGCATGTCCCAAGGATGACTTCCCTTTGCCTAGTATTGACATGATTTTCGATTCTACTACGGGCCATGATATGTTATCCCTTATGGATGGTTTTTTTGGGTATAACCAAATTCAAATTGTTGAAGAAGACCCGCATAAAACATCTTTTACAACCCCATGGGGGATATTTTGTTACAAGGTCATGCCTTTTGGCCTTAAAAATGCTGGTGCAACTTATCAATGTGTCATGACTTTTATTTTCCATGACCATCTTCACGACATAATGGAGGATTATGTCGATGATATTCTTGCTAAATCCAAGACAAGAGTTGATCATCCAGTATTTCTTAGGTGTATATTTGAGTGATTAAGGGAGTACAAGGTTTCCCTTGATCCCAAAAAATGTGTCTTTGGTGTCACTTCAGGGAAACTTCTAGGATTCATTGTCTCGTGAAGAGGGATTGAAGTGGACCCAACTAAGGTCAAAGCTATAACAGATATGCCGCCTCCTCAAAACCTTCAACAACTAAGGGGGCTATAAAGAAAAAATACATTTTATTCGTCGCTTCATCTCTCAATTGGTAGATAAGTGCCATCACTTCAACCAGCTATTTAAGAAGGATCTCTAATTCAAATGGACACAAGACTGTCAATATGCCTTTGTAAAATTTAAAGAATACATGGCATCTCTTTGATGCAGCCTAGAATTTACCAGATAACACCCTAGACGCGCTAGCACATCACTCAGTCTAGACTGAGTCCTCACCCGAAGCCCGCAAAGGTACCAGGTCCCTCTTTAGGGTTGTTGTAGTAAGATGTTAGCGTGATGAAGGGAGAAACATATAGATCCATAACTAATTCATCAGTCTACAATGCATGCCATATTTAGATCTATGAAAGAACAAGCTTAAAAATAATCATGATTGAATCAAGAACATGCACTACTCAATTACACATAGGAATGACACTTAGATTCAACCAATAACTTCCATCTATCAATAAACACAGAATCTCCTTTAAAAAATGGCATTCTATACAAATGCGTGCATGGATCTAATATAGCAATCCAGTCATATGCACATATCTCTTTATGCATACCTCTTACACTCTGCATATACCTATATATCTCTCTCACTATCAACTATTATGTGATTCACATCATATATATAGGGTGGTGACTTTCCCTTCACCACTTATCTATTCCAAAAATAGGCCACATGCTATTAATATCCATGCAACCATTTACAGGCATAGCCACACATGCAAGTGTGCTATCTATAGACCTCTTATAGTTAACTGAAGTGAAATTCCTTGTCTCCATTCAAAACTCTTCGATTCGATCCTCTAAATATAGACAATGAGTGGCGTGCAAGTCTCTGCATCGTTGGTGTGTTCTGCACACCATCTTCTAAAAATAGGTCTTCATGCTCAAAATCAGCTAAGTCCTAAATGTTGAACTTGCCCTCCGCGTGTAGGTTCTTCATGTCCATTTGCGCCCTTAAACTTGGCATGCTTTCCCATGCGGACTTTTTGTGTGAGTTTTTTCAAGTGTTCTCTGATCAACATTACCACACACTAATCTTATTGTCGCCCCGACAATGGGTATCTCCAAAAATTGAAGTAAAGAATAGAAGAATTGAAAGAATAAGAATGAAATAATGTAGATGAATAAAGAAGTTTTATGAGGCAACCTCCTCTATATCAGTTTGAAGTATCAACTCTGGATACTCCTCCTTTGTTCTGGCCTCCAAGGCCTGCCATTTAGTGCGTGCTTGTTCTACTTTTTCTAGAATGTCCACAGTAATGGACTCCAATTCATCCCTCACAATCTCCCATTTTTCATTTTACAGAACCAACACAACGATAGACATTGAGGTCATTCTTCCTTCTAGAAGATCCATCTTCTACACAATGATCTTCCCAAGCACTTCTAGTCAAGTATTGTGCGGCTCTTTTGCTACTACCAGGGCCTCGTACTCCTGCTTAACCATTGATAATTTTTCTACGTGTCCCAATGTTTTGTCCTTCATTGCTCTCTGAACCTCATTATTTTATTCCATGGTCTTTATGTTGATAAGCGCCTCTAGAGATGTGCAGATGTTCAAATCCTAGTATATTTTCTTCAATACTTCTTATAGCGCTTGCAACATCCCTTCATAGGATACAATATTTCACATCACTGAAGCTTTTATCCCCTTCTACCTCTTGTTCTAGATTCCTTGGCACTAGCATGCACAGAGGTTCATCTTCAAGTACCATGCCCACCAAATTTCCTACATAATGTATCGCTGAGGGAAACATCTGTAGTACCTTGGTCTCCAAGTGTGGCCTAGCTCTTATGACATTGTCCCCAATCTCCTATGCGATGCTGATAAACACTTCATTCTTCTTCTGTGCTAAGTCCCTCTCTTTCGTTATGCACATTATCTTTGAATCCTTTATCTTTAGGTCCTCGTGCAACACTCTTATCGTTGCATCTTTGTCCATGTTTCTTCTTGCAACTTCAGTAGAAACCTTCACTAATGCATTATTGACCTACTCATCTGACATGATAGTAGGCTTTACCGTCATATGTCTAGCTTGGTGTGCCTTCTTCATCTATCTTGACATGCATGACTCTTCACATGCATCAAAATCAGGCTCATCCATGTGGGTATGCATTGACCATGAAAGTTGCTTTCTAGTGTGAATGGTTGCCATATCCCCATCCATCAATTCCCAGCCAAATAAATCCTTTTGTTCTATAGTGCTTTGGAAACATGCGCGGATGATTTTTCTGGTGTCCTCTGCATAGCCCATGATTGATGCACTGTGTTCCCCACTCATCCTCTTTGATCTAGGAGCCTGTCTCATTACACCTTGAACAGTCACTTGCATGGATCCAGAGGTTTCTTTCTCTCTTTCTTCTCTGTCCTTTATCTCTTCATCTTTTTGCTCTTCCTCATTTTGTGGATCGTCTTCTTTCTTGAGTGGGGTAGGAGATGCACGCTTGCTCTCCCCTGATTCCTCCACTTCTTCATCTAACTTCAACTTTCTTATCCTCTTTGGTTCAGTAGTCTCTCTTGTGTGGAGAGAGATGAGGTGATTTTATTACCATTTGTGGGGTTCCATCTTGAGTCCTTGTGCATCTGAAAAAATTCTTAAATCTATGCTCCCCCTGCTTAACCTCGGTATCTTCATCTTCATCCCATCCCTAAGGTGGAGTGGTCACACACTGTGACTCTTCTCTGTCATATGGTTTCTTTCTTTTGTGCTCCAAGCCTCCAATCTCTTCACGCTCCACTTCTTCATCCTCTACTTCAACAATTTCTATGGGCCTTTGCGCTATTATGTTTTCAATTATGTGTTTACCCTTAAGTGGCCCTGGGAGCACGAATTCATTCTCCACATACTTATTGTTCTCCATCTTGGGCTTCAGCTGAAGATACACTAATGTTTCCCCTATATCTGCTACAGCTAGACTTATTGGCTTAATATTCAATACCTCCAAAATGAGCCTCTTAACATAGGCACTCCTTCCTGGATACATATACTTTTTCCTCAACATGTGGTAGCCGTATTCTACCTTATCTGCATTGAATGCCATCTGGCATGTGTCTATGAATCTGTGAACAGATGCTTGTAAATACCTTATAATGAATGCATACAGAAATTTAAACCAAGGGCTCCAAAATCCATCTCTCATTGGGAAGCGTGTAATGCAGAAATGCTAATATACAGCAAACTGGACTTGTTTTCCCACTACTGATGGTAGGCTCCTTCAAGATGCACCACTCTTCTCCAAATGCCACATGGAGCCTGTCATACCATTTCTCTACCCTTTATTTGATGGCATCTGTCATAGATCCTTTACATAAGTACTTGTTGAACCTTTCAGCTAGCGAATTATTCTCTGTGGGGTATTCCCATACCTTTTCTTTCGGCCCATCTGGGACTTCCAATTTCAAAGAATACCAATGATAATATAACAGCCCCAAAGTTGATATTCCATCATGTGTGTGCTTCCTCGACTATTTTCTCTGCAATGTAGCCTGCAATATTGTAGACTTCCACTTCTGACATCTTGTGGGCAACGTGTAACCACATAGTATTTATTTGTGACCACCACTCCTAGTCATTCAAATTTGTAACAAGGTGTGATGTTTCTTGCACAACCAGATAGTTCTTCAACTTGTCTATATCCATACCACGTTGACCCTTCAGGTACCCCAACTCCTATCTGGTCTTTAAGATTACAACTTTATCTGTGAGATCATTCTTTATATCCTCTCCTGTGGCCTTCAAACCTGTCACCATCGAGATAAGCGCAGATGATATTCTAACTCTGTGTCCTGCAAAGTAGAAGAAGTCCTCATGTACTCTGCTCATGAGCCACTGGTACAAGGGCTCATACTTCCCCGAAATATGGAAGCTCGTATAATTAGTAGACCCCAATTCTCTTCAGAATCTTTTCACCTACATCATCATAAACTGGCATGTCATTTATCGTACATTTGTTCATCCTCGTAGTGAGCAAGGGAATCAAGATCCTTCTTGTTCTCTGTGGTCCTATGATTATATTTTCTTACTTTTCTCTTTCTGATGGGTCAATCTCATTCCTAACCAACGATGACTCCTTCTAGATATTACATTTCTAAAAAATCACTTTCAGGTGCCATCTCTTCCTCCTCAATGACCACCTTCTTCTTTCCTTTTAGTCCTATCGTAGCTGCCTTCTTGGGTGCCATTTTTACCTTGCAATTGTCTCCTCTTTAACTCTATAATTTTTGAATCAAACCCTAGCTCGATTCAATCGTGCCCTACGTGGAAAATTTGTGCCCTAACTCCTCTCTATCGCCTTGCTTCACTCAAACCCTTCACCACCCGGGGACACAAGCTTATTTTCACCTAGATTTGTTTGTCATGCTTGGTTTCACACCCTTCACACCTTAACCCAATCACTCAGCTCTTTGCACTTAGCTCTTTCCTCAAACACTCTTAGTCGCAACAGTAAAATGAATTTACATCCCATCCTTATATAATTTTTCAAAATTCGATGCATTTATTGCTCCTTCACCTACCAAATATCCTCTCATTCATTGACCAAATTCATTCGTTCCATGCGGTACATCTTCACGCCCCAGCTATAACCTTCTAGCACCCCTTCCTACCCTCTAGTCACAGACTTCTCTTCAATGCGCACCCTTGTGTCCAAGTACCTTATCACTGTACCTTTTCTTGGTAGTTATCATGGCCTTTGCTTACCTCACATTATAATGTCCTTTCATTCATCTCCATCCTTGGTCATTTTTGAGAATCAATCTTCTTTTGACCTTAAAGAACACCCATAGAAACTTATTCCTTTCACTTTTCAATTCCCACATTCTTGTACCTAGATATCAACAACCACCCCACACTAAAATTATGTGTAGTCCTTTGTGCATAAGCATCCTTCTCGTAGTAATTAGCTTCATGCGTGCAAGCATGCTTATTACACAAGAACAACAACTAAATTGACAAAGCATAACAACAATGAAGGAAATACATAAAGGAAAGATAGAATTGAAAACCTAATCTAAATGGAAATACTACCTTATTACAAATGCCAAGAAGACTTATTTATAGTAGGGCTTCATCCTACTCCTGTTAAAGTAACCCGGTAGCCATGTTCAAGTGCTTCTAACTGGAAAGCACCTAATTCAAGTATGTAAGTGATGACATACGGCCCCAACCAATGTACTTTGAGCTTTCCTAGATGGCACAAGAACTTAGAGTCATAAAGGAGTACCATTTTTCCAATCTCAAACTTCTTATCCCTTATGTTTCTATCATGCCATGCTTTTCTACCTAGCCTTTTCCTGCTTCTAACTCCATCGTGCTATGGCTCATCGTTCATCCAACTAAATCATATTTTCAATATGCTCTTCTAAATCCTTCTCATCATCTAGACCTCCAGCACGTGTAATGTGCAAAGAGGGTAATATAGATTCTATAGGGAGAACGGCTTCTGTGCCAAACACCAACTAAAATGGTGTGGCTTTGTTCAATCTCTTATAAGTTGTTCTATATGCCCAAATAATAGCTGACACTTTATCATCCCAATCCTTTCTTCCAACATCACAAATTTTTGTCAATGTCTGGCTCAAAATCTTGTTGAAATCCTACAACAGTTCCATTTTCCTTAGGGTGGTAAGGTGTAATCTTATGGTGGGCAACCATAAACTCATCTAATAGGATCATTATGGTTTTGTTTAAAAAATGTGTACCCCTATCACTTGTTAAACTTAAAGGACATCCATATCTTGTAGAAACGTTCTCCCGTAGAAACCTAGTTGTTGTAGCTACTGTACATTCCTTCGTAGGTGTTGCTTCTACCCACCATGTGAGATAATTCGTGTAAGTAATGTTATAGCGTGATCCAATCCTGTGCCCGGTTGGTGAAATAGGTCCTACAAAGTCAATGGCCCATTTCTCAAATGGTTCTACACTGATAATAGGTCTCAGTGGAATTTCATCTCTTTGTCCTGGTTTTCCTAGGCGGTGACAATGGTCACGCGCCTTACAATGTTCTTTACAATCTTTATACAATGTCTCCCACCATAATCCAGGGAGTAAGATCTTCCGGGAAGTCACATCACCCTGCATAATGGCCTCCTACAATACCACCATGAGATTCTACCATAATATCCTTGCACTCATGCTCTAATACACAACGGTGTAATACTTCATCTCTTCCTAACTTGTGGAGGTCACCACTAATCAACATAAACGATGCCACACATATAGCAAGTTGTTTCTTTTCTATTTCCTTCATTCCTTGTAGTGCCACACCAATCTGTATAGATACACCAATGTATTCTAATTCTGATGGTGCACATTGTAACCTATATAACTGTGCATCTAGCATGGTTTCTTCAATTTTTTGTGCTTCCTCTCCTGAATTGATTCTAGACAAGTGGTCTGGTCTAGAGTTACTTTTCCCTAGCTTCGCCACAACTTTGAAATCAAACTCTTCAAATAGGAGTACCGATCTACATATGCGCACTTATACGACAGGTTTTTTCACCAAGTACTTCAATGCCATGTGATCTAGATAGAATACAAATGGTGTAGCTAGCAAATACTGTCAAAACTTGTGCAATGCATAGTTGTATAATTTTGTTCAGTAGGAGTCAGCTTCCTACTAGCAAAAACAAATAGGATGATCGAAAATACCTTCTCCAGGTTGAGATAATATTACACTAATGGTCATGCTAGAGGCATACACGTGTACATGAAATGGTTTGTCCCATGAAGGAAAACTCAAGATAGGCACGGTAGTAAGTTTCTCTTTCAATGTTTCAAACATGCATTAATGCGATTCTCCCCAATAGAATGTACTTTTTCCTTTTAGTAACTCTTCCAGAGGTGCGGAAATTTTTGCATATCCCTTGATAATTTTTTTATAATATCCTTTGTGACCTAAAAATTTGTGCACCTCACTTTGACTGGTAGGTGCTTCCAGGCCTATAATGACTGCAACCTTAGTTGGATCAACAAGTAATCCTTCCTTATATATTATGTGTCCCAACAATATTCCAAAAGGTGTAGCAAATATTCACTTATTGATGTTCAAAGAGATACTCAATTGTCTTCCCCATTCAAACATCAAGCGTAGATTGTCACAGTGATCCTTAACAAGCTCATATATCATCCAATCATTGAGGTAGACCTGTAAGAAGTTGTGAATAAAATCTTTGAATTCCTGAACAACTATGCGCAAGAATATAGCAGGCACAATTTTCAATCCAAAAGGCATCACAATATACGAAAAACTACCCCATTCAGCAGTAAAATCTGTCTTTTCTTGATCCTCCAGAGTAATCCTAACCTGATGATACCCAGAAAACCCATCTGTGAAGGAATATATTTTGCGCCCTGCAACTCCTTCTAGTATTTCCTCAGTAAATGGTGTAGGGAATGGGTATATTACACATGCAACATTTAGCTCCCTGTAGTCCACACATATTTGAATTCTACCATCCTTCTTGATACTGATCACCATTTGACTAACTCATTCTGACTCAATCAAGCGGCTTGATAATTCCATATTTCAACATTTTATCAATTTCTTCTTTTACCTTTTTGAGCAAATTAGGATTCATTATATAAGGTCTCTTTCTCACTGGGTGTGCACCATCCTTAAGCTTTATCTTCATTTCCCCAACTGATTCATGCATGCCTTTAAGTTCACCATACCCTCTAGGGAATAAGTCCTGGTAATCCCATAGTAACTCAATAATATTTGCCACCTCTGAGTCTTATCACTAGTCTCCCAATTATGACCTCCTTAGGCTCAGCCTCCGATCCTATATTTACCTTCTTTGTCTTCATTTGTTCATGTTATGCGCATCCTTATCTACATTATTAAAGACCTTGCACGCCCCTTGTGAATGGTCAATATCCAGGTTTTCAACTTCCTCATCATCCACGATGTACACCATTTTTCCTTTTTCTTTCTCCAGGAAAGCATGTTCAAGCAATATGGAGTCTTCTCCTTCTTCTTCAAAATGTTTTCTTGATTCTATCTTGCTAATTAATTCATGTATGAGTTCTTCTACCTTTGCACTATCTCCCATGGTTAACCACTTGACAAATTTTAATGCCTCTTCTATTAGAAGTTGGGAATAAAAGTAGTCAAAGGTCTGGATCATTCCTGTAGTCAAATTTTGTCAGTTTCCAGTCTCTCGACGTAGTTGTATGTATACATACCCAGCGTGTGCACACCCTTGTAGAGTGGAATACAATTTATGCACCCAGAGTGAAGGTGGTAATGCTTCATGTCCTGTTGTCTAGAGTCTTTCACACTATTGAATGTGGTACTGAACAGGTTGATCACCATTATAAGTGCAAATTTGCTTAGGTGCATTGCTTCTTATAAACTTGGTAGATAAGGCAATTCTAATCTCCTTCCACTTCATAAGATTATCTCTCCTATGAACTACCCTCTAGCGCGTTGTTTTCATGTGTAAGAAATATACTAATATGTCTCTTCTCTTGACCCGGTTTATCCACTGTGCCTCCATGGATTTCAAAAATATAGGAAGATCTTCTGCTCTTGTATACAAAGGTACTATGCCACCTATCCAGGAAACATAATGAATTCCATTCTTGCACGCAACCATGCTTTTTACCTCATGCCCTACTAGTTCATATGTACCATGAGCCCAATTGTCACAAACAATACTTGTAGTATCACTAATATAATGAGAATCCTCCCACTGTATGATGCCTTCCTTTGATGGCTCCTTGACCTCTGCATCCTGAATAGTGCAAACATATATTATTTTTACATCCTCCTCACTTAGAGGCTCAACATATGGTGTAGATTTCCCATCTGTCAAAGGTATCGCAACCCTTTCCTCTTTGTTCTCAAAGATGATATACCCCTTATTGAATCTCAAATCAGCATTATTCGCTTAACACCAAGGACATCCAAGCAAGGCTAGAAAACTGTCTGCTTCTGTAAGTGCTAATACCTCAAAATCCCCAGTGAATTTGGCCCCTTGTATGGTTATGGATGCATCCTTCAAAACTCCTATGGGAGTGGCCTTATTCCTATTTTCCATAAACAACACATTAGATGATGGTTGTAATGGAGGTCTCCCCATTTGTACCCATGCGTCTAAAGTAAGCACACTAACTTCCACACCTATATCAATCAAAATATTGCTCAACAACCATCCATCTATAGTAGCATTCAGAGTGATCTCTTTATCATAGTCAATGCTATTAGGGGGAAGATTCGCATGCAGGATTTGTCGGCCGGTCTCAATACTTGTGTGCGGTGTGTTCCCTTTTAACCAACTTCCTAAAAGTGGAATGATGTTCTCCTGGTGCAACATTTTTCACACTTCTCTGATATCATCAATATCAGAGGGGACCTTCCTTGATTCCTTCATCTATTCCATCTTTCTGGACTACTCTTTTAAACAATGTATTTCTCCTTGAAGATTTCTGAGGACCTCCATGGTCTCTTGATATACTTCCTTCTAATGGGCAGGATCTGGGTACCTTGCATGCAGAACCTCCTCCTTAATGATTGTAGGCTTCTGGTACGATGCCTCTCTTGTGTGTGTTGCTTCAACATGTGTGGTAATATTCATAGTTAATGCCTCAGGTTCTGGTGCTATCTTGGGCATCCACTAGTTTTCCTCCACATGTTGGATCCTAACCATCCCTGCGCCTTTTTTTTCCTACTTATGGTGTTTACTGAGATGCTCATATAAGTTTGGGCACTCCTCATAGCTATGATTCTTTTCATAGAAAGAACATGTAACATTCTGGGGACATTCACACCTGTAATGATTAGGGGATCCATATGTATAACATGTTCCACAAGGGAACTTTCTTCTTCCTACACCACAACCTCATCCTCCATATCCACCTCGATATCCACGTCCTCTTACATGACCTCCTTCAAAACGGCCCTCATTCTTGTCATAGCGTGGTTGATTATGATCCCAATCCTGGTGCTCATTCTTGTTCATAGAGTTATCCATTATACTTGTCTGTCGTACCCTAATGTCTATAGCATCATGGATCTGACCAATCATTCAACAATTCGCAGTATCATAGGTCGTAGACCTACAAATCTTGCAAAAGCATGATACATTCTTCCTTATCGCGTGTTATAATAAAGGACAATAACTAGCATCATGATTCAAATGATATATTTCACAATCTAATAGCAATGAACGTATAGATCTACGGGGGAAACTATCCTTGGTGTGACCTTCCACTTCACAATCTGTACACCAAATTCCTGAGTGTGTTTCATGGGCTGAATTTGTTGATAGCTTCTCTAACTACTTTTCTATAGCTGTAATATGTGACTCTAAGAATGGACTAATGCTAGTGTTTATGCTCCCAATTGCCTCAGCATGTAAATCTACTTCCAGTTCTTCACGTGGATCAGTGTATGTCTTATGTGACAGTTCTCTTCTAAATGGTGTAATCAATCCACCAATGAACCATTGTACATGCTAGCTTGCGTGAATATCATAAGAAAGATTAGATAGGAGTGTTTTAAAATGGGCATCATACTCATGTACATCTCATTAGTTCCTTGCTTAATATCCTTTAACGTACTTATACTCTTCTGCTCAAATTCAGGGATATGGAACTCTTTCAAGAAAGCATCCTTTCGTGCTGCATAATCCACACAAGTTTGATCAGGGTCGAACTTCCTATACCAGCTATGTGCACGTCCATGTAATTTTGTATAAAATTGAGTTTCCTTGCGCTCAGAAGCCGTGATCCCTTTCACGCGCCACAATATTTCACACATGTGCACATGCTTAACAGCATCCTCTATACCTCTATACTCTAGGAGATGAAGAGACATATCCATATAGATATTATGTGGTTACTACGAGCCTTAACCACCTGATCTAGAACCTCCTGTGTTTCCTCTGCCTCATTAACCACCAGATCCACCGTAACTAGAACCACCTAAACCTCTTGATCCTCTACCTGTAGCTGGAATAGGACCTGTAGATGTACTCCCATGTGCTCTGATAATAGTACTATATTGAACCCCTACATTCTGTGAAGTAGTTCCACTTCCAGAGGTGAATCCAACATTCTGTGTGCTCACGTTCTATGTGGATGATGCACCTAAGAATTTTCCTCCAAATAACATTGAAGTCATTTGTCCTACCATTGATGTACTTGCTCCCTAACTTACTCCTGCTCTCCTACTTCCCAAGTTATCTTGTTGGTTATTTGTCGTACTAGACACTGGAAAACCAAGCGTAAGGGCTAGGTCACTAGGTGGATTAAGATGTGTGCATACGGCCTAGGTAGTCTTTGCTACCATACTTATGTGTGAAGCCAAGGGGGGATCTCTGTCATGATTTACAACATGGGGAAGTTCCTGATGCTCTAGCTCCACATCTTCTACATGAGCTTCAAATCCTTCACGAGCCATCTCTCTCCTCAACGCCATACTTTCTGCAATAGTACGTTACTTCTTTATCTCCCTCCAACATGCCTCATTATACTTAAGCCACATTTCCTCTCTCTACCTTTCTGCCGCTAGGTCTGCCATCTTTCACCAAACTTGTTCCTTCCCTCACACGTGGTGAAGTTTATCTAGCCATTGGTTTACTCTCTAGGTTCAAATTTACCATCAAGATCTTGATTGCCAGTGGAATACCTTGCATATATGCTCCTCTAGGATACCATAAAAACTAGAATTCAGTTACCTCCAGGAAATAATACGTCAAAATTGAATATTCCAAAATATAACTATTTAGATCACCATCAAACCATGTATCCACAGCACAAGTCCAAATCAGATCAGCATCATAAAGGGCCTAAAATTCTTCCTATGTCCAGACAAGTGCGCAATACCTCCAATTCCGCTTAGATGCATAAGCAATCAGCCACTTGCATAATTCTACTGGAAAGATGGTGAAAAATATCTCATATAAGTTGTCATACATATTTTGTTCTACCCAAGTGTGTGCGTTAAACTCAGATCTACTACTAAACTACTATGCATATTCTTCCTCCATGTCATGTATCCACTCCTCAATACTTGCTAGAGTTAATCGATACATCTTCATTATGAACCATCCTAAAAACAAATGAAAAAGAGGTCCCGGTAACGGAACCAATGATGCAACCTAAAATTTACCAGATAACACCCTAGATGTGTTGGCACATCACTCATCCTAGATTGAGCACCCACCCGAAGTGCACAAAGGTACTAGGTCCCTCTTTAGGGTTGTTGTAGCAGGATGTTAACATGATGAAAAGAGAATATATAGATCCATAACTAATCCATCATTCTACAATGCATGCCATATTCAAATCTATGAAAGAACAAGATTAAACAATAATCATGATTGAATCAAGAACATGCACTACTCAATTACACATAGGAATGACACTTAGATTCAGCCAATAACTTCCATCTATCAATAAACACAGAATCTCCTTACAATAATGGCATTCTATACCGATGCACGCATGGATCTAATACAGTAATCTAGTCATATGCACATATCTCTTTATGCATACCTCTTATACTCTGCATATACCTATATATCTCTCTCACTATCAACTATTATGTGATTCACGTCATATATATATATATATATATATATATATATATATATATATATATATATATATATATATAAGGTGGAGACTTTCCCTTCACCACTTATCTATTCCAAAAATAGGCTGCATGATATTCATAGCCACGCGTCATTTACACGCATAGCCACACATGCAAGTGTGATATCTATAGACCTCTTACAGCTAACTAAAGTGACAATCCTATTCTTAGCTTATCTCCATGCAAAAATGCTTCGATCTGATCCTCTCAAGATAAACAATGCGTGGTGTGCACATCTCTGCATCGTTGGTGTGTTATGCATGCCATCTTCTAAAAATAGGTCTTCATGCTCAAAATCAGCAAAGTCCTAAATGTTGAACTTGCCCTTCATGCGTGGGTTCTTCCTATCCATTCGCACCCTTAAACCTAGCTTGCTTTCCCGCACATCCTTCTTGTGTGAGTTCTATCAAGTGTTCTCTAATCAACACTCTGTCGGTACTCATGCCGCCTATATAGGATAAGCCTATGTTTTTATATACGTCTACAACAGAACATACCATTAGGGGATTATTGGTCTAACACAATGATAAGGATCAAGAACAAGCTATGTATTACTTGAGGAGAACTCTACTTGCACATGAGGCCAAGTACTCGCATGTTGAAAAGGCTTGTTTAGCAATTACTTATACTTTTGGAAATTTGTGACACTATCTCCTAAATCATACCACCAAACTAATTTTAAGGGTTCATCCTCTTAAGCACCTACTTTTGAGACCAGTCATCATAGGACGAATGGCTAGCTGGATTGAACTATTCAATGAATTTTACATTGAAATTTTCAATCAAAAAGCTATCAAAGGTCAAGCACTGGCAGATCAACTGGCCATAGCACCACTACCAGGTTCACAACCATTAAATTTTGAATTTCTAGACGAAGACCTTTTGTACATAGAAGCAACACCCTTATGGAAATTATTCTTTGATGGATCTTGCAACATCCATGGTTTTGGAGAAGGAATCATCTTGCGTACACCAAATGGAGACCTCATACCTAAATTTTATCGTATCAACTTCGCTTGCAAAAATAACATAACAAAGTATAAAGCATTGATAGCAGGCTTAGGGTTTTCTATCTCATGGTGCATGCAAGAATTGATAATTTTTGGCAATTCTCTTCTCGTCATTAATCAAGTTAATAGATAATAGCACATAAATTAGGAAAATATCTTACCTTATAAAATAATGGTTGATAACCTTAGAGGGTATTTCTAGATTATCAATTTTGAACAAGTTCCTTGTGTAAAAAACAAGGCAGTGGATGCCATGGAAACTATCACCTCCCTTATTTTCGTTTGACACTACTATAAACTCACAACGTGTTCTTCTTTGAACATATTTTGGTGCCCGCATATGAATTTCCAGAGTCCATCATGGTTGAAGAGATTGTTGGTCTTGATCATCCCTGGTACCTACGATATATATACCTTCATTCAAACTAAAGCATGTCCTTCTAATTTTAAATTCAACTAATAAAATATCCTTAGCACAACGTGCTTCACACTACACCCTTCTTGTTAACACCTTATATCGAAGAGGCTATGATGGGACTCTCTTAAGATGGTCTCAATCAGGATGAAGCTAATCAGATGCTAGCATAAGTACATTCGGGTATTTACGGTGCCCATACCAGTGGAATGGTCCTTGCAAAGAAGATCTTGCGCATTCGATACTAATGGCACACAATGGAAGAAGATGCATGTAAATTTTTGAAGAAATGTCAGGCTTTCCAAAAAAAACGGTAATCTCATTCATGCACCATCCCAAGCCTTGTAGCCCATTACTTCACCTTGGCCTTATTTAAAAAGGGGACTCGATTTAATTGGAAAAATAAAGCCCACATCTTCTGATGGCCACACATTTATTATATCTGTCACTAAGTATTTCACCAAGTGGGTTGAGGCTATGCCTCTTACCAACATTACTCGGTGTAATATTTATAAATTTGTTTTCAACCATATTATTTTTCTTTTTGGCATCCCCACTACTATTGTCACTGATAATGGTGGTTCTTTCAAAAAAATGATCTCAAGGCCCTATCTAAAAAATATAATATCCGCCTAAAATGGGCTACACCCTACTATCCACAATGCAACGGCCAATCCGAAGTGTTAAAACAATACTATCAAATTCATTCCAGAAAAGACAGTCAATAAACATGGACGTAATTGGCACGCGTAGTTGTATCCCACCCTCTGGGCCTACTGCACTTCCTTCCATACTCCTAAAGGAGCTACTCCATTCTCCCTAGTATATGGATCTGAAGCAATATTACCTATTGAAGTTGAACTGCCTTCACTTTGTGTCTCCCTTCATCACCTCATTCATGAAGAGGATTACCGTTTTATATGCCTTGTAGAGCTAGAATTATTAGACGAGAGATGGCTTTGCTCCTTAGACCATATGAAGGTATATCAAAATAGACCTGCATCATAATTATAATCAAAAGATCAAACCTTGATAGTTTGAAATCAATGATTTGGTCCTAAAGGAAAATTAGAATAACATAACTAAACCATGAGAAAAATAGGGAAAATTTGAGCGTAATTGGTTGGGTCCTTATGTTTATAACTTACTAAATTTGGATATGGCGCAAGTAAACTATCTACCGAGGATGGAAAAGAGTTGAAGGAGCCTATGAATTCCATTCATCTGAAGAATTTCTACTCCTAAGTCTCTGAAGAGTAACACTTTGTGCTAGAGGCATATCAATGCATCCCACTTGTTTTGTCATTTCACTTTGATTCTCGCTTGTAACCTTTCACCTTGCCATGTGACGTATGTTCTCCTTATTAGGTTGTCATGCCCATTGTCTACCACTATTTTTCACCTTCCATCATGATTTCATTCACTTCCTTCATACGTAGTGTGTTGGTATTGACTTGGGGAATTTCCTTTTCCCTCTTCTTTGGCATGTGGTTCAAAATTCCAAAAAGACCAAAAACATTCAAAAAAAAATTGCAAAAATTCAAAAACAATATAAAATTGTTCAAAATCCCAAAAACAATACAAAATTGTTCACAAAATACAAAACAAAAAAACTATACAAAATGTTTTGAAAATGCCTTCCAAGAAAAAAACATTTGCGACTATGTAATTTCGTTCATCATTTTCTTCATCTGATTGTTCCCCAATCATCTTTTCCAATCAATCAAGCCTCTCTTTGCAATGTAACTTTTCTTAGGGACATCACTTGGCTTTGGCTTTCTCTTAGGGGCAACTTGACATCTGTTCATTTCTTCATTGTATAAAAATCCTCATAAAGTAGTTCGACATTATTGTTGTGAGTTGTGTTATATTATATATTGCTTGTTATTATTTAAACATTGGTGTGTTTTGTTCACTAGCTCTCTTGTTGTATTTGTTTTTTTAAAGTTTATACATATGGAATGTTGTATTGTCTATTCTTAGCTTAGTCTCTTATGTTAGTTAGTTAGAATAAATAGTACTTTGTGTATCTAGAATGCACTTATGGACCAATTGTAGGAAATTTATTTACATCTTAATTCACATATAACTTTGGTGTGGATCCTTCTTGTTCATATTGGGTTTGTTCCTATTGCTTCTTTTGTATCTTTTTTGTCATTTTCATATGTTGTGTTTTTCTCCTGGTTTATTTCAGCCATGCATCCTTTTCCTTTTTGTTGTGTATTCATGTTTGTTTGCATTTGTATTTCAAACTTTTCAAAACTCGCAAAACTTCAAAAAAATCAAAATATTTCAAAAATCCAAAAAAAATCAAAAAAATTTACAAAATTTGAACAAAACATTCACTTCTCATAGAACTCTTACAATTGGAAAACCCTTGAAGTGAATATTTTAACATTTCAATACAATCTTAATAAATTTCATGTTTTTATCTATTACCCTAGTTTATTGGGCCAATCTTACAACTATCATTTTCTTCCCTTTGCATGATATGCTAACTCTTCTTGAGGCAAGTCACAAAATTGTTTTTCCTTCACGATATAACTTCGCCTGGGGAAATTTAAACTTCGATCATTTGCACAACAAATTAAGCAAGTGTGTCATAAGGATTCACTTTCACTCTGCTCTTCCAGTCTGATCCTATTCCCACTTAGAAGTATTTTGTATCTACTTAATCATCATTATAGCTTGCATTAGGGGCATAGTTGAGTGTCTTCGTTTCAACTTTGTGTTGCAATTTCGATGTTTACTTTTTGGACCACTTACAAGTAATGTGATTACATCTTGGTTCCTTTATAACCCTGATGTCAGAACCTAATTTGTATATTGGGTTTGTTTTCCTTTTTATCTTTTCTTTGTTATCTTTGTTTGTTTACGCGCATCTGGTAAACCATCTTGATTATTTTATAATCATGGTGGCAAACTCTATTGTGCAATAGAAAATATAAGGTTGTTCTAAAATTCTTCTCCAAAGGAGGCTCATGCTACAAGCACCATCCTTTTTCACGTCCTTGTTCCAATCCCTTGTTTTTCCTCCCTATCAAGTGGGTTTCCACCGCCTTGTTGTGTCATCCACCCACTTGAAGGGGCATTCCTCTACCATTCTATTTTTTGGGTCATCGCAATGTTTCATTTCTTCCTACTTGTTGGGGCATCCCAATGCTTCACAATTTTTCCGCTCCCTGATCTTCATGTGTCTACTATCTTTAAAAGCATTATTACTTCACAATAGCACTTTAAAGAGGGGAAAATGTAGACACCCCAAAATTAGACACATGTTTCCACTTGTTCCCAGATTTATCGTAATACACCTTATTATTCAACCCATTTGTGATTAATTGATTAAATTGATTAATTCTTACACAATGCACCATTTGGATTAATCAAATTAATCCTTAGTATCCCGTTGTACCCCTTTAGATAAGTTAATTACCATTTATTAATTAAATTATTAATTAATTAAGTTTGTGCACATCCCTAGTTAACTATTGCTTGATCAACATCCACTTAGACTCCACATCCTCATCCTAGTTAACTACACTTCTAGAATCCTAGAAAGTTGGGGGCGATTGAATTACATGTACAACCCCTTCCTGGATGCAACTTCTGCAATTAATTTATTTACTGCTCATAAATCCCCTGGCACTACTGTAACCTCCTCCAATGTTATTTTTAGCATGTGCATTCAACCGTGTATAACTAATTTCTATAACTAATTTTCAACTACTTCTGCCTCTATAAATTACAGGCGTACTCTCTTACAAATCCTCTTGAATCTTAAGTACAATAATTCTGCTAAATTTCTAAGCCAAAGTATCTGTGTCTGTAGCATTTTTCAATCACATTTGGAGAACATTTTAGAGCACCCACATTCATTTTCAAGGTTCCATAGACAAAGTCTCCACAACCTTACTGAGGTTTGCACTAAAGGATTACATGAAGGTTTGCATTGTATGTTTGTTTGTCTTCCATTCTCAGGTAGTTTTTTCACTGTCTACATGTACTGCTTATTACATTACACCTAATAAGCTCATTTGTGAAGCATATATAATTTTATTTTTGAATAATGTTTTGGGAGATATTCTAATTTCTTGTAACTTCTTGGAGTTGTTTGAGAGATTCTCTCCACTCCTTGAATTATGGATATAATCTCGTGTCCTATGTTTAGCTAATCTCGTGTATTATTTACGTGAGGATATATTTTGTAAGCACCTACTTATGTGTGTGTTTCCCCAGATGTGAAACAACAAAGTGGTGCAATAATGTTCTAATCTTCATTTTTCTATAACTTGTGTTTTCAGATTGTGTGCTTAGATTCCCATGATAAGATCTAGTTCTTCAGACTTCAAGGAGAATTAGAAACTATATTTTTCTAATATTTGGATGTATTCTTGTTAACCTAAGTTTATTATAGTATATAGAGATTAAATATTTCGATGAAATTTTAGGGTCACATTATGGAGCAAGTTGGATACCAAACTACAAACAAGCATAGCCTTTAATCCTAAATTTGGTGACCAAATGGAGGTTTTTAATAGGATTTTGATTTAGTTAATATGGAATTTATAATAGTAAAAATTCCAAGAATTTGGAATGAATATTTTAGCATATATATAACATTACTACAATAGATCAATGCATGAATACACTAATAAGTCACATTTTGAAGCATATGTTTTGGTGTTGCATTAAGATGATAAAAATAAGAATAATAATTAGATTCATTTGTAAATCAACAAAAATATTGAGAAGATTAAGCAAATACATCTCATAGTAAAATAACAATTCCATAAGTCTCGATCCAAGTGTAAGGTTAGACATGATCGACACTATAGAAAGCATGCATCTATCATGGGAGACAAGGTGTGGCTTTACTTGAGTCAAACGAGACTCTAATGACAAGATAAGAAACTCAAACCTCTAAGATATGGGTTATTTTCCATCTCAGAAAAAGTTGGAGAGAATGATTTCAAGTTTGGCATGCCTTCTTTCATGAGGATGTACTAAAAATAGTAATTTTTTTATAACTTACATTTATATGATCCATGTGTCAAATAAAGAGGAAAATGCATTGTTACTACCATCTATTGAATACTTTATCTAGAATGTACAAGGAAAATTAGAAGAGGTTGTAGCATTGCAAATAAATTCAAAGAAACTAGAAGAGGACCACAAGGGTCTTGGAAAAATCACATGAAGATTAAGACATTAAGGCAAGGAAAGTAAGATGATACCTCACGGATAAATGGGGTACCTCTTTCCACATATTCTAAATCATTAAACTTTTGTGGGACCAAAAACCTCCTGAACCGGAATGGGAGAACCTATTCTTCTCTGGGAGAAAATTTTCCATATCTCCCTTAATTGGAATGGGTGCAGAAAGACAAATTCATCAGAATTTTTTCTCCCCCAATTGTTGGAAGAATCTTCTACTCAATAACATTCCAAATGAATCAAGAATATATGCTACCAAGATATTCATCAATACCTTGTCTGGAAATGCAACGAGGGCCACATGTACATCTTTGAGCTTCCCCATGAATGGTACTTCCTTTGACTCCATGGAGTAACATGAGCCATTGGCCTGAGTCAAGGTGAGTTTGTAGGGCATGGGAAAACTTCGTGGGCATCACATTTTTAGAGGCATATGAATCTATTATGTAATTTTTCAATAAGTATCCTCCAATGAGAAGGGAGACATAAAAAGGATTCACCTTAGCGGTCTTCGATGCACTCAAAAAAATCATGTTCTACGATGGGGATGCAGGTGGGGTTGGTAGTAGTCCTTTAGGATTAGGAGTACCAGTATTGGGCTTTAAACTACTACCCTCTGATATGACGGCCAAGCATCTCAATTTTTTTAGTATGAGCTTGTAGATATTTAGATTTAGAAATCTACACTTTAGTCTTGTTCATATGTTATATGATGTCAAAAAGAGCAAATGCGAACAAGGGGGATGAAGCCACTTATTTTGGAGTCAGGACAAGCTTCGATATGGGAGTGGATGCTTGGGAAAAAGAATTTTATTTTTTTCGGCACATTAGGAGGCTCTTGAACGACCATATTTTACAAGAGTAGCATTAGATTTAGAAATAGCATTGGAGAACCTACTTGTAATTGTGGATGCCCCCTTGTTTTCCATTGGATTGGGTTTCTCAAATGCAGACTCCATGGAGGGTGGAAGTGGAGATCCTGAATGATAATTTTTTTTGTTAGAGTAGCCACAAGAGGATATTCAATCTTCTTATTCGTAGCTCCAGTGGAAGAAGAAGCTCCCTTTTTAGATTGAGAATGGGTGAACACCACACAAGAGATAATAGGTACGTATGTGTCGTCATCTTCATCACCTCCAAAGTACTCATAGAATCTGATTTGTGCCTCATTCTCTACTTCCTCAATCTCTAGAAAATCATTGTCTTCACTTTCTTCTTATGGTCCTTCATCGTCTTCTTGGGTTCTGTAACTTGCATTGATAAGTGGGGCCTCCAAGGCAAGCATTCGAGGTGCTTTTATAATCTAATTTATGTTATAGCTTTGAGGAGATGCTCGTTAACAAACTTCCCTATCCAAAAATTTCATTTCATTTACCAATTTATGCAACAATGGATATGTTCTCTCATATTTTGAATGTTGAGGTTTAACCTTTGAAGGGTTCTTGATATTTCCTGATAGGATGAGGTCATCTTCTACTTCAATGGCCATTATTTCCACTTGTGTAAGATCCCTTGGTTGAAGCCTTCGGAGAAAGAATCGTACCTCCCTCATTTGAGAACTGATGAAGAACCTTTTTACATAGTTATTAGAGGGCACATATTCATGGGTATGCATTTGAGTAACTTGTTGCAACGAGCTACGAAGTCTCTCATGGTCTCATTAGACCCCTTCTTCATTTTATCCAGTTTCACTAAGAGATCTTAACAGTATTTGGTAGATTTTAATCTTTCTTTGAACTGGGCCTTGATGTCATGCCAAATAGTGATGGACTTGGTTGGTAGGAGGTAGAACCATTTAGCTAATTTTTCTTGTATGTACTCCACGAACAATCTCGCATCAACATCTTCATGTTTAATTCCAAATATTTTACATGATGTGATGAAGGTTGAGATATGATCTTCAGGAAGTTGTGTTCCATCACCTTTGAATTTGGGAATTTCTTACGGGAACCCATTGGTAGATTGTGAATATGAGGTGTAAAATCGAGTTGACTGGTATTCCTTCCCCATGGAACAATGGGTTGATGTCTTTCTGCTTCCTCTTCCATTATTTATTATGTTTTAGCCTAGTCTTCAACTTCAACAACTTCTTGTCCCAATTATTCTTGTGGTTCTTATTCTTCTTGATTAGGAAATTTGATTTTCAATGGTGTTCTGAAAATGGGAGAATTTGTAGGAGGGGTATCATTTGGGGTTTGAATCAGATTACCAAGTGAACCACTTGAAGAGTCAAATGGAGATGAGGCTTAGGATAAGAAATAGGGGTTATATCTAATTTGTTTTTGTTGGTTTTTCAAACCCTCAAAAGTGGGATCAACAACTCCTCTCAATTTATTAAACCCGGTGTATCTCTTTTCAGCCAGTTTTGGAAAAACTTGCTGTGGGAATACAAAAGGAAATTGTAGAATATTCAAGGCCATTCATATGAATCAGCAGTGAGTTTTTCGAAAAAGGATTTTAATCAACCTTTTTTTTAATATTTATTTGTATATTTTTATCGTATTTTGGGTGTAGATTGATGTCAAATCTTCCCCACGGTGGGCACCAAAACCTGTTGGCGAGAAAAAAAATTGTGTAAACAAATTGGTGGTTATCTTTCCAATGCTTTAGGACTCTAGGTCCTTCTGCTTGTGTGGTACAGCTCCACTTTATTGTGAATGAAAAAAAGGAAAATAGGTTATTAGCCAAGAGGTCTGGGATATAACATGCACACTCCACTATACCCATGGAAAATGCTTGCAATGAACTGTAAGGGAAGAATTTTAAGGAATATGGGGGAAAGGGAGTGAAAAGTTAGGTGGGGGGAACTAACTCCGCAAGTAGAAAATCAAATTATTTCCAAAGCTAATTAGAATTTTCACATTCACAAATTATGGGGAAAAAACAACCATGCTTAGAATATCAACAATGAGATAAAACCATGCACACAAAGTTACACACATTCATGCATCATGAAAAGAAGAAACTCATTTATTTATTAACATCTCCACAAGTTGTATGAAAAAAATTCATGTAGAAAAATTAACGGTTATCTTGCCAATGCTCTAGAAATCTAGGTCCCTCTACTTGTGTGGTGTAGCTCCACTTTATTGTGAATGAACAAAAAGGGAAATTTGTATTTGGCCAAGAGGTCAGGAAATCCAACAAGCACACTCCAATACACCCGTGGATAAATGCTTGCAATGAATTATAAGGGAAGAATTTTCTAAAAGATGGGGGAAAGGGAGTTAGAATTTAGGTAGGAGGGAATTAACTTTGTAAGTAGAAAATAAGATCTCTTGCCAAAGTTAACCAAAATTTTCCACATTCATAACTTATAGGAAAGAAACAACCATTGTTTAGAACATCAATGATGAGAGGAAACCATTTACATAAAGTTGCACACATTCATGCATCATGAAAAGAAGAAACTCCTTTATTTATTAAGATCCTTTACAAGTTGTAAAATACTAGAGAATGGAGGAAAATAGATAAGGAAAAGTGGGAAGAATGCTATCTCTTTTTCCTTTCTGAAATAGATTTCTCTCTTGAGTGCACAAAATTGACAACCCTTAAGAAAGAGGGTGTCATTACATTATATAGACAAATAGACAAACAAATGACTCTTCATCTACTCCCCATGTGTCTTATTCACTTTCCTTTTCCACTTGTCACTCTTGGTATCCCTAGGGAAGAACCTTAAGTCCCCTTTTATAAAATAAGGGTGAATTATTACATTTTTAGACTATACTGTCACATTAATGAATAAGACGAAAGTGAATTATTTCTCACAATGAAGAATTAGAAAGGAGGGTAGAGAAGATAAGGAAGAATGAAGAGAGAGGAGAAGAATGATCCGTAACATGAATGGGGATCCCTTCTACTTTTGATTAAGAACTTATTTGATGATGATCACAACCTACCTTCTTTAGCATGATGCACAGATACCTCGGACTGCCACATAAGTGTTTAGAAACAATGTTGAAATATTCCTTGATGTGAGCTCATGGTGACCACATGTATTGCTCATGATGACCCTCATTAATAATTAGTTGACCAAATTCTTTAACTCATTGAATATTACTCCAACTAATATCATTTCAAATCACCCATCTAGCTGGATTTGACTAGCTCATTAGCTCACCTCAAATGAGATCAAGGAATATGTTTTCGAGGACTCAGATGGAAGTTTAAATTCTCTAATTAAGTTCTAGGATCTTCCTACAGCCTTGTTTTCATGATTTTATGATTCTTTCATGGTCTAAAGGACCACAAATGTTATGAATTCACTTCATTCAACCCACTTACTATATTTATTCATGCCTCATATGCCTATTTTTAGTAAGTGCACTACGGGTGTTGGATTACAATAAAAAGAGGTCTTGAAATTATGGGTTTTATTTTGGGGTTCCACACTCCAAATTTTGGGTGATTCCTTCATTTGAACAAGTGGGGAATTTTGGGTTTCTCATCAACGGGGGAAGAATATTTATAAAAAAATCAGTCCTCCATATCTTGATAAATTGACAACTTCATTGCACAAAAAAATTATTTTAAAATAAACTCATATTTGTTGGAGAGCCTTCCCTGTGAATTTTCACATGATTTCACCTATCCTGATATTCATGAATTTGAGAATTTATTTGAAGATAGGGAATAATTCTAATAAAATAACACATCCCTCTGTATCTCTAAAAAATAGGGACTTCATGGCATGCGAAAACTAGTTCATGCGAAACTATATTTTTTAAAGGATCGTTTCCTCTTATTTTCACGTGATTCTACCCACTGGAACCTTGAGAAGTGGAGAGGTAGCTCATTGTTTCCTTTTTCACTAATGTGTTCTTCATGTGATAGGGAAGAATGACTGATAAAAAATCTCATGTCCTCCATATCCCTAAAAAATAGGGACTCCATGGCGCGAAAACTAGTGCGCACGAAACTATATTTTTCAAGGATCATTTCTTCCTATTTTCACGTAATTCTGCCCACTGGAATGTTGAGAAGTGGAGAGGTAGCTCACTGCATTTTCCTCTATTAAAACTACATCATGGCAGCCATTAATGGATTCTTTGAGCTTTAGATATCATAGAGCTGGTAATGGATGACAATTTCATTGAAGATCTCTCGACAGTAAGGTTTAATGCACACATGGGAAAGGAGGTAGTAGAAGTAGAAGTAGTAGTTAATACTTGAAAACTTAGCAATTTTTTTAAATTGGGCATGGGTGCATTTTTTTTGTTCCAACCATCTTGAACGTTTGGGATGGTTGGTGAAAAAAATTTCTCCCCCTTCCCATTGGTCCACATGATGAAGTATGATTGGTTGAGGCGGAAGGATGAGGACGATAGAAAAAGCCTCATAAGCCACTTCTAGAGGTCATGCGGGTAACCATGGAGCTTAAAATGAGAGGGGGGAACATTTTTTTGTCCCAACCGTCCCAAAAATTTTAGTACAATTGGTGCACAAAATTTTTCCCCTCTCTGATTACGCCACTTTACGCAGAATACAGTTGGATGAAGGTGAGGGCTGTAGAAATAAAAGCATAGTGACTAAACTGGCTTAGTTAGGCTCAATGGGAGGTCATATGAGGGTCTAGGGGCATAAAATGAGGTTGGGAAGCACTTTTTTGTCCTCTTTTCATCCCAAAATTTTGGGATGGTTGGTGCACCAAAAGTGTGCCACCTTCTGATTGGTCCATTTATCCAACTTGAAAATTGACTAACTCCTTTACCTTGGGGAGTAACTTGTTAAAGGCGTAACTTAAGCATCCATGGAGGCCTTTTGATGTGCTTCCTTATATGATTTTAACTGGAAAATAATTTTTAGAATAATGTAATGGGTCTCAACCTCTGATTCTTCTTGAAACCCACTAAAAAATAGGCATTTCTCTCAGGATTGTCTATTAGGTATGCATAAAATAGTCTGTGGAAGGAAATGATGATGCCATGGGGAAAATGTTAAACCACCATCCTATAAAGATATGAAATACCTTTACAAATATTTCTTATTTGGAATCTAAATATTTACAGATCTCCCGAAATCACTTCCCGAAGCGCAGGGGTTGTGTTTTACCTATACACTGCTTTACCCTCCAAGAGCCACTTTTTTTAAACTACTCCAACACATCTAAAGCTTCTCAAATTCTTCCAAAACTAGTTTCCCAATGTTTTTATCTCCCTAGTACTCCTCCATGATGATTTTGAGTCTTTCGTTCCACTCCACGGATGCGCACCAATTTTAGGAAGACCAAAAATTAGCCTTTGTTAAGCTCCTCAAAGTGTTTGTCTTGAAGAAACTTGTCTTGGGAGTAATTGAATGAGATTCATACCCATAAATCACCTATGAATATGATGGAACAACACATTGGACTTCTTAGAAGTACAGGATAAGACTGATATGAGGTTTAGGGTGATCTATAGGAGGGCTCGAGATGACCTTTAAGAAAAAAATTCACAGTAGGGTTTGGTTTTCATACTTTTAGGTGTGAATTTTTCCCTTGCAAAAACTCATGAAAACAATTGGCTCTAACTTGGTGACATAATTTGGATTGATCGTAGCAAGGATATGACATTAGAACTCGAGAATATCATTACATAACATTGACCAATGCCTTATTCATTTAAAGAACCAATAGTTCACCTTTACATTCATTTAAAGAACCTTCTTCTTGAAAATAAAGGCAACCGTTTTAAAGGAATTGCTTCATTATTATAAAACTCATTGCATTTCACTACTTCTTTTTCATGAGGAATCTCAAATCTAGGGACCTCAAAACTCTTTTTCAGCTTTTTCATCATGGAAAGATTCCTCACCTTCAAATTGGAAATAAAATACCTCCATTTCATCATTGCATCCATCAACCATTGGCTCGGGAGGGACATAGCCAATCTTAAAACTGGTTGAGGTTTCCAAATCATATACGTGTTTGTCTTGTAGATTCATGGCTTGCATCAAGAGTCTAAGACTAAGTTGAGGGTATTCTATCTCTTATGCAGCTCTTAGCAATTCTTGCATCGAGTTTTCTTTCAAACCTTCTGAGGGCTCATCATCAATTGGATTTGTATCTTTATGGATGACATGATTGAGAGTATCTTCATCTTCAAATGGGAATGAGAATATCTCCTCCTCATGGATATACACAATTTTTGATTTCTCGGCTTGGAATTCATCAAGGAACCCTCCATCTTCCTAACAGCTTACATCATCAGGAAAATTGGGGGATATATTTTTTCAATTCAAAATTTCTTAATGCTTTCTCAAGATCAATACCCTTATATGAAGGAATGCTCGGTCCCATCAAGATAAGAATATCATCCACATCCTTGGATGTTACAAAATAGTTCATCCTCACGCTATTTTTGTATATAATGTAAGCTCCATGAATTCCTGCCTTCTTCACCATGTACCTCATCTTCTTCTCTGGGAGAAACTTTTCCATACCTCCCTTAACCGGAATGGATGCAGAAGACCAATTCATCTGATTTTTCCCCCAACTGTTGGTAGAAGCTTCTACTCAGCAACATTCCAAATGAATTCAGAATGTTTGCTACCAATATATTCATCAACACCCTTGTCTCGAAATGCATCGAGGGCCACCTATACATATTTGACCTTCCCCATGAGTGGGACTTCCTTTGACTCCATGGAGTAAATAGATCCACTAGCATAATTCAAGGTGAGTTTTAGGGCATGGACAACCTTCATACACATCACGTTTTTGTAGGCCCCTGAATCTATTATGCAATTGTTCAATAGGTATCCTCCAATGAGAAGGGAGACATAAAAAGGATCCACCTTAGAATTCTTCAATGCACTCAAAGCAAGCATGTTCTACAATAGGGATGTAGGTGGGGTTTTTAGAGTCCTTTAGGATTAGGATTCATAGTATTGGGCTTTGAACTACTACCCCTAATATGATGAACAAGCTTCTCGAATTATTCGAGATGAGTCTGCATATATTCAGATTCAGAAATCTATAATTTAGTCTTGTTCATATGTTCTATGATGTCAAAAGGAGAAGATGCAGACAAGGTGGATGGAGCCACTTATTTCGGAGTCAATATAAGCTTGGATATGGGAGTGGATGCTTGGGAAATAGAATTTGATTTTATGGGCACATTAGAGGCTCTTGAAGGACCAAATTTTACAAGATTAGCATTAGATTTAGAAAGAGCATTGGAGAACCTGCTTGTAATTATGGATGCCACCCTTATTTTCCATTGGATTGGGTTTCTCTAATGCAGACTCCATGGAGGGTGGAAGTGGATATCCTTGACTGATAATTTTGTTTGGTAGATTCGCCACAAGAGGATCTTTAATCTTCTTCTTCGCAGTTTAGTGGAAGAAGAATCTCCCTCTTTTATATTGAGAGCAAATGAACACATCACACAAGATACTAGGTATGTATGTGTTAATCATCTTCATTACCTCTAGAGTAATCACACAATCTAATTTTCGCCTCACTCTCTACTTCATCAATCTCTAGAAAATCATTGTCTTCACTTTATTCTTTGGGTCCTTTATCATCTTCTTAAGTTTTGTAACTTGTACTGACTTGTGGGGCCTCCAACGAAATCCTTCGGGGTGCTTCTACAATCTTATTTTATCTATGGCTTTGAGGAGATGCTCATTGAGAAACTTCCCTCTTCAAAAATGTCATTTTGTTTACCAATTTATGCAACAATGGATTTTTTCTCTCATCGTTGGGATGTTGAGCTTTACCCTTTGAAGGGTTTTTGATCTTTCCTGATAGAATGAAGTTGACTTCTACTTCAATGGCCATTCTTTGTGCTTGTGTTATATCCCTTTGTTGAACCCTCTAGAGAAAGAATCCTACCTCTGGGATTTGAGCACTGATGAAGAACCTTTTTATGTTGTTATCAGAGGGCGCATCTTCAATGGGTATTCCTTTGAGTAACTTGTTGTAATGCGCTACGAAGTCTCTCACCAGTCTTGTTAGAACCCTTATTCATTTTATCTAGTTGCACTAAGAGATATTTAAAGTATTTGGTATAATTTTAATCTTTCTTTCAACCAAGCCTTGATGTCATCCCAAACTAGTGCTGGGACCTGGCTGGCAGGAGGTAGAACCATTCAGCTGCTTTTTTATAAGGACTCCACGAACAATCTCACAGCAACATCTTTGTGTTTAATTCCAAGGATTATGTATAATGTGATGAAAGCTGAGATATGTTCTTCAAGAAGTTATGTGCCATCACCTTTGAAATTTAGGAAGTTCTTACGGGAACCCATTGGTAGATTGTGAAGAGGTGTAAGAGTGAGTGGACCAGTATCCCTTCCCCATGGAACAATTAGTTGAGGTCTTTCTATTTTCTCTATCATTAATTCCTCTGTTTCAGCTCCATCCTCTACTTCAAAAACTTATTCTCCCAATTCTTCTTCTAGTTCTTGTTTTTATTAATTAGGAAGTTCAATTTTTAATGGTGTTCTGGAAATGGGAGAATTTGTAGGAGGGGTATCAATGGGGATTTGAATAAGATTACCAGGCTGAACCACTTGAATATTCGGATGGAGATGATTCTTGGGAGAAGAAATAAGGGATATCTTTTATTTTTCTGTTGGTTTTACAAACCCTCAAAAGTGGGATCAAAAACTCCTCTCAGTCTATTCAACCTGGTGTATCTCTTTTCATCCATTTTTGGGAAAACTTTTTGTGGGAATACAAAAGGACACTATAGAATATATAAGGTCATTTACATGAATCAATAGTGCGTTTTCGGCAATGGATTTAAATCAACCTTTTTATTATTATTTTGCAAATTTTTTTTGGATTTTGTGATCGTATTTTTGAGTACAAATTTTTTCCAAGTCTACCCCACAATGGGCACTAAAAATTGTTGGCAAGAAAATTTTTTGGGTATAAAAATTTGTGGTTATCTTTCCAATGCTTTGGGAGTCTAGGTCCCTCTATTTATGTGGTGCAGATCCAATTTACTTGTGAATGAACAAAAGGAAAGAAATATTTTTTTGGCCAAGAGGCCAAGGATTCAACAAGCACACTCCATTATACCCACGATAAAATGCTTGCAATGAATTATAAGGGAATAATTTGCTGATAGATGGGGTGAAATGGGGTGAGAATTTAGGTAGGGGGGAATTAACTCTGTAAGTACTAAAATCAGATTCTTTTTAAATCTAATTAGAAGTTTCAAATTAAAAAATTATAGGAAATAAACAATCAAGCTTCAAAATATCAACAATGAGATGAAACCATGCACACAAAATTGCACACATTCATGCATCATGGAACGAATAAAATCCCTTTCTTTATTGACATCTTCACAAGTTTTACAATGCTTATAAGATAGAGGAAAATTAGAAAGGGGAAGTGGAAGAATGCTATCTCTTTTGCCTTGCTAAAAAAAACTCTCTCTTGAGTTCACAAAATTGATAACCCTTAAGGAAGATAATGTCCATTACATTATATATACCAAGGAAATGATCTCTTCGTCTAACCTCCATGTGTCTTTTCACTTGCCTTTTCCACTTGTGACTCTTGGTATTCCTAAGGAACAAACTTAAGTCCCCTTTTATAAAATAAGGGAGACTTATTACATTTTTTAGACTATAGTAACCTTAATGAATAAGATGAAAGTGAATGATTGCTCTCATAACGAAGAATTAGAAAAGTGAGTAAAGAAGAGGAGGAAGAATGAAGAGATGAAGATAAGAATGTTCCATAGGATGAATGGATATCCCTACTGACTTTTGAGGAAGAAATTGTCTGATGATGATCACAACCTCATTCTTTAGCATGATGCACAAATACCTCATACTGCCTATATAAGTGTTTAGAAACATTTTTGAAAGATTCCTTGATGTGAGCTCATGGTGACCATATGCATTGCTCACGATGACCCTCTTTGATACTTGGTTGACCAAATTATTTAGCTCATTGAGATTAATCCAACTAACTCATTTTAAACCACCCAGTTATCCAGTTTTCACTCAACTCACTAGCTCACCCCATACTAAGATCAAGAGGATGCTTTTGTGACTCAGATGGAAGTTTAACTTCTCTGATTGAGTTATATGATCATCCTGTGAATTTTTTTTCATGATATGATGATTCTTTCATGTTTTGAGTACCATAAATTTAATAAATTCACACCATTCAACTAGTTAATATTTTTATCCATGCCTCGTATGCTATTTTTCTAGTAAGTGCACTACGAGTGTCGAATTGCAACAAAAGAGGTCTTGAAATTATGGGTTTTATTTCAAGGTCCCATGCTTTGAATTTTGGGTGATTCATTCATCTAAACAAGTGGAAAAATGTGATTTTAATCGTTGGCGGGGGAATAATATTGATTAAAAACCATTCCTTCATATCTTGATAAAGTTGGCAACTTCATCACAAAAAAACTAGTTTAAAAGGAACTAGATTTTTTAGAGACCCTTCCCCCCGAATTTTAGATGATGTCTCCTGCTCAGATCTTCAGGAATTTTATAATTTATTTGAAGAGGGAAGAATGATGATAAAAAACACAACCCTCCATATCCCTAAAAAATAGGGACTTCATGGCATGAAAACTAGTTCATGCATGAAACTAGATTTTTCAAGGATCATTTCCACCGATTTTCACGCATGATTCTGCCCACTAGGACCTTGAGAAGTGGAGAGGTATCTCGCTACCCTTTTATCTGCTTGTGTTATACATGTGATAGGGAAGAATAAGGATAAAAAATTTTTTCCCTCCATATCCCTAAAAAATAGGGAGTTCAATGGTGCGAAAACAAGTTCACGTAAAATTAGATTTTTCAAGGATCATTTCCACCGATTTTCGTGTAATTTTTCCCACTTGGAACCTTAATAAGTGGAGAGGTAGCTCGTTGAATTTTTTTATGTTGTGTAATGATGCCCATTAATGGATTCTTCAAGTTTCATATATCACAGAGGTGGTAATGGAGGAGAATGAAGTTTTCCGGCGGCAGGGTTTAATGCACGGGCAAGAAGCAGAAGAAGTGGGAGTAGAAGTTAAAACTTGAAAACTTGAAATTTCTTCAACTTGGGCATGGGCACACTTTTTTTTCCAAACCATCCTAAACATTTGGGATGGTTGGTGTAAAAAATTTCTCCCCCTTCCCATTGGCCCACTTGGTGAAGCATGATTGGTTGAGGTAGAGGGATGAGTGAGCTATAAAAAGCCTCATAAGCCACTTATGAGGTTGTGTGGGTGACTAAGGGCTAAATGGGAGGGGGCACATTTTTGTTTCCCAAATGTCCCAAATTTTTGGGATGGTTGGTGCATAAAAGTGCACCCCTCTCTTATTGGGTCACTTGGTGGGAATGTAGTTAGATGAAGGCGAGGGCTCGAAATGAGAGCATGAGGGCTAAATTGGCTTAGTTAGGCTCAACGGAGGTCATATGAGGGTCTAGGGGCCTAAACTGAGGTTGGGTGCACTTTTTGTTTTCCCAACCCTCCCAAAAATTTGGGGCATTTGGTGCACAAAATTTTTTCCACCTTTTGATTGGTCCATTTTTCCACCAAAAAATAACTAACTCATTTACCTTGGGGAACAACTTGGTCAGAGGCGTAACTTGAGCATCTAAGAGCCTTTGCATGCACTTCCTTATATTATTTTGATTGTAAAAAATTATTTTGAGAATAATGGCATGATTCTCAACCTATGATTTTTTCCTGAAAACCCCCTAAAAGTGGGATTTTATCTCGTTATTTCTTGTTGAGTATGCAGAAAATGGTCTATGGAAGAAAATGTTGATGCTTTTTGAAAATTTTGAAACCACTGTCACGATTTGCCGTCACACCAGAAGCTTGAACTGAGAGGGATCTCATCATGTTAGCTAGATGTTATGCCAACACACCCCCACATGATAGAGCCAAATACAACCATGCGAGTCCTAGGTTTACCGTGTATTCACCAAATTAGGCCCTGACGATATTAGGAGGCAATAACACCGGGACTTCCCGAGAGGTCACCCATCCTAATACTACTCCAGGTCAAGCGTGCTTAACTACCTAGTATCAGATCTACACAACTTATCATCACACCAAAAGCTCGAATTGGTGGTGGAGAGGGATCTCATCGTGTTAAATAGCTGCTACACCAACACCCTCCCACACGATGGAGCCAAATGCAACCATGTGAGCCCTGGGCCCACCATGTATTCACCAAATTAGGCCCAATGACATTAGGAGGCAATGACACCAGGAATTCCTGATAAGTCACCCATCCCAATACTACTCCAAGTTGAGCACACTTACTCACACTGATACCATAAAAGGAACAATAACCAGATTGTACCAAGCCAAAAACACAGATGCTAATCAAACACCATGATCAATAAGATGAAAGTAATTCACCAGAATAAATTTACATAAACCTTTGCAAACAAATGAGTAGAAATATCAAATATTATTATTTTCATTGAGTTCTATAATAATATATGATATTGTTTCTCATTTATTTGCAAAGGTTTATGTAAATTTATTCTGGAAAATTACTTTCATCTTATTGATCATGGTGTTAGATTAACGTTGTGTTCTTGGCTTGGCATGATCCGGTTATCATTCATTTTAACCACTATCTTATAGAGCTCTAAAATATTTTTCTGAATATGTCTTGTTTGGCCTCCAACTCTTTACGGAGCTCCCAGAATCACTTCCCAAAGCTCAGGGGTTATTTTTTTACTGTACATTGCTTCACCCTCTAAGACCCACTTTTGTTTAAATTGCTTCGAAACCTCTGAAACTTCACATATTTCAAAACTAGTGACCCAATGTTCCTAGCTCTCTTATACTCCTCCATGATGATTTTGAACTCTGGGGGTGCACACCATCCTTAGGAAGAAAGAAACTAGCCTTTCTTAAGCTTATCAAAGAGCATGTCTTGAAGAAACTTGTATTAGGAGTACTTAAATGATCTTGATACCCATAAATTACCTATAGACATGCTGGCACAACACATTCGAATGATTGGAGGTACGGGACAGGACTAATATGGGGGTTAAGGTGATTTGTAGGAGGGCTCAAGATGACCTTTAAGCAAAAAAATTCATAATAGGGTATGGTTGTCATGCTTTTAGGTGTGAATTTTTCCATTGAAAAAACTCATTACAACAAACCAATAACACAATCAAAATCAGAACTCCATACGAAGGTTTTTTATAGTGATAAAATCCCTAGATACAACTTGGTGGTGATTGCATCAATGTTTATGGAAATGATTTGTGTGTCATGATGGTTCTAAATGTGTAATGGCAATTTGGATAATTATTTGGAATTTGTATGTTTGGGATGGTAGTATTGTACACACCAAAAATCATAGGGGTTATTTCATGTGCACTCAACTCCTTGTGAGTACAGGCCAAGATAGTCGACGCAGATGATGATGGGATGATGATAGGATAGAATTGTGGATGGTGTGAAGAAGATAGAAGTGGGGGTATAGGAACATAGACAAAACCAAAAAATAAACTCTACCTATACTCTCAAACAAACATAACTTACTCGTCAAGTATGGAAATACTCCTACGAACTTGATCATGATGTATGGTACGATCATGAATAATGGAAACACATAGCCCTAGGTCTATTTCATGGTTGGTGAAAGGATGGATGTTTGGTTGTGCTCCTTAGGTGAAACGATCACTAGAGGTGAGTCGACCCTAATCAGGAAAGGTCGTATGGAAGAAGGTAATGGATAGTGGATGAGCTCAAGAAAACTCAAATTTATAATGGTAATACGTGTATAAAGAGGTATCAATATGGTTTTTGTCCTATAGGACTTCGCCATTTAGTAAAACTAATTATGGAATGATTTGTGCGGGGGGATAGTGAAGAACAAAATACTTCTCATTCAATCTTAGAAAAAATGTCGTCCTGGAGGTTTTTTGATTTAAGTGGAGTGGGGATGTGAGGAAAGTGTCCAACTATTCCTAGAAATATTTGGCTATCCATATTCATCCACAGTTGAGGGGATACAATCATTATGCATTTCTTGCTATGGTTGGGAGCAAAGTAGAAAGTGAGCTTGTGATGAGATTGAAGTATTACATGTTGTCCTGTGGATGAGAAACCTTCCTTGTTCAAAATGTAATGATTCTAACACCTAAAATGCCACATTTATGTGTTGTATTGGTTGCAAGTTTGAATATGTGTGTTTTTTAGGCTTGTCTGAGTTCAAAAATATGTCTTATATGTGTGCTCAAAATCAATCTTTATGTTTTTATTAGTTTTTTTTTTTAGAGTTTGTGGGGATGTTTTGAGACACGTTTGTATGTGATTTCAAAATATAAGCGCCACACGAAAAAATGGGAACTTTGGATATAAAAATCAGATTGTTTATCAAGTGTTTTAGCAATTAACTTATCAACTTACTTCACTTGATTCAATGACAACTTGTGGGAACAATGTTTTTGGTGTTTTTAAAGGTTTTTGAATTGCACTGAGCACGTAAGAAGAAATAAATAACACCAAAAAGTTAAAATATTTCTATTGAAATCAAAAAATTTACAATGCAAGGAAGTGACAATGTCAATGTTTATAAGAAAACTGATACATTCATATCTAAAAATCCTACGTTGTTTAATTGAAAGTTTCTAACTTTAAGACTTATTTGGAAAGACAATAGTTGTGCAAGGTAAAAGATCTGAAATATATAGTTGGTTTAATATACTTTGCAATTGAGTGTTTTCTAATCCATGACTGGACACAGATCTATAATATAAACAACTGAAAAATTATGTTTTGATTTTTTGGGTTTTCTTGTGTTCTCTAAAACTAGCTTTAGCTAGATCTAACAAACAAACTATTACCTATTCTAACACCTAGAGCTTGATCCCAGAGATGGGAGAAGCTTGGAGAAAGCTAATTGAATATATTAATCTAATTGACAAAGGAATTTACACAAAACTAAGAATAGCACTCAACTGAATTTTTTTTTGTCTCTTTTATTGGTTTTTAAAATTATTAATGAAGTGAGGAAATTTAATCTAATCTAATTATGAAAATAAACAAATTGATTCTGACCCGACCTCTCTCTTGCAATTGAGATGAAGTTTTTTTTAATTTTGTATGTGTGCCCTTAGAAAACTACTCTATTTGAGACTTTTTAGAATTGGTTTGTATTTGATGTTTTCCAAGTGGCAAATAAGGAAACTTGGTGCAATTATGAGGAATAATAAACAATAAATCTTAGGTTGGCTCAAGGGGGAGGAAAAAGTCTAGTCTGGTAGCCATTGTGTTCTTTATTTGGTAATAATGGTAGCTCATAATCCTCAAGGTGTGATTTTGTACTGGAAGCAATCACCCTTAGAGTTGGCTATCTTTCTCTTTGGATGAATAATGACACACTAGCAATGCTCTTTGAAAAACTTCGAAATTCTAGGAGGACAACAAATGAGCCTAACACTTTTTCCTATAGCCAACCTCTTAATATTTTTTCTAATCTTAACTCAATATCAAAACTCATGGTATAAGGCTTGGATTAACTCATTTATGGAGTAAAATTAAGTGCTAGAAGGTATGTGGAGTGAAATGGGCGTTAAAAACAAGGAAAATGCGTGCATAAATTAAAGATAAGATAAAAATTCATGCATTGGACTAAGATTTTGACTTAAGTTCCACTCGTGATAGAACCATCGGTTCCTTCAGAAGTGGGTGGTTATGAAACCACTAGTCATTTTAATGAAACTACCATGGTGGGGGACAAATGTACTTGGCGGTTTCATCCTAGAATGACTAGGAAGTTAATAAGAGAAAAAAAAAGAAAGAGAGAAGGTTTTAGAAGGATGCAAAAGAGCCTAAAAAAACTCGCATTTAACATAGGCTAAAGGAATAAGAGAGTACTAGGGAATGGTTCTGAGCTCTTGAAAACATCTTGTCATGTTTTTGGAGATCCTCGTCATCATCTCTAGGCACCTTAATTATGGCACCCTGAAAAATGGGTTACCTACAAGTACAAGTGCCACAAGAGTTTTTTAAGTTACATAATGATTTTTTCTAATAAAAGTGACAATTTCATAGGAGAGAATTAAACAAAAAGTAATAATGAAAAAAAAATTCTTCCCACTTTGAGAAAATGATTGATAGTCTTTTAATATGCACAAAAGGACACTTGTAGAATTTTTGTAAGTAAGAAGCACAAGTCCTAAAAGGAAAGATAAGGGTGTGAGAGTGGACAGAGAGTTTTGCTAGTTACTCAAGGGGAAGAATTTTGACACAGATTAGTTTGAATGAATGTGGCAATAGAATCCTATTGTACAAGCTCATGTAATTATTTTGACGAGGAAAGCACTTCCAAAGGTCTATTGACAGCCTTTTAATGCTTTTTGTTAGGATATATAATGTTATAAACTATAGATGTGTGGATGGAAAAATGAACTTCCCCTTCCTATGAAGTGTATACAGAAAATGCATTCCCTTGTCCCTTGAATTGATGCTCGATGGATTCCTTCAGTGCTCTTAGATGCCTTTGGATGTCAAGCTTAGGTGATGATAATAGAGGCTTAGAGCTTGGTCCTTGATTTTGGTCACATAGCATTATATTTATATGATTCCCTTGGTTAAATTCATAATTGGAAAATATAAGCTGAGCCCATAAGAAATTAAAATTCCCAAAAGATAAAAGAGGACATAAAAGAGTGAGTAAAGTAGAAAGAGGTCAGGGGCTCCCAGAGGAGACGAGAGCGCTTGGGCGTTAGTGTCCTGGTTGGGTGTTGGTGTCCTGGCTGGGCAACTAGTGTCTAGAGCCATAAAAGATAAACAATTAAAATACCTAACTAGGATGTGGGGTGTGTAAGGCCAATTAGAAAATAAGAAACACATACAAAAGGCCAAATATAACTGTCAATTACTTTTTTCTCACTTATGAATTATATAAATGCTAGTATGTGCTTAGGACCTAGAAATGTACCCAAGTGAGTGATTTTGTGTCTACATTGTCCACCACTTTGTTTTATTGATTGAATACTCGATAATCATAAAGTGGTTAGAAGATGTGTACCTGATACTCATGTAAAGTGTGTGGAGAAGAACATGTTGAGTGGATAAGTGAAAGTGTCACAAGTGATAAAAAATGAAGCGTAGAAGCTAAGAAAGATAAAGTGATCATAGGGGTGGAGAGTATTGTGTTGTAATGTGTTGTATATGTTTTTTTGCTTGATGTAGGGATATTTCTTGTTGCGTACCAAGGACAGAGATGTAAAATAAGATCGAAGAAGTAGTCAAATATGTGTATATGAAATTTTTGCATAAGTATGTAAAAGTGTGTAAAAAGGAAAGTGTGCACCTAATTTACAAAGAGTGAAAAGGATAGAAAATGTACTAAAATGTTGTAGAAGAGTGATTTTTGACAAGGTGAATCTCATGCCGAGAGGGTTTTTTAACAAACTCATGCCAAGAGTATAGTTTTTTGGGAGATCTCATGCCACGGCAAAAGAGTGTTGGGGAGAGAGGTATAGTGTTACCTCTCCTTCCATGACTGCTTCCAAATTATACACCACTGCAAATGGTGTAATCATGGTTTGTTACGAGTTATTATATATTAGTTTTGTATTGTTCCAAATGTACTTATTGTCCCGGTTGAAGGATATTGTAGGAGATTGAATGCATTCTGTATTCATAAGGCCAATGCCTGATCCGGGGAAACTACTTTGTGAACTTTTGTAGATTGTGTTGATCTGAGAAAAAAATTATATATGCCCATAGGACATAAGCGCCAAAGGGATGACATAGGTGCCCAAGAGCTAGTGTTTGGTGTTGGGTGCTAGTGTTTGTGATGTGTTGAGAACCCAAGTCATAATATGGGTCATTCTTATGACTATATATCTAGTTAGTAAGAATGTAATTATCTATGCCTTTATTTTATGTTTTTAAGCAGTTTGTATGATGTTACTAATTCATACCAATGTATGCCCCCCCCCTCGTTTAGGGTAGCATGTGAGGTCGATAAGATTGTGCAGAATAAAAAATTATTCATGTGCAAGTTGATCTGATTTTGAAATCCCGAGTTTTGTGATTTGTTTGGATTTTTGTTATCTAAATTAAAATCTAATTTGATGAGTCAATATTGTAAAATTCCAAAATGGCTAGGTAGTTTATCCTTATGTTTAATCAAATTCTAGGGTGGAATAGTATGATGAAAATGCTAGTACAACAATGAAGGCGAATGCAATTGATCGCAATCTTATGAGTAATTTCAAAGAAAAACTATGGTTGATCTTTTTCAATGTTTTGCGACTTTATGTTTTGAGGATGCAATCAAAAGTGTTAGGAAATAAGGGATAAAATATGTGGAATAATTCCTCACAGAATCGCAACAGTAGAAACTAATATCCATAAAATATTACAGATCTGAAATAAAAGTGCAGAATAATAAAAGAACAACACAAAGAGACAGTATTTAACGTGGTTCACCCAATTTGGGCTACGTCCACTAAGAATCACTTGCTCATAATTTATTACAAGCCACCGCTCTCTCAATAAAATACCCAGATCTGTTTGGAGCTATGCTCAAAAAACTCTACAGAATTCACACCTGAATTCAAAACACATCTACAATGTTACATAAACCCTACCATATGCACAAAACCACATAAGTAGACAAATGCTTTAAGTAGTTTTACAAAACCATGGGTATCAAAACCATGGGCCAAAACCATCCCATAAACCTATGGGTCAAAAATCCTGCCCATATGAGAAAAGAACATTTCTCGGTATATCGTGACACATTTTAAGGCCAAAAAAAAATTCTCGAGGGCTGCGCCCCTGAACCCCGATGAGAAAACTATGGAAAGTGTACAGTACTCTTAGTGTACAGTCTTCAACATTTTCACACATGAAAACAGGCTCCACAACCTAACAATCGCCCACTTGGAGACTAGTTTTCCTCTAAGCAAGCTTCTCAACCCTTTGCTAGTTTTTGGGAAGACTAACCAAAGCTGAACACAACTTCAGTTTTTCCCTTGTGACCACCTTGGTCATCATGTCTACAGGATTATAACTGGTATGAATCTTCTTCAACTTGAACTTCTCTTCCTCCAAAGTTGTCTTGATGAAATGGTACCTTAACTATATATGCTTTGTCCTAGAGTGGAAAGCAGATTTCTTAGCTAGGTGTATAACACTATGACTATCACTATGTAAACTTTCCTTCCTCCTGCTTATGCCCCAACTCCTCAAGTAATTGTTGTAACCAAATCATGTCCTTGCTTGCCTCTGTGGCAGCAACATACTCAGCCTCCATGGTTGACAAAGCCACCAACTTCTGTAGTCATGAAATCTAGCTTACTGTTGTTCCACCTATAGTGTAAACATAACTTGTTGTGCTCCTCTTGTTGTCTACATCTCCAGCCATATCTAAATCTACATAACCACACAAAGTGGTGTTTGATCCACTGTAGCACAAAAATATCCCCATGGTCCCTCTCAAATACCAAAGGATCCACTTTACTGCCTGCCAGTGATCTCTACCTGGATCACTCATAAATCTACTCACCACTCCCACTACATGGGTAATATCAGGCCTAGTGCACACCATGGCATACATCAAACTACCAACCGCTGATGAGTAAGGTACCTTGGACATCTGGTTTCTCTCCTGCTCTGTCTTAGGACATTGTTCCTTTGATAACTTGAAGTGGCCTGCCAAAGGAGTCCCAACTAGTTTAGCATCCTGCATATTAAACCTCTCCAAGACCTTCTTAATGTACTCTTCCTGAGATAAAGTCAGCTTCCATTCCTTTATATCCCGAGATATCCTCATACCAAGGATTTGTTTGGCTACCCCCAAATCCTTCATAGTAAAGGATTACTTAGCTACTTCTTGAGTACTTTTATTTCCTGCATGTTTTTACCTGCAACCAACATGTCATCCACATAAAGACAAAGGATAATATAACTGCCATCCTCAAATTTCTTTGTATACATGTAATGGTCAGAATTACATCTAATATAACCTTGCTCCATCATGAAGCTATCAAATTTCTTATACCATTGACGTGGAGCTTGTTTCAAGACATACAAGCTCTTCTTCAGTTTACACACCATCTCCTCTTTACCTTTGACCTCATAGCCCTCTGGTTGCTGCATATATAGTTCCTCCTCCAAATCACCATGGAGAAATGTAGTCTTTACATCAAGCTATTCTAAGTGTAAGTCTTCTTGCTGCAACTATTCCTAGAACATTTCTAATAGAAGTCATTTTTACTACAGGAGAAAAAATATCATCAAAATCTATACCTTTTTTCTGTGCAAACCCCTTGACCACCAACTGGGCCTTGTATCTTTTCTTGCCTCCTTCCTCCTCTTTGACTCTGAACACCCACTTGTTTTGTAATGCTCTTTTTCCTTCAGGTAGCTTCACCAAATCCCATGTCTGGTTTTCCATGAGAGCCTGATGCTCCTCATCCATGGCTTGCTCCCACTTCTTCTTGACATCTACCTGCATTGCTTCATCAAAGCTCTCTAGATCTCCACTATTAGTGAGTAATAAATAATAAAGAGAAGAGAGAAAAACGTTCAGGTTCTCTTCTTACCCTAGAAGACCTCCTCAATATAGGAGTTTGGGGTTCCTGTTGAACTGATTCATGTGTCACTTTCCCATCTGGAAGATCCTCTACTGCTGCATATTCTTTCTTGGATTCTTCCCTATTTTCCTGCAACTACTGCTTATACATGACTTTCTCATTAAAGACTACATCCCTAGATCGAATGATTTTCTTATCCTTAATACTCCAACATTTATATCCAAAGTCATCACCACCATAACCAATGAAAGTACATTTTTCTGATTTAGCCTCTAGCTTGGTCCTATCATCCTTGTCTATATGAACAAACACCTCACATCCAAAGAATCTAAGAAATGAATAATGAACTTTCTTACCATACCAAGCCTCCTCAGGTATGCCTCCATCCAAGGCACTTGAGGGTCCTCTATTTATCAAGTACACAACTGTGCTCACTGCTTCTGCCCAAAAAGAAAGAGGCAGTCTTGTATGTAACCTCATGCTCCTAGCACGTTCCATTATTGTTTTGTTCATCCTTTCTGATACCCCATTCTACTGCGGAGTTCCTGGAACTATCTTTTTCCTACGGATTCATTCTTAGAACAGTAATGATCAAATTCATTGCTATAATACTCTCCTCCATTATCTAACCTGAGACATTTTAGCTTAAGACCTGTTTCATTCTCTACCAAGGCTTTCCATTTAAAAAAAGTGTCAAATACATCAGATTTGTTTCTAATACAATAAACCCAAACTTTCCTTGTTGCATCATCAATAAAAGTAACATAATAACTTGAACCCCCAAGAGATGATACCTAAATTGGCCCCCACACATCAGAATGCACCAGTTCTAACTTACTCTCTTTCTTTATAGGTCCAACCTTGAGAAACCTTACTCACTTCTGTTTCCCATATATGCAGTCCTCACAGAACTCCAAACCTATTTTTGTATATCTGGTAAAATCCTTCTTTATGATCTCTATGCCCTTATGGCTCATATGACCAAGCCTATAGTGCCACAATGTTGTATCTACTTCTGAAGCCACAAGATTACAAACATTAGTGCTATAAGTGGTTAAATACAAGGTTCCAACCTGCTTACCTCTTGCCACCACAAGAGCACCCTTGGTAACCTTCCAAGATTCTGCTATAAATATCATAGTACAACCATCACTTCCCAACTACCCCACCGATATCAAATTTCATCTTAATGTAGGCACATGTCTAACATCCTTCAATAACCAAGTATTCCCATTCTGCATCTTAACTTGAACAGAACCTTTTCCAACTATGCTGCAAGGCTCATCATCACTAAGAAAACATTCCCAAAATCTCCTTGAACATAATCAACAAAATAATGCCTATATGGAGAAGCATGGAAAGAAGCCCCTGAATCTAAAACCCAAGATTCAATAATATTGTTCAAAGAAAGAATCAAAGCATCCTGACATACATTACCCATTGCCAAATTTGCCTCCTTGTTTTCTTCTTGTTTTTTCTTCTTGTCCCGAAGCTCCCAATAGTCCTTCTTTGCATGCCTAGACTTTCCACAATGCCAACATACTATCTTGCTTTTTGATTTTGACCTTGCCCGATCCTTTGATTTTCCACGACTTCCTCTATTCTTCTGTCTCCCTCTAGTTTCCATTGTCAAAGCATTCCCTGAAGTAGAAGATTCACCATAGCTTTTTCTTCACGTTTCCTCAATTAGAATCACCCCTACAACATCCTCAAACTTCAACTTTGACTTAGCTGGAACTGAGTTGCCTACTGCCATTACCAGAGCTATTCCAACTCTCAGGTAAAGAGCACAGAACTAATAAAACCCTAACTTATTCATCAAATTCTATTGTAACCGAAGCTAACATATTTACAATCGTATTAAAATCATTTAGATGATCTGCTACTGAACCATTCTTAGACATCTTCATATTAAACAACTTTTTCATTAAAAATATCTTATTAGAGGCAGAGGGTTTTTCATACAACTTCCCTAATGCATCCATCAATTCTTTTGTAATCTTTTCCTTTGAAACATTAAATAATACCAAAGATATAAGACACAACCGGATTGTCCCAAGTGCCTTCCTATCTAGCAAATCCCATTCTGCATCTGTCATGCTCGAGGGTTTGTTCACCTTCTCAAACAACGGAGTATAAAGATCCTTCTGATAAAGGTAATCTTCCATCTGCATCTTCCAAAGATTGAAATTCTACCCGTTGAATTTATCAACCCTAGATCTTCCATCATCTGCCATAGCTCCCACTCAAGATAAAACTTTCCCTGTGATTCAACACTTCAGCCAACCAAACCAGGCTTTGATACCAATTGTTAGGAAATAAGGGATAAAATATGCGGAATAATCCTGTTAGAGTAGGTATTTACCTTAGCTCATGTTCACCTAGGTACATTATTTACCTTTATTGTATTTATCCTCACCCACTTATGTGTGTGGATATTTCTTTTTATTTATTTAGATATTAGGAGATATTATCTAGTTGTTGGGTATAGTTATTTCCTTGATTTATGGTATTAACTAGTTCTTTCCTAGATCTATGGTATTGACTAGGTCCTTAATGTCTAGTTCTCTCATAAATCTATGGACTTGACTAGTTCTTTAATGACTAGTTCTTTCCATGATTTATGGCTTGATCTACGACCTTGACTGGTTCTTAGTTTGTTATTCCTTGCCTATATAAGCAAGGCCCATTCTCATTGTATTTCATTGAGTTCCATAATAATATATGATATTGTTGTTCATTTTTTTGCAAAGGTTTGTGTATAGTTATTTTGGTGAATTTCTTTCATCTTATTGATCGTGGTGTTTGATTAGCATCTATGTTCTTGGCTTGGTACGATCTGGTTATCATTCCTTTTAAATCCCTCATAGAATCACAACAATAGAAACTAATATGTAGAAATTATTACAGATCTCAAATAAAATTGTAGAATAAAATAACACAACACAAAGAGACAATATTTAACGTGGTTCACCCAATTTGGGCTACGTCCACCAAGAATAACTTACTCAGATTTTATTACAAGCCACTACTCTCTCAATACAATACCCATATCCGTTTGGATCTATGCTCAACAAACTCTACATAATTCATAGCCGAATTCAAAGCACATTTGCAATGTTTTTCATATACCCTACCATATGCATAAAACCATATAAGTAGGCAACTGCTTAAGTAGTTTTACAATACCGTGGGTATCAAAACCATGGGCGAAAACCAGCCCAAAAACCTATGGGTCAAAAATCATATTGAGAAGAGCCCATATGAGAATTTAAGCCTAATTTTTTTTTTTTCGGGGGGCTATTTCCCGATATGTTGGGTGCGTTTTTTCGAGGCAAAAAAAATTTAAGCCTAATTTTTTTTTTCGGGGGCTGCACCCCCAAACCCCAGCAAGGATACATAAAAAGTGTACAGTACTCTTAGTGTACAGTCTTCAACACTTTCACACATGAAAACAGGCTCCACAACCTAACATTATACTATAAAGAATGTGTACTTGTTTTGCGTTTTCATTTTTTCCAAGCCATGCCTTAAGGTTTGGGATCCGGTTTGGATCCCCAAGCCTAAGGCATGGACCTGCACAAACACAACAAACAATATGTTTTTTAGGAAAATGTAAAAATTTCACTTCCTCCATGATAAATCAACATAAAACAATCGATTCGTTTAAAAATAATTATACCACAACGTAGAGCGGAGTTTCTTCTTTATAAAAATATAATTTTTCAAAATTTCTGATTAATATAAGGTTTCCATATTATTTATTTTCTATGTACTTTTATAGCTATTTTTTGAAGTCTAAAGTAAGTGTATCTGGGTCATCAAAATTGAAACATCGTGTATCTTTGTTTTGGGTCATCAAAATTGAAAAAGAATTATACTAGCACAAACTAGGCCTAATTCTATACATATTAAAGAAAAACTCTAATTTTTGATATTTTTGAGGTAGTTAGGGGGGGAGCATGGTCTAAGCTCCATTATTTTTCAAAACATAAAATTTTTTTACTAGAAAAATCATTAAAAAAAAATACTTGCTACAAAAATCTAAAAAAAATTCAAACACAAACTAGATGCTCCTAACTATCTTTCTATAAAAGGGTTTTCAAAACTAGTAAATGGTGCTAACAAAATGGTGAGGGCCATGAAAGTTACTTTGTTATGTTTTTGAACAAAAATAGGAGCACCTGTTGGTATTTTAGTTATTTGACCCACTTAAACTTATCCATTTTCAATAAAATTTAGTAGCTTAGAAACTGGACTCAAAATTATACGATTCATGTTTATACAATATCTTCCAATTTTGAGTGTAACTATTTCAAAACACTCATACAAGTTGAAGTTTTTTATTTTTCAGAAAAAATCATTCACTTAAGACAACCTTTAGGCCCCCCAACTTGGTGCACTTCTCCTATTGATGTAGACATATCCGTAATAGAGGGAAGGTTGAATGAGGGAAACCTAGCTGAGTGAGACCATCATGCATATAAATAGTTTCATAACAAGTAGAATCTAGCGTAATGTGAGGCGCAATAAGATTCATGTATGAGAAGAGTGCATGTGAAAGGAGGATGTGTTAACACAGAGCGCTCTTAGAGAGTAGATGGTATGATTTCAAATGCATAAATAGTTCCTTGGAGAGGAAGTGTGTTGATGGTGGATGTAGGATGTTCCATGAGTTGGAAATCATTAGTGAGATGTGTAGGAGTATTAGAGGTAAGTTTAAGGGGGATGAAAGTAGGAGGAACACAGGGTGGACCAACATTATGGCATTGAATTGGAGTAGGAAGTATAGTGATTGGGTCTAGGTGGAAATATTTGAATAGGTCACAATTAGCAACAATACTATGTTTAGAGCCATGATGTAGGAATTTAATGCACCGATGAACTGTAGAAGGTACTACTTGCATAGTGTGAAGTCATGGTCTACCAAGTAAGTAATTGAACTAGACCACGGTGTCATTAATAAAGAATATAATAGGAATGGTTTTAGGCCTGACTATGAGAGGTAAAGTGATAGTGCCCATGCACATACATGTAGAATAATCGTACGCATGGAGAGAAATGGATGATGGGATAACATCTATTGAGGAAAGACCGAACACTTGAAGGAATGGTAAAATACAAATATTCATCTCGGATCCATTATCGACTAGTGTTCACTTAATGCTCATCTTATAGACGCAAACTAAAATATAAAGGGGAGGATATTTGTCATAAACAGAAAGAGTAGTAGCTACATTAGATTGAAAATTAAGTTGTTCCGAAAAGTAGCTACGAATAATTGATATACAAGGTCAGGATGAGTATTGGAAGGAATATGAATATTAGCTAAGAGAGAGTTGATTTTAGCTTTACAATCGGGAGTATAACTTGCAAGTAAGCATGGATGAAGATATCCATGGGGGAAGGATCCTATGATATTGATGGTAGGAAGAAATGAGGATCCAAGAGTGTTTGAATGGAGTGGGGTTTACCATACTGATTTAACAAAAATAGAAAATGTTAAATCCTAATATTGTGGAGTAACGGATGTAACCTATGATAAGCAACTGCTCGAGTTAGATGACACAAGCAATGAGCTAACAAATTATGAAACCCCTGAGTGCAAGAGAGGGAAAGGATGATTTAGTTTATTTGTGCTATTATAGAGTTGTTCTGGACTAGGAAAATAGATGAAGAGCAAGGGAATACTATCGCAATTGTGCCACTGTAAATTTTGAAGATGACAGATAAGGCCAGAGCATGATGCCTAGAGTAGGACTAGGGTGCCTAGGCACTGTGACTACTAGGAGGCACCCATAATTGCGTAAGAGCTAAGAAATCTAAATTGTCAGATAAGGAATTTCATTGATAATCATTGTTAGTCACCTGTATGTCGCATTTTGATCATTAAAGACACATGTAACCTGCAAAGAGATGTTTCATCCTGAAAACCCTCAAACTACATCAAATCCCAAAAAAGAAAGATGCAATAAGGGGAGTCGAACTAACCCCAGTGGTCACCCAACTGAGTGAACTTATGACCAAGTGTTACATTACATCTTAAACTCCATGTAGTTCTTATGAGTGTGTGTAAGAATCGTGCCCTAAGAGTTCCATAACGCAAATGCACTTGATAGCGGGCTAGCTAGATGTAACTAATGTAGGTAAGATGTGTGAATGGAAAAAATGAACTTCCCCTTCATATGAAGTGTGGTGTAGAAAATGCAATCCCTTGTCCCTTGAATGGATGCTTGATGGATGATTTTAGTGCTCTTAGATGCCTTCGGATACAAGCTTAGGTGATGATAATAGATGCTATAGAGTTTGGTTTCTTTATTTTGGTTACATAATTTTGTATTTATATGATTCCCTTGGTTGAATTTCATAATTGAAAAATGGAAGGTTGACCCATAAGAAATTAAGGATGCCCAAAAGATAAAAGAGGCTCAAAAAGAGTAAGGTAGAAAGAGATCACGGGTGCCCAGAGGGGTCGAGGGAGCATAGGCACTGGCGTCCTGGTTGGGCGTATGGGTGGGTGTGCTAGAGCCATAAAAGATAAACAAGTAAAATGTCGACTGGGATGTGGGGTGTGTAAGGCCAATTAGAAAATAAGAAACACATACAAAAGGCCAAAGATAGTTGTCAATTAATAATTTTTCTCACTTAAGAATTATATGAATGCTAATATATGCTTAGGACCTAAAAAATGTACCCAAGTGCATGATTTTGTGCCAACTATCTGTAATGAGATCATCTTGTTATATACAAGGTGGGTGATTATGATCCACTCTTGAAACCGGCCTGCTTTGGGGTCTATCATGTTTATATTTTAAATATAAGCTATAAAACCCAAAAACATACAATCTTTGGCAGGTTTCTAAATAAAGCAGTTTCCCTCTTAATATTATAAACCCAACACTCCCCTTAAGGTTAAGTAGGGAAACACGTAAAATTGCTTTCACATGTCAGAGTTTGTTCCCTCATGCCAAGACACCTTTTAGTAAAAAAGAAATTACAATCCATAAATCAACAAGTGATTTAGGATAACATGCCAAAAATACTTGTTCCATGGATTTTGTATTTTTGTGGTGTAGAATATAGTAGTGTCCTGTAGGTTTTTCAACTCTATGTTATACTACAACAGTTGTCCCATGGACTTATACAAGTCATGAACAACTGTAAACGCATTGTGAATTTTAGAGAAGCCATAGTAACATTGTTTCGTCACGGTTCAAAGCAGTGTTCCCGCAGATTCGATTAAACCCACAATACAAAGGAACATTACAAATTATCAAGATAAATTGATTAAGAATGAAATCTTACATAAGATTATGGAGTTAATAAATTTTTTCATATCTAATGTTTCGTTGGGGATTACAAATAAACATTTACATACATAACAATTTAATTTAAACAACATAGAAATAGTCTAGGGAGTATCCGATTTTAACACAATCAAGCCATTAAGAGATGAAATTACACTAAAAAAAACATACAACATTTCTTATTTCCCCCTCAAGAGCAGCGCTTAGAAGGCCAAAACTCATATAATCCATATGTGAAGATCAACATCATTCACATGATCATAGAAGATAATATCTAAAATGCTCAACATAGCGACAGAATTTGCATAACTTTGTAGCACTCAAGGGGTTAGTAAAAATGTCTGCAACCTACTCTTTAGTGGAACAAAACTTGAGATCTATGTAACCACTAAGAACTTTCTCCCCGGATGAAGTGCATATAGATCTCAATATGTTTGGTTCTTTGATGTTGGACTATATTTTTTGCTAGAGCAATACAACTTTCGTTGTCACATAGAAGTAGAATACTTCCTTTGATGTCCCATATGAAGTTCCTCCAACAGTTTTTGAGTCACGTGGCTTCTTTTGTTGTTTTTACTAGAACTTTTATACTCTGCTTCAGTAGAAAAAGAGATATTGTTGGTTGTTTTTTATTATTTGAAGTTATTGCACCTACACCCAACTTGTAAACACATCCAGAAGTAGATTTCATATTTGATAATATCACCAGCATGGTTAGAATCACAATAACTAAATAGGAATTACATTATCACAAGAAGAATAACACAAACCATATTGATTGTATCTTTGATATACCTTAAAATCCTTTTTTTTCATTTTTCCAATGGTCTTCATAAGGATTTCTGCATGAATTTATAAATAATTCCAGCTTTATAGAATATATCAGACCTAGTGATAATTAAGTAGATCAAACTACCCAACAAGTTCTCTATATAAAATAGGATGAAATTTATCACAAAGAGGTTTTAGATATAATTTAACACCAACTTCTATAGGAATACAGATAGGCTTACAATCAATCATATTAAATCTTTTAAGAAGATTAGTTTTCATATTGTAATTGAGATGCAATAATAGATTTGTAATTTTGAGGAATAATCATGCCCAGAAAATGATTTAACAGTCTTAAATCAGTCATTTCAAAATGTTGTTTTAACTTCTCTTTGATTCTAAGAATTGGATATTTATCACTACTAGTAATCAAGAGATTGTCAACATATAAGACAATAATGACAACATGATTGTTTTCATACTTGACCAAATAAATCATTATCAAAAAAACAGTTAGAAAAAACTAAGCTCATGAAAAAAACTATTTATCTTAGCATACCAAGCTCTAGGAGCTTGTTTAAGACCATACAAAGATTTCCTTAATTTTACACATAATTCTTTGCTATGTTTTTTAAAACCTTTAGGTTGATGCGTATAAATTTTCTTCTTTTTAAATCATCATTTAAAAAAACATTTAAAACATTATATTTAATGAATCTCTCAACCATGTTGAGCAATTATGGCTAGAAGAATTCTAACAGTTCTCATTTTGGCAACAAGAGAAAAAGTTTCAACATAATCCAAACCAAGTTTTTGAGTAAAAAACCCTCTAGCAACTAATCTAGTCTTGAATTGATTAATCTTATCGGTAGAGTTATATTTGATTTTATACATCCTTGTAGATCCTACAATACTTCTTTTAGAAGGAAGAGTGATTGATTCCCAAGTTTGATTTTTGATTGGAGCATTGTATTCAGCTTTCATATCTACTATCCCATCTTTCATCTAGGTTGGCTTTTTCAAAAGATTGAGGTTCAATCTCATAAACAGTTGACAAGGCATGATAAAAATGTTGACTATGGGTCATTTTTTTCTCAAATCATTAGGTTGAGAGTTTGAAGCCAAATTTTTGGCCTATTTAGGAATCCTAGATTGAGGCAAGAATTGAGAAGACTCCCCCTCAATGTCTACATCCATCATATCAATAAAATGATGATTAATCTTGCAAATCAGTTTCCATATTGTCTAAGCAAGTAGAGTCATCTAGAAAAATTGTTTCGGATGTTAGGAAACTCATAAGAGGGAAGAGAGACATTCATAAAACATTTTTCAAGAACATGCACATTCATATTTTCTTACAATCACATGCTTAGTTGTATAATTAACTCTTAATCCTTTTTTTTAACTTTCATACCCAACAAAAATGCAAGAGTAAGAGGTAAGATCAAGGTTTTGTCTTTTAACTTTAGGAATAAGAAGAGAAGCAGGGCTGCCAAATATCTTTAAATAAGATATATCAATTTTTTGTTTAGTCCATACTTCATAAAGTGTGGTTTGATGTAAAGCTTTTGTAGGAACTATATTAAGAATATAAACAACATTGTTCATTGTTCGGAGCCCATAAAAACGTAGGCACATTAGAAGCATTAAAAAATATTCCTAGTCATTTCTATGATGGCTCTATTTTTCCTTTCGGCTTTATCATTTTGTTGAGAAGAATAAGGAGTGTTTAGGTCCCTTTGAATTCCACTAGATACACAAAACTCATCAAACCTCTTATTAACATACTCACCTACATTATCAATTTTCTTTCTTTTAATTTTCAAATCAGCCATGTTTTCAACAAGGGCTTTAAACCTCTTCAAACTTAAATAAGACATCAAACTTTTTCTTAATGCAAAGCACCAGGTCAAACTTGAGAAATTATTAATAAAACTAACACCATATTAAGCACCATCAAGAGAAGGTACTTCTAAAGGATCTTCTAACATCACTATGAATCAACTCAAACAAACAAGAGGAATTAGACTCATGTTGGTTTGTGAAATGGTTGTACATGTTGTTTACCATGCAAACAACTTTTACAAGATTCATGATCTAATTTTTACCTAGGAAGACCAACAACAAAGTTAAGGCAGGACATCTCATACAAACTCTTATAGTTTACATGCCCAAGTCTTTCATGTCAAAAATAGAACAACATTACAAAAAGAAGTGGAAAGACAAGATTCGGCAACAAATCCATGAAAAATTACAATCCACTCTTTTGTAAACCAACAAAAAATTATTTTACCAGGCTCAATCTTAACATACCATTTATCTTGTAATAACACAACTTTAGAGTCATTTTTAGTTAATTGTGAACAAGATTAAAGGTTTTTCTTTAAGTAACGCATTTCTAATTATTTTATTTGCTAACTTGACATTGTCACAGCATTCAGACTTGATGACAGAGTAATCTCCTAAATAAATATGTTCATGACACTCAACAACATTATGAAGAATATCATGCATATATGTCATGTGTCTAGATGCACCACTATCTAGAATCCATGCATTGTCATTGGAGGTTGAAAGGGTAGTATAAAAAACAATAGATTGTTTAGCATTATTGGCTTAGTTGTTAGTATGACTCTGATTTTTATTGTTCTTTTTATTGTTGTTCTTATTATTAAGATTGTTATGAGACTTGTTTGCATGACAATCAACTTCTTTATGTCCAAATTTACCATAATTGGTACAAGTGTCATCAAACTTTACTTTAAACTTCTGATTATTCCTATTGTGCTTAAGTTTAAACTCGGATCTAAGGTTTGATTACTTATTCCTATTGTTGTTATTCTGATTTTTTAGAAGTCTTCTAACTTTGAGAGAACAATGTTTGAGAGGCATTCTCTTTTGAGTCAAAAATTTTCATGACAGTTTCTTCTTGAATAAGGAGAGAAGACAATGTGTTTAAATCAGGTACATCATCTTCATTTTGATATTTAGAATTCATAATAGAGATGGAGTTTCTAAACTTCTCGTGAATGTTAATTTGAATAATAAAGTATAGTAGTTTATCTTGAAACAATTCATAATTGCATCCATATAATTGAGCTTTAATATCCTTAATTTTAGTTGGGTAATTAACAACTTTTTCATTAGCTTTCATAGGGGTTATAAACAATTTCATGATTAACTTAATTATTTGTAACTTGGTGAAAACACCCAAACAACGTTCTAATACAAAGATGGAGGTCTGCAAAACACAAAGAAACAGTTGCGAGAGGTCGTAAGGATCTAAGGAAAAAAATATGGCCTTTTGAAAAAAAATTGGCAAATCGTGGTACATTGTGTAGACACCAGAATTAGTCACCCTAATTCCTACGCGTATGTATATACCCTAAAAACATTCCTCCATAAACCCACATGACCAATTTACCCATTTACCGACCTATATTCATTATTTTACCACCCATAACCACAAAATAAACAAAAACAACCTAAACAATCCTAACCCCCCTAACAAACTTTCCACGAGCCTAAAACCATTATAAACCCCAAAAATCCCAAAAAAAAGGAGATTGTTGGAACCAAATTCAACCATTCTTCTCGAAAAAGACATAAATCGGTGTTGATTCACACAACAAAGAAATTCGCGCAACAAGCAGGTGGAAGTCGCGGAAGAAATCTACACCTAGCAGGTGAAAGTCACAAAACAAAGAAATTCATGCAACAAGCAAGTGAAACCCGCGAAACAAAGAAATAATGTCGCGCAAGTCAAAAAAAGCCACAAAAGACTTGGAAAAGACGTAGAACACTAAAAATATTTGCGGAAGCCTAAAAAAAGTCTAAGAAAGGCCACGAATGACTAAAAAGGCACAAATTATTCAAATAAGTCGCACAACTGCTATAAAAACAACTATAAAAGGCATGAAACATTCAAATAAGCCGCGAAAACCTAATTCAAGTGAAAAACGCCTACGAATCATAAATAACAAAGATCTAAGTATGCCAGAATTAATGGCAACTTAGATTATGCTCAATCACACTGATCTAGAGCATCCAAACACGTTGCATTTATCTTAAAACATATAAATTAGGATATGTGCACCTGATGAACTCGAAGAAAGCCGCGAAACAAGCTAGGGTTTCACAGATTTGAAAAATCTTCAAATTTCTTTGCACCTACAATTCACTAACAACCAGCATAAACGCATGCTTTGATACCATGTTAGGAAATTTAAGGGATATATAATGTTATAAAATATAGATCCACAATATAGATATCCAAATATTACAGTTTAAGAAGTACAATAATTAGAAACATAGATCCAGATATTTTATATTACAGATTACAGTATGTAAACAACATAAAATTGAAAAAAGATGAACACAGTGATACAAGATATAAATGGAAAAAACTTGGAAGGTAAAAAAACAACTAAAAAATCACTTATCCATCAACTTGTTCATATAGCTCGCATAAATGTTATCAACACTATAACCGATCTCTAATGAGATCACCTTTATTATACAAGGTACGTGATCATGATCCACTCTTAAAAGTCGACCCACTTTAGGGTCTATTGTGCTTATATTTTAAATACAAGCTATAAACCAAAAAACATAGTCTTTGCTAGGTTTCTTTAATAAACAACTTCCCACTTAATATTTATAAACCCCAACTCTTTTCCCCGCATTTAAGTTTCCAAATTAAAAATTAAAAATCATTACATCAATTTAATCTACTTGTCATTCTTTGTTTTTAATGACTTCCATTTCATTACATGCAAAAATTGTAGTATTTTAATTTTTAAGCTCTTTTGTAACTATTTTGACCACGAGAAGAAAGGAAGCTAAACTATTTCCACCTCTTGTTTTGCTTGTCATTCTTTGTTTTTTCATGACTTACAATTCATTGCATGTAACTATTGTACTATTTTAATTTTATGCTCTATTTGACCTCTTTGTAACTATTTTGACCTCTTTCTAACTATTTTGACCACATGAAGAAAAGGAAGTTAAATCATTCCCACCTCTAATTGCTTTTCGCCACATTTAAGTTCCCCAATTAAAAATCCTTACATCAATTTTGTTGTGATTGTCATTCTTTAGTGTTTTTGTGACTTACAATTCATTGATTGTAACTATTGTACTAGTTTAGTTCCGTGGACTTGAGGGCACTAATTCCAATGCACTTATGCATAGTTCTATAAATTCCCGCTATATAAATAAATATATGGATCACATGCATTGATAGAAGGACCGTGCTTTGTGGGGGAAATATATATATAGCTCATGCCGAATAAATTGGTTGTACTCTAGAAGCAAATCTCCCAAGTGAGTTATATATATGGCTATCAAGGTGAGGGAGTGACCCATCAATCTCGTGGTTGGATTGTGAAGAGTGGGAACAAAAATTGTAAGGATGTCTCCATGCTATACAAATGGCATTATTATCATGGATTGAAAAGAGCTTACTTGGCACATAACTAATGTCGGTGCACTAGAGTAAAAAATAAGGCACGAGGAATGCATATACATCCTACTTAGAAAATCTTAAACATGGAAATTTACAAGTCGTGGTGAAGGACCAAACCAAATTTTGGTTGCTCATGCCCAATAGTGGTTGTATTCCACAAGCAAATCTCCTGCAAGTCATAGATAACGCCACCAACTCTTGGGTTACAAGAACAAGACCCATCAATCTTAAGCTTGAAGATGGGTGATGTGGGAATGACCCATCAGCCTCATGGTTGAATCGTTAAGTGTGGGTATTTTAACTGAAAGGATGTCTCCATGCTCTATGAATAGCATGATCATGCATAGAAACGAGGATTGTTGGGAAAGCATTCATGTGTACCAAGGCTGTCTCAAGATTTAATTACAATTCGATTGCTGTACCTCCCAAATCGAGATTTTCATGCCATCAAAAATCCTCACATTACACTCCAACCAAAGGTGCCAACAAACAAGGGAGGGAACAATAGACTAGATTAGTTTGTTAAGTTCAAAGTCGACCTTCAAGTGAGCCCGCCTTAAGAGACAGCTAGCCACGCTTGAACAGGGAAAAACAAGTGAAGATAAGCAAATGGACATTACGAGGACAATTGTATCACAACTCCTCTAGTATATTAATAAAGGCAATTAGAGCAGGTCCAATACATCCTTCAACCACAGCACATCAAATGTGATGACTTTATTGTGCAGGAGCAAAATAAAAACCTTGATTTCCAACCACATTTTCATGGCCCAAATTTGGGTCTACCTAATATTACAGATAAAGATAAGGCCCTAAGGGTAGTTGTTAAGGTCACCACCAAGAGAGACCAATTTGGTATATGAAATTCCCGCTTGCAAACAGCCACAAGGAGATAGCTTTTCCGTTTACCTTGTATCTTGTTCAACAAGGTGAAAATACCTTACCTGCCTCCGGATTTGAACACGTACCTCCTCTATGGTGAACCATTCCTTCATTTAAAAGAGACTGAGATACACTGTTCTAGCTCAGCATTTACATTTTGAAGTGTTTCTCCAACATAGTTTTGTCATAAGCGATCGAGAAAACAAGTTTCTGATTTTCAAGCTCTGGTTGTAACAATGCCACATCAGTGGGAAATTATCTCCACCATTCCACTTGTCCTCCCAAAACAAGGCCACCTCCCCATTTTGAAGAGATGAAGACCAGTCCATATCTGTTTCCATATTATGGTACCTGTTTCCTTGAGGAGAAATTTGAAGATGCCCCAAAGCTAACCCCAAACATACATTGGGCAGAGGATTCTGCACAAGGAAGAGTAAGATTCTCATGGAATTCCCAAACCAGTTTCATTGCTAGTGATCCATTGCATAAGGATAGGTCTTTGAGGTTTAAGCCCTACAATGATTTTGGGTTGGCGATCTTTTGCCATAGGATAGAGTTCTTTTCATGCCACCTTTTCTGAGTGAATGAAATAAATACCTTTCAACCCCTGCAGCAAAAGAACAGTTTTCAAGCACTGCAGACACAGAAAGTAGAAATACGATATTCAATTGTTTACAAACTTTTCAATCCCTTTTATCCAAAAACCAATATCTTTTGTGTAAATGTAAGCACGCAGATGAATAATGGCTGCCATATTCTAGATCACTTAGATAAATAATGTTTCAGGTATTACCCATTTCTGACCATTTCAGACTACAGACTATCGTAATGTAAGTCTGCAATATAGTTATCCTAAAAATAATTGCCTACTTTGTCATAATAGAAAATAAAAATCTCAAGCAAGATGTGAAATGATAACTTCTACAGAAAGGTGAAAGCACTGAAGCTCTTGAACCCATCTCCATGCAGGTCAACCCCATCTGAGACACTAACACTGTTAATGCTTAACATGTAGATCAACGAAATTCGAAATCTAGAAGGATTCCAAAAAGAATATGTCAGTGTAACCTCGAACAATAAAATGCATTACATTACTCGAATCAATTTAATTCTGGGCGAGGCACTTTCAATTTTTTATTTCTCATAGCCTCTCTCAAAGCAGAGGTTTTAAGCTTGCTTGGCATAGAACACACCACTGTGGGATTTAAACTTGAATTAATATTAGGAAAAACTGCATTTAAATTTCAAATAACCGGTACAAAGAATACAACAATGGGTAATATCAAGTTGCATGTTTCAAGTAGAAACTGTGCATAATGTTTTGGCTTTGAATTGTTACATATCACTGGAGACACGAAATACAAATTTGCAAAAATCTTGAATAAGGACGCTTGCTGTCTATTAAACAGGCTGAAAGCGTGCTAATTTTCATACAACTCGCATCATAAAATCGATGTCAACCAATCCTGGAGAACAACCAGGATTGAAAGAAATTTCCAAAAGCATCTATCATGATGACATTGTGAGCTCATTACAGGCCTGCAGTGCTTGACCAGCAAAGTATCTTACATCAACATCCGGATCTTCAGTTAGCTCAACTAGACAAGGACGAACATTCTCCTCTATGACCTGTAAATGAAAACTTAATTAAAATTCTTATAATCCTTACAACTTAAGCAAAGCCACAGGTGCAATTCCAAGATTATTTAATTCCTTAGAATTATAAGAAAAGGCGCACAGTTGCAATTCCAAAAGTAACCAGGTAAATAGCAGACACTTACAGACTGATCCAGAATTGGAACGATGGACTGCAAGACCTTTGCAGCATTAAATTTCATATTTGGAACCCTGAGAAAATACACATGGCCCTCAGAATCTAAGCATTACTGGCTTTATATAGAAATTAAAACTGAAAAGAATGCTTTGAATTTGCGTATCTGCAAGAAAACTTTACCGGTCCTTGGCTACATTGATGATAACAGGCAACATTGTTTGACTTGTAATTTCTGGACCCATTACAGGGGCTAGAAGTGAAATAGTGTGCAAAATTGTCATGCGATACAAGTAGTGTGGGTTATTTATCATCTGCATGACCTATTTTTCAAAAAACAGGAAGACCGTCAAACCCTGAGATAATATTTCCAAAAAACCCAAGACTACATTGCAGAATATCATTAAGTTCATAGTCTAAAGCTTCAAGGTCTGACCAACCATGATTCCAGATTATCTTTCACCCTTGACATTTCACCTTAAATGCAAATAGTGGCCTAGTCATAATCTACAAGCCTAATAGAAACGCTTACCAACCGGACAAATTTTACATGTTGTTGTTAAATATCCATTCTACCTCTTGTTTCTAGATGTTTATGCTAGTATACCATCCTCTATCTTGCAGAAATTATTTAATCATTCACTTCATGCTGCATTTATTATTGTTTTATTTTAGGCTTTGGCACCACACATATTCTCATACTTCTGCACAAATCAGTAGCTATATCATGATCATTAATAAACATTTGGCATCTTCCATTCTCTTCATAAACATTTGGCATTTTACATTCTCTTGATTGTATTCGTTTTCTTACTAATGCATTCAATTATGCATACATCACCAAAGATGACCCGCAAAGCAAATTGTCAGCTTTCCCTAAAGATGAGAGCTTTAATGAACACACTAGCCATATATGTTGGATAAAACCCCAAAGGGCGAGACCAATGATTATAAAATCCTATATAGTATATGTCCAAAGATCTGATCTTCTTTGGGTTACAAAAACAAGAAACAAAAGAAACACATTCAAATTGTTTATATGCCCTGCTTGGATGGCACTATATCAAAAACTTGCAAAGGAATTTATGTGGGGTTAGGACAGTCTTCCCCAATTAATTATTACATAGGGATACTTCCACACTGCCATTCATTGAAGAATGTCAGAGCTCAATAGTTAGTTATTGCGTAGATTATACATCCTGCGATAATTCAACAAAGGAACCCCTGCATTTTGTCTCAATGTGTTAGTGAAAATGTAATTGGTGACATTGCTCCATTCAGGAAAGTGTTTTGCAGGGTTAGCTGAAGTATATACAAAACAGAAAAGAGCCTCGAGGACACTAGTGTAGAAGTTGCATACCCAATGCATGGTATATCCTGTCCAGAAAAAAGAGATAACATAAGCGGCTCAACCTTTAAATAAATTGTCAACTGATGAGCAACAAGTTATGAAAATCACTTGTGTTGACGGGAAACATTTTAGGTAAAAATATCTATGAGAAGCAATGTGAATGTAGATAATGTCTCAAAATGTTAGTTGAGGTCTGACAGGATATCTATGAACGGTAATGTGAACATAGAATCATAGATAATGTCTAAAAATGTTAGTGGAGATCTGACACAATCGCACTTACATATTCAAGTACTATGCAATTACCCACTTGGTCAATGGTTACATAATCAATTGTTTTCTATTCCGCTATAACTTTTTATATATTCAACAATGCAGACATTTTAAACAAGACGCTCTTCATCAATGTTTTGCAGACTAAAAATGCTGTATGCCATACGGTTCCATAATCCTTGATTACCAAACAGAAATGGGCACTCCATTACAAAGTAAGCAGAGCTGAATGCAACTATATCTTTAGCTACTATACACTACCAAATCTTTTGACTGAGGGGTATGTATCCCTAAACTGTTTCTTCAAGGAGCTCTTTAGCCTGACTCTTTAAATCGTCATTAATCCCCTGCCTATAATTTATAACTTTGAGAATGTTCTTGGGAAGACAACTATTTTCAAGTATCGTGTCCTTCTCAATACAAGTATGTACATGAAAGAAAACTCAAGAGGCCAATATACTCGCTAAAAATCATACCTTGATTTAACATAGAGGTATATCCAATTCAGTAGGTTCAGAGTAGAAACAGAAAGGGCGAGGATCTGAGTAACTTCGGACAAAAATAGTTGCATCAAGTCAACTTCATAAACACGACCTAAAACTAATGAAAGCTCTCTTTTGATAAATCAGACTCAACTCAAACATGGTTATTTACACTGATAAAGCCCGCTTAGACAAATTTTAATTCGATCCAGATAACTAACTCATGGAAATCCAGTTTTATTACAGTTTACAAATCTTGCCAGTACAAAATACATGAATAACGGTTTAAAATCTATTTTAAAATCTTGCCTAAGCAACAATACCTGTGGAACAATATGCTGCATAGCCCATTCATGGCCAAATTCTTCAGTGAGTCGCCTTAAATTGTTTGCAGCTGCATCACGAATTGAGAAGACCTGAAAGAAGTTTCTAACATAAGTAATACTTTATCTTGTCCGCATTATTAGAATTCAAAAGCTTCGTAACAAACATTCAAAAATACATGGGCAAAAACTAATAAAATTATAAAAAGTGTGTAAGAATAAGTATCCACATGTCAAAAATGGTACAAGTTTTATATCATTCTGTTTCTTGAATATTGATAGGTTTAAATTCACTTTTTCTGCAGTGTTACGCGGGACGCATTCCCCCGAAACCCAGGTATCTGGGACATCCCGAACGTTCTGGGCACACCAAAACGTGGGGGAAACATCCCCTTTCTGTTTCCTGAATGCCAAAGGAGAAGGGAAATGTCCCGGGGACGTTTGGGAAAGGTAGGAAAATTCCTGGGAACGTTTGGTACTTGAGGGGGACGTCGGGGACGTCTGGACATCCCCGTGACGTTCGAGGGACGTCCAGATGTCCCCAACGTCACAGCAGGGTGTTTAACAATTTTTCTTTAGAAACAACACTGGTATTTTCATCAAAAAGTATTTCTATAAAAAAAACACTGGTAGTTCTATTAAAATATTTGTGGGAAATACCATTTGAGCAGCTATGCATTTCTTAATGTGTGTTCCCAAATACAATGGTTATAGTCTAAGTTTTCTCTTCAAATATAATTCTATGGAAAAGCTCGAAAATGTATTTGTGGGGAAAAAAAATCATCCTAATTGTGACCTGCATTATGAGCTTCAAATAAATCAAGTAAATTTATAATATGAATATATACAAATGTAAGATCTTGGATAATTGATTTATATTCCCTCGCTATTGGTTTGCTAATTTAATGTTATTTGAATATGTTTGCTAGCATGTTGATGTCTAAAACTATACATTTTCTACTTCCAATTGTCGGCTTAATTAGGTGGCAACTCCATAGATGTACCCATGTCTCTGATAACAAAGACATTGATTATCAGAGTATAGATGTACCTATGTCTATGATAACAAAGACATTGATTATCAGAGTATCCCTAAGAATCTCTGGTATTTCCCACAAATACATGTTATTTCATCTTATAATGGTGTCTATTTCAGCTTATATATGTAGTTTAGTTACTATATTTTTATATTTTAAATATTTATATTTTTTTTAAACATACGTCCCCTCGCCATCTGTCCGCCGTCCCCAAAATTTAGAAAAAAATTGCCATCCCAGAGGCTTAGGTAACACTGTTTTTCTTTTAATTTTATAAACAGAGATGAAATCTGACACTATGAACTCAAAGCCTATAAGAGAGACAAACTAAAGCTGATGTCAAGTGAACACATTATACAACAATGTCATTTTGCACCTGTTCTTAGCCAAGGACAACTTTCAATTCTTTCTGACCTTTGTAAATGTGTTCAATTCTTCCATTAATTTCATTGGGTGAACAGTTACATAAGTTTTTGCTAATTCCAGTTACATAAGTTTTTGCTAATTCCTCTGAAAACCTTTTGAGAGTTCAAGTAGAAACCTGGTCTTCAAGCCACTTCATGCAGAGTGAACCCAGTTTATCATTAAAGAAGCCAATTCCCAACTGACTAGCGAGCAAAGGAATATACTCTATTATTGCGAGTCGAACTCTCCAGTGCCTGTCTTCTGCAAGCTCGACAATGGCTGGCAAAAGGGACTGAGATAAGAGATCAATTCCAATGACCTGCAATGCTCAAGAGACATTTGAAAATCAGTACTCTGCACTAAAACTTGCCAAACCAATCATGTATATTTCTGACACTAAAACATGTAGGAAATTACTTATTTTATATAGAATAAGTTATAACCAATAAAATTTATTGGTAACACATTTATAGGTTCGAAGCATCTAACTTCTAGCACTAATAACTATAAAAATCCCAAGTCATTTTCCAACCTTTTGAAGCAGTGGGAGGATATCTAACTTGACATCATGCCTTAGAACAATACAGGTCTAAAAATCACACATGAAAATCATATCATGGAATTTATAGCTCTAGTATCGAAGATCGGATGAAGATATCTCTTGTCAAAATTTTGCAAAAGCAAAGCTGGCATTGTTTTATTAAAAGAAACCGGACATAAATCTGGACAAATGATCGTCATGAGGCCATAAATATGACTCAGCAGAGGTCATTGTACTGACAACAGCATAAAAGGGAAGGTTACTAGTGAATAAAATTCATGATAAATTCAAGAATTCTATCATGATCCACAAATGTAAGGCCAACTGACTGATTCAGAGACAGGATCATATGATTATACAGATATATGCAGAAGAAATTGATAAAAGAGTATGTTGCAGAATGCCTGAGGAGATTGCCCATCCATGCTCCCCCAATAATAGATCTAATAATCCAATTAATTTGGATAAGCGGGAAGAAGATCCTGTGAAAGGAAAAAAAGGCAATGATGAAAAAGATGATGAAAATTGAACTGTAGCAGACACTGACTAAAGTTCAGTTTTGGCTTCTAAAACCTTAGGGATATCAAATTTAACATTTAAGTTTGAGACTAAGGACTTTGATAAGTGATTACAATGAATGAAGTTAACTTTTTTTTTAATTATCTGCTGCTTTCTTTTTCTGAATTAAAAAAGAAGTCGATTGTCAGTCCAGTGATAGACCAGTTAGATAATTTTGGTTGCTTGAGTCAGTTAATACATGTGTAGACAATACCTGAAGCTCTTTTAAGTTTTTACACTGAACAAACACAAAGTATGCAAGCAAAGGAGCATATCTGAGTTTATGAATATCAATGCTCTGTTTAAAAATCAAAGAAGAGAACTCTGGAGAGAGATGAGACGAGTGGAAAATTTGTTATCTGATTCTTGTCTTTTTGTCTTAGATCCCCTGGTTTCCAGTGATTGGGTGTGTCACAATTGATAAGTAAAGCTTAGGCCTATAGTTTCACTCTTTCTATCATGTCCTCTGTTAATTCAGTTCAGAAAGCAAGGAAATTGAGTAAGAGATGCAGTGTTTCTGAAGTTTCTTTGACTTCAATTCAACAATGGTTGTGTTAGATGAAGGATATGTTCAACGACACCTCTAGAAGAAGTCAGTACATAGGCAAATATATATTTTTATTCACATGAATTTATTTATTTTGATTGAAGGAATAAACATCATAATCCTTCGGGCAACAATTGTACGGATTAGGTGCACAGGAAAACCTGCCTTCTTAGGCTTAGTGTCAAGGATTGAGGGATAGGCATCATCCCTTTTTGGTGTCAGGACCTTTGCACTTACCAAGAATTAATCCCTGGTGGGCTCTTTGTGAGCCAAACAACTTCACCAATGGACCAACATCCTGTTGACATTCAGTTGAATTTTGAATTCTTTCTACACAGGTTTTAGTCTTCAAGCAAATGAAGACAGTTTGTTTGGGCTGAGTTGTAATTACTTTCCTACTTTTATTTTTATAGTGTCTGGAGTACCTTAACCCCAGGTACCATAAGTGGGAAAAAAACTTATAGTGGACAGCCAATTTTCTTCATACGTATCAAGGAAGCCCTTGGAAAATTTTAGATAAGTACACGCATATGAGGTATAAAGATCTAAAGTAGCCAAATAATTTATGATGGCAATATTGTGTAATGTACTCCTGAGTCTTGCTTGCAGAAATTCAAGACAATTTGGTGTTCATCTTAATGACATGCATTCAATGAATAAACAAAATGAAAACTGACAAAATCGTTGACAATTTATCAAAACCAGGGTATATGCTACCACTGCTAAACCAACATAAATTCTGCCTCTAACAAAGATTGCTGCTAACAATTAAGCAAATTTTATGGAGAAATATATAGAAATGGACCGACCCTTGTACAACCAAAATTATGAACATCTTTCTTGTTGGAAATTTCTAATATTAGCTTTGCTATATAAAAAAGGAGGCATTGCAATGCATAATGTCCTGCCATAGACAACAAGCATTCCAGCATCTTCAAACCCTATGTACACACAACCTGCTATACTTTACAGACAAGAAAATGTTGCAGAATTCTAAACAGATATAAAAGAAGAAATTTAAGGACCTGATTCACTTGATCAAGCTTGCTTATTATGTTCAGACCGAACATCAGGGAATTCGTCTTTCAGAAGAGCAAGAAAAAATAGGAAGAAGTTGTTCAATTGTTGCTTCCTGCATAAAAAACCGCAGAAAACTATTACATGGTGAATTATTCATAATAAATCCAGTATTAAACTATAAGCATAGTTTCATTGTACCTCTATGACTTATAGAAACACTAGCATTAACTGGGCCAAAGGCAAATGGGACTGACCAAGTGGAACATCAGTGATATGCATATGTTACTCACTAATTAAGAAATCTATTATCTAGGCAATTTTTCCTACAGAGAAAATTTTAATGCTTTTTTTCACACGATTTTGCAATCATATTAATGTGTTACCATTGCCTTCACAAAAGTAAGATGTCAATAAAAGGACTATATGCAATCCAGAGGCACCTGGAAATAGATTAATTTAATAAACATTAAAATTTAAATGGCTAGAAAGAGCACTAGCAGAGAAAGATGCATATATTACTCACTAAATAAGAAAGATACTATCAATGCGATTTTGCCTCCAAAGAAATTTTTGATGCTTTTCTTAATGCGATTTTGCAATAATATTAATTTGTTGCCATTGTCTTCACAAAAGCAAAATGTCAATAAAAGGAATAAATGCAATCCAGAGGCACCTGGAAATAGATTAATTTAAAAACACTCAAATTCATATGGCTAGACAGAGCACTAATGGACAGCTATATAGTAAAATGCCAGAATGGGTAAGAAAAATACAATAAGATGTTTAAAACATAGAACATGATTTAATGTACTTTCATATAACCAACAATAATGAACAATAATTTGTGTGTTATCAAGTCTACCTTTCCTAAGACAGGCGCCATTCCCATGATAACAGAAGCCAATGCAGAGCGAACATGCTGAGAAGAATCTGTTGACAGGTCCTGCAAAATATAAATAAGAGATTTGATAGCCATTAAAATATGAAATGCCATTAATTGCTAAACACCTACATTTTGTTATGCTAAGCAAACTCTTTATTCATGGCAACACAATTCACAGAACAATCCATTCATTGATGAAAGTTGCACAATATGCTAGTTCCACGATATATCTTCCCTAAATCAAAAGTTATTTTGGCATATTAGATGGTATAATAGTCACAGATAAAAATACCTTTACACATGGAAGGATGTGCTGAATAGCATGCTGCGGGTCCAAAATTCTACAAAACTTTGTCACCTTTCCTGCAGCCGCAATACGCACTTCTGCTTCATTGTCACGCAGCAATCGTACGTATGCAGGCACAAGATCCATCCTTAACACAATTTTCAGCACTACTTAATTATTTTCAGGATTAAAATCTAAATTACCTAGACATATTTGAGCAATTTCTCCTATCAAAATTGAGGTGCTATTACATTTATAATTATGCTAATATACACTCATTGATTTGTTTGAGGTGAATAAATCCTTCTGGCCAATAAATTCAAAAAAGAAAATGGTCATGGCCTGGAACAAATCATGCCCAAACCATGTCCACAATTTCTGAGTTAATCATACAGATAAATCCCTCTAAGAAACTTCCTCAATAAATGGTTGAAAAATTATGCAAACAAAAATTATTTCTTCAGAATAGAAAAGAGAAACACCTGGTACTCTCAGAACCAACTGCCTCACAAAGCTCATATAATTGATTTGCAACCATGTAACGAACTCGCCAAGACTTATCCTGTGTGTTCCATACACTTATTAGTCATAATTGATGAGTATTACCTGTGCAAAGGTTAACTCTCGATATTTAAAAATAAACAGCAGTTTGCAATGATAAACACGACTAGAAAAGATAAAGTTCAGTCCGGTAAACTTAAAGCAAAATGATTTGTCAACACTTGATGATCAGTGAGATAGCTCACTCACACCAATTTGAAAAATTCAAGGTAATTTCCCTGAGGTTGAGTAAGGTGGCTCACTCAAACACTGATTTGTAAATTATGCCACAATGATATCCAGAAATAATGCTAAAAAAGATAAAAGTAATTTTTCATAATTGCAGTGAACAGTGCACAACTATTTTGCACTGGATTTGGACAGAGAAATCTGTCCAATCTCTGGTGGTGGTCTCACTGTTTTCAATTGCACATATTTAATAGGACCTCTTTGTAACGAGGAGGGGAAAACTGCATAATTTTCCCAGCCCTATAGTTCTCCATCGTAAGTTGCCACTAGCAAGCATGTAAGTTACACGCACATAACTCCAACTACTATCATTTGATACTGCTAAGCAGGCCCATTCATTCTCTCATTAAGTCTGAAGATAAATTGAGTTCATAGCACTCAAATATTGTGATGGTCCATAGCCCAAAGTTTGAGACAAGAAACCCCTTACAGAATGCCATGGTAGCTTGCTAATGTTAAATTCACACCCTCATTAATTCCAGAATCCTGTACATTCAGTGGATGCAATCTTTTCTTAAAATTTGTATATGTTGACATTTAAATTTTTAATGTATTTTCTTATTCCCAAATGGTTTCCATAATTTCTACGCTCTCCCATAACTCCTCCCTTCTGATGGAAGCATGTGATGCAAATACAGAAACCCCTATGTTCAACCAGAATGTAATTTCCTTTGACATTTAAATTTCAAATTAAAATCAACAGGGAAAAACAATGCTGGTGCATTTTCACATTACGTGCATGGAACAAATCAACTTCAAATGATTACAATATTTTCTTGCCTGAGAGAAAGAGAGAATGATAGGTAGAATGTGTTCTGCACAATCCTGGGGTTCCAACAGCTTTCCAAGTGCTGCACAACCCTCAACAGCTAATAGTCTTACTGAATCCTGATCTGCAAAGACAGAACAGTTGCCTACAGTGTGAGGCAACAGTCTCAAGAATACAGATTCAAAACTGCATATACCAAACAACTAAACACAAATTTAACAGTAATCTCGTTGATAGTTCAACCCTTCTGGAGACTTTAGATGAATTGATACAAGAAACGAAGACAAAGGTAAATCAAGCAATATTCTAATAGCAGTATTGCCATATGTTTTCATTATAATTAACTTAGATTTGCTGCAATTGAGAAAAACCAATAGCCACAAATGTTGGCCATATTTTACCAGCATAAGGGTTTTACCTCACAATAGTTTTCAGAATTAAGACGGTAAAACCATAGTCGACCAAGTTATAACAAACTTACAGATTGTTTTATACAGAATGCAGAACGTAAATGATGATTCTTGCTTGGATATTTATGATTGTTATAAAATGTTTCTCCCTATAAAGACAGTTTTGACAATAATGACAGTTACCAACCCACTTCTTGTCAGGAAAGATTTTGGATGAAAAATACATGATTTGAAACCACTCAAATTCCAAAATATGAGAAACTCAATATGAACAACTTTGCAAGGTACAAACAAGATAGCTGCATAATGTTTCAGAGTTTGGATCAGACTTACACAGAACAAAATGTAATTGATTATGTTTTTAGAATAACCCATACATATAGGAAATGCAGCTCCTATAAACAAGGAGATTGTTTAACCAACCTTCTAACTACGTGAGTTATTAAAACTCCATTACAACAATATATTAACGTAATGATTCATTAACTCACACATACGTGGAGCACTATCAATATTTTCCTAACATTCCCCCCCTTAGTGCGAACATGGTAGAAAAACTTTCACACTTTCAACTGTAGTATGCCCACGTCTATGTGGCATGCCCATCTTCATGGCTCATGACCTTGATACAAATGAAAGGAGCAATGCTCAACCTTCTACAGTTTTAAACAAGTTTACCACAAACCTTGACGTGAACAGGAACCCATCGATTGTACACCTTGTGGTGGTTTTCTGGATCTTCCACAAACCTTTTCAAGATCCATGAACTATTTTACATTGGTGCTTTTGTTCCCTACAACATTTTTACATCTAGGGATAACATAGGAAATTTTGCTCATACAAGAAACAAGAACATTGACATTGCAACACACCACAACAGAAAACAAAACACACACCAAAAAATGCCACAACTTCATTGTGTGGTGCCATCACTTGCGGCTGGTGAGAGGACGTTGCTTGTCCTCCATCCTCATGTGCTTCCATCTTCCAATAAGAAGCTGCTAACTCAGCAAATTTGGACTCTGAGGCTCATTAATTTATCACGGACATAGGATTCCACCGAAAATGTGTCTGTATGGCAATTTTTATTTTTATTTCTTTTACAAACACAATGACAAGTGTTTTGATGATCCTTACAAGAAATGACACAATTAAGACTTTGAAAATGACTCTCCAATGATGTATGACAATTTTTTACATTAATAACGATGAATAAAATTTGACTCTAGTAATGGACTTTTTGAAAATAAAAATAAATTGCTCTAAACAGTATTAAATAACAACTTGACTCGTTAATTGACAGTTTATGATTTTTGACCACTAAAACAAATAGAATTATCTGACTTCAATACAATACCTAAACTTGTAGTATAGACAATACTATTTATTATGTAGACCAAAATTAGTATAGGGTTAATCTTTATTCACGAGATACTAAAACTAATGACCGCAAAAACGGAAAGTTTAAGTTGACCGAGCTTGCCTTTTGTTTATCAGTGACACAATTGAAAATCATTATGACCATCGAGGACTGAGTACAAAGGCTCCAAATGAACCGCGAACAAACTGAAGTACTCTTGCATGCTTACTGGCCGTCATGTACAGCCTGGCAGAGATCATTGAAAAATGAACTGCGTCCAACAATGTCGAAGTCAATTTTTACAGATCAACCCCAACAAATTTGCATGTGGATATGTTTTCTCCTTGAATTACATATGAAACGTATCCAAATTGGACTGTTGAAACCACGTGCATGCAACAACTCCAATTTTTCCACAGTTATCCAATGTAACCGCGATCACGATGAGAGGGGTTTCAAATCTTTGAGGCGGGAACAGGAAAACTCTAATGCGAGATTCACTGTCCAATGCAATGAGACTTCGATGCAGATACCAATTCTCTTTTCTACTTATCTGCACCACTACGTTCTGCCACACCAATGAAATTATGGTCTGATCAATTGAATGTATATTGTTTTAGTATGCTGCCATGATTTGCATGGATTGCATATAGAACAGCCATGCAACAGATGACAGTGAGCTTGTGGAAGGCGTGAACAATGTAGGGTAAATCAAGTCAAAAGGAAATTGATCAGCTGAATTCACGAATGCTTCAAATCTGTCAGCTCAAATCAAAGATCTATCAGTGAAAACAATGCAAGCAGCAGTTGAATAGTATGTTGGATGAGTCAAGGTGCAATGTTGATCTGAGTGCACAAGACCGTAATGAACTTTTTCTAACAGAGGCATGGAAACTTTGGCAAAGAAAAATGACCGATCTACATCAGAATGGATGTCATACTGATTTCAATTACATCGTATGGCAATACGTATTCAAAGATAACATTTGACTGTATTCTCATTCGCTACTGTGAAAATACAACTTAGGCAAGCCCGAAATACAGTTTAATGAAGCAAATTTGTTGACTCGATGAGATCTCAATGCTGCGAAAATAATCTAGGACTGTACTGATAGCACACACTGATATGTAAATCTCTTCAAAGAAAAAAGTTGCAACAATCATTAAAGTAATAGAAATAGATGATAATACTCTATTCTAAAATGGAAAAAGTATTGCAACTGATAGCATTATTTGGGGCATCGACAACAAATTGAGTGACCCCTTGAAACAATCAACAAACCATGAAGAACCTGCTCTGATACCAAATGCAGAGCTTGGATCAGACTTACACAACAAAACACAATTGGTTATGTTTTTCGAATAACCCATACATACAGGAAATGCAACTCCTATAAATAAGGAGGTTGCTTAACCACCCTTCTAACTACGTGAGTTATTAAAACAACTCTGTTACAACAATATATTACTGTAATTATTTACTAATTCACACATACGTGGAGCACTATCAATAATTTCCTAACAAATGTAAATTGTCAAAAACCGTGACCCCCTGATCCATAGGGATCCAGAAAAACACACCACTTCATCAGTTCCATCAGCACCAAGAAGGAGAAACAAGAAAGATTCGAATACCACAGTCCTGGATATATAATCAGCTCTGCTACCAAAATGATCCGTAAACTTTTACTTTGGAACTCTACGAATCACACAACTATGTTGTTCTACTTTCAACTTTGGAAAATGACAGATTTGCTTGAAAAATTAGAGCTTCGTGACTGATTTTCTAGTACTATAGAAAGGAAATTGTAGAGAAGAAAATAATTCAAAACTTCAACACCAACAATTTTATCCTGGAAACCTCCAAGGAGGGAAACCAGTCGGGAAGGGCAACTGCTCTTTCTTCCCACTTTTATTGGTCTAATATAGACAATTACAGATTACAATGAATATGAAAAGAAGCAACAATGTAAACCTTCTCTCCAATTACTTGCTATAGCACTAGAAAATCAGTCACGAAGCTCTAATTTTTTAAGCAAATCTGTCATTTTCCAAAGTTGAAAGTAGAACAGCATAGTTGTGTGATTCGTAGAGTTCCAAAGTAGAAGTTTACAGATCATTTTTTCTAGTTCTCAGTCAAATTTGATTTTTGATGCAATTGTAGAGCAGCTTGGTCTAGAGACTTACGCGCATCCACATCCATACCCACTGGGATGGGTGAAGACGGGTGAAGAAGGGTGTAGAAATACAAGTTACAAGGAGGTGTAAGTTTCAGTTTGGGATAAATACCCAATACATAGATGTATTAGTGGTTGATATTATTCCACTTGATGCATTTGACATTGTCTTCGGAAGTCCTTACTTGTATGCCAGGGATGTTGTGTTCACAAGGAGGGAGAACCGGTACAAATGGTTTAGGGACGGAGTCAGTTTTAACATTTGGGCACACCAAAGCAAATCAAAGAAGGCTATGGTAAGTGCCAACCAAGCACCAAAACTTATTCAAGCAAATCATAAGTTTTGTTTGCTTTCATTAGAAGAAAAGCAAAATGGACATGAGAGCACGGATATTTTTGACCAAAGGATGGAGAATTTGGATAGCACTTCTCAGTTTTTGCAGAAGAAGCCACCACAGGAATTTCTCATTCAAGGAGCAAAACAAACTTCCGTTATGCAATCACCGTATCTACCTACGGATTCACTGGACCTAACCATGGGGCAGCAAGAAGAAGAGGAGATACAAGGAATGGTGGTGACTATAGCAGTAGCGTACTTGGAGAGGATTCGGCCAATCCATCTCAAGAGACAAAGACAAGCAAGGACTAAACCACAGTATGGGACCTTCGCCATACTTGAGCAGGTTGGAGAAGAAACCTTCAAGCCATATTTCATGTAGATGCACGCGATAACAAGTTGCAAGAGCTCGCATCCACTAACGCCATATATGCATGACAAAGATGGAAAGATACAGAAGTTACCTTCCAAAGAGGATTGTACTCGAGGCAACTCGGAGGAGGATGTAGCACTGAAGCAACAAACTAGAGATCCACAGGAGTCTTGGCAGATTGGACGAGATAAGACACCAAGGTAGACCCAATGGTATGCGAATGAGCACAAGAGTGAGTTGATTCCTCTACCACTCCCCCACTAAGCTTTTGAGGGACCAAAAGCCTCTTAAATAGGGAAGGTATGATCCAAAGGGATCCAGAAAAACACACCACTTCATTAGTTCCATCAGCACCAAGAAGGAGAAACAAGAAAAATGAATAAAATGAGGTAAACGGAGGTTCTGGAAGGAACCGCCCAGACAGGGCGGCGGTCCTGAGACCACCAGTCTGATCAGGGCGACGGTCCTGTCACTTTCAAACAGAAAAGAAGAATGGAATGCGAATAGACGTGAATTTGAAGCGCCCAGCCATGTCTCTTCCCCTTCCATGCCCTTTCACAACCTCTAGTGCACGGGAGGGACATGGGAAGGCCTATAAATGCATGAAAGGAGTAAGACAATAAGGCATTCAAAGATCCAAAGAGATCGAGAAGCAAAGTTTAATGAGAGCAATGAACAAGATCTTCAGTGCTGGAACGGAATTGTAGGAGCAAGGTGTGGGAACAGAGCAAGCAAGTAATTGGAGAGAAGGTTTACATTGTTGCTTCTTTTCATACTTATTGTAATCTGTAATTGTCTATATTAGACCAGATAAAAGTGGGAAGAAAGAGAAGTTGCCCTTCCCGACTGGTTTTCCTCCTCGGAGGTTTCCAAGATAAAATTGTTGGTGTTGAAGTTTTGAATTATTTCCTTCTTTGCAATTTCCTTTCTATAGCACTAGAAAATCAGTCACGAAGCTCTATTTTTTCAAGCAAATCTGTCATTTTCCAAAGTTGAAAGTAGAACAGCATAGTTGTGTGATTCGTAGAGTTCCAATGTAGAAGTTTACGGATCAAGCCCTCCTATCTTTTGGTAGATGTTAGAACAGTTTTCGTAATAAGATTAGGATAAAAAGATTTGATCAGCAATTTTATGAAGATGAAAGAACTTAAATATTCGACTTTCAAAATGTTTTCCCCCACATGGAAACAGACACAAGGCAGTTTCAAAGATGCTTTAATAGAATAAGTTGCCAAAATGGAATAGGGGGATTGACTACAGTCTACATAGTGCTTTTCATAAGCTTATAGAATTCCCCAACAAGTGCTGAAAATGTCTTTCATTTTGGATTTCAAAAAGCCTCCCTATTTCTATCAACAGAAATGTTGTTGCTATCAGTACTTCATGTGGCTGTTAGCAAATGCCAAGAGAAGAAAGAATTCAATACACACACAAACAGGTGTGACAGCATTTATTATATAAGAGTAAGTCGTTACAAATTGGTTGAACAGTTACCAACTAAATAACTGCATTATATGCTATATAATGTTCTATATTTTAACAGTGACCATGGAATGTTTGCCCAGGTGTCTAAGCTGATACACTTGAAAGTACCACTAGCATCTGTTCCTACAAAATAATTTCACATATACACCAAGGCTAAAGAATTGTTTCTAACATCGACCGGTATATCATATTTGGATTGGTTACACATTTAGTCATCAAGTCCTCCATAGGCCTTTATATGGATGTCACTATGCGTTCAACTTGTAGCATCTTAATTCTCCCAAAAATGTCAGAAAGATAACTTTATAAAGCAAGATTTTATATCAAGGCCAGATGCAATTCATGGGCACCGATAAGGAACCAGTTAAAAAAATTCTAACACACTAAAGCATAGACAAGGAAGTCAGGCAGCTTGAAATAAGAAAACAAAGGATATTCTGTATTTCTTGTGGGTAGGATGTCTTGTATACAGGATATAACTGAAATGGTAAAAGCACAAATGTATCAAGTGTTACGAACCCTTTAAAGGAGGAGGTCGGAGTGGATTTCAGGCAGAAGAATGCAATCTGGCGAGGAGGTCTTCAAGCAGGATGGGAAAGAAGATATTTGAATGGTTGAGCCCCTGAAAGAGAAAGGAGAGGTCCCCACTATATGAAAAGCTTCAGGAGAGACGAGCAAAGAGCAGCAATTTCCCTCTTTGCATGAATAAATATGGTAAACCAATTGAAAGGAAAAGAAATGGAGGAGAGCAGTTGAAAGAGACAACAGGACGAGCAACTAAATTTTGAAATTTGTATTATGGAGGAGGAGCATGAGAATATTAGAATCTATTTGAGAGCCTAGGAAAGACTAGGGCAAGAAGTCTTAAAAACAAACCTGCACCCTAGCCAGGAGAAGCGGAGATCATTCTTGGATCCAGCCAGCCTTATAAAGAATTTTGAAGAAGAAGAGGAATGTGGAGATAAGAGTGGGTAGCTAATCCTCTTCAGCAAGTGGAAGTGAAACTCTGAAAATTAAAAATAAAACCCCTCGAGAGGTGATGATATGAAGCAGAAGGGGAAAGAGCCGATGGTTCCCAACAGAACTGAACTGGAGAAGACTGTCAAAATGGTATCTCATAAAATTCTCACGAAACTGAATGACAGGGTGGCACACCCAAAAAAGGTCCTTCTGAGGAAGAAATCTACATGATGGAAAGTGTTCATGAACTTTTGCAAATCACCAGAACGAGCATGGAGAACCTTGGCAGTTTCTTTCACAAGAAATTCAATATACAATTCTATGGGAACAAGGGAGCTGAAAGAGGAGGATTGTGCAAATGCAACCATGGCTCCAGATGGATGAGTGGAGGCTTAGGTCTGCTTTAATTAAGTGCTTTGTAGTGGTTCATCTTATGGCCCTGAGACATGGCCATGTCTGGTTGAATTGTTATGTCTTTTCCTTCCAGGTGTTCTATGACAGCCTAGGAATTCTGTTCCTTTGTGCTTTCGGGTTTCCCTCCCTTTTTTGATAAATAAACTTTACAATTATCAAAAGAACAATATAACTGAAATGGTGCACGCATCTAACAGTACACAGTCATGATTTTGGTTGGCATTCGGTAATATTGGGATCCAGTCAACAAAATGTGTTTTCATACAGAGTTCTGCTATATGCTGATGCACTCTGCAAACGGGATTTATTCTATTTGGAACCTTCTTCTGGCCAACAAATGTGACTCTAAGAAGAATAAAATGATCAAAGTATCCTCAGAAATATTAAGAATTGACTGAAGGTTGCTGAATAGAGACAAATGCACTGTACCATAACTCGAGTTATGAGAAAGATCGTATACCATCATGAGTAAGATCATTAAAAAATGACATGATATCTATCTTCAAGTATTGTGGTTCAACTGTTGCAGCAAATTTTCCCAAGTTCGACGCAGCAGATCGCCTGACCATTGGCATGTCATCCTGGCAAATCTGACCATATATGGACCGTAATTCTGCCTTTAACAGTTCTGGTGCACTAGGGTATGCAATATGGAAAAGCCCACATGCAGACACACGTGCTGTAAACCATTCCCCAGCAGCAAGCCTCTACGTACAAGAAAAACAGGATTCAGTTTGTTACCAAAACATATAGTATATTGCATCAAGAAGTTGTTCCAATAGATCATTCTTGATAATACCACTATTAAAAATAAGAATTTTCAGTTTTTCAATCAAACAAAAAAAAGTCAGCACTGTTACCAGAATCAAAAATGTTTGAGAAAATCAGGACAAGTAAACGAAAAATAGAAGCAAGTATTGCATTAATCCAGATCCTCATTTAAGAAAAAATCAGCATATTTAGTATCAGAATATAAGGCCTACCTTTTATAATTAGGTCACTATTTTGTAACTATCTCTTGCATAGTAAAATGACGGACAAGCAATCTACAGTCATGGATGGCCTCAATCTAGCTGCACCATTGCATTGGGCTCAAAAAAACTTGAAAATGAAATAAATTTGGGAAGGATAAGGATCTATTGTACGCTTGTAGTAAAAGATTGTTTTTGGAAGTCACTCATATCTATTTGGAAAAAAGGTCTGTATATATAAAGTTTTAAATCTAATTAAAATTTGCTTTGGATGCACTAATCACTTAACAAACTTACAAAGATATGAAGAGAAAGGTGGTGTAGATGATAAAAGCAATAATGCATAGATCAAAAAATATACTGGTATAGCATAACCCGACTATATTGTATTACAAAGGCATGATAAGAATCAAAAGTGATATACTAATACAGAAATTTTCGAGCACAAATGCAGAGGCTTGACAGTCACAGAATACTACTATTCATTAAAAATATATATTTGTATATTTTTTAATATTTATAATTTAATACATTATTTTAATAGCCGTCTCCAAATTTTGGAAAAGATTTTTCGTCCCAAAAACCCCGTCCCAGAGTCTTAGGTAACTATGGTTAATTCATGTTTATTAGGCTAGATTTGTTTTTACAGTCATACCAAAGTTGTGCCCAGGGCAAAAATAAAATCATTGTATTCAAACCAATACCCAAAATCGACAACTTAGTTATATCTCAATTGCCATCTTAAATATCTGAAGGCACTTGGTTGGCATTATATAAATTAGCAGTAGCGTTTTGTGATTATTTTATTTTCTATGCATACTATGTGGTTAATTCGTGCTTATTAGGCTAGAATTTATATTTTTTTGTATGGTCATACCAAAGTTGTACCGAGGGCAAAAACAAAATCATTGTATCCAAACTTGTACCCAAAACAAATCGACAACTTAGGTTTATCCATAGTTACCTAAGACTCCAGGACGGCAGGACGAATTTTCCAGGACGGCAAAAAATTTCTAAAATTTCGGGACGGCGGGAGGACATCTATTGAAATAATATATAAAATTATAAATATTAAAAATATACAGATAAATTTTAAAAAATTTATGAATAGCAATTCATATTTATATATCAGTCCACCATGTGCATACAGTCCACATTCAGATGTCCATATTAAGAACTCACAGCATACATATAGCTATACTAATGTTATATGTCCATATAACTTTTAATATTAATATGTATGTTGCTGGTTTTCATAGCATGTTGTTACAGTCCATGTGCATTTGTGCTCGAAAATTTCTGTATTCATATATCACTCTTGTTTCTTAATATGTCTTTGTAATACAATACAGTCGGGTTATGGTTAACGGGTAAACATTTATAAAGAGAAAACAATAAACAAATTAATTTTTTTTTAAATTAAATTTTTAAAAAAAAAAAAAAACATAAGTCCCCAAAACATTTCGGGGACGTCCAGCCGTCCCATACGTCCCCGGGACGTTTCTCCTCCTCTCCCAATGTCCCGGGGGTTTATCACAATCGCAAACTCTTACCTTGAATATCCAAAGGCAACGTTTCTCCTCCTCTCCCAATACGATTCCTCTGTTCCTTGGCCTGTGGGAAACATGGGTGAAACATTTCCCCCCCGTCCCGGCATCCCCAAAACGTCCGGGACGTCCTGAACTTCAGGATTTTGGGACATACTTCAGGATTTTGGGGGGGGACACGTCCCCCGCGTAACTATGGGTTTATCACAATCGCAAACTCTTACCTTGAATATCCAAAGGCAACTGCTACTTCTGCTCTCTTCCTCAAATTTTTTGGATATACTGAATTTTCCGGAATTCTATCATTTTCCATGCACCAGACTAATTTGAGAGCCGGCCTCATAGCCAAACATATTGCAGATTGGCTTTAGAAATGCGAGTTTCACTTCAAAACCGTAAGCTCGAGCTGACTGATTACCTCCTTTCTGCCTAATCCAGCCGTGGAGGTTCTCAGCACCCTTTGGATGTTGCAATTTCATAACAGAGAGAGACTGGTGAGTGAGACAATGTATGTCTTTCCAAGCTATCATCAGGGTACCACGGTCATCTTATTCTTGTGGTAGCCTCAGTAGCCAAATATTGTAGATCAGTTTTCCAAATACGAGCTTGACTTTAAAATCAGAAGTACAGGCCAGACTGGTGAGTGAGACAATGTATGCCTTTGCAAGCTATCATCAGGGTACCCCAGTCATCTTATTCTTGTGGTAGCCTCAATAGCCACATGTTGTAGATAAGTTTTTCAAATACAAGTTTCACTTTAAAATCAGAAGTAAAGGCCAGCCAATGACCTCCTTTCTGTTTATTCCAGTTGTTGAAGGTGTCAAGCACCCTTTTGATATCATAGTTTCACGCACAAATGCAGAGAAATCAGTGAGACTGCATCTCTTTTGCAAGCTACCACCATAGTGCCCCAGTGTTTTTATCATTATGCCAAGCATGGCAGGTTAGCCACTCTCCAATTAGAGGGCCAGTTAGTTCCCCTTGCTCATAATCCATTTTATAGGAAGAAATGAACATTACGTTTTTTCTCTCTTCATCTCTAGGATTATCAGATATGGATGTTAAGAGAGATTGTAGGGGAGGGTACTCTACTTTCTCCTCGGCTTGTGCAGCCCAGTTCATTGTCCTATGCACATCATCAGATACTAAATCGGCCCTTCCTTGGTGATCAACGATAAAGTTGTTGGTCATACCGTGGACTTTATGAACATTAGATCTAGCTCATCTACAACTATGGTCTCCATTTACCTCCCTTCACGTGGTTTCATTGAAAATACTCCCTTTCACATGTTATTTCTATCTGTGATGTAAGGCTTTATTTTTTCCCATCGTGTCTGGGGTTTACCTGTTTTGGATCCACCCCCTTTAGATAGGATCTTTGATTGTTCCAGACTTTTAGTGTTAATTATTGTTGCAGGTCTTGAAGTTCTTTTAAACACACCTACCTGCTTAGACTTTTATAGTGGTTAGTTATTTTTTCAGGTCTTGGAGTGCTTTTAAGTTTTTAACAAACCTTCCTCTTGCTGTAACTTCGACTTTCAAGTCCCGTTCCTCAGTTATTTTTCAGGTCTTGGAGTTCTTTTTAACAAACCTACCTTTTCAGGTCTTGGAGTTTTGTGATTATTATGTAACTTATTTTGTTTACTCTGTGTGTATTGTATGGTCAAATTCACTTATTTGCTATATTTTTTAATAGTTTATATATTTTTTTGTCAAGTCGTATCCCAAGCCATACCCGAGCCCCAAATGACATCACCGTACCAGCATACCTGACCCTCATACCCATATCAGCCACCTAACTCAACTTTGGTCATTCATGGATAGTAATATACATAATACTTTATTTTAATTGTCAAACTGGATTTTGGGGAGGTATCTCAATGCATCAATAAATCAGCAAAGATGCATCTAAAGTCTAGACAGTGCTCAAAAAGCTCATGCTTTTCACATTTCACCTTAACCAACCAGCTCATCTGAGAAATACCCAACTGAGAACAATTATTATATGAGTTTTGAAGATCAACCCAATCCAAGGAAGAAATACCCCACCCTAACAAGCTTCCACCCACCTCTCAAGCAAGCCTCCCAACTCATTATCAATGCTAAAAATTATATAGAGTAAATCATATCAACAAAAGTCATTCAAATAGATCAACCATGACAATGCAATCTCTGACTGCAAAACATATATCTCCAATCATTCAATTGTGTCATCGAGTGCCTTCATCACTATTTTGATATGTCAATTGTGTCATCGAGTGCTTTCACCACTATTTTGATGTGGGACTTGCTCATACAATCTCTAACTTCAAAAACTGTTTAACGCCTTTAAATCTGGAAAATATGTTAAGGATGGGCAATCCAGTCAAGCACCTTAAGTAGAAAGCCAGTCCCATTGGTGTGTGAACCACGTTGACACATAACAAGCAACAATCAACAATAAATTTTGAATTATTAGACTCTTGATAAAAGTAACTTTAACTCTTGAACTCTCCACACTCACAAGATGCTCAAGAATGGTGCCTCCAACTTTTTTGACTTGAAAAGTGACACATTCTTTGTTTTCAATATTTTCAACACAAAGTATTACCACTGAATTGCAACATAGTAATAAGCTCCTTTTAATTCCAAGACATCTCCAAAACTCATTTTGATTTCACAACTTTATGAATCAAGCGTCTCATTCAATTCAATTTTTAACATAACAAAATCAACTTTTATGAGGCAACCACACATCTTTTCACTATTAATCTCTTTTCCTTTCCTTATCCATCTTGAGCTTAGATACCCGGAAACACCATACAAGCCCCCATGTACCCGCATACGAATGTACCTGATAGGGGCTTGAAGGAGTAAGAATCAAGAGCAGCTTGGAGGAGAAAGTTAGAAGTTTCAAAGAGCAAGGACAAAGGAGCAACTTGAAGGACAAAAATCAGGTTTTTCTCTCCATTCACCCTCTTTTCCATTTTTCTAAAAAAATTGTTAATATGATCAATGATCAAGAATGATGTGTGTGCACACATCATTAATGATCATTGATCATAATATTTATTGTAAAATTTTATGTAATATTTCTTTTAGTTCTAATTTAGTATGTATTTTTAAATTTTTTTAGAGTTTAAATTTTTTAACTAATTATGGGTTTGTTGTTTTTTTAAGTTTTAAACATCTAACTCCATGTATGCTCTCACCTCCTACCTTTCATGGTGAACTCGGTAATCATAAACAGATAATGATGCCTAGGGTTTAGTTTTGTTTGTTGGTTTTCGAGTATACTTTGTTGTTTAAAAAAAATCCAAACTCTATGTATGTTCTCACCTCGCACTGTAACAGCGAACTTGGTTATCAGATGCAGAAAAGGATGCCTAGGGTTTAGATATGTTTGTTGGTTTTTTAGAGTTTATTTAGCTATTTTAAGAAATAAATCTGAGCTTCGTTTGTGTTCTCACCTCGCACTTTAATGAAGAACTTGGTGATTAAAAACAGAAGAGGATGCAATGTTTGTTTGGTTTTTTTGTTATTTTTAGATAGTATCTTTCTCATTGTAGGTTTGAGATAAAAATATATAACATCAGGTACAATTTCAAGTGGAGGGCAAGGGGGCAAGGGGAAGCAAGTTAGGAGGGAGACCCACAAAAAAGCATTCATGGCTCTATGTATGTTCTCACCTCGCACTGTAACGGCAAACTTAGTTATCAGAAACAAAAAAGGATGCCTAGGGTTTAGATATGTTTGTTGTTTTTTAGAGTTTATTTAGCTATTTTAAGAAACAAATCAGAGCTTTGTGTATGTTCTCACCTCGCACTTTTATGAAGAACTTGGTGATTAAAAACAGAAGAGGATGAAATGTTTGTTTGGTTTTTTTTGTTATTTTTAGAGTGCATCTTTCTCATTGTAGGTTTGAGATAAAAATATATAAATAACATCAAGTACAATTTCAAGTGGAGGGCAAGGGGGCAAGGGGAAGCAAGCCGGGAGGGAGACCCACAAAAAAGCATTTTGGGTCCCATGAATGTAAAACATGATCATTGTTCTCCTTTATGGAGACGTGTAGAAGTGTTGGAGATCATTGTTAGTGGTGGCATTCTATCTTGGCTATGCAACCATTGCAACATGCCATTGCAGTCCTCATATACCCAATTGAAAGCTCACTAAACTAGGGTAATAAGAATGGGGATTATAAAGTGTGACAAGGTTGAAAAGGCGCAAATGTTGGCGTACTTGAAAGAGCATGAAAAAATTAGCTAACAATCTGCAACAGCTTGCTCTAGAACAATTCCTTTGCAAATAAGGGGTTTACGAAAACCCCCCACACACTCAAATCATTCTTTCATTCAAAGTAAAACTAAAACTCTATTAATGCCACTTGAAACTCCCTAGATGAAGAAGCTACCTCATGAAAGAGAACAAAAAGACCCCTAGAACAAGCATTCAACATAGAGAAGAGGGACATTGCTGATAAATTGGTGGCTCAATGCATTTATGCACATGAACTGCCCTTCAATGTGTTGAGGTCACCATATTGGCAACAAATGGTGAAAAACATTAATGAGACACCACAAGGGTATAAGGGCCCTAACTATGAGAAGGTTCACACATCCCTCTTAACAAAAGAAGTGGAACATATACAAACTTCTTTAAAACTAATTAGAGATTCTTTGAAGGATTCAGGAGTGTCCACTGTTTCAGATGGATAGAAAGATGTGCTCAATAGACCCTTAATCAACATTGTTGCAATAAGCCCTAAAAGGGCAATGTTCTCAAATGTCGTTGATTGTGAGGGTAAAGTGAAAGATACTCAGTTCATTGTTAACATTTTGATTCAGGCTATTGAGTTGGTGGGCCCCCAAAGCTTTGTCCAAGTCATCATAGACAATGCAAAAAATTGTTAGGCAGCAAGGTTGATAGTAATGGGATGAGAGAAGCACATATTTTAGATGCATTGTGTAATACGCTCCATCAATTTGATGTTGCAAAATTTTGGAAAATCTTCATATATAAAGCAAAATTACACGGAGGCAAATGAAATTTAGATGTTTGTCAAAAATCATCACGTCTCAAGATATTTTTAAGAGATTCTCGAGGTTGAAGCTATTGAAGGTAAGGGAACAATTCATTAGTTTCTAATTAATATAATCTAAGCTATCTAACTTTTAATAATTTGAATATATTTTAAATTTGTACTTTCTTTTTCTAAGTTGTTGAGACCAGATTTGTCTCTCACACGCTCATCTTGAGATGACTTGTGAAGGTAAAGAGTGTCTTAGACAATATGGTAATTGACAACATTTGGACTGCGTGGAGACGAGCAAATAGAGAAAGAGCCTATAAGATAAAATCATTTCCTTAATAATTAGTAGTGGGCCAAGTTTGAGTATTTGTTTAGTTTCATAGAGCCTATTCTTTCTATGATCATATATGCAAACACAGATGATGCTTCCATAGGAAAAATTTATGATGGAATTGACTTCATGCTTGAAAAAATATGAGAGATCATACAAATAAAGAGCAAGACCATGAAGAAAACTTTTATAACGAAGTTAAGAGTGTGGTCATGGGGAGGTGGAATAAAATGACCACACCATTGCATCTCCTTGCATATGCCCTACATCCAAATACTATAGCAATGAAATAGTTGGGTTACTTGGCAAGCAACCACACTATATGATGACCAAAAAATTCCAAATAGAACTAGGGCAACATTCAAGAGGTTGTTTCTTGATCCATCTGTAGCTAGTGCAATCCGCAATGTTATGGGGATGTTTATATCTTCAGAAGGTAGCATGAGAGTAATATAGGCTCTTTGTAACAAGGACAACATGACTCCAATCAAGTGGTGGTATGCATACGGCCATGACGCTAAGTACCCACGACCTATTGCCATTTAAATTCTCTCATAGGTATACAGTTAACCAAAAAGTTGTTATCTATTAAAATTTAAGATATTAACAAACATTTTTTGTGCATTATTAACACCTTTTTTTGCAACAGTTAGCTAGTAAATTTTCAGTAGAGCAAAATTGGAGTACATATACCTTCATCCACTCAGTTCAACGAAACATGTTGGCATCCAAGATGGATGAGGATTTGGTATGTGTACATTCTAATTTGTGCCTCCTAACACACAAGACTAAAGACTATACTAGAGGTCCTAACAAGTTTAAGGATAGTCATCCTAAGACTAGTGACTTTGATGCTTTTGCAGAACTTTCACTACTTGGTATCAATGATGAAAACCCAGGGAGTTCTTCACAAGGGTTGGATAGTGAGGCTAGTGCCAGTGGGCGTGAAGCTACTCATAGCATTCACGACGCTGAATTTGAAGAAAATCTAGATGATATATTCTAGAATCTAGATTATAATCATGTACATGTGAAAATTGAAGCAAGTTGAATGTTTTGAACTTTCATGAATACAAAGTATTTTAAGCATTTCATCTTTGATGGACTAAAAATGAGTATTATGCATTTTGTATTTATTTTTAATACCATATTGTGCAGACATTTCCATGTCATTTCGTACCCAAATGTTTTTTAAAAATTGGTGTTTCCATGTTTCGAACCCATACCCATACCCATCTCTAGTCAACCTAGATCTTGAGCAAAACATCCTAAACTAATTAACTCGGTTGAGCATAATAAACATCAAAAATCAATGGTCTTGCCTGATTTTCTTCTTGCTACCAAATCACAGGCCATCTGCTTGCCCACAAACTGTCTTCTCCAAATTTTTCTTGCTTTCAAATTGAAGCATGGTTTGTAATTTCACAAGCTTCTCCAGACTCCATTTAAAATTCATTGAAAACTGATATCTCCCACCTTTGTTATAGTTAGTTAGAGGGAAATATGAAGCTTACATATAAATGCCTCATCAGTGGTATATTAAAATATAAAACTCTATAAGTTACGGGATTTATAGAAGGCAATCTGAACAAACTCCAATCTCAGGAAGGAAGGATGAACTAAGAGGCTTGGCAACAACACAATGAATCCAAGGGATTTTTAACTGTTTCAGAACACAAATCTCCTTCTCTACAAGACTTCAACAAATCTCCTATATGTGATCCTCGAAATGTTCTTCTTCAGAAACAGGTGTGCGCAGTAAAGAACAAAAAACAAATCTCCTATATGTGATCCTCGAAATGTTCTCCTTCAGAAACAGGCATGCGCAGTTAAAAACAAAAAACAAATCTCCTATATGTGATCCTCGAAATGTTCTTCTTCAGAAACAGGTGTGCACAGTTAAAAACAAAAAACAAATCTCCAAAAAACTTCTTCACGACAAAGCAAGTTCTTCGCAACACAGACAGGTTTATTTTAGTTCATTGGAAAGGTGAAAGAAGATTTAACAGAACATCTTTCATAAAAATAGCAATGATTGATTTATCAATGAAAACCATTAAAAGCCTCATATTGAAATGCTTTGTACATGGGAGTAAACTTTAAAGCTTTATTATTGAACAGCTCCTGCAGAATGAAAGACAAAGCAAGAATAATGTCCTCCACTTAACTAAAACTCAATCCAGACTTAAACAAAGCCTTCATGAAAAAGTGAACATCAAAGACTGTTGGGAATTATTAAAGATTTTCACTAATTAATGAATGTGAATCGTGAACAGTCAATACAACCAACTTCACGATATTATAGGGGATTGATATTCATTATGTAAATCACTTGTGCATGCCCATTCACACTCAGGTCAAAACATGTTTATATGGAAGCTAATGGCAATCTTTGAAGAAAAATTCTCCACCAATAAGTGATGCCAGATATACTGGGAATTATAAAAGGTCAAAAATTGTACGTGAATAACAGTTGTGAACAGCTATGCAACCTAGAGACACATCCCCTGACCGTAGGGATATGTCCTGAGGACAAAGAACACATCTTGGAAGTAAGATGCTTGGAGACACATCTCAAGTACTCATAGAGATGCCCCAAACACCTTTGGCAGTTTCCTGTCTGGGTGAACTTACCCTTTGTCTGACAATCGCTAAAAAAAGCATGAGCCTGCCAACAGCCTTCCAGCCTCTATATATACCAAAATGAACCCTAAGCATTTTGAATTTTTCATCAATAGTAGAAAATTTTGAAAATATGTTTACTTCTGGGTTTTGAAACTGACAAAACGTCATGTTTTTTCTCAAATACAAATGCTTCCCTGTAACCATTCTTTTTTCTGAAAAAAATGGTGTAGCCAGAACCCACCTCATTGCTGACTGGTGAACAGTCAATATAAGTAACTTAAAGGCATTAGAAGGTATAGATATTCTGTATTCCATCTTGAAGATGCCCAATCACATTAAAGTTGACATCATATTTATGGGGCTGCTACAGCAACCATGAAAGAGGTGGGGCAGGGATCCCATTCAAGACCAGAGGCCTAGGTGAAAACATAAAGCCCAAGATATTTACATAGGTATACGAAAAAAAATATTAGACGCATAAATTGCATTGGAACATTATACTTCAATTGCTATAGGATGAAGCTTCCCCCAAATACAAATTGATTAATGTAGCCAGTTGAAGCATAAACTCGTTGCAATGTAGTTAGTGTTAAATGGTGGTGTATAGGATGAACATTATACTTCAATTGCTATAGGATGAAGCTTCCCCCACAAACAAATTGATTAATGTAGCCAGTTGAAGCATTAAACTCATTGTAATGTAGTTAGTGTTAAATGGTCGTTTAATGCAGCTGAAGATTATATGGCCGATTTGGAAGCTTATCACAGCAAGCATGAGTTGAAAACACAAACTCCAAATTAATCATTATAATTTGGTTTCCATTTACTATGTGCGGAGAGATAAATTACTTTGAAATACATATCCTTCATATCAGTCATTGCTCAGAGCTAACTTGACTTTGAGATCTGTAAATACATTTCTGACATGCAGGGGCCCTGTAAACTAGTATTTGAGTTACAGAGGAAATTAGATAAGCTCTTTCTTGAGCTTCAGCAGTTTCCAACACTTTCAAAGCAGTCTAATCAATCATGTCAACAGTGATATGTCAAATCTCTGGGCCATTCTGAGTGATCTCAAGGCCAAAGACGGGATCAAGGGGGCTAAAATTATGAGCCCAAAGAAACAATGTGCGGGGACAACTCTCGGTCTAACAATATCACATTAAAGCGATTGAAAATTGAAATCAAACTCATCGGTCAGAAAACTGTAAGGAAGCATCCAAAGCATGTGCATCATATTCTTCAATGTATCTCAAGAAAGGGAGTACAACTCAAGGAGATCAAAGAAAAGAATATAGAGGAACCTCCATGATGTAGTAGTTAGATGATGATTTTCAGAAATGTGTGATTGTATATGCTTTGAAGCAATGAACTTACATTGTGGTTGACACCATGCTTGGGTGCATAATTTGTAAACATTCTATCTCACTACTAAAAAAAATAGAGAAGCTTGAAGATGAGACAAGCACTGTCACTTATAAGCAAGAATTCGTGTGATTGTGAGCTAAGTTGCCGCATTCAAATTCATGTTCGAATTTGCTGAGGATTAAAGTCGTAAAAAATTCGTTGTTAAAAAATTCGTGATTAAATTCGACTATAAGAAATATACATTTAAATTAAATATATTAAAACAACAAATAGTTTTAACAATCCCTGATAAAGGGGTAAGCATTAAAACAAAATCATTCAGAGGTCAAATTTGGAAAGCTCCTAATTATGATTTCCTAAAGCTGAATTTTGATGGCGCGGCAAGAAATAATCCCGGATGGGCTGGGCTTGGTGGTGTTTTTAGGAACTCTAAGGGTCAACCCATTCTAGGCTTCGTTGAAGCTCTTGGAAAGTGTTCCAACAACTTCGCTGAAGCCAATGCTCTTTGGCGAGGGCTGCAAATTACGAAACAAAAAGGTTAGGATAAATTATACATTGAGGGTGACTCACAAATTATCATCGATGCAATAAATATAGAGAAAATTAACCATTGGCAGCTGATTGGTATTGTGGACGATTGCAAAACCCTTAGTAGGCATCTTTCAATTGCTCACATCTTCCGAAGTGCTAATAGAGTGGCTGATAAACTTGCTAATTTAGAGGTGTGTTGTCATGCAAATGTGCAACAGGGAAATTGACGATTTCGAAGAATGACAACTATACCCGTGTCAAAAATTTCAAGTTTTACCCTCCCAAGACACCCCGGGTCTACCCAATCAGTCCAATGACCTCCCAGATGATGTCAACTCAGTCCCCTAGGTGATTTAGGAAAGCCAATTCAACCCCCCTGAGTGATTTTAGGTATTCTTGCAAACTGCTACTTTTGGGCAGTATTGGGAAGGGCTATCATTGGCCTTCCTAGGACTGGAGCAACCTCATGTAGTAGAACAGAGAAGCCAAACTTGACATGGAGGTGGATTGAAGGCTTAGGAACATCATAAAAGTGATTCAGGAAGATTCAAGAAGGATTCAAAGAAGTTGGGGCAGTTTCACTAAAATCAGGGTTCACAAGCCTGGCAGTGCACAAACCAAAAATGGTTGTTGAGCTTCGAAAGGTGATTCCGGGAGATCCTGATTGAGTTAGGAGCAAAACAAGACATCATCGAAAAGGGAATTCCAAGCCCTATAAGATGGTGAAATCAGATTTTTCACAACACCTTGGCGCAATAGGTTTATAACTAGTTTTTTTCCATGCACAGCTAGCAAACCAAATAAAAAACTGTTTTTTCAAGGATCAAATGGAGGAATCAAGACCTGATACCCACTTCATTGGATTCAGAAGGCCATTTACAGTCAAGATCATATAAAATTTCATCAAAAACATCCATAAGGAGCTCAAGTTATCGCCGTTTCAAGTTGCCCTCTTGAAGCGAGTTCAAGAGTTGGTCAAATTTTGATGAGGACACATGTTAGCTCCAGGAGCCTGGCGCATTTTTGTGTCCCTTACGTCCCTCAAGCTCAGGGACATCAGGGTCAAGAAAACACGCCTAGTCCCCATAAGCCCTTTGGACCTTCATGTGACCCCTAGGATCGCTAGTTTAGCTCCTAGGTGCTTGTCAGGCTCATTCTCTCGCTCGTTCGAATCGTGACAAGTGGCGGCTTTTGGCGCACTGTGCAATTTGATGTCCCTCATGTCCCTTTGGTGTGAGGTACATCACGGATGAAAAAATGTGCCCAACCCTCATGATGCCTCAAGGTTCCTCATGCGACCACTTCTCAGCCCTTCGAGTGCTTTAAAGTTGTTTTTTAGCCTTAATCCCCTACCTTCCGCCACATGTCAAGTTGAGGCACGTGCAATTTGATGTCCCTCACATCCATTTGAGGTGGGGGACATTAGGGACATGAAAATGCCTCTCTCCTTGCTGTGCTATTTTTCAAATTTTTAAAACTCCTCCTGCTTCCCACTTCTAACATCTAATCCTTCCGTGCACAGCCTGCTCTGCAACTTCCTCTGTAACTTCTTGTTGTCACTTCACCATTGATGAACTCCAAACCAGCTTTGCTACAATAATAAAATCCTCTTCCCATGATAATACGCAAGTCCCAGGAGAAAGATTGATCAAACAAAGAAGAAGAAACGAAGAACAGTGAAAATCTCCATTGTCGTGAAACAAAGAATCGAAGAGATCTTGCAAACCAGTGCACGAAACAACGAACCGTCTGTTACTAAGTTCTTCACTCTTGAAGGCTATTAAAAACTCACCTTCAAACCTCCCGTTCGCAACAAGGAATGCTCACAGCGAAGAAATTTCACTTACTCACAGCGAGGAACAAAGCTCAATTTCTCATCAAACCCGCAACTGGACCAAAGAGAAATTTCACCAATGAGATAAGAAGAGAAAACCCATATCAAAAACATAATTTTCATCGCAAACGGAGGAGAAAACCAAACCTACAATTTTTGAAGCTCCATTAATGGCCGCCATGACACAGTGGTGGAAAAAATTAGCAAGCTACCTCTCCGCTTCTCAGGGTTCCAATGAGCAAAATTGCACGAAAATTGAAGGGAATGATCGTTGAAAAATTTAGTTTCGCGTCAACTAGTTTTTGCGCCATGAAAGCCCCTATTTTTTTAGGGATATGGAGGACTGAGTTTTCATCAGCATTTTGCCCTGTCACATAAAAAATATCAGTGAAAAAGGCAGCGAGCTACCTCTTCAATTCTCAAGGTTCTAATGGACAAAATCGCGCAAAAAATGGAGGGAATGATCGTTGAAAAATCTAGTTTTGCGTGAACTAGTTTTTGTGCCATGAAGCCCCTATTTTTTAGGGATATGGAGGGTTGTGTTTTTTGTCAATATTTTGCCCCCACCAATAAAAATATATTTTTACAACTTGTTCAGACGAAGGAGTTGCTCAAAATTTGGAGCGTAGAACCCTAGAATAAAACCCAAATTTTCAAGATCTGTTTTGTTGCAATCTAACGTCCAAGGTGCACTTATTAAAAATAGCATATTCTATATTTCCTCACATGCTATAAATGGCAAGTCCCACCAAATCGCAAGTTCGACCACTCGGGACAATCAAAAAAGGGGTAAAATGGAAAGTAAGACAGAAAACAACTTCTTCCCAAAATAGCAGTCCTCAAATAGCAACCTGCTAAAAATAGCAATATCTCAAGAACAGAGGAGGTTGGAATATGGTAGAAGGTTCAGAAGGTGAAACTGGAGCAAGACAGGAGATATGTCCCAGAATAGCAGCGCATGGGCTCATATTCTAAAAATAGAAAGTTTTCATTTCGGGAGTGGAAAGTTGCATATGACTTTGTTTTCACTCACCTTACTGCTTTTTGGACTCCCTTTTGGATAATGAGATGGTTTCATAAGTTGAAAAGGAGTAATGAGAACTTCACGGAGGTCTTGGAAGCATCATCTTGAGTGTAATGGTTTACAGAAGCAAAGAAAGGCATCCCAAGGCACATCATGTGAATTCATCTTCATCACTTAAGGAACCGTGTGATCCAAAGTGAATTGGTCAGAACGATTTCAACGAATCAAAGGGTTCATCAACCAAGTTTCAAGGAGGGTCATCATGGGCATTGTATGTGTTCCTCTCAAGCTTGCATCAGTAAACCTCAAAACAGTGTTTCTAAACACTCATTCTTCGGTCCAGGATGTCTGTGCATCATAGAGTTTGTGGTCATCATTAGATTGGGAAAATGATTCAAAGTTATTCAAGGGAGCCATCTTCATCAGTGTAGAAGATCACCAGTGGCTGAAATCTTCGCTCAAAGTTCATGACTGCATCAAGGCATTCAAAGCATTTCATCACGAAGAGTGTTTTCCTCCATTCCTTCCCTCTTCCTCTCTTTCCCTCTCTTCTTTCTCTCTCCATTCTAATTCTTCGTTATGCGTCATCATTGTATTTCGTCCTCTTCACTTAAGTGGCCTATTTTAAATTTGTAAAAAGTATTTTCTCAAAATTATAAGGGAAATATTTAATTCATGGAAAACCAAAGGTCACGAGTGGAATATGGAAACGAAGAGTCATGTGAGGGAGGTGAAAGGACAATTCAGATTGCTATAAATTGGGATGGCCTCTCCATACCAAGGGATTCCAAATTTTTTAAGAACTCTTACTATGTAGCATTGTGAATTGTGATAGCTTGGTTGAAGCTTTGTATTCATCACTACACATGGAATAAAAGCTACTCTTCTTCTATTTCCCTTGTTTTTCCTCTATTTCTCTCTTTCATGCACTTTGCAAGTATAGTTGATCCTATATGGAATTGGAGAGGAACTTGGTGTCCTCGATAGATGAATTTAAAAACTTGGTGTTTTAATTCGTTAGTCCCACTAGCTTCATTGTGCTTTCCTCTATATTGAAGGTTGAACTACTCTGGTTACTGGGTGTGAGCTTTGCAATCTACTCACGGTAGTAATCTTCCTTACATAATTTTTCTCTTTTTCCCTCATCGCTGTAATCTCCTCTCTTGTACCTCGTACAAGCACTTTGCCACAGGTTCAATGGAGTGTTCTTGTGTGATCCCCGGCCAATTTTGGCCACCCATAGCATTTAGATAGGATTGGGATTAGTCTACTTTCAATAATGGGAGTTGTACCATTCAATGCAGAGGGGAGTAGCCCCGTGAATGTTGGTGGAGACACCTAATTTGTCCACCGACAAATTTTCTCACCAACAAGGTGGATCTTAATACTAGGCAGTTATTAATCATTCATCCTAATGATCTGAAAGGATTTGTGGGGAGATTAATTGAAAAAGATGGCAATTATATAAATAGCAAGGTGGCGAAGTAGGGGCAGCATAGTTGTCGTTTTTTTTAAATGTCATATTTTTTTATGGCCCTCCCCTCCTCCCACGGGCATTAATCACCATAGCTTCACACGCATCTGTCATGTGGGAGGTCGTGTGCGAAGGGATTTATAAATCAAGCACTTATATTTGCATTGGCCATTTGTAATTCTGCTCTGCAAAATTGAGGTATGAGTTCATTACGTAAAATAGATAAAGGTAAAGGTATTGTCAACCCTTCCAAGTGCAGCGTACCAGTGGCAGTCTCAGAGAGGGACATGGCCATGAATATTGTGCATGAGATGAATGATAATCTGATACACAAGTATTCACTGGAGGATGTTCGTTTCTCTTTTTTGGGGTTGGTGAATGATTATGAAGCTTAGGCAATTGCTTAATGTCGGGCATCTTTTGGATAAGGGGACCAAGGATTACGGCCAAGGAAGGCTCTGGAATTTTGGCAAAGTACGTTGATAGAAGAAGTGAAGGACCCTCGGCTTCTCCGTTGGATGTTCACCAATTTACTCAGGGCTTAGCTTTCAGCTATGCTAGGTGATACTATGGTTGTGGAGGAGGCGGTGAAAGTTATGGGTGGTTTTAGTCAGTCTAACAGCTCGCCTTGATACTCTCAAAGTATGCACAAATTATTGGAGTTCAAACCATCATGTTGGGTGCTAGCAATTCCTTCGCCATACACGAGGATATGGACCAATTGGGTCTTGACATTGGACTTGGATTGGAGCATATTTGGTCACTCATGAAGGCTCTTACTCTGGAATCTATCACACAGGGCAAGAAATTGGATGGTATATGCTCGGTGTTGGGTATACAAATGGATAATTTTGAAGATTTGAAGATGGCAAAGACTCTGGCAGCCTTAGTCATTGAAGAGGATACTCACAATCTTGTGGAGCCTACAGTGAAGGTTTCTAGCTCTTTGGAAGAAAAGAATCAATTATATGGCTTTCCTTCTTAGTATAGATATTATGTAATAGTTTATTTTTATCTGCAACACCAATCTGGGTTGCCTAAACTTGATACCAGTACCTGTTTTTCAGTTTTTTAAGTTTTTGTTTGATATTTTTATTGATATTTTTAATAAAGCTGGACTTAAAACCCTTTTTGACTTATCAAAAAAATAGTTTAACAATATAATATATTATTTTTTATAAAATACATTTATATTAATATGTATTTTATAAAAATATACATAATTTTATATATTATATATATTTGATAAAATGTTAGATATATACATTTTATATATAAAAATATTCAATTTATTATTATAAAATTGAATGTATTAACAACAATTTTATATAACTTTAAAGTTAAAACTTTAAAATATCAAAAGCTAAATTAAACTTAAAATTTAAAAAGATAAGTTTTTTAATATAATTATAAAACATGAAAATTTTAATAACTAATTAAAAACTTCATTAAAAAAAATTAAAATTACAAAACAAAAAATGTAAACCTAATTGGTGGTGGCGACTCTAGCAAGTGGTGAGTGGCAAGTGGCAAGGCACGATGAGGCAGCAAGCCTCCAAACCAGTGGACGGGTTCACACTCATACACACTGCACAATTCACTCTAGCCTCCGACCTTGCTAACACCAACATCGCGTTCGACCTTTTGCAAAGAATGACAGCAATGGCAGCAAACACTTAACAGTCACGAAAGCTAAAGATGGAAACCCTAAAATCTGAACAGTTAAAACCCTTTTAAACACAAATTAATTCGCGATTTTGAACGATTTTTATTTACCTTGTTAAATTGGCGAATTTTGATTTTTCCCCTTCTGATTCGTTGAATGCAGTTACATAGATTGTGGTATAAATTGAATGAGTACAGTTTAGAAGATGATGCTCCATCAACAAGTATTGTCATGTCGGATTGGTTTCTCATGTGCTTATATTTTGGGTTTTCACTCTCCAAATGGTTGTTGGTGGCATAAGCTTCAATTCCAAATACTATGGTGTTTGTTGTTGCTCCTGGTAGGCAGTCTTCTGATGATATTCCTCCAAAAGCTTGATGGGAAAGGCCCCTGCTGTAGCCTTTAAATTTAAAAACAGTGTTTTCATCTGTCTTTTTAATATTTGCGTTAAGGTTGGTGGTTCATGTCTTTATCCTGCTTACTTCGCCACTAATAATGCTGGCCAAATCAATGTTCCAGTTATTAAAGAAACTTCAAAGATTCGGGATAATTTAACAGCAGATTAAGGAAGGCCTTAGTGATTCTGACAGATGGTTCTTTCAACATTGTTTGTACTGTTGATATTAATATGCCTAAATTAAATTTTGGAAGGCATGTTTTCAATACTAATAGCAATGCATTTATTTGCAATACTAAGCTTTTATTCTATCTCAGTTGTATGATGGGCCAAACAGACATGTTTTAGTGTAGGCTATAATCTTTGCAAATGTAATTTCATCAGGCTCTTCATCTAAAATATGAGAGTCTTAATTGTTATCTAAGATCTCATCAGGCTCTTTATTATGAAATCTGTTTACATATGGTTTTCCTGTGGGCACAACATAGATTCTCTTGTCTCATATAGCTACCTGGATAGAAATATAATCTTCCTTTCAGAAAATGCCAAAAATGTTATCAGTGAGTTCAGACTTTGTGAAAGCATATGAGGTACACTACATAACACATAAGACCGTGTCACGTTTTCCAAATTGAACTATGATAGCAAAAGACATCTACAACACAAATGGAAAAGCTAACATAGACATGCACCAACAAGATAAGACAAATTTTAATTAACAAGTAAGAAAACACATTGAAGTTACTAAATTACATATATTCATGATAAAATACATTTATGAAAATGGATATAAAGATTTTACCTTCACAAGTGGAATAAACCAATCTACCAAGTCCCTCTCCTTCATTTGGGAACCAATTCGGCATAGTGACTCCACAGCTTTATCTCTCACGCATGTTTCCTCTACGGTACAAAGACTTTCCAAAGGAGGCAGCAAAATATGGGCATAGTCAACTCCACCGACATAAGGAATAAAAACTCCCAATTCTTCAGCCATAATAAGCAAGACTTCATCATCATCATCATTGTTTTCACTCAAAAACGGTATTAATTCCTTCCTGGTCCTCTCTTCACCCAGAGCACGGGCGATGGTTGAAAGTCTTCGTGTGGAGTTTAATCGTAATTGAATGTCTTCATTTTTAAGTTCGTCTATAAGAATAGCGATTGGATACAGTGGCTCATCAATCATAGCCATACTGCCGCTCAAGACTTAGAATCTGTACAATAAGCATTGAATCAAAATATGGTAACAAACTTAAACAACAAAGAAACTAAAAGAATCATGATGGCTTCAATTCGGGCATAAAACAGAATTAAAATTTCCATATCTGTATACCAAGAGAAACTGCAGACTACACAGAAGAGTTATCTGAAATGCAGAAAATTCTGACAAATATGTTGTATTTTAAGATATTTCAAAGGGCCGCACTACTAGAACATTGTCATGGAACCTCAAAAGAATATAAATACAAGGTTATACATACTCCAATTTCTGACATTAAACGTTGCAAACGGCATAATTCAATATTTATGTTTCCATCATGTTTTGTGTAAAGGAAACAGGTTTTAGCTGATAGAAGGTCACGTGACAAGCTTGCAAATCAGCAGAGAGTATTTTGAAGTGGCATACAAATGTAATATCGAGAGGCAATGTTTTTGAAGGAACAAAACATCAAAGTCACAAATCCTGAGGAGTGACGATGGATAGCAGACATTAAAAGCACATGTTAGAAGAGATAGACTTTTATCTAATTTGTGGTGCATAGTCCTGAACTTAACTTTCTTAGTACAACTAAATTTCATCCATGCTAAAACACATTTCATTAGACACTAATTATCTTTTGCCCAAGATACAACTTTTTGTTGCAGGAAAGCATGATTCTTGTCAGAGACATTGACAGAATTCAAACTTTCTTTCACCTACACAGATGACAGAATTCTCACAATGTAACATCATTTGATGGATAGAATTGTACCAACCAGGGTATAAAGAGAATTTAGGAATAGAACTTGTGTATATTACTGGTAGCATAATTTTAAAAAGATGGAGTTTAGAAATGTCACATACCTGGCACAGATAAGATAAAGATAAGATAAATATATTAATGTCCAACGAATGACCACAAAAGTAGGTCAATGGGACTGCAGCCCAAACAATATACAAAGTGCAAGCGGGGAAAGCTCAAAACGAGTTCCCAAAAACAGAAGAAAGGAAAAGAACCAAAACAAACAAGAACCCCGAAGCCAAACCCCCATAGGCGGGGACAATGAAACAAACGGGGGAGAAAGAAGGGAGAAGCAAAGAAGGGAATGAAGGAGGGGGCAAACAAGGACCAATAGTCTACTGAAAAATGGTAGCCACATCCCTCCTAAGATTTGAGGTCGACAAAAAGAAGCTCCTGCTGGAATGGCAATCCGAAGAGGGGTGCAAGGGCCCCCTCCTTTGCTGAGATCTGAGACTAAAACAACAGCAAGGGAGACAAGTGGAGCTGGGCTGCCCTCTGGTACGAGTGTGTGGTCAAGCCTGCTGGTGGTGACTGTGGGAGATGTGAAGATCCAACCGGGGATGAACTGATCTATGCACTGTAACTGGGTCGGAATGGCTCTGTCGTTTAGTTCCTCCAACTGCGGGTAGAACCAGAAAGAAGGTTGTAATCCGTCTCGTGGGAATGACTCACGGAGGGGGATGAAGAATTTGGTCCCGAAGCAACAGAGACTCACGGATGTAGAGGACAAGACACCACTGGTCAATATATTTGAAGAAAACCGAGAGCGTCTGAACCCCTCTAAAGAGGCAATGAAATCGTCCTCTAATCTTATAGTATATGGGGTAGCGGAAGATGAAATGAGTCTCAGTCTCCACCTCCTAAAGGCTACAGAGCCTATAATGTTTGTCATCCCAAACAATGTGGTGATCAGTCTCGCACCGAAGTCTGTGGGAGCCAACCTGAAACTAACCCAAAGGTATGCAAAGGGCATGCATCCAGTGACGAAAGGTGTACTGAAGGCAGATGATGAGTCCATCTCTAATCTCAAGAAAATGCTCTACATAAAAGGACATCTTAGGGCACAAACCCCCATGAGGATTCACCCAAGTAGTCTGAATAAAGCACCTGTACATATCCTCCCGGATGTACCTGTTCAACACTTGTTTAGTGGGCAAGAGATGACAGAGAGACATCGCCAATAAAAATATCACGTGCCTAAATGTCTACATTAATTATTCCAAAGCTTCAAGCTCTATGTATTTAATACTTTATGAACGGTTGTACAAACATAATATCAATGCTCTTACATGGAAAGGAAAGTGGTTGTTTCCCCCTACCAACTATCTAACCTTTATGGCATTCCCGTTGTGAATAACGGTATACAGATACAAGTGCCCGTGACAGAAAAAAGCAATGAAATTTTATTCCATTCGATTTTTAAGTCTTTACCACTTGGGTTTGTTGAAATAAAATGATAAAATGATTTGAAAAAGGGAGAAATGCCCACAGATAGCTATAGTCTAAAACTATTTTGGAAATAACAGTATATGTTGCTATCCCTTCGCAAAAATATTGTATTTACTTGAGAAACTACAGTTACTACGTGATTTCATATATAAATATTAATATGTTCTGAACTTTTTTGTGCTCATGGAAGTTTTGTTCGGTATCAAAATTGACAGTGGAGCTTGAATCTAAACCCGCTAAACCACCTCTGAGATCTTGAAATTTTTAATTTTGAGCTTATGTGTTAGGCTCTATCCAAAATGTAGTTGTTGCATTCTAAGGACCTGCTAACAATAGGCAAGATTCCATATTCCAAGCAAGAGGTCTCATGGTCAAAGGTACTTAGAATGTAATTGTTGCATTCTAAGGACCTTTGACCATGAGAACTCTTGTGACCTACGACCATGAGAGCTCTTGCAACCTGTGATAATGGTGTTTTTCCCTCGACCTTCACCTTCTCCTACCTTGCAACCTATCCCGTATCACTTATCTACCACGTTTTATCGACTAGGACCTCGTGCCCCCTTGCCGCGAGCCATATCATGTGCCCCTGGTGCTCTTGAACCCTTCTGTTGTGAACCACGTCAAGCCTTCATTGAACCACGAACTGCGACCACGAACCTGCACCCTCGAGCAAAACCCTTGACCCCAACTGTTAGCCTCCTTCACGAATGAAGCCCGCGAGTTTCCTGCGAACTATGGCTTCCTATCTCCCATAAATCGTGACTATCCAGCAAAACATGGTCCTCCCATAAATCGTAGGTTTTCCTACAATTTCGTGGCTCCTCCATAATCCATAGCTATCCTATCCCATTTTTCGTGGCTACCCTACAAATTGTGGTCCTCCCATAAATTGTTGGTCTCTCTGCTAACCGTTTCTCTGCATTTCGTGGCCCCTCCTTAAACCGTAGCCATCCCTACAAACTGTGGCCCTTTAGTCGCTGCCTACCTTTGTCTCTTTACCTATACTCAACAAACGGTTTGGGGCTTTATGCCCATACCAATACCCCAGCATCTTAACCATCTAGGTGACTCCCCTACCCCTAGCCCCCTCTCCTCAACCCCTCTTCAAACAATCCACAAAACAATGGCTCCATCCAGATTAGTTGTGCAGGCAAGTTATAACACAGGGAGGACTGAACAAGGACAATTTGAAAGGGGTTTACCCAACCTCATTGAGGAACTTCTACACCGACTAGAAATCGTTGAATCTTCTAATAGGGCTCTTCATACAGAGGTCTTTGAACTCACTTCGAGGATGGAGAAGGTGGAAGCAAATAATATCTCCCTACGAAGATCACTGGCACATACCACATCACACACCACCACCAGTAATGTCAACGACCAATTGCAAGTTGAGATTATGGACCTTAAAAATAAACAGGAAGAGTTCAAAACCCAGCATGAAAATCTCAAACAACAAACGGACTCTTGGGCTCAAGTGGTGAAGGGAAAGGGCACAGTTCCCCCTCCTCTGGCAGCAGTTGAAGAGGTAGTGCAGGAAAAACTAATAGAGGAACGAACTAGGCGGGCTAGGGAACTCAACCTCAAGGTGAGAGGGCTGCCCACACCTCCCCCTTCTTCAAACCCGTTGACCATTGGGTCTCTCTTTCTTACCGAAAAATTGCAGCGTGACTGGGCATGGTTTAGGCTGGACTCAACACTTTTCCTTTGTTTTAAATCAGTGGAAGACAAGCTTAGAGCACTCAAAGCCAAGTGTAAGCTTTTCTCCCTTCCCAATAAGATCTTCCTTGATGAAGATCTCGCCAGAGCTCAAGTTGTCAAACTAAAGTAATCTCGTAAAGTGGTGATGGCAGCCAGGAAAGCAAGCAAGTGGGCAATAATTCGTAATCTCAGACCTATTATCCAAGACTCTTTTCCTCTCAGTTGGGCTCCCAGATCCAGTACCAAATGACGGTCTCACTGGGAGAAGAGACAGAACAGGGAATTTTCCATCATATGTTGGAATGGTAATGGGTTATTCTGGTCTTCTCCAAGTGTTCTATATGACAGTCTAGGTTCCTCATACCTCCTTTTTGTCACGGAGGCTCATGAAAACCTTGTTCGTCCTCTCCCTAAGATTTGGGGATATCACTCGCACTCTGTATGTAGACGGGAGACTAGGAGCTCTGGTGGTGTCAAAGGTTCTGGCGGGGTTGCTTGTTTGGTCAGAGATATCTTCAAAACAATATTTCAGAGGTTGTTGCAGATGAGTTTGCCCGCTTCCTTTGGGTCAGGATCAGACAGACTTCACCCCACTCCAGAGACTTCTATATAGCGATTTGCTACTTTCCCCCAGCTTCCTCTCCTTACGCCATACACAATGGCACGAATGGGGATCCTTTCTTCGATCTCTACACAGGTATTTCACAGTTTTCAACTATTAGAGAAATCTTCATCCTGAGGGACTTCAATGCACATACCAAAAACTTTCAAGTCCCCCTCCACAACAGGAGTAGCGATGCACATTGTGCTTTTGAGATGGACCACAACTCCATTGGCCTTCAGAGGGAGTCAAAGGATTATACGGGACCCTTGACATTGTACGGTCGGCATCTTTTACAGATGGGAGAGTCTCACGAGCTGCTGATCCTGAATGGTCTCTCGAGCTTTCCTAACTCTAGGTTCTTCACTTGTACACCTCATGGCGGTGGGGCTAACATAGTGAACTACATCCTTACCACCCCTATCCTGGTTCCTTATATCCACCGCCTTTCCGTCTCCCCCATTCCCCTTGCTGACCATGCCACCCTTTCCTTCTCTCTACAGGTTGATCCCCCCAGATCCAGCCCCAATTGTGCTACCCTCCAAGCACTATCTTGAAGTTTAGAGAGGGGAACCCTGAAACCTTTTCATCCCACCTTCGTGAACTTCCACTTGAGTCTCAATTCACCTCACTCTCTACGAACACGAAATACAACCCCCTTTCTTCCATTATCCATGAAGCTACCCTGCACTCTTACCCCCATGTCACCCTCACTCATCATAGCAAAAAAACCTACCCCATGAACCAATGGTATGATGAGGACTGTAAAGCCCTTCATCGGCAGCTTCATTTTGCCTTAATTCATGCTTCCCCATCCTTTCCTTCTCTCAAGTACGCTTATCACCACCTCCTCCGCCACAAGAAACGTGCTTTCATCTCTCGACAGAGACGAGAACTCCGTGAATCCCTCCTACACTCTCCCAAGCATTTCTGGCGTACCATTCTCCCCCAACATTCCCCTCCTTCACTCGACTTAGATCCCCGCTCCATGTATGCTCATACCTCCACTCTTTACAACATCCCTGACCAGCCCCTGATCAGAGTTGTTTCCCCACCTTCAATATGCCACATCTTCACCCATACGAATGTTAAAAATGCCATCTCAGCCATGAATAGCAACAAAGCAGCGGATGACGAAGGCTTCCAGGCGTAACATTTCAAGCAGGGACATGGCATCTTGACCAGTTATTTAGTGGATCTCTTCAACCAAGTGGTTTGTATAGGTTTTTCAAGGTCCTGATCCCACCACATTATCTACCCCATCCACAAATCAAGTCCTACTTCTGACCCCAACAACTACAAAACAATCGTGGTGGGTCACACCTTCACCAAACTTTATGCTACAATACTCCACATGCGACTTTGAGAGTTTCTGGAACAAAGTCACTGCAGAGCTAGAGGACAGGCGGGGTTTCGACCAACCTACCAGACCATTAACAACATCCTCACTCTTTGGGCCATCATTGAGGAAGCACGTCACCACTCTTCCAAGGTTTTTTGTTGCTTTATCGACCTTCGGAAAGCCTTTGACTTTGTTCCTCAGGAAGCTCTTTTCCTGAGACTCAAAGAGATTGGTATTTTCGAGACTCTTTTAACTGCCATCATGCGCCTTTATGAGGAGGTTTTGGGTTGTCTTCGTACAGCTACTAGGTACTCTGACTTCATTAGGAGCACTATCGGGGTCAAGCAGGGTTGCCCTTTGTCTCCTACATTGTTCAGTATCTATATGGACGAGCTGGAGGAATTTCTTAGGGATCACATCCAGGAGTAGGATGGTTATCTTCTCTACCAAGTCCTGATCTATATTCTTTTTTTTGCAGACGATGTGGTCCTTGCCTCCTTAACAGAGGGTTTACAGAGACAGTTGAATGTTTTAGCCCTCTTCTGCAACCACAGGCAGCTGACAGCTAACCTGAATACCAAAATCATGATCTTCAACACTTTGAAGACATCGGAGTTTCATTTCTTCTACAAGGGGGAAGAGCTTGAGATCGCCAGCTCTTACACTTACATGGGAGTACTCTTTTTTGGTCCTCGCTTCAGTTTACGACCAGCCCTTCAGCCTCGAGTTACCAAGGGCTATGGCTCCCTGGCGATCTTGGAGAGACAAAGCTTCCGCCATCACTTCCAAGACATCCCGTCCAAGTTATCCCTCTCAGACTCTCTTGTCAAGCCCACGGTTCTCAATGGCTCGGAGATTTGGGGAACTTTCTTACTTGAGTCTGACTGGACTGCAGTGGAGGGCGTTTAGATCCTTCTTCTCAGACGTTTCATCAAATGCAAGGAAACTGTTCCCCACAAGATCATCCTGACACAATTCGGTGTTCTTCCCTTTCAGCTAGAAGCAATGTTTGGCCTTGTCTCCCTCCTACATCGTATTCGAAAGCTTGTTGACTCCCTCCACTGAGGGAAGGGACAGGTATCCCTACCTGGCTTACTATTCCTCTGAAGCCATTGCTTCAACCAACCATTCTTGCCGATCTCGTTGTTACGCCAAAGTGTCACGACTTCTTGAGTTTATTGGCATCCAGATTGATCGCCTCCCTCTATACAATTTCTATTTGGACGCTCCTGCCCATCTCCTTCAAACCAAGCAGGATCTGAACAAAATCACCAGAGATGATATCTACTGGCAGTTCATCCAACACACCTGGACCATCCCCCCCAGTGGGCTACATCCAAAGATGGCCTTCTATGTTACACACTTCCTAGAGGTCAATAATGGCATTATTTCTCGGCCCCGATATATTTCCTGACATTGGATGCGTGCCCTTTGCATTTCCCTGGGTCAGTTCAGGGTTGGCTCTCATAGACTCCAGGTTGAATGTGATCACCAGATTGATCGTTCTAAGCGGATTTGCCAGCTCTGCTCCCTCCAGGAGATCGAAATCGGAAGAGCACTTCATTTTTCGGTGCCCTATCTACTACGAGATCAAAGGGAAATTTCGCTGCCTATTCAAAGAGCGTCTGATACTCACCAACTTCTTTAGATACTATGATCAGAGGTGCCTAGCCCTCTACCTGCATGAGCCCTTTCTACCTGCATGAGGCTCTCAAGTTTCAAGAGGAGACCCTTCAGCCTCCTCCTAAGCAGTCAACTATTCAGCAGATCACTTCCTTCTTTGCACTGCTCTCCCCTAGGAGAGGCACTAAGCAGCAGAATGATACCATCCTTAACTACCAAACGAGATTAGTCCAGACTTAAGGCCTTATCCCACAAACCAAGAACGCCCCAACACATACGAGGTCACGATCATTCCCTCATAGAGGACCTTTGAGCTCCACCAAGATGCACTCGGAGAGCCCCTTTCGGGCATCAGCACCCCAGTTCTTCCAAAGCTTCCAATTCCAATCTTCAACACATCACTAGCTTCTTCCACTCGGCATCGACTACTAGTTGAGGGCTTCTCCTTCTTACCCCCTCTTCCTTCCTTTTCCTTTTCTGCCTGCCAGGGTCGCTGGTCTCCGCAGGCTTCTTTCAGGCCTCTCTCTTGCCCCTTCTTCTTCTTCTTCTTCTTCTTCTTCTTCTTCTCTTTTCTAGTTGTATTCAGGGACCTTTTGGCTCTTTGGCTAGGTCCCTTTTCACTTTCTTGTATGGCTCAGTCCCATTGACCTACTTTGTGGTCATTCGTTGGATATTTAATATATTTATCTTATACTATCTATCTTATCCATTCCAGCATATCCATGAATGATTTCATAAATTTTGGCTTTTGATATTCTTTGAGTCATGTTTGTAGTTACCGAATAGTTTTTCATGCGGCCCAAGCAAAGGGAGAAAATGATGATGTAAATCCCACTGCTCGTTTCAGAATTCACACATATAGATGCACATCCTAAATTCCAAAGAAAGTTGGGATAAAATTCCTCGAGTTCCTAATGTGAAAAACAACGCTCTATGCCAAATGCAGATAAAAGCAGCTATTTCCAGTGGCTATGGCAGACGGTCCTAAGAAAAAAAGCAGAAAAAAAAAAGCATCCTTTCCAAATGTGCCACTTTCATATCAGATCGAGATCAAGTTCTCTTTAGCTTTTTGAGTTTCCTGCAAACCACCATTCAGAGAGAGGTTTCTTAACTAAGAATACCCCCTCATGGCGGCATCTCAACACAACAAAAAGGGGCTTGCTAGTAAACAACCTACTTAAACTTTATACTTGCACAAAAAATGAGATGGTCTTATGTTTTGATTTATGTGACTGTTGAAATCAGCTATTCATTGGACAATGACTCCTTATGAGAAAATATTAACTTCCATACCTCAACTATACTTTCACTGTAACTGATAAGGATCTTGATAAAGAAACTTCTTTGGTGGAAAAAATAATTATTGAATGGACCTCCATTCCCAAATGTTTGTCTGCCATCCTATATAGCGACCAGTGTCCAAAAATCATATTATAAGGGGAATGCACTACTTATGCAACTGACCAGAAAACAGTGTTACGCGGGGACAAACACATACCCGCAGAAAGTTCCGTAAACTGGGGGACGGGGATAGAACATTCCCTCCATGCACCTTTCTTTGCAGAAATTAAAGGGGACCTCCCTGAGACATTCCTGAGATCCAGAAAATACCGGGATGTCCCTGAAATCCAGGAACATTCCTGGGACATCTCGCTAACTTTGAATGCTAGGGAACACAACAAGGGAAGCTGGGACACCCGTGAGAGATTAGGCTCTATCCAAACGCAGCTGTTGCATTCTAAGGACCCACTAAAGACAGGCAAGATTTCTTATCTACTATCCATTCCAGCATATCCATGAATGATAAATTTCAAGAATTTTTCCTTTTGATGTTCTCTGAACCCTGTTTGTAGTTACTGATTAGTTTTTCATGGAGCCCATGCAAAGGGAGAAAACGATAATGTGAATCAAAAGAAGGTCGGGATGCATCCTAAATCCCAAAGAAGGATGGAGCCCAAGCAAAGGGAAAAAGCTTGCTTCAAAATTCGCACATATGGATGCATCCTAAATTCCAAAGAAGGTCGCGATAAAATTCCTTGAGTTCCTATGTGAAAAACACCACTCTATGCCAAATGCAGATAAAAGCAGCTATTTTCCAGTGGCTATGGCAGTCAGTCCTAAGAAAAAAAAAGGCATCCTTTCCAAATGTGCGACTTACATATTAGATCAGTTGTCTTTAGATTTATGAGTTTCCTGCAAACCACAATTCAGAGAGAAGTTTCTTAACTAATAATAACCCCTCATGGCAGCATCTCAACACAGCAATTAGGTATTTGTTAGAAACGACCTACTTTAACTCTATACTTGCACAAAAAGGAGATGGTCTTATGTTTTGATTTATGTGATTGTTAAAATCCGCTATTCATTGGACAATGATAAGAAGCCTTCTACTACATTTTCTAGTTTGCTGTATTTAAAGGAGATTTCAAAAGACCATTAGTGAAATACATTTCGTGATATCAGTATTATCAGATTTTTGCATCCAGCAACATCCACCACGGGTTTCAACTGTCATTTAAAAATTTTGTGGAGATCCCATGCATGTTTTAGCAATGTTTAGCTAAATAGGCCGGGCTTCATTACAAACAAAAATCAGAAGTATTTACCAATAGCATCAAAGCTTTCAATTGATTGCATGTTTTTGGATTGATTGTAATTTTCTGACTGTAAAGATTTTTCCATTTTTTATTAAAAACTATATATGCAGGCTTCTAGAACATGACAACAGGAAACAGACATCCACAAACAGGAACAGTGGGAAATGAGTATCCGGAAACAAGAACGGAAAGGGTACAAAACTAGGAGAAAGTGGGAGTAGACACGACAGGAAATGTCAGGAAACAGCAAGAAACTGAAAAAGATTGTTCTGGGAAACGTCGGGGCAACTCAAACAAAAATATTATCAATTTACAGCAGCCACTAAATACAGATGCCAATTTTCAAATAATAAATTTAATGGTAGCTAGCCCAAAACTTGTAATAACTTCCACGTTCCCCTCTCCCCATCCACTTTTTTATGCTTCTGTTCTTTTTTAGAATTTAAAGAAAGAATCTGCGAAAATGCCACATATAACTGCACCGGTGACTTTGTTTCTTCCAAATGTGGTTCACCATGCTGAACACCTTAATCAGAAGGAAAACCCCACCTTCGATACCCTAATAATAGCCCAGGCACACTAAACCATTGTACAACATGGACCAGCTAATGCAAGAACCTAAGACCTCCCACTAACACTCCTGAGTGCTCTACTACAGAACCACCAGCCCTTCACAGAATGCCAGAGTGTGGATTGAACCCCTAAAATCTACCAGGGTCTGGCATACCATGAAAAGCACCAATCCCGATGTTTCCATACTGATGTGATTTTTTATTACTTTTAATTTGCTTTCCTATCTACCTAACTTCACCACTTTTCTGCCTTACATCCTGTCCATTTATCACCTTATCCGGTCCCCCAACAGTTTGAGAATTGACAACCTAACATCCTTGTTTGAGGAGGAAAGACAGGTCAAAACAGCAAATCTTTTGGTGAAAATCCAAAGCAGGAGATCCAAAATCAAAAAGGAAATGGATTTTAGGAAAAACTGTTAGGGCTACTCTTGGGGTGGTTTTGTTTACCTGGTTGCAGCTTTGGATTCCGTAGACTGCTTGGTCTTGTGGACATAATTAAAATCGTTCATTTATTCATCCCCCATTGCACAATTTATCTCAGTAAGAAAGAAAGAAATCATATCAATGTCCTCAAGTTACCAAAGTCAGTCAATTCAACTCAAAAGTGCATCCTGTTACCATATGAAAGTACTACGGTAAAAAGAACTTAAAGTTATAAACCCACCACGCTAGGAGGTAAACCCAATGGCCACTACACCCCAACTATCTTTGCTATAACTCTAGGCAATCATACTCCCCAACTATCAATCCGGGAATTCTGGGCAATTATCCTCTATAAAACATTTGATAAAGCAGCCATTAGCAAGTCATAACATAATACTTGGTGGGCATTATGGCTATTTCCATAAAAACAGTGATCTATTTCATAATTATTAAGTACAGAGTACACTCCCACGGTCCTGCAAATCCTCCCACCATAATAAGGCAGCCCATAACTCCAGCAGCCAATTCCTCCCCCACAATAAGGTGCCTCAATACTCCAGTGGGCAGGTTGCAAACTTGTAGTATACCAATTACAGAGCACACTCCCATGATCTTACAAATCCTCCCACTACAACAGGGCAACCGATAACTCGGGCAGACATGTTGCAAGGTTTTAGTGTAACCACTACATAGCACAATCGGTGATCCTACAAATCTTTGGCCTGCCAATTATAAAGTACACTCAGGGGCGATTCATGTTTACAAATAAATAAGTGCATCACTTATCAAATACATTCCAGCATAACCCATGTTTACAAATCTTAGGAATGTGATCTGGAAACATCGCCTACACAGCAAAAACCTTACGCAAGATTTACCAAGCAACAAGAAATAAAGACAGATAATCTGTCATACTGAATTTTCAGTACCATAAATTGATCGATTAATTAGTTGCACAATCCCAGTTCTCATGAGGACTAAAAAGATCCGTGGACGTGAAAGGAATTTCACAAACCCTCGGTTAAGTTCGGACGAATATGATTAACATTTATGTACGGTAAATAGGATTTATAAACGCATATAACCAAATCTTTCGTGAAACGTACTCGTTTTATTAAATACTTTGATGAAAGAACAAAACTATAAAACTTATTCAGAAATGTGGCTACTGACCCAAACTCTCTCTCAAATCTTTGGATCCGATCTGCCTCTTGAGCAAATATTTTCTTTCCGTTTTAATAACCCACCACGAACGGAGTAGGAATGATCGGGGAGGGAAGCCTGGTTAAGATGTAAGCAATCCTCTTGAATCTTTTCACAGGTAAAAATGTTGCAGGCAATATATATATACCTGCAAGAGTATCTCCAAAGGCCTTTTATGGATGCATTATATTCGATTTGTATTTGAGGTATTAACTATTAAAGAGGTTAAGTGTACTGTTGATTGCGTACTATTTGTCTCTTGACTAGGCCTAATGGTTGCCCATGGGGAAGCAATTCTACACCGGTAGTGGTGTTGGTGGGGATTGTCTTGTAGATTGGGGTTTGTGGTTGTGTATGTTGTTCGTGGACATATTTCAGGTTAGTTTTTTGGGCGTGGTGTAAATCCTATCACATTGCGGGTTGTTGATGCAAGTAGGGCTTGTATTTGTTAGCTAAGTCAGATATACATGATAATCGGATTTAGAATGAGTATTGGCCATTTTTTTTGTTGGTGTATGTGTGGATAGGTTGTATGATGATTCCTTGGGCATTGAGTTTAGAGTTGTGTTGCAGAACAATATAGTGGTATGGTTGTATAGAAATAGGTATACGTTGATGGTTGTTTATATGTGTTTTGTAAGGATTGTGAAATATTTGTTAGGAAAAAGAGGTATTGTAATGCTTTCTATGTTCAGGTTAGTATAAGAAAATTACAACCCCTTCATTATTGTAATTAGTTAGCGCGAGTAATTGAAGCAAACACATTTGTTGACTGTAGCCTTAAGTTGTAACGATTTGTATATATATCTAGGCTTCTACGTTGGTGGTTGTTTTTTTAGGGGGTGGGGTTATAGTATTGTGTATAGATGTGTTCCTCGAGGATTTGGATGGTATCCTTGCTTGCATTGGTTGCCTGTTGTAGTGCTTGTTGTGCTTGTTCTAATTTCTTATGTGTCGCCAACATTGTGTATACTGTGTTTTTGTATATAGGTGTGCCTCCTTTGTAGTGGTCTTGGACACAGTTCGATAATAGGTGTTGTATGCGGTTACAGTCATTGTTTATATGTGTTGTTATGGGGTTGAAATTGTTTTCCATTTTTAGAGTGCCTGGGTGGGGGTGGAAATAATTCATATATAATAGGCATATTGTGTAGGTAGAAAAGATGATAGTTTGTATACAAAGGTTGTATACACTTAATATGGAATTGTGTTTTTAGTATCCAATATGTAATGTTGTGAGTTGTAAGCTACATTTGTATGGTTTGATGAATCTCAAGCGTCCAAATCCATTTACATTGTTAATAGTAATAATAATAATGCAGAGCATAGTTAAATATACGTAATGATTATACCAAGTAATTACTTATCTCATTGAAATATGTAGAGATTTGGAAAGTCAAGTTATGAACCAGTTGCAAAAAACATATTGTTTGCGGGATAGAATTTATAAGCATCAGTAATGATCTACTTAATAAGTTAATGCAAGTAATTCAAACAAATGCATTTGCTTACCATAGCCATCAGTTGTAACAAATATATATATATATATATATATATATATATATATATATATATATATATATATATATATATATATCTTAAAAGTTTTTGTGTATGTACATGTGAAGGCTAAGAGGCTTCTACATTGGTTGTTGTTGCTTTTTAGGGGGTGGGGTTATAGTACTATGTATAAATTTGTTCACTGAGCATCTGGATGGTATCCTTGCATGCAATGGTTGCCTACTACAGTACCTGTTGTGCTTGTTTAAATTTTTCTTGTGTAACCAGCATTATGTAAATTGTATCTTCATCTACAAGTGCATGTTTTTTGGTCTGAGGGAATGGACTATTGTTTAAGAAGAGTACAAGTGTTTGAGGATTTGTAATTTGTTTCAAGCACGGTGTAATTCCTGACATGTGGGCATTTTGCTAAATGGGTTTAGTGGATGTATTATGAGAATATGGTTGAGTGATGGCTAGTAAACAGGTAAGAATGCAATTTTTTTAGTGCAATTTTGTTGTAATTATTTAGTGTCTCCCCTACGGAAATGAGTAGGTTGTGTGTTTTCTCTGAAATGAAGGGCACGTCAATATTGATGTATATATAATAGGTGATTACATGAAAGGTCGGTCTCTCTTTAAGGAAATTGTCGTGCATGTAATGAGTTATTCAGGATGTTTCAAGTAATCAGAAGATTCAATTGCAAGACCAAGGAAAATGATGTCGGAGAAAGGAAGCATGTTTTATGTAAGGCATTATTTTAACATGCCTCGGTTATGTGAGACCTAATCGGCTGAATAGGATTTAGTTAAGGATTTATGTGAAGGAAAATGTAAAGTTGGTTAGAATATGTGTGTATTTATTTTATTAAACGTTATAAGGCAGATGGATTTTCTAAATAAAGGAAAACAATTATTTGAATTATGTAAATGAAATCATGCACAAATAAATTTGGTCCAAATGATACCTTTTTTAAAAAGACTCCAATTTTGGGTAGATCTGGTTTCTTGTTATTATTGATAGCCCTAGGGTAATAGAATCATCTATGAATGGAAAATAACTTCTACCAAAGTGTAGACCACTTTATATGCATGCATGTATAATGGCATATATGTCGAGTTTTTTGTGGCAAAATTTGTGTTTTCATGCCTTGGAGTTTGTATGTTCTACATTTTGATAATGGGTAAAGGGTTAAAATTCTAAAGGGGTGCAATTGTTTATATGATTATGCCGCGAGCATTGAGTGCAGAGGTTGGGACGCATAAATGCATAAGAAACAGTAATTACGTGATAGTAAATTGATTGTGGAAATTTGCTTAGGCAAGTTATGTAATGCAGTGTAAAAGGGGTAAGTAGCCATAAGGTAACGGGCTTATTCAAACAATGCCAGTGTCCAATGATAGTTAAATATATCTAATTTTTTTGAAAACTCACTAAAGTAAGCTTTCCATAGAATTTGAAGTTGGTATAAATGTTAGGTAAAACATTTTCAAATTTTAATAAGTTTTCCATTATAAGTAGTATAGGATGAACACTTCTCTTTGTTACTCGATTATTCACAAATATATTCATTTTATATATTGTTTATGAACAAATCCATATGAGTGTTATTTATAAAAGGAACTATGTTTCACATCAGTTGTTACGATGTGTATGTATATTTTCTCATCTAAAAGTTATTAGTATGTACATGTGAAAGCTTACAAGTGTGTACGTTGCTTGCAGTTGGTTGTTTAGGGCCTGGCGTTATAGTATTATTTATAGCCTCATTCACAGAGGATTTGTATGGTATCCCCACTTGCAATGGTTGCCTATTGTTGTGTTTGTTCTAATTTTTTCTGTGTGACTAGCATTGTGTAAATTGTATCTTCATTTACAGGTGTTCCTCCTTTGTAGTGGTATCCTACACATTCCGATAACAGGTGTTGTATGTGGCTACAGTCATTGTTAATATGTACTATTATGTTGTCGAAATTGCTCTCCATATTTCAAGGGCCTGCATGGGGATTTGAAAGAAATTGTATATTAGAAGCATACGGTGTTGGGAGAAAAGACACTGGCTTTCCAAGCTAGATAGGCATGTATTTTATATTTGGCAAATGGTGTAGAGGTGTTTTCCCTTGTTTTAAAAGATTGTAAAATGGTCAAAGGGAAAAGAAAGTACAACAATATGAGTAACAAAAATTAGAGTAAATAGTAGACCAATGTAAGCAACAAAATTGCCTATAAATAGCGATGGATGTGCATCATTTGCGTAAGAAATTTTTAGTAATTTGGTAGCAAGTTTTAGTAATTTAGTAGCAATTTTGTCATTATACAAGCCTCTTTTAGAGCATAACCAGAAGTGGAAAGATGTGAAGTCTTATTTTGATTTAAAAGGGGTTCTTAGAGGGATTCCAATACCAATGTTCTTTTACTTAAAATTTTGATATTTGATAAATTCTAATAGTTTGTATGTTATATCATTCATGGGGTCTTAGTATAACTATAAACAATTTTTTGTGAAGGGTCTTACTACGATAATTAGATTTAGATTACAAAATTGCAAAAGTGTTTTTATCTCTACATACCAAGTTGATAGAAAAATGTATGGTAATTCATCTACGTAGGTAGCAAGTAAAAGTGACACTTTTAGCTTTTGCGTCTGATTAATGTAGTTTTTTTAATTCTAGAATGTGTCAATTTGGTAGATGTCCAAAACGTTAACTGCATAGCGTGGGAAACATAATTCATTAATTATTTTCAAGATTACCCTTGTAGCAATCATTTATTCCGGTCATAAAAAAAATGTTTCTTTCCAAATCTTTGCCTAAGGAATCGAGATAAAACTTTGGGCATGTTCAATAACTATCCCAAATATATTGCTCTACTAAAAACATGAGGGAAAAACAATTTCAACAATACTCTTCAAAATATGTTGGGAAAGATGTTAAAATATTTTGGCTAACTAAATTTATACTTAGGGTGCAAATATAAAGAATGATGTGTCTAGAAGAAGTTCATAAAACAACTGAAGAGTACAACTAAAGGGAGCCAAAAAATATTAACATTCAAATTTATCTCTTCTACATCAATTATATTACGTACTTACCTACAACTTGCATAATCGGCCAAGTACAATGCTATTGAATACAGCGACATTTCTAAGCTTAGATAGATGGATATCCAAGAAAGGTTTCCAATAAAACTAGATGGTTTTGTGAAACTCTCCCTCATATTTAATTTTGACTTTATAATTCAAGTGTCAAACCTTGTCGACATAGACATTTGGGTGATTTTTTGACTAATATCTACAGAATAAATCAATCCTAGGAGAAAAACTTCTAAATGAGGCAAGGGCATTGGGAGCCAACTACAATCTTCCATGCCAATTATAATTCCTTCCATCCTTTAAACCTTATGACGAATTTACAACGGCTTTGGGTTTTTAAAATTTCTTTCTTCCAACACTGCTCCCTTGCATTAGCATGGAAATCATTCTTGTCGACATGTGAACACTATTAAGAAATCCAAACGTGGTTCAACATTACTCTATCGCACCGCCCCAAGGTCATTTTAGATGGGGATATTTAGCTATGGGGTCAAATAGATCAAGTTAAGGAGTGAGAATGGTTAACGACCCTTTCCAACTTTGTTTTTTGAATAATTTTGTTGTATAAGCAGACAACCAAAGCAACATGGGCGCCAAATGTGCCACATCATCTACGTCATAATCCCTGTCAAAAAACATGATTTCCGCATGTATGTGGTAGTGTGAATTCAATGAGCTCTTAAAGAGAGGACCTAATTGATAAGGATGGTTTTATTCACATATACACATCAAATGACTTTAACATAATGTTTCGAGATGGCTCGACTTGTATAGAGCCGGACCCTGAACTGGACAAAAGTTTTGCCCACACTTAACGTGAATTTGTTACCATTTATATTTGTCATGCCGACGTACAGAGTGCCATACTGATGTAGGAAGATCATAGCACCACACGGACGGTCGCATATGAGACGTACATTGATATCATCTCTCGGGTCCTCTTTGTCGTGTGTTAACTTGTCCCTTATCATACACGAGAGGCATCATTCCCATTTAGCATAAATATGCCAACCCACCCACCTCTTAGGTAAAGAAGAACAAGAGAGAAGTATAGAGGAAACAAGAGAGAAGTATAAAGGGACTAATAATGTGCACATATAAAATTCCAAATAGTCAAACTTGATAGTCTTTTTGTCCACCAAGGGTGTCTACCATATTTTTCTAAGTTTACTTGTGTCCACATACGATACGGTTTGGCCTTTTCCCCACTCACTAATAGATGTCCAGATGTAAAGAGTGTGTATTTGGATATTTAAATAATAATAACAACATTACTCATCCAAGTGCTTTGAACTAACCAATTTATTGTAATGTCGCACCCTACACGTAACTTCACCCTGCAGAGATGACTTATGTTTAGAGCCATTTGGATCTCAAAGCTACCGCAAATTTTAACCCTAAATAGATATTGAATTACGATTGGAAATGCAGCAGGCATGGTTCTACAACGACTATGGCTCTGTAGACGTCCTCTAATTTGGCAATATACCTGTTACAAGGTTTGTATATTTGTACATTGAATGTAGTTGGAAATTTACACCTACTTTTTATAGGAATGAGCACAGGATTTCTTCTGACGAGCTCACATGGTACGCAACCGACCTAAGAATTATAAGCATTAATAAGAAACGTGCCTAATGAAGCACTATAAGCCTCTTTCTATCATTCATATTTGAATATCTGTTCTACTAAGTTGAATATCAATAATGTGACTCACGAGCTAATAGTATAAGTACAAGAAGAATATTTTTATAGGTCGTTTCCCAGGAATATAGTATTGTATGAAAAGATTCTACCATGACTGCGGACACAACTATTGTGATTCAAGTGTTACACCCTTAATCATATATCTTATATTGGATGTATATAGCCGACTTGTGGCTATCATAACTTCTTATCATTATATATATCTTTCATATATGTTATATTTTCATTAGTGGGTCGGCCTTGGTGTTGGCCATTGCATAGGAATAGTATATATAGGGGTTAGTAGGTAGTAGTTGATCATCATATTCAGCATTTCAGTCTTATTGTCTGGTTTGGAGGTTGCCCCCTCCAAGTGGCTAAGATATTATTCTTGCACATTGAGATCATTTATCTGAAATATTGTGTTCATTAGTGTTATATTGCTGCTAATAATCAGATTTATACAAGTAATTACATTACAAGTGGTATCAGAGCTTGAACTCGACAGCATTGCGTCAAACCCTGATTGTGAAGGTTCATCCATATCTCAAAATCGGTATCTATTTTTTCTACAATTTTTTTTGTGGTGTGGCGAAATCAGTCAAGTAAGCTTCCCTCCAAATTTTAAGAAATTTTGACTTGTTTTGAAAAAGTTATAGCGGTTTTATTTTTTTTCATAATTCGGCTACCTAGGGTGCAATTTGTGGAATTTTTCAAAGTTATTTACATTTCCAAAAAGAAGATTAAAAATTAGTTTGAGTTCGTTCTTTGAGTTTTATAAAATTTGGCCGAATTCCTATTGAAATCCCAAACCCTAGAATTCGACCTTGATCCTTAAATCTTACCATTTTTGGGCATCATGGCTGGGCCTTCGACAATAGGCAAAAAGAATCCCATCACTCTAGGTAAAACCCCTAATAAGGATGAGATAATAGTTGAGGAGTTAGAGTCAGAAGGGGTATCTACAGAGTCCTCAGGGTTAGGGTTTACTTCAACTGACCATAAGGTCAGTTATCTTAAGTTAGAGTTACGAAACCTCGAGGGTAGAGTGGCCAACAAAGAAGATGTAGAAAATATTGGATAATTATTGGAGGATTTCATTCACCAATTTAGTTACAATATCGTGGGTCATCATATCCTTCCTAATCAGCCACAACTCAATCATACTCTTATTAACCAGGGTGGATCTTTAGGTCAAAGTAATAGACAAACTAGCCACGGTGGATCTGCAAACATGACCAATCCAAATACAAACACTCTGCAAGCCCGTAACATGATTCCAAAAGTGGAAATGCGTAAGTTTGATGGAAAGGATCCACTCAATTGGATTAACTAGATGGAGATTTTCTTTGATCTTCATCGGATTCCATTGGGACAAAAGGTTACCATGACATCGTTGTATCTTGAACCTGACCAATTCATTTGGTGTAGATGGTTATGTGCTAAAAGGAAAAAAAATGGCCTCAATGTTACATGGATAGTAATCACCAAAGAGTTGCAATTGCACTATAGTTCTAGTGTGTCAGAGAATTATTTCATTCAATTAGCAAAGCTCAAACAAACAAGAACAGTCAAAGATTACATCCATCAATTCCAAAACCTTTCCTTACGGGTGGAAAATATTCCTAAAGCTAATTTGAATGACTTATTTCTTGGGGATATTAAAGAAAAAATTGAGACTGAGGTGTGTATGTTTAATCCTCATAAGGTTTCAGACTCTATGATCATGGCACGTAGGGCAGAGGAAAAATTTATTTCCAGTAGGAAACAAACTGTCAGTAATATCAGAGATCGTAGCACCCTTCCACCGTCATTCCCTCGGCCAGTGAGACTGACACCTCAACAAATTGAAGAAAAGAGAGCCAAAGGGTTATTTTTTAATTGTGACGACAAATTTGGACCAGGACATAAGTGTGTTGAAAGAAGTTGTTCTACATTTAGGGACCTACTGAAGAAGAAGAAAATGAAGAAGACAAAGAGGTAGAGCCATAGGAGGAATTAGGAGATCCCCAACCAACAATATCATGCCATGTAATTTCTAGTATTAGCACTCCCCAAACTCTCAAAGTAGTTGGATTCTTAAAAAAACAGAGGGTAACAATGTTGATTGATTCAGGAAGTACTCACAATTTCATCAATCATAAGTTGCAGTACGCTTGAACTAATTTGTTTATCCAACTCCAGAATGTCAAGTCATGATCGCTGATGGGAAAACTGTTAGTTGCTCAGGAAAATTCCATGACATTAATCTTGCCATGGGAGATTACTTGCTAACTAGCAATATGTATGCCATTGTCATGGGAGCAGCAGACATTGTGTTAGGAGTTCAATGGCTTACCACCTTGGGAACCATTGAAATGAATTTCCAAGAGTTGTTCATGCAATTTCAGTCAGAAGGGAGGACTTTTAAACTAAAAGGACTAAGAGCAAAGTCCCCACAGATGGTAAGTTCTCATCATATGCAAAAATTGCTTAGAAAGGGTGCAGAAGGGTTTGTGGCACAACTATTTTCATTAGAAGCACATCATTCCAATACATTTATACCCGCAGATATGAAATCAGTTATAGATGAGCACTTAGTGGTGTTTGGAGAAATGCCCAAGGGTCTGCCTCTGAAAAGAGACCATGACCTTGCCATCCAGCTAGTACCAAGGAGTCAACCACCCAACATCAGACCTTATAGGTACCCCTATATGCAAAAGAGTGAGATTGAGAAGATAGTTCAAGAGATGTTAGAAGCGAGACTTATTCGTCATAGTCAAAGTGCTTACTCTTCTCTTGTAGTGATGGTACAGAAAAAAAGATGACAATTGGCGCATATGTCTAGATTACAGGGAACTCAATAAGTACACAATTAAAGATACGTTTCCTATTCCTGTAATTGATTATTTGCTAGATGAGTTACATGGTGTTGTTTACTTTACCAAACTTGATCTTTATTATGAATATCATCAGATTAGAATCAGGGATGAAGATATTCATAAAACAACCTTAAGGACACATGAAGGACACTATGAGTTCTTGGTAATCATTTTGGACTAACAAATGCACCCTCTACATTTCAAAGCTTGATGAATTCCATCTTTAAGTCATTTCTTCGAAAGTTTGTTTTAGTTTTCTTTGATGATATATTAATCTATAGTAAATCATGTGAGGAACACCTGCATCATGTAAATAAGGTGTTGGAAACTCTTGAACAACATTAACTTTATGCAAAGCCTTCTAAGTGTTCTTTTGGTTTTAAGGAGGTTGAATATATGGCTCATATTGTCTCTTATGAAGGTGTTAAAGTGGATCCTAACAAGATAAAAGCCATGCTTGAATGGAAGGTTCCCAAAACCCTAAAAAATATCCAAGGATTTTTGGGGCTTACATGTTATTATCATATTTGTAAGGAATTATGGCAGAATCGCAGCACCACTCACAGCTTTATTGAGGACTCTTTCCATTGGAACAAACAAGCTACTATGGCATTTGAGAAGTTGAAGGAGGCCATGTGCACCACTCCAATTCTAGCCACCCTAGATTTTTCAAAAACATTCATTGTTGAATGTGATGCTTCAGGGTACGGTATGGGGGCAGTACTCATGCAAGAAGGGTGACCCATTGCCTTCGAGAGATGCTAATTCAAAGGTAAGAATATCTCTAAACAAGTTTATGAGAAAGAAATTTTAGCAATACTTCATGTAGTGAAGCAATGGAGACGATATCTAATGGGACGACACTTCAAAGTAAAGACAGATCATGATAGTTTGAAATAATTCTTAGAGCAATGTTTATCATTAGAAGAACAACAAAAATGGGTCTAAAAAATGTTGGGGTATGATTTTGAGATAATATACAAGAAAGGGAAAGATAATGTAGTTGTTGATGCTTTATCTCGGAAGGATGCATCTGCCCAGGCATTGTTGTGTGCCATATCTGTATTACAGGAGGATTGGATAGAGGATGCAAAGTCTGAATAGAAAAATGACCCAGGTACACAAAATCTCATTCAGAATCTCCAACAAGATCTGAGCATGTCAGAAAAAATTGTATGGAAAGGAGATGTTTTATGGTATAAAGATAGATTATATCTATGTAAGAATTCAATCCTTAAAAATAGGGTTCTATTTGAGCTGCACGCTTCTCCAGTAGGGGGTCATTCTGGCTTCTTAAAGACTTATCATCGAATCAAGCATGATTTTTTCTGAGAAGGGCTAAAAGGAGATGTCCAAAATTTTGTGGCAGAATGCATGGTTTGTCAACAAAATAAGGGCGAAACAATTAAGTCCCCAAGTCTTTTACAACCTCTATCTATTCCTAGCCAAAGGTGGGAAGAGGTGTCCATGGACTTCATCACAGGATTGCCTAAATCAGAAGGTAAAAATGTAATCATGGTGGTGGTGGATAGACTCACCAAATATGCCCATTTTTGTGCTTTATCACGTCCATTTGTTATGAGTACAGTAGTAACGGGCTTTAGGGATACAATTTAGAAGCTACATGGGACACCAAAGATTATAGTAAGTGATCGAGACCCTATCTTTACTAGTAATTTTTGGACTGACTTGTTCTCATGCTTGGGCACACAACTAGCTCATAGTTCCTCTTATCATACCTAGTCTGATGGGCAAACTGAGGTGGTAAACAAGTGCTTGGAGGGATATCTTCATTGTTTTACATTAGATAAGCAAGTGAGATGGGTCTAATGGTTATCGCTCGGAGAATGGTGGTATAACACCTCCTTTCATACTTCATCTAAAGTGTCTCCTTTCTTGGCATTATATGGGTACCATTCACCATCTATCACTTCATCTTTGAGAGTCCAGCCAAAGGTTCGAGCAGTTAAAGAACATATTCAACACCAACAAGAGGTGCTTTCTAGTCTCAGGGAGAATTTGGCCATGTCACAATATCGCATGAAGCAGAAGGCAGACCAACATCGCAGTGAAAGACATTTTGAATCGGTGATTGGGTTTTTGTGCGTTTACAACCATATAAGCAAATGTCCTTAAAACAACATAAAAAGGATAACAAGCTTTCACCTAAGTATTATGGTCCTTATCAAGTGTTACAAAAGATTGGCAATGTAACATACAAACTGGAACTTCCGCCGGCTACTCGAATTCATCCAGTCTTCCATGTATCTTGCCTAAAGAAGGTAATTGGATAGACAATATCAACCCAAACAGTGTTACCCGAGCTTGATGAAGAGGGCAGAATCATCTTGGAACCATAATGCATCCTTCAGACACACACTAAGTGATTGAGGACAGGGGTCATCACTGAGTATTTGATCAAGTGGAAAAATCTAGACAATGAAGACGCAACTTGGGAGGATGCAAATCTTCTACATCAACATCCAAATCTTCTCAACATCGGGGACAGTGTTTCTTTGAAGGGGAGGGGCATGTTATGCCCTTAATCATATATCTTATATTGAATGTATATAGCTGACTTGTGGCTATCATAACTTCTTATCATTATATATCTCTTTCATATATGTTATATTTTCATTAGTGGGTTGGCTTTGGTGTTGGCCATAGCATAGGAATAGTATATATAGGGGTTAGTAGGTAGTGGTTGATCATCATATTCAACATTTAAGTCTTATTATCTTGTTTGGAGGTTGCCTCCTTGAAGTGGCTAAGCTATTATTCTTGCACACTGAGATCATTTATCGGAAATATTGTGTTCATTGGTGTTATATTGCTGCTAATAATAAGATTTATACAAGTAATTACATTACATCAAGTGAGTGGGACAAAAGCTACAGATGAAGCACCATGCAGTCAAAACAATACAAGAGGGAGAATTGAGTATATACTATTAAGAAGCATACCATTTTCCTGCTAAGATGTAAAAACTAACTCAGTAAATGCGTGGACACTATACAAGTAAAATCAGACTAAAGTCATGCATGGGTGACAAAAGAAACGAGGGACTGTTAAAAACATATATCCGTAGAGGTTGTATCTACACCGAGCACTTCAAAGTTGCAGAGAAATAACCCAAACAAACAAACATGGAAGTTGAAAAACAAATTAAACTGGATATAAGTGAATTTAGGTGATAGAGGACAAGACGAGAGAACTCAGTGGTAGCTCACTGCGAGCAGAGTGACACATGTGGTACCCATGACAAGTAACAGAAATAGGAGGGGTCAGCAGGTGGAGAACAACCATGCCAAGCACATGAAGTTGATGAGCGGTAGTGACACCTTTGATGTAATTATATACGAATAAAAATGATTTCTTTCTATCTGCGGTTGTGTTAACACCTAGTAATTACACCATAACAATGTAATGTGAATGCCAAAAGGGATTGGGCGTAGGAGTAAAGAGTGGAGGAAAGAAAGGAAGGAAGAAGAGGAGGACAAAGTGGAAGGTAAATTTTGGGATAAAACATGACATAACATAAAATCAAAATGGATTTGATGGGTATGCATGAACATTGGAGGAGATATTTGTGGAAAGTATGGAGATGTGAATACAATAATGAATAGCTTGAAAAGATAAATGGAATAATGCAATACAAAAAATGGAATGTATAGTAATATGTAGAAAAAAAATTATTTTGTTATCCAGTCAAGGTTTAAAACTATGGCAAAATTCCTCCATCGTTGAGCATCTGTGGGGGATCACCAGGCATAACAATGTGGAGGTCTACCCATTTTGTGTATGTCGCATAAAAAGTTAAGAGAAAATTTGGTGGACGTAATTTCTTGAACATGTCCAAAATCTAACTTTAGTTTTTTTCTCCAAAACAAGTGCACCCCTTGAAGGTTCATCCCAAAATGCAACACATTATCTAGAAGCCCATTGTGGGGGCAACCCTAAAGTTCTTTTAGAGATCCCATGTAGATGGGGGGAGACCATGCTTGAAATTTCACCTCATGAATACTAAAGTTGTCACATGGCTCTTGTGATGCATTGTGAGGTTTAGTAGAAAGTATCTAAACCACGAATGTGAATTCAAGGTCGTTGATTCAGGATCATGCGTGGATGGGCAGGATCTGGCACATAGTTAAAAAGGTCTCCAGTTTTTGACAAGGTATACGCCTTTTGGCGTAAAGAGATGAAAGTGGATTTGAATCAAGATACTAAAAAGTATAGGTTGTCCTTGCAAATAATGTTAAATGTATATGCAATTTCTTTTCCCTGGGATCAAAAATGAAAATGTTTATCAAAAAAAGGAAAAAAATTACCAACAAGAGGATCATCTTTCAACAAAGGGTAGCTGCGACTGTACCTAAGCTCTCAAAGTTTCTTGTTAGTGCTTGACGGTAGTAATTGGTTCGTGCTTCAACGTCATATGCACCATAATTTAAATTGTATATCAAACTGTCATTTTTAGAATTGGGTGGGTTCATTCCCATTTGAAATGTTGGTTTAAAGATGCACTACATACTCTCTTTACTGCGAACAACCCTCCTGTAGACTCTTGTACATATATATTTTTATTTCATTTAATTTTTAAAAAAATGACACAAATGTTTACCCTGAAACAAGAAAATGGATACGGTTTTGACAATAAACACAGACAATTTATAAATATAATACAATAGAAATCAGAGAGTAAAAAACAATTTAAGCATACAAAAAAATTACCCTCACAAGCCATTCACAAACCATCTACGTTAAAAATCAATAATATTTTGTTTAGCCTATGTCATAACAAACTTTACATGCCAACTATTTCACCTACCACTACCTAGTTGATAGGATGTTTTAAGTGTTGAGTTATAGAGCTTAATCGCTTCACTGACATGTTTTTGCAAACTTGTTGGAATACACAATAACTGACGTCGATCGACGAACCGTCATTAGTCACCCATGGACCGGTATTGGTCAAACAAGGAGGAACCGACATCAGTTAGGGCTAACTGACATCAGTTAAGGCTAACCGGCATCAGTTGCTTGTGCGTGACTATTATAATTAAGTTGTGGGAATTAGATCTATCTTTAGTTGTAAAGTGAATCTAATGGTTGTAATTGCATAGCTAAAGTGCCCTAAGATTATAGATGCATATATAAGCATAAAGCTAGGGTTTAGAAGGTAGAATTCAATTGAGATTAGAGAGAAGTTTCCTTTTGAGAGAAAAGAGAAAGTTGTAGATAAGAAATTGCAGGACATCCAAGAAGGTGTGGAAGATTGCAAATCTTCATTGTATTTCCTCTGTAAAGCAATGAATAATAAGATTAGTCGTTTCTTGGTGGAACGTAGCCCACATTGAGTGAGCCACGTTATATCTTGGTGTTATTCTTTCTTCTTGTTTATTTTATCTTCTGGTATAAATTCCATGTTTATTGCTTAGTATGCTTTAATTGATTATAGATATGTACAATACTTGTTTATGGTTTAACCCCAACAAACTAGTATCAGAGCATCTTTGTTTGGAGGGTTTTGTGTGTTGGTAGGATTTACTCTTAGATGGTTTTTTGGTTGAGTGGGAGCATAACAATGGGACAAGAAGATAGCAAATATAAAGTAGAGAAATTTGACGGCCGTAATTACCAATTATGGAAGATGCAAGTGGAGGATTATCTGTATCAAAGATATTTATATTTAACCGTTGAATGAGAAGACAAGGCCTGTAAAGATGAGTGAGTGAAGAATGGGAAGATTCTTGACAGAAAGGCTCTGGGATCTATTAGATTGAGTCTGATAGTATCTGTAGCTTCGAATATAACCAAAGCAGCAACCACACTAGATTTAATGAAAGCTTTAGCAAACTCTATATGAAAAACCTAAATGCATCGAATAAAGTTTATTTAATGAAGAAATTATTTAATTCTAAAGATGCCAAGAAGATAGATTTGTGTCAAATCATTTGAATGATTTTCAGGTTTTATTGTAAATCAATTAAAATTGGTTAATATTCCATGTTTGATAATGAAGTGAAAGAGCAATTTATTCGTATGCTCTTTGCAAGATAGTTGGGATAATTTGGTAATGGTTTTTAGTAATACAACATTTGCTTCTAATATTTTTAAGTTTGCTGATGTCGTTAGTATAATTCCTGAATGAAGAAGTACGCAGGAAAAGTATATGAGAATCATCATCTGAGAATGCTTTGAATGTGAGAAATTAAGGAATAGGAAAAATGAGAGATCCAAAAGTAAGAAGAATTAGAAATCAGAAGTCAAAGAATGACAGATCTAGATCCAGAGGTCAAAGATATAATCTACTAGAATTGTGGAAAGAGAGGACATGCAAAGAATGAGTGTTGGTTCAAGGAAAACAAAGAATAATATACCAGACAAAGGTAAAGAGGCAAATGTTGTTGCAAGTGAGGTAATGACAAAATGCTCATTATTTTGTCCTTAGATAATGAAGTAGAATCATGGGTTTTAAATTCAGGGGATTTTTTTCATGCTACCCCTAATAAGGGTTATTTCAGAAGTTATGTTCAGGGTAATTTTGGGCATTTTTATTTAGGAGATGATGAACCATGCAATGAATACTGGTAAAGGTGATGTTCATCTTAAATTACAAAGATAGAAATACACAGGATATTGAAATAAGTAAGGCATGTGTCAAGCCTTGCAGAGAAATCTAATTTCTGCAAGGCGAATTAGTGAGAAATTTGGATGCATGGTTACATTCACAGTCGGATCTTGGAAATTTTCCAAGGGAGCCCTTGTTGTAACAAGAGGTAAGAAGATGAGATTAATTGTATTTGTCTACCTTTGTTACTGGTTCCTTTTATATTGTTATCTACTTCAGATTCAGATGCAAGCATGTGGCACAGTCGGCTAAGCCATATAAGTGAAAAAAGAATGCTAGATCTTAAAGGAAAAGGGTAAGTTATCAGATTTAAAACATGTAGATCTTGATTTTTGTGAGCATTGTATTTTTGGAAAGCTAGAAGAGAGTGAGATTTCTCAAAGTTTGGGCAACAAAGAAGAAGCATAAATTAGATTTTGTACACTCAGATGTGTGGGGAACAACCCAGAGTAGCTTCTCATGGAGGATCCCAATACTATGTTACTTTCATTGATGATGCCACAAGAAAGGTATGGGTTTATTGTATTAAGCATAAATATGATGTTTTTAGAAACTTTTAAAATATGGAAATCCCCTGTGGAAAATGAATCAAATTCAAAGTTAAATTGCCTTAGATTTGACAATGGTGGTGAGTACTGCAACAAGGCTTTCAATGATTATTGTTCGGTAAATGGAATACATAGAGAAACGATGGTTCCTAGAACACCATAGGAGAATGGTATTGCTAAAAGAATGAATAAGACAATCATGGAATGTGCTAGAAGCATGAGGATACATGTTGGATTGTCCTTACAAGTTTTGGGTAGAAGCAGTAGACAACGATGGTTTATTTGATTAAACGTGGACCTTCAAGTGCACTGAATGGTGGAATACCAGAAGAAGCTTGGACTAGAAAAGAGGTAGATCTTTCTTTTCTTAGAGTATTTGGCTCTAAGAAGCTTTTGTGCATATTGATAAGGAAAATAGAAAGAAATTGGATGCTAAATCATAAATATGATGCACTTTCATTGGTTATGGTTCTTGTGATTTTAGATTCCGGTTTTGGGATTTAGAAGGTTCTAAGATAATTAGGAGTTGTAACATTGATTGGAATGAAAAGAGAATGTACAAGGATCAGAGTTTTAGTACCCAAAGGTGAACCGATGGAGAAGTTTGTGGATGAAAATGAACTCTCAGATTTTAAAATCAACACCTACAGTTTTACACAATAACTGGTATTGGTTTACCCCTGACTGACATCAGTCCCCTGTACTGGTGTCGGTTACAGAAGAGACCAGACCACGATTGGGTTAAACTGAACCGGTTGTCAGACAGAAGGTGACGTGTTAGCTCACTATCAGAAGTAGATACAAATATACAGAGATGATCATAAATTGAGCCTCCAGGCACTCCAAATCTCAATGAGAAGGTCACAAAGGGTAAGTAGACCTATATAAAGATTTTCACCTTCACTTATCTTATTTATTATTGACTGATAGTGGTGAACCCATAAACCTTTGAAGAAGAAATGTAGGATAAAGCCCACATGCAGTGGGAGCATGGCATGAATGAGGAGATGGACTCCTTAGAAAAGAACCAGACATGGAATTTGGTAAGTTTTCCAGCAGGTAAAAGAGCATTGTAGAACAAGTGGGTTTACATGATCAAGGACGAAGAGGGTGGATAGAAGAGATACAAGGCAAAGCTTGTTGTAAATAGAATTTGCATAAAAAATCAGGTATTGACTTTGGTGAAATGTTTTCTCTTGTTTTTAAGATGACTTCTATTCATATTGTATTGAGTTTAGTTGCAGTATAAGATTTGACATTTAGAGTAGCTTGATGTCAAGACGACATTTCTTCATGGTGATTTAGAGGAAGAGATTTATATGAATCAACCAGATTGGGTATGAAGTCAAGGGTAAGGAGAAACTTGTGTGCAGATTGAAAAATAGCTTGTATGGGCTCAAGCAAGCTCCAAGGCAATGGTATATGAGGTATGATAGTTTCATGCATGAGTATGGTTATATGAGATGTGAATTTGACCATTGTGTTTATTTCAAAAATGCTTGAGAAATGGGAGCTATATTATTTTTGTTATTGTATGTGTATCATATACTTATTGCATGATCTAGTATGCAAGACATTGATGAGCTTAAAGAAAAGTTACCTAACACATTTGTAATGAAGGATTTGGGAGCTGCAAAGAAAATCATTGGCATGCAAATTCACAAAGTTAGGAAGAACATGAAATTGTATTTGTCTCAAGAGAATTATATCAATAAGGTGTTGGAAAGATTTAAAATACAGGATGCAAAACTTGTAATTACACCTATGGCTAGACACTTTAAATTGAGAAAAGATCAGTGTCCTTCGTCACATGAGGAGGTTCAAGTACATGGCACAAGTTCCATACACTTCAGCAGTTGGAAGTCTTATGTATGTTATGGTTTGTACCAGACCAGACATTGCACAGGCAATGGGAGTTGTGAGCAAATTTATGGCCAATCCAGGTAAAGAGCATTGGAAAGCAGTCTAATGGATTCTCAGGTATTTGAGAGGGACATCCAACATGCAGTTATGCTATGGAGGGTTAGATACTTATTTCTGAGGCTATGTTGATTCAGATATGGTCGAAGATTTGGATGGTAGGAGAAGCACCATTGGATATGTATTTTACATTAGGTGGGACATGACAGTTAGTTGGATTTTGAGAGTGGTTATGGCCTTGTCTACTATATAGGCTGAGTATGTTGCAGCTACAGAGGCTAGCAAGGAGATGATTTGGATGAGCAGGTTCATGGAAGAGTTGGGAAAGGAGCAAGAGGATTGCAAGTTGTACAGTGATAGTAAAAGTGTGATTCATCTAGCAAAGAACTCAACTTCTCATTCATAGAACGAAACACATCCAGTTGAGATATCACTTCATATGGCAGGTGTTGGAGGATGGGCAACTAAAGTTGGAGAAAATTCATACAAATGGAAGAACCCTTTTGGATATGCTAACGAATTTGTTGGCAAAGGAGAAGTTGGAGATTACACTCCACTTCTATTGGTCTTCGAATTTGAGACTTGAAGAGGGAGAAATGAGGCCAAGGAAAAGGATTCAAGGATGGAGTTGTACGTGCAGTGCAACAATTTATCTCCAAGTGGGAGATTGTTGAGTTGTGGAGCTTAATTACTTCACATTAACATGCTTTTACAAAACTTGTTGGAATACACAGTAATTGACATCGGTCAACGAACTAGTGTCGGTCACCCATGGGGACCAGTATTAGTCAAAGGACAAGGAGGAGGAGTCATCGGTTAGGGCTATCCGGGCATCAGTTACATGTGCGTGAATGTTTATAATTAACTCACGAGGAATTATATCTAATATTTAGTTGTAAAGTGAATATCTAATGGTTGTAAACACGTAGCTAAGGTGCCCTAAGATTGGTATATGTATATAAGATATGAGAATTAGGGTTAGAGGTTGGTGAATTGCATTTGTTGAATGTAAGTTTTCTTGGAGAGCAAGAAAGAGTAGTTGTTGAGGAGAAAACATTGTACATCCTGTCAAAGGTGTGGAAGATCATAGATCTTCATTGTATTTCCTTTGCTAAAAGCACTGAATAATAAGATTGGTCGTTTCTTGAGTGGACGTAGCCCACACTGGGTGAACCACATTATATCTGGTGTTATCTTGTTTAATTTGTCTTCTTATTCTTGTGTTTATCTTCAAGTTATTGTTTATTTCTTGTATGCTTTAATTAATTATAGATTTGTACAACATTGGTTTATGGTTTAACCCCAACAATCTCAAGATCCCTAAAGCCCCATATCTCGAGTAAAGTAGTGATTTTTACCATCTAAAGATAGTTGCCCGCAGTCATGGCAACCCAATTGCGTCGCCATTTGACCCTGTAAGATTGATCTTACCCCCTTCCAAAACGAGTGGACAAAAATCGAGCTTTCTTGCATTGTGTGAACTTATCTTCGAATCGAAGTAGTTATACACAGCTGTGTCAACCCTCTTGCATTCCATTAGAGTTTGTGTTTCACATCGTTTTCTTGACTAAATGGGAGGTTTATTTCAATTTCATGCTTATCTATGTTGTCGTATGCAATTTTTGGATTGTTATCTTGTAGAATATAACATTTTCCAAGTCCAAACATTGTTGGAGAGCTTCATTATCCATGGTTGTTCTTGTGTAATGGGTATATGTATGGTCGTTGTTCCTGCCTATTACAAATTTGGTTTTGATTAGGTCCATTCGTATTCGAGAATTAGACGGTGCCCAGCCCAGGGCCATCATACCCAGCCCTCTGTTGCATAGTTTTTCCTTTTGAAGTTACACCTAGGCTACATGTGGTTTTGTTTCCAAGTTCGAAGTTTATACGTTGCCCAGCCAGTCGCCATCGACCCAGCCCTCTGTCAGCTTACTCTTGATGGAATATGCCTATACACGTGTATGTTATGAACTCTGTTTGAGTTCTAGTTTCTAGATCTGCCATCCTATTTCCCTGTTATACCAAATTTGTTTTATCTTCATCCCTGGTCACCATCAACCTGAGTCTTGTTCGTCAACCAATCCATACAAATATATGTTGTTTTTGTAACCACCTTGACCACTTTTTCTTAGGTCCTCCTTTGCAGGTCACTTCTAATGTCTTCAAGTCTCTGTGATCACCTTTTAAATTTAGTTCTTTGTAGATTTTCATTATCATCTTTTTGTCGCGGAAAGCTTCATCCACTCATGTCGAATGTCCACCTGCCTCTCTACAGTCTGGTTAACAGTCGTCGACCCAGTTAGGTCTACATGGATTTTATTTCAAGTTGCTTTAGATTAGATCAGTGTTTTCCCATCCACTATTAGTTGCTTTTTGTTATTTATCAATTTTGATGTTATCAGCCATCTTTCATTTATATCAACGTACTATCCATTTTTACATGTTTTCCAGGGAGAAATCTAACTTATAAGATACACTTTCGATACATTGTCCAATTGGGGTTGACATCTTTGAAAGAAAGGTAACACTTCTTATCCCAACCGGCTTCGTCGGACAACCCCCGCATATATCATCTAATCATTTTTTTTTCTACTTGTTTTTTTTTGCAGGTTTCATCAATAACTTACAGTGAGGATATCATCAATTTAACTTTACGCCTGTCTTCTTGCATCCATCACACATTTGAGGTACCTTAAAACCCTCCATATTTTGCATTTATTTAGTTTTCTTTAGTACTAGATTCAATTGAAATTGAAAAGGGACAAAAAAATTAAATCAACATTCTGGCAAGCCCGAGTCATAGGACCATCCAAAAAGGCGTGGAAGTGATTCCTTGCATTTCTTGTGATATTTGGTTGTGTTTTCTACTAACACATGTGGTTGAAAAAGCTCTTAAATCTTTTTGCTTGTTCAGTTGTGTTTGATTGCTTCCTCAAGATTGAAGATAAAAAAGGAAACAATTGAAGAGGTTGGTTTATTTTCTCTTTTTGCATCTTCTTGATAGTTATTGTGACAATATAGGGTCTAAGCCACAACATTAAGGAAGACTGTTCTCTTTTGACTTATCTTCATCTTGTGTCACATCAATTTTTTCTTTTCCTTCATGTACGAGTTCATCGATCAAAATTTTACATTTGGATGTTTGGCCTAAAAAGAACCGTTTGACATCCTTGGTTGAAAATATAGCTTAAATAAGGGTTAATCAGTTGCATCTCACATCTTATCACACAACTTGGAAAAAAAATTCACAGAGATCAATCAATACATCTAGACATTTTCCTACCAAGTGGACTAATTGGGATTTCATCACCCAACAGGAAGTCGTCGCGGTGTTCTAGCTGCATTAGAAACTCTATACAGACTCGGGCCTCATGTACCTTTGGGTATATCTGAGGACTCCCCAGCCATAACAACCTGAAACGAACTCTATATTGTCATTTCCTAGGTACCTTTGTAACACACTATCCATTCCCCTTTTAGAGTTTTAAATTTCTTAATAAACCAAAAAACGAAATGTGGGTAATTCTTTGTGTTTGGCTTGTTTGATTTAGACTTTGTTTTCATTTCATACCCATAGTTACTCGTTTGGTAGTCAAAAAAATGGAACAAAACTTTTCCTCGAATAATTATGTCATCTCATCACAACAAACAACTACCATGACCAGTGTCTCATATGTGCCCTTGGTTACTTCCTCCGTAGGGACCCAATGGATCTCATCAATGTTTCTCACCAAGGAACTTTTGTTCAAACTACTACAATAAATGAGGGTTTAAGGTAACTCAAATGTAGTGATGGATGCAAGACCATACAGGCGTAAAGTGAATGATATCCTCGTTGTAAGCTTGATGAACCTATAAACAAGAACAAATAGAAGAAAATAGATTAATGGTATATGCAAGAGTTGCCTGACGAAGTCGGTTCCAAGAAGTGTTATCTTCCTTTCACGAATGTCAACCCGTGTTTGATAAAACAATAGTTGACGATATAAATAAAAGATGGTTGGATTAGCATGCCAGAAATTGATACAAAACATAAATTTCTGTAGTGTATGGAATTTCAGAACAAGTGGACAATGCTGGGAACCATCAATGGGAAAGCAATGATCTAATCTAAATGTGAAACTTGAAATCAAATAATTAGTTTGATAGGATTTTAAAGGAAATGTATGTCCAAAATGTTTCCTAAAAACATGTGCCATGAAAAATAACGAGGTTAATTGACTGAAAAACGTAGTCATCACACAACATGCACAAATAGTAATTTGATATATGTTCTATCCACACACTAATTTCATGCTACTTTGAGGTGAGTTAAGTTACTCTTTCCTTGATGGTTTGTTTGGCTTGAATATACTTGGAATTCTGAAGTGTAACTTAGGACATCCACCTATCTTTTTTGTATGATAAACATTTTACCATACCTTATTTATATTAATGAAAGTGGGCAAATTTTCAAAATTAAAAAACATTTACACCATTAAAATATCCTTTGGAATAACAATGTTTACAAGTTTCTAATTAACATGACGACAACTTGTTAAGAGTCACCAAATACAATTTTCAAAGATTTAATAATGTATGTGTAATGTCCAAAATATGTTCCAAATAATAGACCTATTAAGTGGTACATTTAATATAGGTGGCATTATGTTCTTATGAATTATATTTCATTTTCAAGGTGACAAGGTTTATCTTTATGTGTCGAAGATACGTACAATGTTGAATGCTCCTACATTCTTTTGGAAATAAAGTGGAATCTTCTCATGATTCTGAAGTTTTTGCTCGACAACTATAAGATAATAGAACTACATTTGTCTACATTCCTATTTTGTTAGAGAAAATAATTTTTCGTTTGGAAAATTATTGGGTTTTCACCCAATAGTAATGGGGTTTAAGCCCCTCCATTCAGACTAACTTGTAGTATGGGGAGGATCTCATTATTGAATGTACAACTATTAAATAATTTTTTGGGGTGGCCAAATAGGTTGGGGATCACACAGGAACACTTTGCCAAAACATTGTGGCAAAGTGCTTATACATTCATTCACAATTACTTTATAAAGGTCACAGGAGGCAATTATATGGTCATGCTAATGGGGGATACAAATGGAGAGTAAAATTAAGAAAGAGCATGGTTAATGTTATGGGTAGGCACTAGAAGACATTCACATACATAGTTAACCAGAGTAAGCTCCACATCCAATCTAGAAGAACACAACAATGCATATAAAACCATGATAAGATACGAAAAAATCATAGACAAGGACTTCCATGAATTCATTCAGTAAAGGACCAAACACCTTTCTTGGTCATTTACAATTATTAGCATATATGCAAAGTTGGACAAAAAGAGAGAGTAGAGGACCATAAGACAAGAACTAGAAGAATTGCATCTTGTATTGCTTGATGTAGAAGTGGAACTCTCAACAACATACATTCAACTTGTTGTGTTGTGGAGCTAGATTGCTTCACAATGAGCATGCATTACAAGTGGCTGGTTTACACACTAACCAAGTTAGTTAACTAACCGCCATCAGTCAGCAGTTGCCATCGGTCAGTTGTGAACCACCAGGAACCGAACCACCATCGGTCAGGGAACCGACATCGGTTACCTGTGCATGGAAGTTTATATTTAACTCACGGGAATTAGATCTAACTTTAGTTATAAAGTGAATCTAAAGGTTGTAAATGCATATCTAAGTTCACCTAAGTTTGTATATGCTTATATAAGCATGAAAGCTAGGGTTAGAAGGATGATTGGCATGTAATTGATTGATTATTACATGATGGAATCCTTAGTTGAGAGGATGAAGAAGAAGAAGAAGAAGAAAAATATGGTTACATGAAGACAGAGCTTCCATGGAGAGAAGTTGGACAAAAGGAAATAACATGTACATATGTACATCTCAATGGTGAGAAGAGTGTAATGTCTTCTACTGTATTTCCTTTTTATTGTTTAGTCTCATTATAATGGCTTGCATAAGTATGCAAAGCACATAGAGTTTCTTCTTGTAGATCCACATGTTGGTGAGATCTTGTATTCCATAGATTCATTCATTGTTATATCCACAGGTTGTTGTAAGATCTTGTATTGTTAGATCCACAGGTTATTGTGAGATCTTGTATTCATAGATCCATGAGATCATGTTGTATTGTTGATCCATGTAGATCTAGATATTCTAGAGGAGGTTGTCTTCATGTTTACATAGGTTGATGCAGTGATGGAGAGACAAACTTACTTTTTGGTGCACACAGTCATGATTGCACATTGGTAGACCCATGTGAGAGGTCTTGTTGCAGATCCACAGAGAGCTTGGTTGTAGTTCAGAGATGCAATAGTTCCTAGTTATGTGAGATCTCCTAGTGGTGTTTGGAGGCATGGTTGTAGTGCACTCATGGAGATCCATTTAGAGATCTGTTTAGAAGAGGAGATACTCTTGGAGAGATGCATTGTACTCTTGTGGGAAGAGTTGGTTTGCAATCTTGTTCATTATTATATATATGAGATCTTTATCTTTGGTGGATGTAGCCCATATTGGGTGAACCATGGTACATGTTGTGTTATGTGTGTGTACTTTGTTTTGATTTGAATTATTCTATTTTATTCTTCCACTGCTCTAGATTTTGTGTAATTATTTCCATTTCTGCAGTATTATATTCCCAACAACTGGTATCAGAGATTTGGTTATTTCAAAGCAAGGTTTTGCTTCAGCATATTGTTAGTGGTTTACTGACAGGTGTATGAGAGCAAGGTTTGTTTTGACAGATGTGAAAATTTTAGGACAAGATTTAAATCTCAAGTGGAAGATAGAAATGTAAGGTTGTTAAAAAATGAGAGTGACCATGGTCGGTTATATGGATACTGATATCGCCAGGGTGACCATGGTCGGTTAGAGGGTGACTGTGGTCAGTTACTAGGAAACCTGGTTTTAAATAGAAAATCACAGATCTGAAGAAATTGAGAGATGCATGGAATGTGTCTTGTTTTCTGAGGTGTCCCTGGTTCTTGGAGGCACAAGCATGTTGGTAAAATTACAGATTCAGGTTATAGAGGTATGGTTTTATCTTGGTATTACAGTGCTTTTATGTTTTAGTTGCACATGCATGGTTTGGGATTGAAGATCTGAGTATGAGATAAAGGGGAAGTTATGCATCCTTGGTGTAATCAGATGCACGTGCTTCGTTAGAGAGGTAGTAACACATAATGAAGATGAAGCTTCCATCAAATAAGCATGTGCTTCAGTTGAAGATGTGGTTGAGTATCTTGGTGTTGGTAAGGTGATGTATTTCATCTTGGTGCAATTTATTTACACGTATTGTTGTTAAGTTTTTTGTACAAGATTTGGGTGCTTGTTGAAATGACTGGCTCAACACAACTATTAGCTTTGGTCATAGTAAGCACATGGTTTGGTGTACTATGCCAATTTTGTGGCGTTGTGTTCATTCCAGTAGCATCGACGTCGGTCACAGAGGAACCGATACCGGTCGGGCAACCGAGGTCGGTCTTTGTGGCATCTTATCCGTACAAGGTTTTTTTACAGCAGGAGAGGGCATGGTGGTTTTATGTCTTGTTTTGGAGGATCTGGTTTCTTGCATAGAGTGTACATGTCAGAGATGGTGTAGATCACTTCAATGTTTGAATAAAAAAGAGAATGGAATTGGCTTGGTTAGTCTAGTGAGACTAAGAGTTAGGTATCTCTATATGATTCATCATTTATTTCTTTCGTTTGAAGCAACTGGTATTATGTTTGGATTATGTGCACAAGTAAAAAAATTGCACCATGGATATTTAGTGGGTTTGAATTTTATTCCTGGAATGTGTTGGAATATTAAGGACAAGGGTATCTAATCTAAGGATGAGATATTCAATGAAAAGTCATGTTTAGACACATAGTAGTAGGTAACATAGATGTTAGCACACACAAATGAAAAGAAGGCGATTCACCTACTTTAAAAGAAGTCTAAACTTATGTGATGTAGAAGTATTCTTTGTTAAGAAGGGAATCAAATTTATATTTCTTTCATCTGGTTTTATTTCTCACGGATATATATATTGGAGCTTTTGAGCTTGTTATTAGAAGCAGTGCAAGGGAGTTCATGTTGAGTGGGAGCAAGCCATGGTTGTTGGCATTGTAGGTTGGACACATATGCATGTGTGGAGTGAGAGGAGGATGTTACTATTTAGAGTAACATGATGCACAAATGGTTTTGGAGGACATCACGACTTTTCAGGTATTTTTGATTTCATTGCATGGTGATGTCACTTTTGGTTTTATTTTGTGGTGCCTGGATATACTTTGGGATGGTAGTTCATGGTTGATTCAGCTGGGTGAAGAAGAGAAAGTAGGTTTTGGTGTTTGAAGGGTTAAGAAGAAAAATTTGTTTGTTAGAGGTTTGAAAACGGTGTATATTTACCATTTATGGACTGTACCCTTTGTTTTCTTTCATCTTGGTTGGTGTGCAAAGTATGTTGATGACATGTTTGTTGCAGGGTTCATTTTAAGAGACCTCCTGGAAATCAGAGGTGGAGAATACCTGGCGAATATCCCCAGAACCTGTTTCACGGGAAGGTGAATTTTTTGGGGGTTGTATGAAATTTTTTTGCTTGATTATCAAGCACTGTGACAGAAGGTTGCAGACGCGCGACGGGAGATTTTACTGTCGCACGTCAAAAAAAATGCAATGACGCGCGTCACTACATTTTTTTGACGCGCGACAGCATCTCCTGTCGTGCGTTTGTAGCCTCTGACCTCTGCTTTCCCATCAAAAAATCTCCGTGTCGCGCATCAACAAACTCTTTTTCGTGCATCTGCTATGTGTCAATATCTGTTGTACCTCCTTGTCGCGCGTCAAAAAAATGCAGTGATGTGCATCAACAGACCTTAGTGACGCGCGTCAACAGACATTAGTGACGCGCGTCAACAAGGTCTGTTGACGCGCGTCACTAAGGCCTATTGACGCACGTCACTGCATTTTTTTGACGCGCGACAGCAAATATCCTGTCGCGCGTCTGCAACCTCTGCCCTCTTCTTGCACATCGAAAAAAACTCCATGTTGCTCGTCAACAAAATCTTTGTCATACATCTACTATGCATCAATATCTATAGTATCTCCTTGTCTGCAAACCCTCCTTGTCACGTGTCAATAACTTACCCCCTTGTCGTGCGTCTATAATACGGGATATATCATATTGTTGAAAAATGTGAAGTAGAAGTGTTCTACTTGGCGAATAATCTAGGTTTATATAGGGGATATTTTTCAAGGGTAGGCGAAGCCGACCCCTAAAAAAAATTAAAGTGTAATTTTTAGGCAAACAGGTCACTGACCCGTGCCAAAAAATTCACCTTTTCAAAATTTTCAAAAATGGAATATTCGCCATATTACGAATATTCGCCACTAAAATTTTCCCTAGTTTGTTGGTATTTGCACTTGTTGTTAGTAGCATGGTTTTGCATGGTTGTTTGTTGTTGACATTGATGAGCACAAGATTCATATTTGGCTTTGGAGATAATCGGTGACAAACTTGGAGCTTTTGGAGAGCCTGGTGATATGGATGGATGTACATGGTGAGTTTTGTGCATGTGGATAGATTATGTTTTTTTAGTCTATGATGATGCAGATATTTGTTTTTCATATGAATTCCTATGAGCATAGTTTATATACGTGTGAGCATGGTTTAGATGCCTTGAGCGTGAGTAGGGGATGTTTGTATTTCCTCTTGTTACTATGTTACTCCATGATATATATTCTACAGATGGATGTTTTGGACATGCAAGTTGTTTATGCATGGTTAGATCTTTGGATTCTTTGAGTTATACAGGTGTTTGTGGATGCATCCATTGGTTGCATGTAGTGCTCATTTGGGTTGTCTAGACCTAGGATCTAGTTTTTCTTTTGCATATTCCAGTTTGACTTGTCTTTGGTCAATTGCATTGGTTTTAGCATGGAGACATGGATAGATGGTTAGATAACATGACTGGATGGTTATGGTTGTGATAGAAGCACAATACTTCAGTTTGAGTGGGAGCTCTTGTAGGTGTGTTAGTCATGGTGGTTAGGGTGCATAAGAGGCTTGGTGTTACGATTCAATGGGAGCTTGATGTATGGATAGCTCGTATATCATGAATTAGTAGTAGCTTCATGCAATTATATGATAAGTCATGGTTTGTTATCTTCTTGGTTTTAGAAGATGGTTTAATCTTCTTGATTACTTGAGAGAATTATTGAAGGAAAGAATAGTTGGTCTTCACGGTACGTAGAGGACGGGTAATGTAAAGTTACACGTATAGAGGTTCAACAATTTATCTCCCAGTGGGAGATTATTAGGTTGTGGAGCTAAATTGCTTGACAATGAACATGCACTACAAGTGGCTAGTTTACACAGTAATCGGTGTCGATTGGCTAACCGCCATCGGTCAGCAGATGAACTGTCATCGGTTAGCAGATGAACCGCCATCGGTCAATAAAGGAACCGCCATTGGTCAACAAAGGAACCGACATCGGTCAGGGCTACCTGTGTGTGAAAGTTTATATTTAACTCACGGGAATCAGATCTAACTTTAGTTATAAAGTGAATCTAAAGGTTGTAAATGCATATCTGAGTTGACCTAAGTTTGTATATGATTATATAAGCATGAAAGCTAGGGTTAGAAGGATGATGACATGTAATTGATTATTATTACATGTGGAATCCTTGGTTGAGAGGATGAAGAAGAAGAAGAAAAAGATGGTTACATGAAAACAGAGCTTCCATGGAGAGAAGTTGGACATAAGGAAATAACAAGTACATATGAATGGTGAGAAGAGTGTAATGTCTTCTACTATATTTCCTTTGCATTGTTTAGTCTCATTGTAATGGCTTGCATAGTATGCAAAGAACATATAGTTTCTTCTTATAGATCCACATGTTTGTGAGATCTTGTATTGTAGATTCTTCTTGTTAGATCCACAAGTTGTTGTGAGATCTTGTATTGTTAGATCCATAGGTTGTTGTGAGATCTTGTATTCATAGATCCATGAGATCATGTTGTATTGTTTATCCATGTAGATCTAGATATTGTAGATGAGGTTGTCTTCATGTTTATAGAGGTTGATGCAGTGATGGAGAGACATACTTAATTCTTGGTGTAGAGTCATGACCGCACATTGGTAGACCCATGTGAGAGGTCTTGTTACAGATCCACAGAGAGCTTGGTTGCAATTCAGAGATGCAATAGTTACTGGTTATGTGAGATTTGTTGGTGGTGTTATGGAGGCACGGTTGTAGTGCACTCATGGATATTTGTTTAGAGATCTGGAAAAGGAGATACTCTTGGAGAGATGCATTGTACTCTTGTGGGAAGAGTTGGTTTGTTCTCTTGTTCATTATTATATATATGAAATCTCTATCTTTGGTGGACATAGCCCATATTGAGTGAACCATGGTACATGTTGTGTTATGTGTGTGTACATTGTTTTGATTTGGATTTATCTTGTTTACACTTCCAATGTTGTAGATTTTGGGGAAATGATTCCATTTCCGCATTCTATATTCCCAACACGTGATTACAAGTCAAATCAACAACCGAAGTTAAATTTTATCCATACATGGTAAACACCGAACAATTTTTAGATGGTCAAATAAGCAACAATGAATAACAATATTTGATATATACCACTCTTTGATATAGGAAGAAATGCATCTCTCAACATCAAAGAGAAGTTAGGTCAGAAAAAAATGGTTGGTTGAAGGGGAGTTATGCCATAGTTGGAGGATGTATTGTGAATGCCAAACCATTCTTCCATCCAACTAACCCTACAAACATGCACAAATAATTTTTATTTTTTTTCTGAGGCGGTCATATTAAGGATGAAGGAGATTTCATTGAAGTACCATTTCATTTCCATTTCCATCATGGTACATTAGACTTACCATTTCCATCATGGTACATTGTACTGGAACATGGTTGCATGGCATTAAATCCTTTTTTCAACAAGCTTAGGACATCACAAACCACAAAATTTTTCTTAATTGAAAAAGATTACCGAGAGGAAAGAAATTTTATTTCTATTGTCTTCAACGGTGTATGTCAACATCAACAATAACACACTATAATGGATCCCTTCATTGCAATATTTTGGGAATGAGAGATTATGTTTGAACTTTCATAACATGACATTGGCATCATTTTCAAAGGTTAATAATGAAGTGATTCATGAGATATCCATGCAACACCAAATAGGAAGCAATTTCCACACATTATAAATATGAGATGGTAAAGATACAAAAGTTAAATGTGGGGCATCTATTAATGTTGGGCATTAATTTTTTCATGACAACCATTCTTATCCATAGCGAGAAAGACATATAGGGTGGCTATTAAACTCTAGGTGTGTAGGTCAACATCAACAATAACAAACTATAGTGGGTCCATTCATTGCAATATTTTGGGGAGGAAAGATAATGTTTAAATTTACATGACATGGCATTGTCATTATTTAGAAAGTCAGTAATGAGGTGGTTCATGAGTATCCATGTAGCACTGAATAGTAAACAATTCCCACATGTTAGGAATATGAGATGACAAAGATTAAAAAAACTATAACTAGTCCACAATTTGAACGAAATGGAAAATTTTAAGAAAACATAGCGAAAATGGGTTTTACTAGTTTTTAATTTTTTTTATAGAGTCAAGGTTTCTAATTACATGGCGCTAAATTTGTTTACTCTATAAATGTTTTCGATTGTACACTTTCTATACCATTGTTCAATCAATTGTGTTTGATTACAATCATTTAAAATGTGTTGTTAAGAATCATGATGAAAACTTTAAAACCTTTCTTTAAAATATGAAATTAAACTTTAAGTGTGTAGGTCAACATCAACAATAACATACTATAGTGGGTCCATTCATTGCAATATTTTGGGGATGAAAGATGATGTTTGAATTTAGATGACATGGCATTGGCATTATTTAGAAAGTAATGAGGTGGTTCATGAGTACCCATGTAGCACCAAATAGTAAACAATTCCCACACGTTAGGAATATGAGATAACAAAGATTAAAAAAACTATAACTTGTCCACAATTGAACGAAATGGAAAATTTTAAGAAAACATAGTGAAAATGAGTTTTACTATTTTTTTAATTTTTTTATAAAGTCTAGGTTTCTAATTAAATGGCGCTTAATTTGTTTACTCTACAAATGTTTTTGATTGTACACTTTCTATGTCATTGTTCACTCAATTGTATTTGATTGCAAACATTTACAACATTGATGTTAAGCCTCATGATGAAAACTTTAAAACCTTTATTTAAAATACAAAAATTAAAAAATGAGAATGGAAAATAATGATATATTAAGTATAAATTTTAACATGATACTAAAAACAAAACAGGTATGATGTATTAAATATAAATTTTTCCACACATGCTAAAAGTCACAAAAAATTAGGGCAAGTGTTAAGAGCCCTCCCACCAAATTGGGGCAAGTGTTGAAAGCCCTCCCACATGGCAGGATCTGCATGATTTCAAATCGACTCAATAATCGAAGTTAAATTTTATCCAGCCACAACAGCCACCAAACAGTTTTTTGATGGTTAAATAAGCAACAATGATATATACCACTCTTTGATACAGGAAGAAATGCATCTGATGCATGAGCATCATCCCGGTAGTTTGGAGAGCATAATAAAGGTTGAATAATACTTTCTTAGGCACTGAGCATATACAAGGAATTGTCAAAGTTTTCTCTCTCCATTTTATCATTGTTCAAATTCAAATATGTGTGTACATTGTTGTAGTAAAGGTGAAAAACCTTGTTGTAGGGGTAATATGATAAGTTTTGGCTAGGTATTAATGGTTAAATAGGTAAGAATGAGTTGTCATGAGTTTTATAAGGTCGTGAAGACCATAAAAAGTAATATGTAACGAGTGTGAGGTGTTTTTAGATATAGATTATCCATAATTGCTATGATTAGAGGCATGGTTGAGCCTTCCTAGGGGTGACTTGGTCAATTTAGAAGCCAGTTGAGCTTCTTAAGGAGCTAGAATATATATGCAAAACATAATGGGAAGAATAATTTTGGAGGAAGCTTGTAACAAATGATTGAATGAAAAATAAAGAAGGTATGATGTTTGAAGAGAAGAATTTGCCTTTATTTCAATGAAATGACATGTTTTCTTATAGATTGTGTTAAGAGTTGTGCCTGGGCATTGGCATTGAAACCCTTCATGATATCTATATGCTTGAATTCTCTTGATTGTTAACATGGGAAATTTTTACATGTGCTAAGGGTCACCATCATAATTTTTATACGTCTTGAAGTTGTGAAATTTGGTTTTTATAGCCATTTGTTCCGTCACAGGCTTAATCTATGACCTCGAATATCTTTTTACTGCATCGATGGGATTAGCTCATATTTTTAAAATAGTTTTGTCTCCCTTTGAATTATACATCCCCAAAATATTGTGGTGATTGGAAAATCACACTTGAAGATATCACTAACAATATTTTTGAGCCAAAGTTGCATGTCATAGTGTACAAAGCAAGAGACAAATTAAGGACAATTTGAACAAATTTAGATGTTTCGAAGACATGAATGACCTAAAGGAGATCTCATATCCCTATGGAAGGAGTTAGGACAAGATTTTGAATGATTTTATGAAGAAAAGGTCATCATTGTGAGGAAAATATGATTGTATAGCTGGTAAACCTATACTAAATCACAGTGAAGGGTTACTAGAAAGGTGAACTGAGCCAAATAACCCTAGAAAACAATATGTGAATCTAAAACATGATAAAGGAGGTTGGAAGAATGTGGATCCATATCATGGAAGGCATATAATTGCAACCTAGTCCTTTATTTGAGCTAAGAAGGCTATAAGACACCGTGAGGGCAGAGTATTAGGAATGGTTACAAGGAACCCTGAGTTGGAAGAATGTACTAATGTCTACTACATAAGAGGTTGGGATCACCTCAAAAATGACCAAGAGAATTCATAAAACATGGAATAATGCCATGAAGTATTTCCAATTGCATTTTGGGCCTAGAATTGGCAATTTAGTATCTTGAGAAGCCTCGGGTAGGGTATTAGGATAGTTGAAGGAATACAAGTGCTTGACTATATTTACAAGGAAGTATGATGATTACAGAGGATACCTATGATATTACCAAAGATGTATGAATTTCCCCAATGATATTATGATCATATAACCTTACTTGTAGAACCATAGCAAGAGGGAGGCATAAAAGGCTATGTATTTGTAAGAAACCTGGTTGAGTGAATGTTGTCAAGAGGAAGAGTTTATAGAACTCCCAGGGTGTTGAAGACGCATGTATAAGCTAGCTATGATCATATTAGACCTCACATTTAAGGTGATGAGCATACAATAGGCTTGAGAACACCACACTGATCTACAAAGATGAAAGACAAGCACCGTGTAGATGTCTCTTAATGATTGGATTGCAGGTGCACATCTTAGGGATGATGTAATATAGTTAGAGTATTCAAACACTCTAGACTATGCTCCAATATTCATCTTGTTGTTAAAGGCAAGGATATCCTACTAGTTTGGTACGATGTCCACTCTTCAGGAACACATCTCATGAAGGGTTCCTAATTTCATAAGAAGAGTTATGGATTGAAATTTACATGTAGGGGTAGATAAGACACTTGAATGTTATAGGTTAGAGTCTTAGTATCCTTTTGGGTGAAGTATCTAGCAATGGTTCCAAGGTGATACAGTGGAGTGAGTCAAGCCACCTAATGAGGTTAAAACAAACAAGGTACATATTTGTAAGTGGATAACTAGAAAACAAATAGATTGTATAGGAGGAGGATGAATTATATAATGCTTGAAAGGTATAACAGAGAAAGACAAGATGAGGTAAGTATGAATCCTTGCAAGAAGGTGGTGAATGAAATCATGTCTAAGGTGGACATTGTAGCATTGAATATGAACATGAGTTGACAAAGACATTGTATGAAGGTAAACTTGAGTATAATAGGCATAATAAGAAACATATTGTCTTGAATGTGTTGAAGCTGAGCTAAGGCTGCACCAACATCTCTCAACATAAAGGAAAAGTCAGGTCAAAAATATATGGCTGGTTGGAGGGGAGTTGTCCCAGAGTTTGAGGATGTATTGTGAATGCCAAACCATTCTTCCACCTAGTTAACCCTATAAACATGCACAAATAATTAAAAAAAAAATTATCTGAGGCGGTCAGATTAAGGATGAAGGAGATTTCATTGGAGCACCATTTCATTTCCATTTCCCTACAACTGTATTAGGTAGATATAACCATGCAGATCTATCTCTTCACACCTGGGCACTTCTACAATAAAAAAAGATCCATGAAAGGTTTCCCTTCAAAGGGAAAATTCAAATATAAATATTTTTGCAATGGTAGAGGAGAAAACAATGTTCTAACCCTAAAACAGGATAAAGGTGTTCAAGCTCAAGTTTTCATCCTCACCCACCCATGTGGACTTCTTCCCAATGACACCCCAACATTGGGCTACAATGTACAACACAACCCTTAGAAAGTATGTACCTTTCTAGCCAAAATCAACCCAAATGTCACCACTGAACTGATATGCCCACCTACACAGATTTAACAAACCAAAAAAAAAAACATATAAGAATTGGAAAACCAAACATGAATGATCAAAAAACATGATAAAAATATTCTCAAGAATAAATTTTTAAGATAGGTGAGCACATAAATCATTCCACCAAAAGCCCAGGCAATCCCCAAGAGGCCAATACACCCACAACTATCATTGTTACTATTATGCCAAAAACAGAGAGGAAGAATTTAAGAGATGCGTAGATGCATGGAATACTATCTTATTAGGTGGAAGACACAATGTTAGAAGGAACTTCCCCCCCATGAAGATTCTGGAACAAGCCTGCCATTAGGTTTTGCATACGGGCATCGCATAATTAAAAATATTATTACCTCTATTTTTCTCCATCACTACCAAGATTTGACACATTGCTTGACAGACTTGCCATGCGAATGGTGCAGATTCACACGTACATCAAGCTAACAATGCCAAGGGACTAGGGATAGAAGGATAACAAGAAAGGAAAACTAATCTAAGGAAGGTGATAGCACCAGAAAAAGAGGGATGAACACCATCTGTTCTGAGAAAAAATGAAAGGAAAGGCATGAAAGAAGGCTAGGCACATGTAGCACAACTAAAACACATTTACCAGATCAGTTTCATGGAACACAACTAAAAATGGAGCTGCAAGGGACGTAGAGTGACACAACAAGCACACAATGTAAAATAAAGGCAAGAAGAAAGAATACAAACATGCTTAGGACAGAGAATAGTCACAAAATGATGCTTCCATTACTTCCAAGAAATGCACAGAACTGTTACAATGGTGAAAGAGGCTGATATCCACATGCACGAGCCAGATATAGAGGTTTATGACTCAGAATATAGAAATATGAAGTCCTTAGCAAAATGCGTAAGGATCCAAAGTGTCCAACATTAACAATGAGCCCAACTCTTACATTTATAGATGAATTCATGGAAGAAGAAGAAGAAGGAGGGAAAACCTGAATTTGAAATACAACCACCAACAAGAAGCATTCAATGCCTTGCAAATCCACCTAAATCTATCAAATACACTTCCCCAAGTCTGTTTGGCATGTTGGAGAAGGAAAGAGGGTGGATCAGATCAAATTGGGTGGTTGGAGCAATCAAGATCTACTCATTAATGCCTAGAAAGATGTTTTCCATTTCTCACCTACCAGATTGCCAAGAATTTGAATTTGAATATCTAGCACTGTAGCCTACATCAGCAGCTATCGATTGAGACTAGGCGCATGTTGATCAGAGCTCTGTAGAAAAAGATATGGTTGTCAGAAGATTTTTCAAAGTATTTCTGCACATGCAAGACACATGGCATGTGCATTGATTGCTGAAAAGATGGCCAATTGTGCAAATGTTATTTTGTCATTTCTGCCACATGTGTCACTCATTGATTTATTACAAGGATTTGACACCCTATTGGTGTGCTTTGATTGGTTACATGTGGCACACTCAAGCATGTCAGAGAATGATGTGGCACAAAATGGTGCAGAGGAGGGCACAAAGGTATGTGCATGTGGAAGAATGAGGCATGGGAAGAATGATAGAAGGAAGGCACGTGCAATCACAATGCGCATGTGCGGAGGAAATGGGTAAAACTGGTGAGTGGAGAATGTATGGTCAAGGCACAACTATTACAAAGTAATGTGTGGGGCACACGAGAGGGCCAAGGACTTAGCTGATTGAAGCAAGTGCAAGGTGCGTGCACAGGATGAATAGCTGCTAGGAAGAAGGTGAATGCACAGAAGATGTGCACAAGGTAAGAGTGGAACAAAGAGGAAAAGGAAAATGGAAAGGGGAGAAGGGGAAGCATGTAAGGGCACATGAGGAAATAGTGACCAAGTGAATGTGCCAAGGAGACAACTGAGGTGTGCCACTTACAATGAAGATCTCTAAGCCAGAATATGTATGTAAGTTGTCCAAATAACTAGGAGAGTTATTTGGATAACAGTTTTGGTGACTTTTGGGGCCATCTTCCTGCTAGATGAAGGAGATCAGTAGCCTAGAGCATCCATTGGGCATGGAGTCTACTATGTAATCATGAAATTCTGATTTCAGCTTTGAAGAATTACCCCTAAAGTCACTTGAAGGATCATTTCTTGACTCTATTCTGAATCCTGCAAACTGCTGAAAGAAGAAGATACACCCTGGAAGCAAAAGAAGAGTGTGTAAGAAGCACGCGAGAAGAAAGAACTATGTACAAAAAAACAATGTGTGCACAATGCACTTGGAGGAATTGAAACTACTCTAATATATACAAAATGATGCAGCAAACTTAATGGAAGGGTTTGAGATAGATCCCATTTACTGGGATTTGCAGCATGCCTCCATCAAGATGAGTTAACTCAAAAGAGTTAGCCTCCTTGCATGAACTGATGATGTATGGGCCACTCCAAAGTGCATCAAAACTTTGAATGGCACCCTGGTTTAGCTCTGTCAGCATCCCATTTCAAGACCAAGTCCCCAACTTTGAAAGCTTGAGGCCTAGCCTTTCTGTCAAACCATTTCTTTGTTGTTTGTTGATGTTGTTCTAGCTTGATCATGGCAGAGTTCCTTGATTCTTCAAGATTAACCAGCTCTACCATTCTATTTCTCTCTGGTCTATGCCTTCAAACTCTAGCTATTGGGCAAGTGACAATGAGTTCAACTCAAGTGTCAAAGGAAGGTAGCCTCCTTTCCATAGACAAGCTTGTAAGGAGAAGTTCCTATTGCTTTTTTAACTGTGATTCTATCTGCCCATAGTGCAGCAGTGTGTGAGACCTTTGTATGCCACTATCTTTGGCTGATGTTCATTGTGTGCTTCATGATCCTGATCAGGTTCTTATTTGTTGACTCTGCCAGACCATTTCCTTGAGGGTAATAGTTGGAAGAATTCTTCAGATAGATGCCCAGATTTAGAGCCCAATCAGTGATTTTAGTGCCAAGGAAGGATTTTGCATTATCAGAGATAATGGTTTGAGGAATGCCAAACCTTGTGACTATACCCTTGAGAAAGTCAAGGATGACTGACTCAGTTGATTCCTTGAGCATGAAAGCTTCTTGTCCATCTGGTGAAGTAGTCCATAGCTGTCAACACCCATTTGTGTCTAACACTTGAAGGTGGATTGATCATGCCTATGAAGTCAAGACCCCATTGTGCAAAAGGTTGATCCACTTGGATTGGTCAGAGGGGAAGCATTGTCAATTTCTTCTTTCCTACAAAGAAAATGCATTCTTTTGCATTTTGTGACCCACTTGTGTGCATCTGCAAATAGAGTAGGCCAAAAGATACCTACCATTATGATCTTCATTGTTGTAGTTCTTGGCAGAGAAGTGTCCACCAGAGAATCCATCATGAAATTATGCTAACACTTTTTCAGTCTACGTGTCATTGATACACCTTAACAACATGCCATCAAGATTCTTCTTGAAGAGAAGTCCATCAATCAAAACATAAGGGATAGATTGTAACCTCATATGTCTTCTCTTTTCCTTGTTTAAATCTAGGAGGGTATGCACCCTTGGAAAGGAATGTGATCATGTCCTTCATCCAGTCGCACGTGCCAGGATCTATATTCTACTCAAGTTCTGTGCATGAGAGAGCTTCATCAAGAAACAATGAAGTCTCAGATTCATTGTGTGCATCCTCAGCAAGCTCTTGTAGAGTGTGCTACCTCTTACCAGCTTTGTGGCTTTGATAGTCACATCATACTCCATGATTTTGGTCACCCATCGTGCTCTCTTTTCACTGATTTCTACTCCCATGATGAAGTCTCTAATAGAAGAGTGGGAGACTAACACCTTGATATGATTTTTGGTGAGCATACTTTTGAATTTCTTGAGCACACGTGCATGATGGCAAAGACCTTACTTCTCCATGTGACTATATTTTAATTCATAATCCTTCAGCGTCTGGCTGAAGAAAGCCACTGGTTGTTCCAGCCCTTGTTCATTTTCTTGTGTTAGGATAAACAACAACACTCGCATCAGTGCCATAAGCATAAAGGATAAAATCCTTTGAGTAATTTGGGTTGATGAGTGTTGGCGTGCACAAGAAATCTCTTGCTTGATTTTGTTGAAGCTTTCCTTTCCTTCTATTATCCATCTATGAAAGTTATGTCTTTCTTGAGCATCAGGGTGATGGGCCGAACCAGTCCTGCAAAGTTAGGAATAAAATGCCTAACAAAATTGATCTTACCGAGGAAGGACTGCAAGGCCTTTTTGTGCACCGGAAGGGAAAGAGCTAGGATGGTTGAAACATGCTCAGGATCAATTGTGATGCCATCCTTTGAAACCACATGGCCCAAGAGCTTTCCCTTGCACCACTACAAAATTACACTTCTTGGGGTTAAGAGATACCCCATATTTTCTGCATCTCTCAAAGACTTTCTCCAGGTGTGCCATATGATCTGTGCTTTACTTTGAGAAGATTGTAATGTCATCAAGGTAAACCAAGATGAACTCATTGATGTAACCTTTGAAGGCAATGTCCATGGCATGCTGAAACATTGTGCCTACGTTTGATAGACCAAAGGGCATCTTCTGATATGCATATGTTCCCCACTTGGTTGTAAACACCATTTTGAATTGATCCTCTTCCTTGACCAGAATCTGATTGAAACCTGAGTACCCATCCAACATTGAGAATCTTTGCACACCAGCCATAGTCTACAGAATCTGCTCCATAGAAGGCAAAGGATAATGATCCTTTAGAGATGCCTTGTTCAAATATCTGAAATCAACACAGAGTCTGATTTCACCATTCTTCTTGTGCACCAGAACTAGATTCGTGACCCAGGTAGAGTACTTGATGGGAAAAATAATCTTCACCTCAATGAGTTTGGATAACTCCTTCCTCATGAGGGGCTCTATCTTTGGATTGACTGGTCATTGCTTTTGTCTGATGGGCTTGATACCAGGATCAAGGTCAATGGAGTGTTGAGCAACACTTGGATCAAAACCTTTGAGGTCTTCATACTCCCATGAGAAGATATCACTGTATTTTTGACAGAGAGAGATGAAGGCCTATTTTTCATCATGTGTGCAAGATTTACTGAGCAACAACTCCTTTCCACATGTAATAGTGACTGGGGAGCAGTCTTCTTACGCAGTGTGCATATAATTTTCTTCACCCTTGAACTCATCATCAGGGCTAAACATTTTCTCTAAGGTGACCATCCCTTTAGGAAACTTATTTGTCTTCAGTTGTATCACTTGGTCACCATAGCTGTCATGCAAGTCAACTTGCATGCTTGATGAGAACTCAACTTCATTCTGGATGAACTAGATGATCTACATGTCACTTTCAAACACTTGCCAGCTGGTGTTGTTATCTAGAATGGATGGTCTAATCACCATCTTAATGTGTTGAGTGTTTCCTTTGAAAAGTCCTCAGCAGGAGAGAACTATGAACCAAGCGTGGACCATTTGATCAGCTTCCTTATTCATTTTGTGGCACCACCTACAGATTTAGAGCATCAAAGCTCTCAAGGAGGTCCAAACTCTGTGTTTATAAGCTTTGAGAAGCTTATTCTTTTTCATGCACTTGTTGGTGACTTGGTGGATAACCAATTCTGTGTCCCCAAAGATCTACAGTGCCTTAATCTTCTTCTTTTCAGCAATAAGAAGACCATGCACCAGCACCTCATATTCTGCCACATTGTTAGAACATGTAAACTACAACCTGTGTGAAGAATAATTTCTCATCCTTAGGGGAAATGAGAACAACTCCTGCTCCCGTGTCATTTCTACTTCTGGATCCATCAAAGTATAACTTCCATAGACCAGGGTTCTCTTCACTTTTCTTGAGCATGTGTATGGCAACACAACTTCTTCTTCAAGAATGTAGTAAGTACCAAGCCCTAGTTTCATAAGCTTCCAACTCTTCAGCATATGGGTCAAATTTATGGTGCCTCTCCACCCACTCATCAAGTACTAGATCAAGAATAGAAGGTGGAAGAGGTTTCTCTTCAGAAACTGAAGCTTGTTCTTCTTGGATTAAACAGTTGGCTTGGAGAGGGGATGGGACATATGACTCTACATGATAGGAAAATATTGGCTCAGCTTGTATGGTAAACTGGGTACCATACCTTGTCTTGAGTAACATATGGGTCCAATCAGAAGACAAGTAACCACCCACTTTAGTAGTAAAATATCTTGACAAACATAAGGAAAACAAAGGGGGTAGATCAATGATTGACACATCTTGAGTTATTGTTAGACTTGGACATGCATGGAGAGTTAACTCAAGATCCTTGATGATTCCTAGGGTAGTGACAGTTGAACCATCAAGTTGTAGGACTCCTTTTGTCAAGGGGCTATACTTAAGACCTAAGACATCAACAATCTTCTTAGGCATGACAGAAGTACTAGCACCTGAGTCAATCATATAGTTATGGACAAGATGTTTTCCTATGATCAAAGACATATAGAAGGGTGGGGTTTTAACAACTTTACTTACTTGCTTCTCCTCTTCTTGGCAGATATTGACAGAAGCACGTGACTTTGTGCATAGCTGGATCAGTGTGTGGAAGTTGAGCCAGAGCTTCATGCAACAAGTCATGCTGAGATGGAATGGTCAGGGCATCCCACATTGTAACATTTATGTTTTTCTTCTTCATCTGGTCCACAATGTTGAATGGAAAACCCACTGACTTGTGCATTTGAGGAACAACAACATCCTTTCTTGGTTTCTCAGGTACAGAGGTAGGAACCTTAGCTAGTGCAGAGGCTTGACCTACCAAAGGAGGGGATGCACACCACTTCAAGAGGAGCTTTGTGTGGAGCCTCACGTGTAGGAACTTGAGTGCACTTTTACTATTGGATGTCTTAGTTGCTTCCTTTTACTTTTGAGGGTTTACTTGTGTTGCTGGAATTGTGACCTACGTGCCAGGCTCAAGCATTCTCTTCTTATATCTTGTGTTGTCTACAACTTGGGTGTGCGGTCTTCTTGTATCATTTATAACTTGGTTGATTGCATAGAATTCCTCAGTGCCAAAGAACATCAAATTTTCCTCTGGAGGAGCTTTTGGCCTTTCTTGGTTATCTGCTTCAGGTGGGCTTGTTGAAGGCTCACAACTAGAAGCATTCTGGATCATATAGGCTTGTGCGCAACATTGGCACAATGATATTGACTATGAGGCATATTGCAAGGAAAACACCATTCAGACTCTTGCGCCATGTTGTTCTGGACTGGGACAAGTTCTTGACTTGTGCTGGGCACTGGAAGAGGTTGTGCAGGAGGAATAACTTGCAAAGGCAAGTGTGCATTAGCATGTCATCTATCATTCTGTTGGTTTTTTGTATCTTTGATTCCCATACTGATTCTGCCAAGGTTGATTGCTTTGGATTTGTGCCTGATTGGAACTACCTCTGTAGGCTTGCGCCTGTTGCTTCTCCAATGATATGACCTTATTGGACAAGTTTCTAATCAGGGCCTTCAATTCATCATCTTATTTTTGTTGTGCAGGAGAGTAGGATGTAGATGCAACTGGTTGCATGCTCTGCACTGGAACTGGAGCAATAGAAGGCTGGGGCACTAGAGACATCTCTGGGAACAAGGGTGCAGGAGGCCTAGGCACCAACTTACCAGCCTGAATGAGACTGTTTTCTACCCTTATTGCAATGTTGTATGTAACAGGTAAGGTTCTACCTCCCATGGATTGAATCATGACTGAAATGTCACTATTCAAAGCCCTTAGATAGTACAAGAAAGCATGTTGGGCTGTAGGCCTTACCACTTGAGGAATTTTGTCCCAAGTCTTCTAGAATCTGATGTTGAAATCAATCATCTTCTCGTTGGGTGCATGCTTTGTTGTAGTCAGCTACTCCACCAGTGATAGATGATCTGATTTATCTTCAAAGTAATTACATAGAGTTGTTCCAAGCTCATCCCAGGTAGCAATAGATGTAGGTCTCAGGCCATGGTACCATTGGAGTGCTTTACCCTTGAAAGAGGATAAGCAACTGAAAACAACATCATCATGTGTAATCAGATAGACAGAGCATACATTGGCCACATCTTGAATGTGTTCAACAGGGGTGACTTGATTTTCTCTGTGAAGTATGGAATACTCTTGAGCGCGGCCACTGGCATATCATGTTGGGCATTGAGATTGAGTGGGCTTCCACCAGTGAAACTGGTGAAGTTCCTTGGAGGAGGAGGAGGTTGAAGTGCCATGGTAGGGTGTGCTTGTCTATTTTGAGGAGGAGTAGAGTGCATGTGGCATGCTAGAGATGGGGATGCACGCATGGAAGATCTGTTGTGTGTGCTTCTTGGTGAAATATGGAGGTATTCAAAGGATCCTTCAGCTGCAACACTCTATCTGGTATGCACTCTTCTCATAAAAGGTGCTCAGGACTGCAAAACAGGAGAGTTCTGGAAATGTTGGGAGTCACTAGATGTGTTGAAATAAGCCTCCAAAGGCTGGAAATACTAAGTTCACACACCAGAACTTAGCAATATGAAATTTAAGCTTTCACTGCTTGTCCCACCGGGCATGCCAGAAACTGTTGGTCATTCAAACTTGCACCCTGTGTCTCGGATCTGGAAGAACCAAGTCATTTGAGACAACAATGGAACCATCTCCAAGTTGTGGGACCTTGCACTTGAGACAGATCTCCAGAGAAGGACCGGTTCCTCTATCTATTTCTACTGCTACTACTACTCCTAATGCTGAAAGGGAAAACTAAGCTAACAATGCCAAGGGACCAGGGATAGAAGGATAATAGAAAGGAAAACTAATCTAAGGAAGGTGATAACACAAAAAAAGAGGGATGAACACCATCCATTCTGAGTGAAAATGAAAGGAAAGGCATGAAAGAAGGCTAGGCACGTGTAGCACAACTAAAATGCATTTACCAGATCAGTTTCATGGAACACAACTAAAAATGGAGCTGCAAGGGACGTAGAGTGACACAATAAACACACAATGTAAAAGAAAGGAAAGAAGAAAGAATACAAACACGCTTAGGATAGAGAATAGTCACAAAATGATGCTTCCATTACTTCTAGAAATGCACAGAACTATTACAATGGTGAAAGAGGTTGATATCCACATGCATGAGCCAGATATAGAGGTCTGTGACTCAGAATACAGAAATATGAAGTCCTTAGCAAAATGCGTAAGGATCCAAAGTGTCCAACATTAACAATGAGCCCAACTCTTACATTTATAGATGAATCGATGGAAGAAGAAGAGAAGAAGGAGGGAAAACCCAAATTTGAAATACAACCACCAACAAGAAGCATTCAATGCCTGCAAATCCACCTGTAAATCTATCAAATGCATTTCCCCAAGTCTATTTGGCATGTTGGAGAAGGAAAGAGGTCAGATTAGATCAAATTAGGTGGTTGGAGTAATCAAATCTACTCATTAATTCCCAGAAAAATGTTTTCCCATTTCTCACCTACCAGATCCACCAAGAATTTGAATTTGAATATCTAGCACTGTAGCCTACATCAGTAGCTATCGATTGAGACTAGGCACACACCAATCAGAGCTCTGTAGCAAAAGATATGGCTGTCAGAAGATTTTCAGAGTTTGCCTGCACATGCAAGACACATGGCGTGCACTAATTGACTGAAAAGATGGCCAAATGTGCAAATGCTTTGTCATTTTCCATGTGTCACTCATTGATTTGTTGCAAGGATTCAGTGCCTTGTTGGCGCACTTTGATTGGTTGCGTGTGGCACACTCAAGCATGTCAGAGAATGATGTGGCACAAAATGGCACAGAGGAGGGCACAAAGGTATGCGCATGGAAGAATGAGGTGTGGGAAAACATAGAAGGAAGGGATGCACACAATTGCAACACGCGCAGAGGAAATGGAGAAAATGGTGAGTGAAAAATGTATGGTCAAGGCACAACTATTACAAAGTAATGTGTGGGGGCACGTGAGAGGGCCTAGGGACTTAGCTGATTGAAGCAAGTACAAGGCATGTGCACACATGATGAATAGCTTACTAGGAAGAAGGTGAATGCGCAGAAGATGCACATAAGGTAAGAGTGGAACAAAGAGGAAAAGGAAAATTGGAAAGGGGGAAAGGGAAGTGCACAAGGGCGCATGAGGAAACAGTGACCAAGTGAATGTGCTAAGGAGACAACTGAGGTGCGCGCCACTTGTAATGAAGATCTGTAAGCCAAAATATGCATGTAAGTTATCCAAATAACTAGAAGAGTTGTTTGGATAACAAGTGGTTAAGGTTCTTTAGTGTGTAGAATAGGGTATTTGTATGCTACTCAAAAGGTTAATCAGTGACGCTTATCTTGTTGGGTTGTAACTTCATTCTTTGAAACTCCAAGTTGTTGTACTCCTCAGGTCCTTTAGATTACCAAAAAATATTTATTTCTATAGTGTATGTTTACAGTTTATCGCAATAGTTGCAATTAAATTTTTGATTGCACGTTAATTGTCTATCAATATTATTATCATGTGTCTTAGTTAAATTATTGATTACATGTCAATTGTCTATAAATATTATTATTCCACGTCTATAATTGTGGGTAACAATTCATCAATATTATTATCCATGCATGTTAATTATTTATCAATATTACTATCCCATATTCATAGTTGTGAGTAGACCATTTATCAATATTGTTATCCCTGTATAGTTAACAAACAAGAAACATGTGATGAATGATATACCCATAACTGCAATACACAATAGATATAAACTATTGTGAAGTTTAATTCATGAGATGGATGGTCCATATGACTCAACTACAATACACAATAGATAGAAACTATTGTGAAGTTTAATTCATGAGATGGATGGTCCATATGACTCTAGATAGAAACTATTGTGAAGTTTAAAATGAACAAGTTTTAGTCATTAACTCTAAAATGAGAAAGTTTTAGTTGTTGACTCTGTGACGATGGAGTTTAATTGTTCCTTCTAAAACAAGAGAAAGTGAAAATGTTAGTATGCAATTTGTGTAAATTGTTATTTCTATTTAATAATTAAAGGGATTCCGCAAAATACTTTAAATATTTAGAAAACTATGTTTATTAGAGTGAAGTTTGATTCTGGATCTTTTCTTCCATGGTGCACCATCTAAATCATCAACCCAGCTTAAAAAACCTAGTTTTCTCTTTACTATTGCCTAACATATCCTTGTAATGAGACTATCTTCTATTTTAATTTTATTTCTTCTTTCAAGGCGAATCTATAACTTTTATGTGATTCATCGAGTTAGATCATGTGTTTTCTATGTTTAAAAAGGTTTGATTATGGAGTATAAGATACTATACATTAAAATATTATTACTTGAAAATTGATAGTAGGATGAGAGTAATCATGTTGGTATGTTTGTATTTTGTCTCCGAAAATCCTAATATCAACTTTTGATTTGATGCCAACTTGTGAGCCTTTTTTATCACGTGACTTATGATTTCGTATCATGTTAGTGCATACATATAGAGAGATAAGGGGGTCAGAGGTAAAGAGAGGTTTCATTTTATTTGGGACTCTCATTTAATAACTAAAATGTGTCTATATAAGTTGCCACTTAGACAAAGGACCACAAAGTTCATTACAAAAAGGAGTGCATATGAGCATTCAACTACAACTACTCCCTTGCAACACTTACAAAATGAGATAACCATACAATAAAGAAGATGAACATGTTTAAACCCTAATTAAATCTAGATGTTAATGTTATGTAAGTGCATAATAATAAGAAGGGTGTAGGGGTTTGCAACATATAGATTATTCTGATCTAATTAACTTCCAACATCAATTATACACAATCAAAGTAATACACTCAAACTTGAAGTGACTGAAAGGATTGATAAATGATAAGTACTTACTCAAATACACGAGAGGAGAGATAAAATTATCCATTCATGGTTGGGCAAAGAGAATCTGAATGTACATGATAATGAAATATGAGAATATGGAATTGTAGATTCTAAATGGAAGTTCTAGAAGTAGAAACTAAGCAGGGATAAGACTGTACAATTCGTATACGGTCCAGGTTGAAATTGGATGGTCATGGCCTGAAGATGTACAGCTTTGGACCCTTTGACAGTATGGATTTGTAACTTCCTATGTGTTTTTATCTAAAAATGATCTTTGTTGTATGTTTCTCTTGCTCGCACAACTTTGGGATGACCCGTAATAACCTACAACAAAGTAGAAACCCTAACAACCTGCAAAACCCTTTATCAGAGCATTAGCAAACCAAAGGAGAAAATTGAAGACACTAAAATTTGGTAACATGTCCTTGTGCAATTCCAAGTTTGACTATGTATCCTTGTTATGACAAACGCTCACATTCAAAATCTAATCTCTTCATCTCTCTAGTCATTCTAAAACTTGCTTATCTTTACACCTTGCTTTATAATCAATTCTAGAGATATTATTTAATCAAAGCAGCATAAGACATCTAATATTCATGGCACAACTTACAGCTTAGATGTTTATGTTATGTATCTTGGGATATGATATTATAATATATATTAGCTGATGGAGATGTTAACATGTCGCACACATCCCCCTTAGTTATATGTTTATAATAAATGGATTCACATAGGAATTAGTTATATTGGGTAATGAGTTGGCCTACATTGGGATTAGGTGTTACTCATCCATTAAGAGTAATGTATGCGTATAGAAGGAGATGAGTATCATTATGAGATGTGATGGATGTATGAGTTGAGTCTTCTACTTGGTAGAGGTTTATTGGATATTTTCCCCTCAAAGTGGATTCTCATCTTAAGAGATTATGGAGTTACTCCTTCTTTAAGGAGCATTGTATAGTTGTGCCTTACTTTAAGGGTATCATTCTGAATACATTGAATATTTGGGCATCTTGGCCCATAATTATCTCTTGTGTTGTGTTATCTTCTATATAGTATTCAGATTATTCATTTATTATATGTAAATATTTTATCAGTTTCTCTCTCCTATCCAAAGCCATATGAAAGGGTCAGAATATAGGGTTTGGGCTTATCCGTCTTGTACAGTATCACCCCTTCTTGATCATTGAATTTTCTTGCAATTATAAATCATTCTTTGGGTCATTTCATCTTCTTAGGTTCGGCCTTATTATAATATCTCTTCCATGTAAGACTATATAAGCAAGTTATTATCACCTTATAATGCACCTGACATTCTTATAAGCTCTTATTAGAAACGTCATTCCAAAATCACTCAAAGGGTTCCTAAATCTACTCAAATTAGCTATACATAATCTAACAAGTCCCTACTACAATTTTTAAGCATTCAACCATGTCAAATATTCTAGCTTCATCCATCTACAATCATGCAAAGATCATAGAGCCATGTGCTAAGCAACAACAAAGTCACTCCAAGTACTACACAAGGGTTTCAATCAACACAAGGGTTAGGTCACATAGTTGAGGCACATAATATCTCACTATTACCAGGTGTACATTTTATACTATGTGGTTAGCCTGCTATCTTGGTGTTAGGAGACACGAGGGTACCCTTGGGGGGTTGGTTAGCTATATAGATTTGCATAAGCACTTAGGAGAGCTACATGAGGCTCGATTTCTGCAATGAGGATATGTAGCGTAACATTATGATTGGTTCAAAAACTGATAATATAACCACCCATGGTGTCTATCCTCAAATTCATACACATGTTTTTCTCCTTGTATTGTTAATGCTCTAATGAAGGGTTTTACAAATTACTAGGGTTTCTAATTTGTTGTACGTCATCATAGGTCATCCCGAGGTTGTGTGAGCAAGAGTGACACATAGTGAGCATGATTTCTAGAAAAGTGAAGCACACAAAATGTTTCAAATCCTGATTGTCTCTCAGTTTTAAAACTATACAGTCCCTATCCTAGACAATAAAATTCCTACCTAGGTTATACAACTTTTGTACGGTCCTCCACCTACACATTCTCTAGTTCCATAATATTTTATGTAGATTCTACAACTTTAGATCTTCTTGTTCAACTGCAATGCACATTGAGATCACTCAAAAATCATCCTGAATAACTAAGTCTCTCTCTCCTCTCATGTTTTGAGCAAGTTACTTATCATTTATCAATCATTTAGTTCATTTCAAGTTTAAATGCATTGTTTTGGTCATGTATAATTGATGTTGGAAGTTAATTAGATCATCGTAGTCTACGTGTTTAATACTTACACCCTTCTTAATTATTATACAATAAAAACATAGAAATTAATTATGGTGTTAACATTTGGAGAACCCAAATCATGATTTAAACCCATTCCCCAAACTTTAGTAGTTATACTTCATATCTGGTTTCAGATTGTCTACAATTTCTTTCTATGTACTTTCAGCATAGGAATCGTCTTAATCAACAACCTATCAATCACATTGAGCTTTATCCTTTTACATATACGAGGTGTTCCCTCATGGCCCCATTGATACCCCATGTGTTCGAGGTCCCTTCTACTATGGATTACACCATCCCTAAGGATCCTCTTAAGAAATCAAAATCACTAGCGAACACTCATTTGATGATGATACTAATGGAGATGACAATGTTGAGCAAGCAAAAGTCAAAATGGTCTCTAATTTTTGTATGTAGCTCCATGAAAACCCTCGTCATATTGAGCCTTTTATTCATATTCTTCTTGTTGAAGTTACTCATGATCAAAACTGTAATGAGTGATCCCTTTTTGGACCTCTTTATCCCCCTTTTTCATCCACTATGCATACGTCAATTGTCCCTACATCGATAGTGCATATTTGATCAGTTACATCTCATCCCATGCTTCATAGTATTTATATGACTATCCTTATAACAGTACCATCCCCACATCACCTACTTACACTTATGGTACTTCTGATGCTTTTATTCTAACACACGAGCTCTGGAATCCCTTGCTCATACTTTATAAGCTTAAATTTTATAACCAGAACAAGGAACATATACTTATTCTCAGAGTATGGATCCTACTCAACTACTTCATAACCCACTTGCACCTGAAATGGCTTCATACCCTTTACCCATTAGTTTCATTGCTCCCAAAATACCTATATGTGATGGTGAAGGTGCCCTGAAGAACACCTCTGTATATTTCATGTTGCTTGCTTGGACTATTCTTCCAATGATATATTACTTACCAAGTTTTTTTCTCATAATCTCAAAGCCTTCTCCTTATAATGGTTTTAGGACCTACCCATGTATTTAGTTAGAACATTCAATCCTTTGGGTAAGCAATTTCTTGCAAAAATTTCTAACAACATTCTTGGCAAAGTGTCCTATGCTCAAATGGCTAAAATGTAACAAATTTCAATGATACCATTAGTAATTATGTCTTGCGATATAAGACCACAATTTATAAGATGAACAATGTATTGGTTGATACCAAATTGCAATATTTTTTTATTCAAAGTATCCTAGTTCCTTTGCAAGAATCGGTGATGTTTGACAAGTTCAATCTATTCGATCATCTTTTTCATGTTTTAAAAGAACAAAAAGCTAAGCTTATTTACATGGACAAGCTCAAATATGTTGCTCATACTCCTCTACTCCCAAGTTTCAATCTAATGCTACTTTTAAAAACAAATCTATTGATGGTAAATTTGATGTTAAAACCACATGTAATTATGTGTCGTAACCTACGAAGCTACAATTACAAACCTCTCAATGGTATTTCACCCATCTACCTTGCTCAACTCAAAAAGTGGTTCAACAATTACTTGAGTGCAACCTTGTATCTCTCCCTCCGCTTCTTGAGGTTGATCTAAGTATGCTTCATGGTAGTAAATTTAATGCCACTACTCACTGTGATTACCATCGATGTATTAGTTTCTCCACTAATAACTATGTCAAGCTTTGTTGCATTATCCATGATTTACTTGATGTTAGTACTATTGAATATGAAACTACACGTTAGCCAAAATCTACTAATGAAAAGCTGAAAATCTTTAGCGATCCACTCCCATGTGTTGATGTTTCCAAATATACCCTAGAAGTCCAAAATGCTTATTGTGTTGCCTGACCTCCCCCAATCTTGTGATAACATGTTTAGCACCATAATTATAACTATTTTTGTCATATCATATTTGTTGGTTATTTCTTTTGATATGCAATTTAGGTTTGTCTCCAATACATTATACATCATTTCTTTGGTTGATTAACACCCCATACACAATAATTTGGTTGATAACATTACTCCCCCATAAATATGTGTACTTTTCAATTACTACACTCTCGTGGGTAAACAAAGAAGGATGTCACTGTTAATCCTCACACAAACATTGGGCATGTTGTACTACCACTTATAGTAGGTCTTGTTACCTTTTCTTTTACATTCTTTGTGGCCTCTTGTCTTATATCTTATAATATGAGTCTAGGTTGTGTGTGGATCTTGATTAAACTAAAATGTAAATATAATAGCCTAATCTAATGCAAGTTTGCAGTAAATAAATGAATAATGAAATACTGAAATAATACCCAAGCAAACTAAGCTATAAAATATGAAACCCTAATGTGCAAAGAGGGTTAAAAGAGCCTTAGTTGATTGCATAGAGGTTGTTAGATTGTGTTGTAGTGGAGACCGGCTGAACAGGAGATAAAAGATCATGTACACAGGAGCCTGGAAAAATTACAGATCTGAGATGATTTGACTGGACTGGGGCACCTGGAGAGGAATAAGGGCACATGTAGAGGCACCTTGGTCTTGATTTATGGGCACTCTGGTCTACATGTAAATGCTTAAAAAACCTAGTTCTGATATGGTCATTAGAGGTGTCTACACTTGTTTGCCTTCTTGTTATGTGTATGTCGTTGTTAGATTGCCATTGGATGTCGTTGAAAATATGGAATAAATGAATCACCTGTAAAACCCCAAACAAAGCATAACAAACCCTATAAACAATAAAGATGAAAATGAAGGGGTCAGACTGTCCTCAGCAACCAAAATTGATGGACTTATTAGTGAGCATTGCACTACATCTCAGACCTAATGTAGTTCTGCATGTGTGTGTGTGTGGAATTGTGCCCTAGGTTACTTTTGTGCCAGTCGCACATGAAGTAGTGAGCAAGTAGCTAGATGTAGACTATAAATAATGTGTGCATAGAAATAATAGACTCCCCTCCTATGAAGTGTGATGCATATGAACTAGCCTTTGTCTTTTGTAATGGAGCTAGATCAATGCAAATGGAGCTATATATGCCTTTGATGGATGCAAGCTTAGGTGGAGATAGTATATGCTTAGTGCTTGGTTCCCTTATTAGGATCACATAACTTTATATTTATATGATTCCCTTGCTTGAATTTCATAATTAACCCCAAAAAGTATGAATACCAAAAATATAAGATGCTCAAATGACTAGAAAGGACCTAGAAAGTGTGACCAAAGTAAAAAGAGGACAAGGGAACCCAGAGGGGATGGGGGGCGCCTGGTGCTGCCATCCTGACTGGATGCTGGTGTTCTGAATGACAAATGCCAAAAGGTGTAAAGATAGACTAAGCAAGTACGAGTGCAAGATTGAAAGAAGAAGCATAAAGCAAAGAAAAATGGCCAAAGACATGGGTTAATAAATACTTTTCTTACTTAGGAATCATGCAAATAGCACTCTAGTATGTGATCGAGACTAGATAATTACCCAAAGTGTGTAATTTTGTGTCTACATTTCCCCCCCTTTATGTTGGTGAGTAGAATGCTTGGTAATATAAAGTTAGATAGAGGATGCATACCTGATATCCATGTAGATTGATGTAAAAAGTGTGTCGAGGGACTTGAAAAAAAAAAATAGAAAAAATGTGGAGTGATAAAAATATGGAGTGCAGATAGACTAAAGATGCCTAAATGTAAAAAGGTGATGAAAATTGAACCTAGGGCGGAAACGCATTTGTAAATGCTAGATGTGTGTGATTGTACCTGTTGTTGTTGTCAATGTGTGTGTTGTTGTTGTCAATTTGTGTGTGATGTTGTTGTTGATGTTGACTGCTTGCTTCCCATACATACAGACCTGCAACAGAGAAGACAAGAAAGTTATCAAATACACATGTATATGTATAAAAAATCATGTAAGGAAGTGTGTAAAAGAAAATGCTGAAAATGTGAAAAAGGAACATGCACACTTTTTCTGTGATGAGGAGAGAGTGTAGAAAGAATCCTGTAGATGATGTATAGATATGCGTGAGTTTTTTCAAAAGGATGATCTCACGCCACTGGATGAAGAAGTGTAGGGATGAAATTCTAATTTATCCTCCAAGCCTTTAACTGCTTCTTGAAACTGTAAAGATCTATGACAACTATTGTCTAGTTTTTGGGTGATCCGATGCCACAACAGAAATAAGTATAGAGAGGAAGATTTGGTGTTATCCTTCAAATAGTCCAACAACAACAATCAAGGGCAGAAAAATGGTAATTGACAAAGAAAACCCAAACTACAAGGGTAACCTTTAACTGCTCCCTAGAATAAAAGAATACTCGACATATAGATGATGTGTACTAATGCATGTGCTAAGGATAACCTTCTCTATAAAAGCCACTGTGTACGAGTTTTGTAGACTTTGCTGAAAAACCCAATCACTATACATAACTGCCCCTGGTTATAGGCACTCCAGAAAGGCTATCTCTAAACATCACTATTCTAAGGAGCCAAGTTTGATGTTGAGCCTTGAATTGTGTTGTACTGTACTGATACTGTTGATGTCAAGAAAGATTGTATACTAATGTGTAGACTGATGTATGGGATGAATGATTCACCCAAATGATGCCCCCTCTTTGGGGGCACATGTGATGTCAAGAACTATAGGAGTATGCGGCTCAAAAGAGGACTGACTGCTGAAACTGTGCCCTACAGGGGGAAGGTGATGTGCTTGGTAGAAACCAAGGCACATGAAAACAAGTGGACTAGGAAACAAGTGTTAGTATAAACAAGCATGTATGTAGAAAACATGTGTAATATATGAACACAATGTGTAAGCTAAGATGCAATGTAAACACACCAACTTGTCAACCTTCCACCAAGGAAGAAACCCATTGGATGCAAGACAATGTAAAATGTGAAAAATGGGTTGCAAACATAGGAAACCACTCATAGTGTCGTAAGACAATCAAGGCCGTAGTGTCTGTAAGCAAACAAGTGTGCACACTAGACAAAGGGCAAAGCCCACAAACAAGAACAAGCAATAAAAGACAATTTAACCAACAATCATGGAATCAAATATCCATGCATAACAAATGTTGCACATGAAGCACCTGACATATACTAGACCAGATATCAGCTTTGTAGTCAGCTATTTATCACACTTCATGCAAGAACCAAAAATATGTCATTGGAAAGCAACAAAGAGAATACTGAGATATCTAAAGGGTACAGTTGACCTTGGTCTAGAGTACAAGAAGAACGACAACTTCTTCTTGACAGGATATTCAGATTCAGATCATGCAGGAAACATGGATGATAGGAAGTCAACATCAGGCTTCTTCTTCTTTATGGGATTTGGACTGATATTATGGGGAAGCAAGAAACAAAACTTTGTTTCTCGCTCTTCTACAGAAGCAGAGTATCGAGCTATAGGTGAAGCTGTTTGTGAAGCAATATGGCTACACCGAATATATGTTGATAATGAAGGAGTTTTGAAGCTTGTTCGCAATCCAGTATTTCATGAGAGAACCAAGCATATTGAAGTACAAGTTCATTTCATACGCGAGCATGTCTTGAATCACAACATACAACTCCAGTTCTGTCCTACGGCTGAATAGAAGGCAGATGTTTTCACTAAGTCACTTAAACGCGACAAATTCACACTGTTCAGAGAGTTCCTCTCCACTTCATTGGAAACTATGTAAAATTAAGGGGGGGAATGTTAGCATAATTTATCATAGGCATATTTATTACATTTTATTGCATTGTCTTTTATTTAATAATGTGCAACATGTGCACTCTAGTCTAGTGACTTGCATTCAATATTGTTATGTTGGATAACATTCAATATTGGTATTAGTAGTAATTACATGTGCATGTGAGATGGGTCTTATCATCTCGTAGTTGGTTCCTGATAGGGTGTCATGTCTATCCATATGAGGCTATCTAATATCTATAAATATTACAACTCTTGCATTGTTATGTAATCTGATTTCATGATCAATAATATTTGTGAGGCTTCCGTCCCTCTTTGGTCATTGCAATCTTATTCTATTCTATCATTTAGTATTAGAGCTATACCATTATTATCATCTTACTTAGGAATCATTCAAATAGTAGTATGTGATCGAGACTAAATAATGACTCAAAGTGTGTGATTTTATAAAGTGAACATGTACGAGTAAATGTAAGCAAGAGTAATTGCAACCAAGATATGGAGTATGTTGTGGATGGATGGAATGGAATATAAAGTGAATGATAGGATCCATGTTCCCCATGAGTGAATGGAATTATATGCAGTGAGGTTCATTTTTTATGTCCCCTCAGTAGTCAAGAATGAACCATAAACGAGAGTGCATCATCGAGAAATGGTTGAATTATGTGTTGTGCGTAGCGTGATGTGATGAATGTGTAGTGATATGTGACCTAGAGATGAGGTGTGAGATGTGTGACGATTTAACCTAAAGCATATATCACAACCAGATAACAGAAGAAGTGATGATTTAACCTAAATCATATATCACTAAAGGATGTTAGGAGAAGTGATGATGTAGCCTATGGCGTGTATCACTAAAGGAGTAATGTCACATTACAAAAAGATTAAATGGTTGTATGTGTGAGTATGATGACGTCCATTTGATTTATATACCCTCAATAGTCCAGTATGGACCGTGAGACTAGATTGTGTCATAGGGTAGTGAGTGCAACGCGTATAAGTAGATGTGTGAAATACGTAATGTGTGTAATAAATGTGGGGATGAGAAGTTGTTTATGTGATGTGTAATGTGTAGTGTGTAATGTAGGATGCATGCAAGATGCATAGATGATATAGGATGTGTAGGTGCATAAGAAATGTAAGATGTAAGGTGTAGGATTTATATATGTAAGATGTGTGGAGATGTGTGATGTGTAGTGTGTATTGTGTAGTGTGTGAGGTTCATGTGCATGGGATGCCCTCAACAATCAAGTATGAATCAAAGCACAAGAGTGCGTCATCGGGTAATGTCGATGCTAGCGTCTGTGATGATGTTTATGCAGAAGTATATGATGTGTGTATAGGGGGGAATAAGTGTAATGCCCCCCAAGTGTGTAGTGGTGAGTGAACTATCTGATGAAAGTAAAGGATGAAGGTCTGATACTCGATGATTGTGGTAATGAAAGTGTGTGATCATGCTCTAAGAGTTGTGGTATAGCAGATAAATGTTGCGCAGGTGAGTGAAGCCTATGTACATGTGATGGATGAGTATATGATGTATACAACGGTGTAAATAAATGTGTAGGTGATTGAGACCTATGTGAAGCAGAACGTGGTGGTAATGGACACCTATGTGGAATAAAACGCGGTGGTGATTTGTGGTGAGTAACAGTAACCACCCAAGGAATGGACCTATATTTTGTTGTTGGGCTAGTAGAGCGATGCGACCATGTAGGTCGCATGTGAGTAGGTGAACTAGGAGTTGATGGTGCTTTAGGTTTGATGGGTCATGTCATACTAGATGAAGTAGATGATACATTATCCATTACGAGAAGTAGTTGCAACCATGGAGTAGATGGAGGTATACCATTGATAGAAATGAATTAATTGTTATGAATGAATTTTAGATGCAAATGACTAATGGAGATGATATAATGAGACCTACGAATCTAGTTGAGACCTAAGAGCATGTCACACCCATCGGTTTATTTTCCCACAAGAAAGGGTACAAGCATAGTGAGAAGACCTATCGTAACGTGAAGTTTGACAATGCTATATGAATTATTCATCGGATATGAGATCTGCGATAGTGGATAGCCAATAGCGATGAGAAGTGGAATAAAACATGCACTGATGGGCCAGGATGGACCGACCTTAGTATTATTGATAGAGACAAATATGATAGAAGCACCAATATATAAGTGATTAGAGGATAATGTGGCATGATAATCACGATCAAAGAGAGAGATGCTTGGTGGAGAAATGTCATTGCTAGCAACGAGGAAATCAAGAGCCCCAGATGTAGGAGGAGGTACTGCGTGGTATACATAATTAGCCAATGATTCAACTATTTTTGTGTCAGGTTTTGGAAGAGGATTGTTAAATATTTTCAACTTACGATTATCAACGACAGGTGTAGAAACCATAGGTTTTACAAGCTCAAATTTACCATTGTTGATTAGGCCCTGAGTTAGGGTTGCATAGGGAGATGAAAATGGGTAGGAGAGGGATGAAATGGAGTAAATAAAGGCTAAGGGGAGCCTAAGGATGAGCAACTAGGTAGTTTAGGGATGATAAACAACCTAGAGAGGAGAATTAGGTTGAGGTTGATTAGATAATGAGATGAGGATTAGGGGATAATTAATGAGGATTAGCAATAATTTAAGATGAATGAGATAATAGATGGGAAGGAGGGGAATATTAATAAAAAATGAATTAAAATAAAGGGTCTAGATAGGTGACCATGGTGAAAGAAAGAAGCGAATAACAAGGGTAGCGATACCAAATTTTGGTGTCTAAATTTTCCCCTTTTTGTCAAGTGGTTTGTGTAAGCAACCCGCGAGAAAAAAATGATGAGAGATGAAAGATGGGATGAAGGATGATAGAGGATTGATGATGCGCTCCCCCTCAAACTAGGGATTGAGGACACGAAGGAAAATCGATCACGAGTTTGAAAGAGATAGATGAAGATGGGTGGGTGGGAAAAGAAGGATGGGAGAATGAAAAGATGAGGAAAGATGCCCCAAGTAAGAAGGATTCAACAAAAAAATTAAAACATGACGGTGATTTTAAGAGTCACTTCAATAGGAAACAAAGGTCACAGTCTTCAGGGAGACAACGAAAATTTCCTAGGGCTTGTGAGTTAGCGAAAATCACTACAAAATGGAGGGAATTCTAATGGGAAACCACTCAAATGGATGTAAGCCATGGGGACCAACGGGTCATACGCACACATCAAAATTATGCACAACCAAATCCGAGAATAATTCAAAATCCTTCATACATGAGGAATCAATGAAAAGGCATGTGTTCACAAAGGATGAGAATGGAAATAATGGTGCCCCAACAAAGGGCATAAAAATGGCCAAAGAGGCAAAATATAAAAAGATGCAATATTGTGCCCCGAGAGGGAACACAAATATGGACTACAAAAGTGGACTTGAGAGAAGATATGGATGATAATATGGTGACCCAACAAAAGACACAACAATGGTCGAAATGGAAAAATAAGAAATGATGATGAGAAAAATATGGAAAATAGCATAGATAAAAGTGTGTTATGGATGACACACCAAAAATAAAAATGGAAGGAAGATGGTATAATGATGTGGAGAAAAAAAAATAATGATGGAGAAAGGAAACATGGGTCAATGACGACCAGGGTAGGTCAACACAAACTGGAACGAATTGGCGATGACCCAAGGGGGTTGGCCACGACTATGGTCGATGGCTATATAAGCCCACAAGTCAGCCGACTAAGCTCATTTACACACCTCAAAGTGACAACTAAGAGATCTGAGCTATAAAAGGAGATTGAGAGTTGGAGAAATATGGAGGCCGGAGGAGCTATGAGGAAGCACCAAAGGGCACGCAAGATGGTGAGTAACGAATCCTTGGATGTGTTTTTAATTTATTTTATATTTTATTGATTTATTTGCATTTTTTTTTTTTGGATTGGTGTTAGGGGTGGTATGTGGCGACTGGCTACGGTCGCTGTCGACCTAGCCTAAAAAGGCGTCGAACCTAACCTAGGCACATCGACCCAACTTGGGTCGACATCGACCGAGGATGGGATGGATAAGTTTGATATTTTTGATTTTTATTGATTAAATATTGAATGGAGATAATGACGATGAATTTGATATATGCTTGGTTTATTGATGATTACAGGCCCGAGATACCCTGTACTTGAGAGACAAAGTCCCTACCCTATATGATCAGACCAAGGGAGATATAGCAGACACTGAGTGGGATCACTTAGCAGCGGTGGGATTGGGTGGATTTAGATATTATCAGTGGATCCCTCGAGATGTGGGTTTGATGATCGCATTGGTAGAGAGATGGGATGTGCACACATGCACATTTTGGTTCAGGATGGGTGAGATGACGATCACCCTAGAAGATGTGCATCACATTATTAGATTACTGATACAAGGGGGAGAAGATAGTTCCCATTATAGTTGATACCATATTGGAGGTCCTGACATGAATTTTTAGAGCTGATGCCCATGCATTACATTTACTTCAGGTGCCTTTTCGTATGAGATGAGATATGAGCACGGGGTACCATGGAGCTGACTGATATGCCTAGTGATGATGGCGATATCATGCTATGCACTTTCTGACTCAAATGGAGCCAAATTTCCATAGACACTAGCAGGGGTTCTAATAGATATTGTGGATCACCATAACGTATTTTCATTTGGGACAGTGCTGCTAGCACATGTGTATCATGAGCTGTGATGTATAGATCAGAGAGGAGGACATGACTGGATGTAGGATTCCTCCTTCACTACTTAGATTATGAGTACATAGAAGTTATTAGGCCACCAAGGCTGTCATGGGTCACGGGGGATCACATAGAGCTCGTAGTTGGATTTTTAAGATGGTGACACGATCAGACTCATGGGGACAGAGGAGTCAGAGATGTAGATTGGTATAGTGATAGATTTGTAGAGCTCGATGTAGAGCAGATCAGATGGTGGCCATATCAAGATTTCCCTACATGGCCTGGAGTAGATGCAAAGTTGATTGGTATGAGGAGGAATATGTGGGTACTGAGGCACATAGACCAGAGATGATCGAGGCCATACAGTTTGATAGAGTTTGACGACAGTTTGGTGTCATCCAGACAGTACCTAGTTGGAGCCCATTTGTCTATATGGCGTGAGGAGATAGATAGTTGAGGAGGGTTTACCTAGTACAGACATGGATGATCCATTGGAGGAGGCACTAGATCCATAGGATGATGAGGATGCACACAGATCCATAAGGATGATGGGATGATGTGGGAGTTGGAGTTGGGTTTGCAGGTTGGATGACTACTACTTGGGTGGCTGGATGGTTAGAGAGGGATTGAGCACCATATGAGAGAGGAGGAGATGACATTGAGGATGAGGAGATAGAGGCCAGAGAGGAGGAGATAGATCTTGGAGGTTGTGGAGATGGTGATTGAGGAGAGTCATCTTTTATTTATTTAGGAGATATTTTCTTTTTGATATGATGCATGGTAGCCTTGAAATGTGCGCGTAACGATGACTAGATTTCCACCACTTTTTGGGCACTTTATATGGCCTTGCTCGCTTAGAGAGAGACAATGCGAGACAGGATTTTGAGACCACAAGGTTACATCTAGGAGATTAGCAGGATGCAATGACTCAACACTGGAGAGACACATCCATCTAGGATATGGATTGCTACCAGAGGTAGAGGGAGGCATATAGAGCCCAATTTGGAGATATTACATCTATATTAGTCCTCAAAGTAAGCGAGTGGTGCACTAGCACTGGCATCATAGGAGGTAGGAAATGATGACACCTCCGGACACCATATCCATGGATTGATATAGAGCATTAGTTGCAAAGGTTAGATACTATGAGTAGATAGTGGTACACAAGATACCACCGACACTGAGATATTGGGAGTACCTATAGCAGTGAGGAGCAAGCGAGATAGAGCCATCTGGGAGTGCAAAAAGCGTGGGTCAGCCATCTAAGAGGAGGTTTGAGATGGAGGCTAGAGCGGGGCCTATAGACAGATAGAGGGACCTTCCCCAAGGGGAAAGATTTGAGATTATCTGATGTCAAATTTACTGATTTTGATGATATATCAGCTTTGAGAGAGGGCCCTTAGAGGCCAATGATGTATTGAGACACTTTATTTTGATGATATATGATATATGTGATTGTTGTCACTTTGTTTTAGCATGTGTCATTTGTATGATGTTAATTATTTGATTTATATTGATGATTATGTTGATGATTATGGATAATGATGATCATATGTTGGTTTTATATTTGATGATGATGGTGAATGTATATGTATGATTAGATGTTTAATAGATGATATGTGATGATAAGAAAATGTGATTTGGAAATAGATGCGATGGATGATAGACATGGATGATGATAGATTAGGAACATGTGATTAGATGTGATATTTTTTATAGATAACATATAGATATTTTAGATGAGATAAATGTTGATAGTGATAAAGCAAAGAGAAGATAATGATAGATGTGGAAAATTAGAATAGAACCAACTTGATGATTGGAGACCTATGGGTATGAATGAATGCTACGTCATATCAAGGAACACAAGGAATGATGCCTCCAACTACATTGGAGGTAAACAAGAAAGGGATCCAGGTAACATAATGCACATGCAACCAAAACAGGTGTTAACACATAACCAATGATAGTTAGTTATATCAAAGATCATGAGGGAAGTATGGATGAAATGAGCTCATAAACCTAATTGTCGACATGAAAAGGGGTTTTAGATGCAACTTGTATGCATGGGAAGAGGGTTATCCATAGGTGGTTTTTCTAGGACTATGCCCCAGCTTTGGGAGGAGGGAAAAGTGCAAACTAATCAATGCGGGAAGTTTGCAATATATGAGAAAACTGATCAATGCGAGGAAGCTTTCTTAGGATGCTTTTTTTTATTTTTTATATGATTTTGATTTTGGATATATAGAAGGTTGATCAATGCGGGAAGCCTTTGTCATGATATAATAGAGTAGCCATCCTTTCAAGGGAGTGGTCTACTTTCTTTTTTTTTTTATGGCAGGATAAGATATGCATGATAGCTGTCCTTCGAGGGATCAGTCTATTTTTAATTTTACATTATATGAACAAATGTCCTTTGAGGGATTAGTCTATTTTTTGATATGAGATATAGGCATCCGAGATTTTGACATGGGGAAGAGCTGGGTATAGCTAAGTAGACCACTTAGGAGGGGATGAGAAGATGTACAAGAGACACCTTTGGACCCTTTGTGTGGTTCTAATAGGTAAATAAGAGGGTGATGGATGTAATGATCATGGAGTTCTCACCAAGAAGGGAGAACCTATCCATAAGGAAAATGCTATGGACAGAGCCATGGTGCCCATATTTAAGGTCATGACTAGGAAAGTGATGGTAGACCACATAATTCCAAATCATTACAATGAGAGATGGAAGAGGCTAATGATGGAGGAATGATCTAAGGATATGACTAAGTGCTCACTAGGTAGGTATGCTAACAATAGAATGGTCACAAGTGCAATGCATTAAGGTGGTTCCACTTCTAGTTTACCATCAAGGGAGGCCAAATGATAGGCTCCCGACCCATACTTATGCATGATAATGTAAGGTCCAATCTAGTTGGGGGAAAACTTTCCACGTTGGCTCCTTTCTAGAGTAGTGATGTTCTGATTTTCTTTAAGGACAAGGTCACCGACATTAAAGTCACATTCTTTGAGGTGCTTTTTGTAAGCATGCTTGATGCACTCTTGATAAACATGATGATGCTCAAGAGTGAGAAGGTGACGTTCATCTAACAATTTGAGTTGTGTTAGATGCTCTTGGTGATAATCTTCATCAGAAATGAAGTCACGAAGAGACACGCGTAAGGATGGAATTTGAACTTTGAGGGGAAGAATGACTTCAGAGCCATAGACAAGAGAGAAGGGAGTAGCACCCATAGAGGTGTGGATGCTAGTCTGATAAGCCCAAAGAGAAAAGGGATATGAAGATGCCAATTATGACCTGATCTATCAATAGTCTTGGAAAGAATGTTATGAAGAGTTTTGTTAGTCACTTCGGCTTGGCCGTTAGCTTGAGGATAGTAAGGAGAGGAGAAGCTAAGCTTGATATTGAATGAGTCACAAAGCTTCTTGACATATTTTTTTTGAAGGACTTTCCGTTGTCTGTGATGATTTTGTGAGGGATGCCAAAGCGGAAAATGATGTGGTGATAGATGAAGTTAATGATTTGATTAGCTTTGGTTGAGGTGAGTGGAATTCTTCCACCCACTTGGTGAAATAATCAGTTGTGGTGATGATAGAATGATGACGCTGTGAAGAATGAGGATTGATGGTACCGATGAGATCAAGGCCCCATTGCGAGAAGGGCCAAAGGTCCTGAGCTGGCTGTAAGGCTTAGCTAGGAATGAAGACAAGATTAGAATGTTGCTGACACTTGACACATTTCTTAATGTATTCACAGCAGTCATGATTGAGAGAAGGCCAATAATAGCCAAGGAAAAGACACGCTTAGTGATAGCTAAGCCACTAAAGTTTCCACCACAAATTCCATCATGGACCTCTTGGATAGCACAAGTAGATTCATGGGATTTAAGGCATTGAAGAAGAATACCGTCAAACCCACATTTGTAGAGAATGCCACCAAGGATGACATAGAGGTTAGCACGTTGAAGAAATGACCTCCTACCATTCTTAGATAGGTCAGAGGGAATGATGGATTTGGATAGATAATCGAAGATATTTGAGAGTACCAAAGATCTGATGTGCTAGATTCAACAAGATTGACGTGAGGTAACTCATGAGATGGTTGATCACAATGGTGAACAACAAATAGAAAGTTTGGATTCATTTTTTGTCCATGGGATGAGAGATGCAAGAGAAGCCATCGTGTCAGTGAAATGATTGGATGATCGAGGGATGACTTGGATAGTGTAAGAATCGAAAGCCTCAAGGAGAAGGATGACAATGTCCTTATATTTCTGAAGAATGTCATTTTTACATTGATAATCACTGTAACTTGTTTGATGATGAGCTCAGAATCCCCATAGATGTCAAGGATTTGAACCCCCAAAAAGACAATGGTTTCAAGACCTAAGATAAGGGCTTCATACTCACCATATTGTTTGTGCACTCAAAGTCAAGATTTTGAGTGATGGGGATAGGAGTATCCCAAGGAGGAATGATAATGATGCCAGTGCCTCCCCCTTGTTGACACTTAGAGCCATCAAAAAAGAGATTCATCCTAAGAGGAGAATACTCATGGTGGAAATTATTGATGGATTCATCTGGAAACTACTCATGAGGAAGATGAGTATCAGGAAGAGGGGCTTCAACTAATTGGTCTACAATAGCTTGGCCCTTGATAGAATTTTGAGAGATGAACTCTAGGTCAAACTCAATCATGAGCATGAGCCATCAAGTGATGTGATCATTGTGATAAGGCTTAGAATGCATCATTTTGAGAAGATGAAAGCTAGTGATGACATAAGTCTTGTGATTGAGAAGATAATGTCAAAGCTTAGAAGTGGTGAAGAAAAGAGTGCAACACATCTTTTTCAGCTTTAGTGTAGTGAGTCTCATAATCATGAAGGGTGTGACTGATGTAATAAATGGCCTGCTCATGGCCTTGGTCATCACGATGCACCAACATAGCCCCTAGGGCATGATCAGTAGCAGAGACATATAGATAGAAGGGCTCCCCCTCATGTGGAGGTGTAAGCACTGGAGGGGATAGGAGATACTACTTAAGATCATCAAAATATTTTTCAAGTTATCATCCCAATTGAAGTCTTTGTCTTTGTGAAGAAGATGATGGAAGGGTTGGAAATGATCTAAAAGTTACGAGATGAAGTAGCGAACTGATTGAAGTTGACCTTGGAGACTGTGAAGTTGCTTAAGATTGGAAGGAGGAGGCATCTCAAGGATAGCCTTGATTTTGGTGGGGTCAACTTCAATACCCCTGATGGATATGATGAAGCCAAGGAGTTTTCTAGTTAACACTCCAAACACACACTTGGCTGGATTGAGACAAAGGAAGAAATGAATGAGACACTCAAAGAGGATTTCAAGGACATAAAGATGATCGTGTTGATGTTTGGATTTACCCAAAATATCATCAACATAGTCCTCTACTATCTTATGGATGAGATCATGAAATATGTAAGTCATGGCTCACTGATAAGTAGCTCTGGTGTTTTTCAAACCAAAGGCATGACGCGATAGAAAAAGGTACCCCAAGGAGTGGTGAAAGAAGTCTTATGTTGGTCTTCTGGTGTGATGAGGATTTGATTGTAACTAGAAAATCCATCCATAAGAGAAAGCATCTCGTGACTAGCGGTAAGGTCCATGAGTTGATCGATATTGGGAAGGGGAAAATCATCTTTAGGACAAGCAAGATTGAGATCTCGAAAATCAGTGCAAATGTGAAGCTTTCCAGATGATTTAGTGATGGGTACATGATATTAGAGACCCATTGAGGATAGTCGATAGGAATGATGAAGTTGGCTGAAAGAAGGCATTGCAACTCCTCTTTGACAAGGAGGGAAACTCGAGGGTGCATGCAAGAAGCTTTTTCTTAACCGGCTTGGCATTGGGAAAGGTGACGATATTATGGATGACGATGGAAGGATCAAGGCCTGACATGTCATAGTATGACCATGCGAAGGCCTGGATATGTTTGGAAATAAAAGTGGTGAAAGACTCAAGCTCTTGTGGATCAAGGGATTGACCCACTTTGAGGATGTGAGGCTCTTGTGGAGTCCCGATGTTGATATCGATGGTGGAATCATTGAGAAGAGTGGATGTGTCAGGAGGTAAGGAATTATGAAGATAAGAATATTCTACCCCCATGTAGGAAAGAATGGAATCATCGTCAACACATTGAAGAATGTCAATGGTAGAAGAATCTTCTTCCACCATATCAGGAAAGTGAAGAGGAAGGGACCTAGTTTCACCCTCATGCTGATAAGTGAGTGGTCCCAATGTGATCATGGAGACTAAAAAAAATATAGAGGAGATGGACATGGTGTCATCTGTATCCATAGCCTCGTGGGATGGAGAAGATGGAGAAGGCATGTCCGTAAGCATCATAGATGGTGTAAGGGGATCGACAGATTTCTCTTTATAACCTAGTCCAAAATTTTTCATGAGGTTTGTGACATTGATCAATAACAAGGTCATGTACACCATGTTCATAAATGTCCCATGCCAAATCCTTTCCATGCACAATGATGAAGATACGTGTGAGTGAAGGATGGTTTGTAGAGGAAGCCAAAACCACTGGTATATGGTCTGGCATGAGGATGATCATCAATGTGAGAAGAAGGAGAATCGACACCACCATAGATGAGATTGGTGCAAAGATGAGGTGGGCCAAAAGGAATGATATCCCTGATTAGGTTGATACATTGGAGCTTTTTTAGGTCTACCAAGGTGATGAGGCATGGGGAAGGTGTTGAGCATGAGAAGATGATACTCCCCCAATGTAAGGTTGTTCATGACCTTGTCTAAGGAATCATTGTTGGGAAGCTTGGATGAAGAGATGGATGAACTAGTGGATGGTTGAGATGGATCATTTTTGGGAATGAGGACATCATTGGGTTGATAAGTCATGTTGCATGCTTTTAAGGGAGGAGCATCAATGGGGAGAGTCAAGATCTTTCCCTCATGCTCATATTTGATGCAATGATGAAGTGTGGAAGGGACACAATGCATGGCATGAATCCATGGTCATCCAAGAAGGACATTGTATTGAAACTCCCCTTCTATGATATAGAAGACTTCATGGAGGATCTTCTCACCAATGTGGATAGGAAGGAAAACCGTCCCCAAGGTGGGAGTGATAACATCATTGAATGTGTGAAGGACCGTGGGTGATTGGGTGACAATGGAGTTAGGGATCTTGAGCTGATCAAAGGTATGTGATGAAATAATGTTGATACTTGCTCCATTGTCAATCATGGATTTTGAATGAAGGTGTCATTGATTCTAACTGTGATGAAAAGGGGAAGGTCATGGTCCTCAAGTGAAATGTCTGGGATCTCAACATCATCAAAGGAGATGGAAGTAGAAGCCACAAGTGCTCCCACAAGAGATGTGAAAGGTTGAGTCTCATCACTAGATGTTGGGATACATTTCAAGGCTTCAGTGAGAGCCTTCCTATGGTCTGGAGAGATTTGGATAAGCTCATAAAGTGACATCTTAACTGGGGCCTGATGAAGTTGTTTGACAATGCTTTGTTCAATAGGTGAGGGGCAGCTAAGATAGAAACCTTAGGTTTTGATGATGATGGGGATGGAGATGAAGTGGGCTCACTAGAAGGAGTGGTGACAACAACCTTAGGTTTTGATGGAGGTGTGGATGAGGTAAACTCCTTAGGAGGAGGGATGGCAACAAAAGGTCTTTGATTTTGATTGGGTTGTTGGTTTGGAGTCATGTGGCCAGAATGAGTAGCTATCCAAACAACATTGATGAATAAGGGGGACCATCCTTAGAAGAATCTTCGTTTGGTGGTGGGATGGTGAAAAAATTCTGTGATGAATGGGGGGACTTGTGTACTTTGGTGGATGGGGTTGATGATGTAGATGTTGAAATGGTCATGGATGAGGAGGTGGAAGGAGGAGATTGATTTGTTTCAAGAAGAAGGTCATCCTCCTCAATAATGTTGTGGACAATGGTTTGAAGTGCTTTACAATGTTTTGTGTCATGTCCAGGGGTGTGATGATAAGAAAAAATGAGGTTGGAGTCAAACCATGATGGATTCTTACTATGTGGATCAAAGGCCTTGATAGGAGGGAGTGTGATGGAAGAAATTTGAAGCAAGTGTTGAAGGACCTTCCGCATATGATTTGACTGAAGTGTTGAGAGGCACTTTTTCTTTGTGAGATGTAATAGGAGTCTTAGATTTGAGTTTGGATTTAGAAGAAGAGGTGGATGTTTGGGATGTAGATGTGAGAGATGACTTGGATGTTGAAGGTTGAGTCTTAGTGTTTCGAGGTTTGGATGTCTTAGATTCAGATTTAGTGATGGTTGATGTCCTAGAAGAAAGATCAGATTTTGGAGAAGGGTTGGATTGTTTTGATTTGGATTGATTGGTTGGTTATGGTGTTTTGGATGAAGGGGATGGCCCTAAGAGAGATGGGGGTGGTCCTAAGATAGATGATGTGGCATTGGATTACTTGATCTTAGGTGGGGGATGTCTATCTTTTTATGAGGATGTGAAAGAGACCTTTGAGGAAGCATGCCAAGGGTCTTATATTTTGATTGTGAAGAGGTACCCTTGGCAGGGATGAAAATGATCTCAACTGGAGGGTTTGAAGATTGTGGTGTAGGGGTTGATATTGGTGGAGGGAGTAACTTGTGTTTGATGAGGTCTAAAGAAGATGTAGATTGGGTTGATGTGGGGGTGTCTGATTTTGTGGATGAGATAGGGACATCATTTGAAGTCATTGCGAGTTGGAGTGATTTCAAAAACTCTTCAAAGGATGAGGTAGATGTAGGAGAAGAGGATGATGTAGATGTGGTCACAATAGTCGATGTGATTGGTGCAGGTATAAGTGTAGAAAGGGGGATTGGAATAGATGTTAAGGATGGATCTGATGTGATAGGTGGGGGTAGAATAGATGTAGGTGAGGTAGTGGGTATAGTCAAATCTGATGTAGATGTGACAAATGATGAAGTAGATGTGGATGTAGAATCAATGGTAGAAGTTGATATAGGTGTGGATGTGATTGGTGTAGAGATGGGGATGGGTGTTGGTAGAAGTGTAGATATAGGGACAATGTCTAAGGAAGGGGTAGATGTAGTGGTTGGTGAAGTAGGTGGAGTCATTGATGGGGTGAGATCTTGATCAATGGTGTTGATAGTGTTGATGGTGTTAATGGTGTGAGCATTGGGTGGTTGAGATGTAGGAGGGGTGGTTTGATTCGTTGGTGCATGATTAGGAAATGGTTGTTTGAAAACATCAAGTGGTTGATTGGGAGGTGTGTTAGGGTTATCCACTTGAAGATCACCTTGGTCAATGAGTTTTTGGACAAGATATTTGAAGGTTCGACATTTTTCTATATCATGTCCGCAAACTTGGTGATATTTTCAATAGTGGTCTTCATGATACCAAGTTGGTTTAGGTCTTGATTCATCAAATGGTTGAATGGGGGGAAGTGTGATGAGATGGACCACCATCAATTTATCAAATATAGAGCTATAGGATTCTCCAAGAGGAGTGTAGTTGGGTGGCAGTCTAGGAGCTCTTTGTTGAGGCCCTGTATTAGAAGTGGACGTGGAAGAAGACTTAACCACTATGGTATGGACATATTTACATTTTTGGATTTTTCACTATGTGTAGATGGTTTAGTAAACTCATATTTTGGCTTGTTTGATCTAAGCTTAAGTTGGCCTTGCTCAAGGGCATGAGTCTCAAGTTTACGAGCCATAGTGAAGGCTTCTTCAAATGTCTGAAATGATTGGATTTGTAAGGTGGATGAGATATGCTTTGCACAAGAGCGTGAAAATAATTTGATGAGCTCTATCTATGGAAGGGAAAATGATAATTGATTTATGATTCCATGCCACCATCATGTGAAAAATTCTGTGATAGACTCGTCATCGAATTTTCGAATGGTGTATAAGTTTGTAATGGTGATCTTGCATGTAATGTTGATTGAGAAATGTTCTAAGAAGAGTTGTGCAAGTTGGGTAAATGAGAACAATGAGTGTTGGGGGATGCCATTGTACCAATCCAATGTGGGACCGGCCAAGGACATAGGAAAAGTGTGAAGCATGAGGTCTTGATCATGGGAAATGAGATAACATGCATGCCTAAATGCACGAAAATCCTCCTTACTGTTAAATTTGGTGAATTTTGGAAGTTCCAATGAGGAGGATAAACTGGGACCGATGGATTGAAGGTGATTGTTAGGGATCCTCCTTACTGTTAAATTTGGTGAATTTTGGAAGTTCCCAATGAGGAGGATAGGGTTACTAGGACCTATGGATTGATAGGCATCATTGCAAATTTTTTCATAAGAGAATGTAACCTTAGGTCCCAAGGTATGCAGCTTCGAGGCTAGCCAACCTATTCATCAAGGCATGCATGGGGTCATTTGAAGTGGTTGGATGAGAGGTAGATGGTTATGGTTGTATGACATGAGAAGTGGCTTGATAGGGTTGTTGGTAGGCTTGTGAATGAGTGGGTGTTTGAGGGATTTTTGATGAAGAGGAATGTAGGTCATTGGTTGAGATTGGATGGGTTGTTGCAATGGTTGATGTTGAGAAATAGGAATGTGATATGATTGTTGAGATTGGGTGGGTTGTTGTGAGATGGGGATATGGACTTGTTGAGGTATATGATGAGTGGGGATATGAGTGTTGATGGGTTGAGATTGTTGAGGAGGTGGATTAGACATCATGTAATGGTAAACACCCCTAGAAGGAGGTTGGTGAGTGTGAGTAGACTCTGTTGGGTGAGGTTGGGAAGAGATGACATTTGCATGAATGTGGGATGTGAGAGGTAAAGATTGACTATGTTGTTCAGATATGAGAGGAAATGATTGGGATTATTTGAAAGGATTGGATGGGGATACTAGTGATGATGGTAGATGAAGAAGTGATAGGAATGGAGGTAGTGATAGTCGTGTTGATGGGAGGTAGATTAGGAGGAATGGGTGTGACTAGTTGGGTGGTTTGATGAGGTTGAGGATTAGTGGAAGAAGATGGATCAAGCTCACATTGGGCCATAACGAGCTCATTCATGGCTCTAGGGAAAAACACCGCAAGCTATGAAGAAATAACTTGGGTTGTTTCGGGATTGGAGTGATAAGCATAGATTTGTTGGATAGGTGGCCCATCGATAGGAAGTTGGGTTGATTTCCTAAGAAGGTAATCATGGAGAGCCACATGATTAGTGTCGAGGAGCTCTTGGAACTCCAAACTTCCCATGAGGGATAATGGGAGGCCCAAAAGCTTCAACCAATGTAGTGGATTGAGGTGTGGCTGACCTAGATGGGATGGATTGATGATGTAAAAAGGGGTTGGTCTCATCATGGGTGGTGGTTTGGACAAGAGATTCTTGATGAGGCAGATTGATGATCAAAGGTTGGGTGACCATGGAAGAGGTGACCAAAGGCATGGATGAGACAATGGCCAAAGAAGAAGTTGATTGGGATGAAGTGATGGGATTGTTTGATGTAATATTTTGTTCCATTTTCCTAGCTAAAGAGTGTGTGATAACGGGCATGAAACAAAACAAGAAAACAATGACTATACTAATTAAAGAAAACAAGTCAAGCATGCAATGTTTTCTTTATCTTGATTAATTAGAAGATGTGAAAAAGAAAAAAAGGGGAAGTGGATAATGAGGGTACCTAAGAAATGGAAATCTAAGGTTGGTTTCAGGTAGTTTTGGATGTGGAGTCCTTGATATACCTGAAGGTACATGAGGCCCAAGTCTGTATAGGATTTATAACATGGCCAGAACACCATAGTGACTTTCCTATTGGGTGATGAAATCCCAATTAGGTCCACCTGGTATGGGATTGTTTTGATGTGTGAATTTGATTAGTGTGTTTGGATGTGTGTGAAGAAGTGTGAAATGCAACCAATTAAACCCCTACTTACACTAGATTTTCAAGAAAGAATGAAAGAGGTTCGTTTTAAACCCAAAACCAAATATGGAGATTCAATGAGAACAACCACACAAGGAATGGAAAATGCGATGCAAAAAAAGGAGAAACTAAGACAAAAAGGGGAATACCTAGATTTTTCACTTTTCCTTTTTATCTGATCTTCAAAATAAAGAAAGTGAAAAGCAATATCCAAGCAATCCAAAATCCCAACACGAACAAGTAAAAAGCAAAGCCTCTACCTACAATGTTAGTGGAAGATAGAAGAAATATGGAAAATAAAAAATGAAACAAAATGCAAGAGACTCACCTAAGAGGGTGGTCCCACCGGGCTGTGCCAAAATGTTGGATGAAAATTTTCTATTTCCTATTCAGATTAGTGAACTAGATACTAAAGAAAATCAAGAAACTCAAAGTATTGAAATGGAGTAAATAAAGACTAAGGGGATCCTAGGGATGAGTAACTAGGTAGTTTAGGGATGATAAACAACCTAGAGAGGAGAATTAGAGGTTGATTCAAGGTGATTATGATCAATTAGATAATGAGATGAGGATTAGGGAATAATTGACGAGGATTAGCAATAATTTAAGTGACCATGGTGAAAAGAAGCGAATGCAGGGCAACAAGGGTAGTGATACCAAATTTTGGTGTCTAAAATAAGAATACAAAGCTTGAAACAATGATATGTGGAATGCCTTATGCACTGATGATAGTCACAATGAGAGTTTTTATCGTAATTACGCCTTTTTGGTTGAGATGGATCTAATTGGAGTGGAGGAGGAAGTGTGATGAGGTTAGTATCAATAAGTTGTGGTAGTAGAATATGTGGGGGGCAATGAACTTAGTGAATGTGCGCTGAGGTGGTCGTGACTGAAGCTCTTTGGTGGTAGATACCGCATTGACTATAATTTTTGCGTCAGTAGATTTTGGGGCAGATGATTTGAATGTTGACTTCCTTTGAAAACGTGCAGAACATGATGCTTGTTCCTGATACTTAAGCTTGCCGATGGATAAAATATTAGCTTCACGAAGCTTAAGAGTATGACATAGTTGGTCAAATGAGGGAGATGTCTCAAAGATAACACTTTCCTAAAGAGATGCTAGGAGACTCTGAATCAATAAATCTTACAACTTAGAGTCAGAAAGCATATTAGACATCTTAACTAAGTCGTGTTTGTATCGCAAAACATAGTCTGCTAAGTGTTCATTAGATCCTTGTTTTAGCTATGTGAGTTGAGCATAAGAGATCTTAGAGCTGATCTTGATAGATAAGTGAGTGAGAAAAGAATAATCCAGATGCGTGAAATATGTTACCGAGTAGATAGGTAGGTCATAAAACCAACGCATCACATACTCTTGGAGACTACAATGAAAAATCTTTTCTAGGAGTGTGTGATCATATGTATAATCAAGACATGCTACATGAAAAGTGCGAAGATGCTCTTATGGATCATCGTGGCCTTTAAAGATTGGAAATTTAGGAGAGTTGAAGTTTGGTAGTAGTGAATACGTGGAAATGGCAGGTGCAAAAGGAACATGGAGAAGTGAAGCGGAGTCAAGAGATGGAGATACATGAGAAGTGGGGAGCTATAGCTAGCGAATCTATGTCTGTAGGTCATGATATAAAGAAGTTAAAGCAAGAGTATTCGAAGAGGAATCAGGTTGTGCATTGAGAGTATTAAGCGAAGTGATAGGAGTGGTAATGGTAAGAATGAATACTAGAGCAACATGTTGAGTGGACACCATAAGAGCTAAAGAATCAACAATAAGTGAGGGCATGACAACCTCACGAGTATTTTTAATAGTGAACAAAGAATGCATAATACGAAAAAGATGGGTGGGATTATTACACAAATATTGTCAAAAATTAGTAAGTGTGTTCAATTAGTCTTGATCGAAATTAGTAACATCATCGTATGACTTCTGACTATCAGACGCTTCTATTTCATGAAGGGGAACATTGTGAGAGTTAACAAAGGGATTTTTAGTTGCAGCCATTGATACGGAGACCTCAGCCATAGATTTAGAAACCCTACGAGAGAATAGGGGAAGATCAAGATTCTCAAGAGACCCAAATTGACCACTACGAGTGACAAGCATAAGAAGAAAACCCTAGAAATATGGTGGATTCGAGCATGGGGTTCACCAAAATGATTAAACAAAAATGTAAATATAATAGCCTAATCTAATGCAAGTTTGCAGTAAATAAAATGAATAATGAAATATTGAAATAATACCAAAATAAACTAAGATAGAAGATATGAAACCCTAATGTGTGAAGAGGGTTAGAAGGGCATTAGCTTATTCACAAAAATTTCTGGACTATGTCACAATGGAGACCGACTGAAAGGAGATATAAGATCGTCGGACATGAGCTATGAAAATTACAGATATGTGAGATTTGACTGGACTGGGGAGCTTGGAGAGGGATAGGGGTGCCTGTGGGTGACTTGGTATGAGTTCTGGGCACCCTGGTCTACAAAAATGGTCGAAACCTTTTTCCAATATGGTTGCTAGGTGTTTGCACTCCTGTTAGGAAATAAGAGATAAAATATGCAGAATAATCCCTTACAGAATCGCAACAATAGAAATTAATAAGCAAAAATATTACAGATCTCAAATAAAAGTGCAGAATAAATAACACAACACAGAGAGACAAGATTTAACGTGGTTCACCCAATTTGGGCTACATCCACCAAGAATCACTTGCTTAGATTTTATTACAAGCCTCCACTCTCTCAATACAATACCCAGATCCATTTGGAGCTATGCTCAACAAACTCTACAGAATTGACACCCGAATTCAAAGCACATCTGCAATACATTTGCTTGTATCTCTATCATATGCATAAGACCATATAAATAGACAATTGCTTAAGTAGTTTGATACAAAACCGTGGGTATCAAAACCATGGGCAAAAACCGTGGGTATCAAAACAATGGGAAAAAAACCGTGGGTATCAAAACAATGGGTACCCAAAAACCATGGGCCCAAAAACAGCCCATAACGGTTACCCATTACCCATGGGTTAATAAACCACCCATAAAAATTTGCTTCGGGGGCTTCGCCCCTGAGCCCCCATCGATCGGGGGGGCTTCACCCCCCCGAACCCCCTTGACCCACTCACTAGTGAGTAGGACTGCCGTAAAAATACCTGAGTGTAACACATAGAATGTGTACCACACTCTATAAAAATGGTCGAAACCTTTTCCAATATGGTCGAAACCTTTTTCCAATATGGTCGCTAGGTGTTTGCACTTCTTCACTTCTTATCGCGTGTATGTCGCTAAACTTTGTTGGATGTCGCTATAAACCTGTAATGGGTAAATCACATGCAAAACCCAAAGCAAGGCATCAAAACCCTAAAAAAATAAATATGCATATGAAGGGGTCAGACTGTCCTCAGCTACCAAATTGATAGATTTATCACTGAGCACTGCACTACATCTCAGACCCAATGTAGTTCTAGGTGTGTGTGTGTGCAGAATTGTGCCCTAGGTTGTTCTTATGCCAGTCACACTTTGTGAGTAGCAAGAAAGTAACTAGATGTAGAATCTAAATAATGTATGCATGGAAAAAATAGAATCCCCTTCTATGAAGTGTGATGCAAATGAACCATCCTCTTGTGCCTTGTGATGGAGCTAGATGGTTGCAAATGTAGCTATAGATGCCTTTGATGGATGCAACCTTAGGTGGAGATAGTAGATGCTTAGTGCTTGGTCCCTTATTATGATCACATAAATTTATATTTATATAATTCCTTTGCTTGAATTTCGTAATTAAACCCAAAAATACTAACCACCAAAAAAATAAGATTCTCAAACGACCAGAAAGGACCCAAAAAGTGTGACCAACTTACAAAGAGGATTGGGGCGCCCATGTTGGTGCATGATATTTACCATGCACATATATTTTCCTCCACATAGGTGATTCACCATGATTAGGTGTCCTAGGGTTTCATTATGGCTTTACACGCGTCAAAGAGCGTCATAGGAGTTACATTTGACCGGTTATTTCAGGAATGTAACTCCCACAGCTTGACGGCTACATTTTTGGGGGAGTTACACGCCCCACTACTATATGTACACCCTTTCATCTTGAGAAATACAATGGAATGGAATAAAGTATGGGATTTGAGCCATTTTTCCCTTAATGCATGCACATTGCTCTCATGGGTTATTTCTTTCTTCAATCTTGAAGCTACATCATTTTGCAGTTGAGTGCAACATTTTGATGCTCACGGATTCCCTCCAGATCTTTGTCATTCCTCCGACATGGTATCAGAGCTTGGGGATCGAAATTGTTTTGCTCGCAATAGTTGTTTACTACTCTCCATCTCGTAGTTTCTTGTGCAAGTTCTCATTCTTGTTTTGTGCTCTACTTGCATTTTATACTTATAAAAAAAAAGGTCTATGTACTATTGGTTTGCTTGCTTGTGTGCTTCTCATTGGAATTTTGCAGCATTGAGGTTTACTGTGCAGATTACAAGTTTTGAAGTTGGTTCAACAGGTTTGAGAGTTTCCTTGATCGGGACATCATTATGCCTTGGTATGGATAACTTGGGTTGGTTCTCTAGTGTTGTAAAGTAGTTTGACATTCCCCTATTTTTTTGGAGTTCCCTCTCTATTATCCTCTAGGTTGCATCTCATGTGGGAATCTCCAGTCTATTACCTAATCTACAAGGTTACTCCTACACTTGGCAGCGTCAAACACTTCCCACTTATGGCCTTGACCTCTAGCTCGTGCACCAATCTACATTCTGGCGTGGTGATCTGCCATCTTCAACTCACGTTTTAGAATCATTGGTCTTTAGCTCCATCTATGGCCTCTACAATTTATTTGTTGTCCTTTCCACCATCCACACTCAGGAGAAACTGACTCATGTTTAACTGTGCATCGATGGAGACCCCATGCATTGGGGGTACCTTCTAGATTCGGTGTGATCTTGGCCCTGAAATGTTTCTCAACTCCCTAACCAACTCTAGCTCGGTGAATCATCCACCATTTTCTATCATTATCTGCTACAACCTGCACCATCTAGCTCATGTCCACTGGCTCCTAATGTGGAACCATTTCGATGGTCTTCTCAGCTTTTTATGCAATCTTTGTGCCATTCAACTCAATCTTAGTACCGACTTGACTCAACTAGCAAAAAATTTGCCAACGGTCTTACCACTAACTTTGGTGTCTAACTTGGTGCTTCTCCGGTGCATCAACATCGGCTAGTGGCTCAGTGGCTCAGCTCGGTGCATGGTGGTTCGACAACCAACTCATCTTGGGCCCATTCCTTTTAGAACTTGTTTGGCAGTTAAAACAACCTATTTTTAATGTTTTAAGGAAAAAACATTCATTTTTGGCATTATAATAATTTTTGGGACTCTATTTTGCTTGTAATTTAATGTCCTTCATTCGTGTGTCGAAGACGAAGGGAGAGGTCCGGGGTTGGAAAGAGGCTAATTCCTCCTCGTAAGTAAAAAAAACCCTACCTAAAATTTGATGTCATTTCCAACGATTACTCACACGACACCCTTTGCACCCATTTTGGGAACTTTTTTAATCCATTTGTAGGGCTTATTGGCATTTTCCATCAGTTGCAGGAATCATTTTCTTGCTATAACTTTTGACTTCGCTAGTCGGTTTTGAGCACTTCTTTAGTCAAATGTTACATGATTTTTCACACATTACGTGATGACATTATCAGTTTTGTAAACACACTAATTTATAAAGTGCCACATTCTTGGGGGTCATTAGTAATCTTGGGTTTTGTATTACACACAAATGCATTATCGATCGAGTCCGACATATTGCATTTGTGGACCTTGCAATTCTTGATTCCGCATCATGGAGGGTGCTCTTTTCAGACTTGAGTGTCATAGGATTACCTTACAGCCTCCGCCACTTCTCACTTGAGAGAGGGTAACTATTCAGTTTAGTGTGCTTCTATGGAACATTACTTCACCTCATGAGGGTCTTTCACACTTACTTACTTGGGCCAGTTCCTGCACCCACTGATCATCATCATCTTGGACGAATTTCTCAACTCTTGCAACCATGTTTTTGGTCACTTGATGATGTATGTCTCCCCATATCTCTGGTTTCATGTGGCAGACTCAGATCCACCCTACTGAGTCTGGATCATTCTTCATTCCCTCTATGGACACCCTTCACATACTTCCTGCCATTGTTGTTTCTACCGATTTAGTTGTCTCCTCTATTTCTTCATGTGATGAAAATTCCACTAACACACACTCATTTGGTTCTACTTCTGATGACGAGGATTATGCACCTAGTTCTGATGACGAGAGTACTACAGAGGACTCTTCTCCTCATTCTCTCACTATTCTAGAGAGTTTTGACACATCCCACATCTCATCAGATATTGAGCAATCTCCTATATAGTCTCATATAGTCATCACACCCACCTCTTTTCCACCTTCAGTGTGTGAGGCCCCTTTCCCTCCTCTACCTTCATTGGATGACTCATACCTATCTGACATCGCTCTTTTATTTGCTGATCCCCCTCATTAGGATGAGTATCTTCCTAACCTTAGTTTTCTTTACGTAGAGTACACTTGTGATGTACTACAAGCTCCCCATCCATCTACAGGTATTTCAGAGGAGTTCATCATCTCCGTTATTGGGAGTTCCCCTTCTGGGACTCTTACCACTTCCACTTTTCTGGATACCTTCATTGATCCACCCTTCCTTGTGGATCCATTTTCTATTGTGGGGGATGTTTTGTTTATTTCACATTAGTTGGACATCATTTCTATAGGTGTTCCCCTTCTTCACTCTGTCATTTCTCTACACATGGCATTATCTTCAGTTCCTTGGAGCTCTGTTGCTAGACCTATGTCACACTTTCATGGACTAGACTCAAAACTCTTTGTGCATTGCTGCCTTCAGTTTCCTTCATGGAGTGGGATGACTTCCAACACATCATTTTTGTCCTTCCTAAGGGCAGGCACACAATTTGGTACGGTTGGCTCTTCTTCAGTCCAGAGGTAGAGGATCTTGTGATCGACATTCTTCTGGGATACCGCATAGAGCTGCAAAGTTCAGATCCATCCATGGCATCTTCTACATTCCTCTCGTCTCCCTCTTCTTCTCTCTTGTTCTTCTTTCCGAGATATTGCCTCTTTGTACATGGGTACCTTTACATGATTGTCTATGGTCGGGACTTATCCTTGGCATCTTTCTTAGATTAGAGAGTGGAATTGTCTCTCTTTTAGGGGGAGTTTTTCCCATTGGTTTTTCTCGTTTTACTCCACTTTTTGAGAGTTTCTTATACATGGGTACCTCATCAGGCTTGTTATCCGGACCCACTTCTCCTTGTTTTCATCTATGTGTCCACCTAAGCTATGGTTCAAGGGGGGCGTTGGTGTAGGATATTTACCATGCATATATTTTAAGTACATGGGATTCCTCCACATAGGTGATTCACCATGATTAGGTATCCTAGGGTGTCATTATGACCTTACACGCATCATAAAACATCATAGGAGTTACATTTGACTATTTATTCCAAGAATGTAACTCCCACCTCTTGACGACTACATTTGTGGGGGAGTTACACACTCCACTACTATATGTACACCCTTTCATATTGAGTAATACAATGGAATGGAATAGATTATAGGATTTGAGCTATTTTTCCCTTAATGCATGCACATTGCTCTCATGGGTGATTTCTTGCTTCAATCTTGAAGCTACATCATTTTGCAGTTGAGTACGACATTTTTATGCTCACGGATTCCCTCTAGATCTACGTCATTCCTCCAACAGCCTGGAGGGGATGAGGGCACTTGGCGTTAGCATCTTGGTTGGGCGCCCGAGTCCAGAAAGGGTAAAAATGAAGTATTTATATACAGATTGGGCAATAAAGATGTAAGACTAAAAGTAGCAATAGAAAGTAACAAAAGATGGCCAAAGACATGGGTTAATTAGTACCTTTCTTACTTAGGAATCATGCAAATAATAGTATGTGATCGAGACTAAATAAGGATTCAAAGTGCGTGATTTTGTGTACAGATATGTACCTTCGCGGCTATAACTTTTATACTTGTAGTCACTGAATCACATAGTTAATATGTAAATCTAGCCTCTAAATACTTCATTTATATGCATGATTTCTAAGTAAAGGAATTAATCATTGACACCCCTTTACTTTGCTTTGCCATTGATTTTATCCTTTTCATATTTATTACTTGTTGTTTTTGATTAAAAAATTACAAATTTACATACCAGCTGACATCTTACTCAGCTCTTATTTCATTGTTTTATCCTTTCTAATCTCTATACAGGGCCACCCATTAGGGATAGGAGCGCTTGAATGCTATTGTCCGCTTTGGGCACTTTTGTCCTCTTTGTCTCTTTTTTCATATCTTTCAAGTCTTACTTCTTTATTATCTTTTTTATCACCCTTGGTTAGCCTTTCACTAGTTAATGACAAAACTTAAGGAAATGAATCATATATATACATGTCTTATGTAACCTCATTAGTGGGGGCAAACATTCAAGAGACACATATTACTACAATGAGCTAATATTTTCTATCTACTACATCAAGGACTGCATTTTGGACTACATAAGAGGGTTTATTCTAAATTCCATACCACATATTTGTATTTGGGACAAATTAGTTGTATCCCACTATCTCTTTGTGTGACTGAATCCTAGCTTAAGGGATACTATTTCGATCACACACATACAAACACTACATAAAATCTCAAATGCAGTGCAACACTCAATGAAAATCACATTGGGGCGAGCGCCGAGGTTGATGCAAAGGTGTCTAAATTTTACATGAATTCAATAAGTTAAGAAAGATTACAAGCTAAACTACACTCAAGATTTGCAAGGATGATCTTCACAAGAAGCCTAAAATGGCTCTATCATGCAAAAACTAATCTTTTTTACTATACAAGTCTGTATCAATCACTTAGCCCTATTTACATACCTTATGTAATGTAATTTAAACTCCCAAGATGATCTCATTGCATTAAAACCTTCATTTACTCTTACGTTTCTTTAACTGTCCTTCACCTTTCTTCTCTAGCTTCTTAGTTGATCCTAAGGACATTTTGAAGTGCAAATGTTCCCTAAACCTCCCTAAACCATGACCAAGAGGTAGAGTATACCGAGAGATTTATGATGATGCCAAGAACATCAAAAATGGAGTTCAGATGCAAATGTTATTGCAGGTTAAAGATGGTTTAAAAATGGGTCAAACTTGGTCAACTATCCAATCCGGAGTTGACACGTGGTAGAAGTGAAAAAATGGGCAACTGTAAAAAGTCATGTTTCGATCACCATTCTTCGTCACTCATAAATGGACAGGGTCAAGTAGCTCACCCAAGTTTATTATCAATTTACCAACATTCCCACACACCTTGCCACATATTATTCTAGAAATTGCATTGTTACCGGCACCAAATGATGCGTCCATACAACTCGGGATTATAACTTAGTGAAATATCCTCACAACTCGACCGAGCTTATCATTTGGGTGGATCACATTTGGGAGGATAAGTAGTGCCACCGGGGCCATGCACATGGCACCTTACAACAAGGGCCAATTGTATGGCCATTCAAACTTGCATGCTGGTCATTACGTGGTATGTCTATTTTGGCCACAGCCCTACGCGGGCTTAGCAAACCTTCTAACATAGGCCAACCCACTCGATTGTTCTAACTATGCACTGGTTCCAATATGTGGCAGAAAAAGAGGACAAGGCATGGCCGAAGCCATAGTATAATACGTGGGGATCCGATTTTTAAATGCCGCCCCCAATCTAAATCCTTATGGATGTGGGATAAAGCCCCACAAGGGAATAACAAACCGCCAAAAGAGGAGGAAGGGAGATTCGACCCCAACACCATTTGGTTACAAAATGATGAGCTCGTCATTAAGCCACAAGGTCTTGACATTGATTAAAAGGAGATCGATCATATTTATAAAATACTTTTTCCAGGACTGTGCAATGAAAAAAATTGACCAATTTGAAGAAAACAAAGAATTTGAGGCACTTAGAGGTTGAATTAAGTATTGGTGTAAAAAGGAAAATTTGTCTAATTTTTGAGATGATTCCAATGATATTACTATTTCTTCATGAAGTAATGTAAATTTTATGTTATAGGTGTTTTTCTAACACAATTGTATGAAGATCATACTTCAGAGAGACTGCAGAGCGACATATTGATTCGGGAACAAGTTTCTGACATTTTGTAGAGTTTCAGAACCAAAATCAACTCTTTAAGCAGGTGAAATAGATCTATTGTTCACTTAGAAAGGTAAAAATAATACTTCAAGTTTTAAATAATAGATCAACTCATGATTAAGTGAATTCGGAGACATATCCCATCCGGGTGAACTCACTTATCAATGTGCATATTTTATTTTCAGTTTATTTGTTGTTTTTTATTAGATATTTAAAATTTAGTATAAGGAAATGAACATTTGAATAAGCAAGGAAATTAAATTGAAAATTGGATCAAAGAAAAAATTGAATCCATTATCCACAACAATGTGCACAAAGAAATTTTGGATTATAAATCAAATTAAATGCACTATATAATAAGCTTGTGATCAAATTTTAAAGGATTTGAAATATTTCCATTTGAATCACGAAAGTTGAATTAACTGATATATTGATCGTTAAGAAAGAAATTGGAAAATTGGGGTTTAAAAACACCCAAAAGAGAATCCATAAACACTCTTCATCAATTTAAAAATCAAAATTATTTGAGAATCCAATTTAAAAAAAAAACAATACCTAGGGGGTAAAAACCGTTTTCAGATCATTAGCACGAACAAGAAATTTTGGGCATATATCCTTCACCAATGATTTTTAAACCTTTAGCTTGTTTCACCACTTCAAACAATGTTATATTCAACTATGAACTTGATACAAAAAGATCAAAACATCACTTTTCACCCATTTTGCTCAAGACTATCTATTAATGTTCTTAAGACAGATTACTTTGCATGGTTCATGTTTGGAAGCTTCTAGGTATACCCAAAACAAAGGGAAAGCTTCTCTAAACACTCTTTATGGCCATTAGAGTGTGTGTCAAATTTTATAAGCCGACTCCTTCTCTTTCTCTCTCAATCACCATTCCATCTTTTTTCACTTTCTAACTCCTACTAGCCCCAACATTAGTGGTTTGCAATCTTTAAATTTTGACCTTGGGGGTTTCAAAATATAACCCAAACATATTTGGTCACCCATTTTTATGTTCTATATGTATACCAAGTTTCAAGTTTGTATTTCACCTTTCAACCCTGCTTCCTTAGTAATGTGACCTTTCCAATTAGGCCTATGACCGTGATCATTTTCCTTTAACTAGACTGTCATCAATATCTTAAAATACATCCAAAATTTCATCAAAATTCCTTCAAAATATCTCTTAAAAACTGGTCCTAATGACTTATACCAAGTTTTAAACCTAAACTCGATGCTTAAGGGCTTTAAACACAAACTTTCTTTAAACCCTAATTGTGCAACCTATGCGAGCCCTAGAGGCTATATTTTATTATAAAATGAATTTTTTTAACTTCCAATCTCTCAACTTTGGCCTCAATGACTATTTTTCCCTCCTCCACAACCATGTTATAGCAATGATAAGTGATAATGAGGATAATAACTCAATACAACAAGGATCCCCTTCAATTAATTAACGTAACACATTTAACTAATCATGACCCCTTCATCCCATATTAATATTCATCCTCACATTATTAATTAAATTAATTATTTTAATTAAGTTAATTTCATCCTCACACCTCCACCTCATCATTACACCTCACCCTGGACCCATTCCAGGGGCATTTAACTCACAGTGACCAAGTCATACTCTCAGCACTGAGTCATCACTCCCAGTGTTGAGTCACTACTTGACCTAACTAACTAAGAATTATTCCTAAACCTAACTGGACTTCTTCTAAGATCTTCCTACCTTCTCTCATGAGAACTCTACTTCCCTAAGTGGACCCAACAAGGAAAACACACCAAATCTGGGAAGATCTACCTATTTTTGGTAAATAAGACTATTTCACCCTAACCGATGTCAGTTTATCCTCAGCCAATGTTGGTCACCTAAACCGCCATCAGTTCCTTTATATAGAATTTTACAACCCTTTACCCAGGTTGGTCATTTAGTTATTGGAGCCTTATTGCATTCAAGCATGAATCTTCAAGCCCTCCTGCATCCAAATGATGAACACACACAACCACAGTGCAAGACAAGCAATCTGGTTCTCCTTCCAGAGTGTTGGAATACTCACGGGAGCACACATGTTGTACTGCCATGACACTGGACTCAAGCACCTCTTCTCTGATCAACCATCAACCACTTCTGACTCACAGGATCTACAAAATACCAAGTAAGTACTGTGATTTTAATCATTGTGCTTATCCCATTGTAGATCTCTTTCTTCTTTCAATATTTTATTTCTTCTGTTACCCGTACATCACCTTCTTCCCACCAACCCACTATTCAACCACCCCAAGCCTTTTCACCTTTCTAAACCTCCTTCTTAGTGTTCCTGAGTCTTCTCATCCATATTACGACCCAAACCACACTACCCTCACTCTCTGTGCAATCACAAAGAGCCTAAAAACCCATTTTTAATAGTTCATTACCTATTGCCCCTACCGACGTCAGTTCCCTGACCGACGTCAGTTTAGTCCCCATACCGGCATCGGTCATCAGACCGATATCGGTCTCTGTGTCATTTTATATTCTCAACCAACAAGCTTCCCACTCACCCAAAACCAACCTAGACCTCAACCAATCAGCCCCAGACCCTTACCAGACCTTTGACAGACCTGCCTGACCTGAACAAACCTTGGTTCTAATTAGATTTAGTGTTGCATTTTGATATTAGCATTGAATCTAGTGTATTGTGTGTATGAGAAACCTAAATCATTACATTGCAATAGGACCTATTTATTTTAGTTTCTTATTCACATTAAATTGTTATTAAACAGTGGATTGACAACCTCTCTAGGAAGCACCACGCTTCCTGGATCTAGCATACACTAGGAAGTCCTCTGTCATATGCTATTTAATACTATTTGGTGGTCTTGTTTGCATCTACAGGTATTCCTTCTAGACAAAAAGGATTTCTCTACAATCAGCTTGGATAAAAGTCTACAATGCGCACATTCTACCTTCCACCTTCACCTCACAGGTATTCCTCCTTAACCATTTACCTTCTATCTGTTTCATCCTAGAAAGCATAAAAACTTATTGGTGAAACATTTTGGCATGCCCGGTGGGACCCATATGGGGTTCTTTGCATTGTTCATTCCTAGGGAAAAATATTGTGTGTCTATTTTCATTCGAAACAAGTTCACATTAAGCTTCTTCTCTGGAAATATTCTTTTCTTCTGATTGTCTTAGTGACACTTGTTTTTTGGGATTAAAAAGAACTCTTCTTTCTTTTCTTGCATTGCACTTAGTGAAATTCATACCCTTAACCTCTTCATAATTTGTTCTCATCGAATATAATTTGTGGATTTGGGTTTTAAAACTTGTGCACTTGCATTTTTGAGTTTGTTGCATTATAGCTCATCTAAATTGTGGGAAACCTATATGCTGGAAGTCATGCCCAGCTGATGGTTGAAAAATTGAACCGTAGCTCACATTTTGCACACTCTCTATACCAAATCACTGAAAACAAACTACACAGTTCTTGAACAACATCTTTCCCAGAAGAAGTTGTCAACGATCACATGATCAGAGGATTGACAGTGGGCTCTAGCTGGTTTCTCTGTCTAGTCATCATCTCAGAGAAGGATCTCCCATGCCAAAACTTACCTGAAACCAGCCATAGTTGTCAGATTTTTATAGGGCACCTTTGTTAACCAAAAATTCTATCCTGCTTACAGTCAGTCCTAAATGGCATAAGCCACAACATAAAATCTACAACTTAGGATTTCATGTTTGTTAGCTTTTTGTCTGATTGCGTTTTGAGGTGTGAGTTGTGTTTCTTCATTATTTCTCATCCTTTTATGCCCCACATCATGACTGGTGTATTCTGGTTTTATTCTGGGTTTATTAGGACTCCTCATAGCCATACTCAGTCTCTAGGTTGGCCCTTTTATTTGATCTAAATCACCAAAAACTTCATTTTTCCTTCTCTTCCCAGATTTCATAGTAACCGATATCGGTCCATGACCGCCATCGGTTACATCATCTCACCACCATCGGTTAACTGATTGACGTCGGTTTTATGCTTTTTTGGTTATTTTTACCAAAATAGTATTCTCCACCTTTCTGTTCTTTTCGTGTCTTGTTCTGCCATTTTATCACACTTTTGGGTCTCTGATATCATCTTCAGAGTCCAGGTTGACCCATTTTTCACCTTTCATTCCTAGATCTTTGAATCTCTTATTTTTCATAGTAACTGACATCGGTCTGAGCGACTGGTGGTGGTTACCCTCATACCAACATTGGTTACCCCAACCGATGTCGGTCTCTGTATTTTGATTTTCCAATCAGAACAACGATCTAATCACTCATTTTAGACTTATTTTTCCCCATTACTTCTATGTGTTTCTGCATCATCAGTGAAGCTCAAAATACCTTTTCTATTGTCAGTCACATGGTTTTGACTCGTAAACAAGCTAACGCTCTTGTGTTTCATGCTAGCCACCAACCTCTCCCACCTAGCCCATCACCCCCTTCAATCTCATCACCTATGGACCCCAATCAGGCTCTTTCATACCCACTGGTGATGAGGAGTTCACAAGACTCCTTGATCATAACCCCACCACTCTGTAGTACTATCTCACTCATTCATCTACCCATGATTCATCAGGGAAGCTTGTATATGACATGCATGTGTCCATTCCTCCTACCCTCGCACCCACTTCTACATCAACTACTACTAGCTTGGCCTTACCCTCTTCCACCTTACCACCTGTGGTTTCCCAGCTTGACCCTACATCATTGATATCTATTGCACCTATGACATCTATCACTGCCTTTGACATTTGTCACTCCTACGATGTCAACCATGCCTTTATCAACCACCTTGAGTGTAGGTCTATCTACACCTGCCACCTCTCATATACCTATTACATCTCAACCACCATTGGTGTTGGCAACCCATACTCCCTTCCAAAACATCATCCTCTCCATCCCACAGTCTCTTCCTCTAATTCTACGAGAGTCTTTACGTCCACTCCACCTACCTACACTTATCACCAACAACCCCCTATTTCATCTACCACTTATTCAGGATACTTTCCATCTACATCTATTCCAACCTATATTCCTTCCTCACAATTTTTGTACTTATCACCACCACATACTGGGATGCCACCCACATCATACCCACCTCATCTACCCCCTTATACTACAGGGGGTGCCCAGTCATCACAACCTACCAATGATCTTATCAAAATGATGATGGACAAGATGCAGACATTGGAAGCATCTGTCTCTGGCTCATGTAACTCTCTGACATACGATGAGATTTGCAATGAGCCCATTCACCCATCCATTTTGATTCATCCATACCCTCCCCATTGGGAAATTCCTAAATTCAACCAATTCAATAACAAAGAAGACCCACAAATAACACTTGCGGTATTTTAAACATGTGTGTTATCTAATCGCTCATGATGACACTTTTCTCTTGTGAGACATTCCCAATGTCCTTGACAGGACCGACTTTAGATTGGTATAGTGCTCTACCCAGGAATTCCATATTTTCATTTAATCAGGTAGCTCAAGATTTTCTAGACCACTTTTCTATCAACATTGTCAAGAAGGTCACCATGACTGACTTGTATGTGACATGCCAATATGAAGATGAATCTATCATAGATTTTGTCGCTCGTTGGCGGAGCCTGATCAACCAACTCACATTCCAACTACCTCAAACTGAGTTAATAGAGTTGTTCACCAGAGCTTGTGCTAGACACATCTCACCAACTCTCCAAGTTCAAACCTTCCACACGTTTGATGAGGCATTCACCATGGCCCAGAAACTTGAAATTTGTGCCATTGAAGAGAAGAAGATATAATTGCGTAACAAGAATGTGTGTTCAAATCAAATGATACCTCTTCTTCTTCCAAACCACAAAATAATTATTCTAAAGAAAAAGGATCTGCCAATGTAGTAGTTTTGAAATCCGGCCCATCTCATCCATCCAACCAATCAAAGCCTTCTTCCAATATTTCTCATGTTCAGGATTTTCAGTTCAAGCGGGAGAAATGAAAATATACTCCCATAGGAGAACCCTACTCTTTAGTTTTAGAAAAACTTCTAAAATCTGGAGCAGTCACTCTTCCACCCATCAAACCACATACTGGTTTTGACCCCTCTCGTCCTGTTCCTGCATGGTACAAAGAAAATGATTACTGCAACTATCATCACATTAGAGGTCATAACGATGGTAATTGTATAACTTTCAAAAATATCATCCAAGAAATGTTAGATAATGGAGATCTTGTCTTGGATAATCCTAATGCACTGGCTAATCAGAACCTTCACATCTTCAAGAATTCATTCCCAAATCACACCCCATCGTCTAACCAAACCGGTGAAACCTCGACCAATGACAGTAACGTTCGTGAGGTTCATGTTGTTTTCGACATCATACCAGCTCTTCCTGCTCAATTTCCTCCTACTCCATCTATCAAGGAGATTCTTGCACGAGCTCCTTCATCCACAGAGGGACTTGTTTCATCTACTCCTTTACCCATAGAGGAGTCTCCCTTATCTTCTCCTTCACCCATGGAGGATTCCACCATATCTACCGATGCAGTTTCCCCACTCACCTCTCAACCTGACAAACAACCCATAGTACTTACTCTTCTACCCACATGAGAGTCATGCTTACCTTCTTCTTCACCAAAAGACAAACTTACCTCATCCAACTTTCCATCTCCCCTACCCACAGGGGATCCATTAGCAATGTCCCTTCCTATTGGTGACAATTCTCCATTGGCTTTCAAGGATCCTGTTGATTTTCTCTCATCTCTTTTACCCACAGAGTCTGAAGCCAACCATTTCCCTATCTCACAAACATTATTTATAGGGATTACTACCAAATCAACATCATCCCCCCTACATCAGTGCCATTCTCATGTTTGGCCAACCGCTTGGATTATGTTGACAATTCCATGCTTTGGGGATGTCTTCGACTGCCTGTCTCAACTCAAATGTAGATGTTGTCTGCTGACACTTCCACGATCTATCCAAAGGTGTTTCAGACAACCAAACCCACCATGCCATGCCAGTTGTAGTGGACCCCTTCTTCATCACCCTCACCCACACCTAAACCTTTACCATCACCAAAATTTTTCCTATGCCTAAAACCTTACCTACACCTATACCTTCCTCCACGTCCAACCCATTACCACATTTCATGCATCAGGACCTAGTCCATCCTCCTATCAAACTAGATTTACCAGGTGTCCTCACAAGCCATACCTTCCTCCATTACCTAGGAAGACCCATTACCACATTAGGAGTCATGCCGACATCAAGTCTAGTCCATCCTCCTATCAAACTAGATTTAGCCATGTCCTCACAAGCCATTGCTCACCTAAGAAGAAGACCCAACCTCTTAGGCTGCATACACCTAGCTTCACCCACTACCCCTCTGTCACCTTCACCATTTCCATCTATCCTAGGTCCCCACCCATCAACCTTGGCCAAACAACCTCCTACCTAGAGTAAACAAAAACATAACAACCCACCTCATCATGATCCTCTGTTACACCCAAATTACCTACATAGCTTACACCTTTCACTGTCACCTACATCCTTTCTACCTCCTATACCTACACCACTTCCAGTATCCTCATCATTACCCATGTCATTCCCTTCCCTTCAACCAGTACCTTCCACATTGCCTCTTACCACAACCTTCACCGCACCTCCATTATCACCTTGGCTAACCTGTCCCCTTCTGCCATCTTCCTTCCCTTCTACATCACACACTTCTTCTTCACCTTTACCCAAGAAGGTGTAACCAAAGCCCAAGAACCACTACCCTCCAAAGAGGTAGTTAAACCTACACCACCTTCAACAACTAGTTCACCTGCTACATCTTTACCCAAGAAGGTGCAATCCAAACCTAAAACCGTACTATCTACCAAAACAAGTGGTCAAACTTACTCAACCTCCGATTCCACCTCCAGTGACAGCCTCTCCCACCAAAGTCACCCACACTTCCATCTAGACCCACACTTACTTCACATTGTGATCCATTGGCAGGGTCTTACGCCAACATCTTAGCTAACCTTTTGGAAACCTCTATCATCACATTGCCACTACTTAGACCTTATGACCCACTCAAACCTAAACCAGAAGGGTTTGATGATACCAAAATTTGTGCTTACCATTGTGTGTACCAGGGCATGATGTGGAAAACTATAAGGCTCTTAAGATATTCTTCTCCAACTATGTCCTCTCGAAGAAAAATTTGATGATGATGATCTTTTAGATGAGGACCCTATTCCACCTTCACCTATCACCACACATCCTTGTCCTTACATATTCAATGACCTTCATCTCCACCTCCACAACCCTTTTATCCCCCTCCAACATTTGAGATCAATATGGTCCGCATAAGAGAGCTAGCCAAACCTTTACCAAAATGCCAATGTGCTGCATTGTTTTCACAAAACCAGTATATGCCCTCACCATATTTTTTCCCATCTTGTCGCTACACCTATCACGACTCACTTTCTCCTTTACCACAGATTAATATGGTTCAAATTTCCACTTGAGCCCAGAAGGACAAAGGAAAGGAGAAAAACAACTCAACTCATCTGTTACTCTTTTACCCAATATTCCATCTGCACCTACACCCAAAATCACCATCCATGGACCCACATACCCTATTTCTGATGGGGGTTTCCCATCGTACAATGCTTAAACAATTACACTAGTCTCCTCTCAAAATGTCTTTGTACAACCTTGTCCAAACCTCTGAGTCTCATCATTAGGCCCTCATTGAGGTCCTGTAATCTATTAAGGTTCTACGTAATGACCCTATGCTTGTTGCATCCATTATCACTCCTCACCATGTGGCCTCTCTCACCACTTCGCCCCCTTCCTCTACTCCCACTACCACTCATCAAGTAGCCGCTCTCAGTTTCTCTGATGACAAGATTGTACCTCTCAAATTGGATGATCTTGACCCCACCTTATTTATTTCCATCTACATTGATAATATACGCATTCAACGCGTTATGATCAATGGCGGTGCTAGTATTAACATCATTTCCTCCCATGCATATAATCAAATGCGCATCCCTGCCAATTGCATACATAATAACCTAGTTATGTTGTGTTCATTTAATGATGCCATGACTTCCACCCTTGACACCATCATTCTCCACATTCGTGTAGGCCCCATGCTATTCTTGAATTATTCTATGTCTTAGAGGGGGAATTTTAGTACAACATGCTACTTGGCTGACCATGGATTCATGCCATGGGTTTTGTTCCTTCAACCTTACACTACTATTTAAAATTTGAACATGAAGGAAAAAATATAATTCTATACCCTTCACCATTTCAAGACCTGTAACATGTTGTATCAACCTAATGATGTCCTTATACCAGTTAAGACATCTACCACTGCTACCACTTCTTCTTCAGCCACTGCCTCATCCACCACTTACTGCTGCTACATCTTCCACAACTAACTCCTCTATTCCCATTGCTACCGCAACTTCTGCAACTGACCCATCATCCAACCCATCTACTTCTCAAACATCCAATGCTTCTTCTTCCCAGTTACACAGTGATTCATCCATTCCGCTACCCACATATCAACTACTGATCCCTTTAGAAGGTTTTTTTCAATGCCTCACTTTGGGGGAGTAATACCTTTATAACATTGACACATTCCTTACTCCTCAAGAGTATGGTAACCTTCACCAACATCCCCACTATGATCACCTCATAGGTGAGGTTTTCCCTTACGGTCCTCCCCACCTTCGCACCAACTTAACGTATGGGGGACTTGATGCTTCTACTTACTCACCTGAGCCACCTTCCCAAACTTGACTATTTTCCTCTGACCTCCAATATCTCACCAACTGCCACTTTACCCACACCTTCCTCCATTGTTGTGCTTGGAAGGGATTTGGATTTGGTTTCTATGAACAAGGCCTTCATATTGTCATTCCTTGCACCACTCATAAGCATAAAGACCGTAGTGGTATTGGATTTGTCAAACCACCTTCCAAGAAGGCTCGAGTCGAAATCATTGAGGATGATAAACATTCCCCACCCCATTCACCTACATTCACCACCTTCACCTACAGAGTCTATGGATCAAGAATACATTCCCCCTAATTTATTTTTTTCATGAACACTGTTTCCTTGGGACCTCTGACTTATCAGTGTGATGGCGAGGCTCCCTCTTCTCTTCCCTTCCTGTATCTTGACATGATTGATGATGATACACCTTCTATTAACATCATTCAATGTCAGGATGATGAGTCTATTCTCACCTACCTTGGTGTGGAAGATTCTTATATTCACCACTTGTTACCTTCTGAGACACAAACCATGTTGAATGAATTGACCATTGAAATCAACATTCACACTCAAGATGACCCGCACATTCTAAAAATAGGCCAATATTTAGATGTTGCTGAACAAGAAGTTTTCACTTCTTTCCTCCGGGATCATAGCAATGCTTTTTCTTGGTCCTACGCTGATATGCCTGGTATTGACCCAAACATTGTGGTCCACAATATCGTAACCATTCGTATGATGCCAAACCCATGAAAAATAAGATGCAAAAATGCATCCTCGCATTGCCCTTCTTGTCAAAGAAGAAATCTAGTGTCCTTATTTTGGTTTCCTTCATCTTACCCATTGATTATCCCCAATGGATCTCTAACATCATTCCTATCACAAAAGTGACCGGGTGACTCCACATTTACATGGATTTCCACAACCTTAACTTATCTTGCCCCAAATATGACTTTCCTCTACCTAGTATTGACCAACTAGTTGATCTCACCACTGACCATGAGATGCTATCACTCATGGATGGTTTCTTGGGTTATAACCAAATATTACTCACCCCAGAAGATCAACATAAAACTGCCTTCATCACTCCTTAGGGGACCTTCTGCTATCATGTCATGCCCTTTGGCCTTAAAAATGATGGTGCTACATATCAGCGGGCTATGACTTATATATTTCATGACATCATGCATAGTATATTGGAAGATTACGTTAACGATATTCTTGCCAAATCTAAACATCGGGGGCCGAAGCACCTTGCCATCCTTAAGGTTGTCTTTGATTGTCTCATCAAATACTGCGTTCACCTTCAACCTAAGAAGTGTGTCTTTTTTGTTCTCTCCTGAAAAGCTCCTTGGTTTTATTGTTTCTTTGTGTGGCATTGAAGTTGATCCCACTAAAATCAAGGCTATTCTTGAGATGCCTCCACCTACTAACCTCCATCAACTTCATAGTTTTCAAGGAAAGTTGTAATCTATTCGTCACTTTATTTCTCAACTTTCTGACCACTGCCATCCATTTCATCATCTTCTCAAAAAGGATGTCTCCTTAAAATGGGATGATTAATGCCACAAAGCCTTCGATGCCTTAAAAATAATACCTCCTCCAACCACCTATTCTTATTCTACCTAAGGATGAAAAACCATTTTACCTTTACATTTTTGCTACTGATCATTCCCTAGGTGCCATGCTCACTCATCGTGATGAGCAACATAGGGAGCAAGTGGTTTATTATATAAGCTATGTGATTTTAGATTACAAAACTAGATATACTCATGCCAAAAAAGTATGCTTAGCCTTAGTTTTTGTTCCCACTAAACTTTTCCATTACCTACTCAACCACAAAACCTTCATTGTCACCAATACAAACCCCTTACATTACATGTATGTTAAGCCCTACCAACATCAACGTGCTGCACTTTGGCTCATGCTTCTTGTAGACCTAGATCTTGAATTCATCCATCAAAAATATGTCAAAGGACAAACCATTGCTAACCAACTCGCAAATGCACCTCTCTCGGAAACCAATCTTCTAACTTTGATTTCCTTGATGAATCTATCGCTACCCTCACCCCGGACGATACTATTTACCAGATGAAATTATTCTTTGATGGTTCCAAATGTTAGTGTGGGGGTGGTGTCAGAGTTATCCTCATTCCTATTGATAGTGAGCCTATGCCATTATCTTTCAAACTAGATTTTTATTGTACTAACAATATTTTTGAATATGAAGCACTCGTGTAAGGCCTTCAAACTACCATAGGCTTAGATGTTAAATCAATTAATATCTTTGGTGAATCTTAACTGGTTGTGAACCAAGTTAATGGTATATACCACTGTCATAATGAGATACTTCAAAAGTATAAACATCATGTTGACATGCTTTTGACTACCTTTGACCATTATGAACTTGAAGCCATTAATGGTGAGACTCCATTCTTGAAAGCTTGAAAACCATAAACATCTAAATCACCCATTTGATTGCTAAGTTGATATTTTTAGGTTTAATTTCTTAATTAAGTAATCTAAAGAGTAGAGAGTAGTATATATGCTAGGTTTTGATGTTTTTTTCAAATTTATGATTCATGTATAGGATTAAATCTTGTTTAGCTCTTATCTCATGGTGCATGGTTGAGTTTAGTAAAGCTTTGAGGTTCTTTAGCTTCATTCCATAGCTTTTCAACTCTTTCGTTGCATACATTTGGCACACCTGGTGGGACCTTTGTCCATCCTCCATTAATGGAGGTCTTTTAAGATTTTCAAAGTTCACTTACATGTTTTTTAGGAAAAAACAACTTGTTATTTGCTTATTTCCATTTCTAAAACAAGTTAAATAATCCTTGTTCATATATATTTTGTGGGTTTGAAATAGAAATAAGATTCTTTAACTAACCTCTAACCTATTTGCTTGTCAAATTTTTTTTTAATTACGTGACTTTTGTAGGTTTTTTAGGGGGTGTGTGAATGTGTCTTAAAGGGGTACGTCTCCATTGATACCCTAGCGCTGGCATCGAGATAGTCACGTATCCATTTTTCATACTACTGGTTGACAACACATTTTAGAAAAGGCTGTGTCTCCATTAAATTGTTGGCATCTTTGTCGACAATTGAGTGTCTCCGTGTCTCTAGATGCACTGGTGTTTATTATAATAATGTGTTTTCTAAATTTTTCACTTACATGTGTACCCGATGAACAGAGAGTGCACACATCAAAACCCTAGTGTACCCATCTGATAGGCCCACGTAGGTGTTTGTACCCATGTTAGTTATTCATGCCACACGTCTGCATTGGTTGGGGTGCATATCCATTGGCTGAGGTGTGCTGGTGTCATTCTGGGTGCATAGGATTCTATGTTAAAACTTGAAAAATTTTCCCCAGGATGTGAGATCATTTTTTTTTCTAAAGTTTTCTAAGGTTTTTAAGGACTAACAAATCAAGTGCAGGGTGTTGAATAATTGTTTAAACTAACATAAGTGTTTTTATTCCTTAATTAAAACAAGGTTTGTAATATGTGTATACTCTCTCCTTGCACCGTCTAGGTGATCTTGGAGATCAAAAACACTTATACAACCTTTTTTTACATTTAAAAACACTTGTCGTATACTTCTAATGAACAAAGTACTTTCCATATAAATGGTTTTTAGTATAATTTTCACATTGTGTATGCTCTTCCTTCGCACCTTTTGGTGATCTTAGGAATCAAAAGAAACGTTGTGAATTCTCATTCTTGATGTCTGTATTAAATGGAAAATTACTAACTTGTCGCATGGAGGACCTAGTGCTTGTCAAAGAAAGGAATCAAAACAAAACACAAACTCACTAATACACGTGTTTACATGTAGGTTGCCAAATGGTGTGCTCTTTAAAACCACATTAAATTAAGAAAAATAAAAAACACACCATTTCCCTTCACAATGTATTGTAGGTTTTGGAAAAGGGTACGTCCCTATCTGCTCAACTAGAATATAACCCCTTTGGCATAACGTCTTAAGATACAAAATGGGGGTGGTTCCAGGTTCCCTAAAGTAATCCACCACTGAGTAACCTTGTGGATGAAACATGAAGTTCTCTGCTTACCCACTTGACTAGTTTTTCATTATGAGTTAGAGTTAAAGTTGTCCATATTACGACCCCAGTGATGGTACAATTGAATGCACTAGTTGCTCATTGTATCTAGAAGGGGGTAAAGTAAAGCTGAGATACTCCCAAATTAGTCAGTGTGACTCTTTGGGTAAATTGAGCTCCCTCTTAGAAAAATTGTGACACCTAGTTGAGAGATCTTATTAGGGAAGCCATTCTGTCTTAGAGCCCACTTTTACTAGTCCATTTTCACGTTAGGACATCATGAAGTGATGACTTACTTGGATTCTGAACCTTGTTTTTTCAAACAAGGTAAAGAGTCCACATGAGTTAGATCTAAGTGTCTTTCATCACAAAATTAAAAAATGTATCACTTAGCTTGGTTTCTTTCTCACCTTCAGACGAGGAGAAACTCTGCCCAAGTGGCGCTTAGTTTATTTTCATCTTTTGATCTATACCTTTGCATCATTGTTTCCCATTTGGGAAAAGAGAAGGCATCTTTCAGGAGTGTTGTCATATATAGTGTTCACCACTTTTTTGTCCATTTATGCTCATCCATGTTTGCGGCTGAGTTGTTAAACGTATAAAGTGTGTGGATGCGTCCTTATATATTTGATGGCCACTGTGATCTTGATTTCAAGATCATCATCATAGTTAGGATTGATTCACAATTTTCTCTCCCTTTAACATGTTACCTTGTTTACATTGTCTCAACACAATTATGATACTTATGTCACATTTCTCGTAAACATGATCTAAGTGTCCGCATTGTGGCATTATGCTGCCCACATTTTGGCACATCCTTAGTATACTTTGACTTAGTTTGATTTCAAGCATTGTCCCAAATATTGAAAGGTGTCACTTACTTTGTTTGCATCGTTTCAATACCACTTTGGCACTAATATATTACTTCTTCTGTGAAGCTTGATTAACGTGTCTAATTGATGTGGTTACGTGGCTTACATTTGTAATCCTCACCCTTTTACATTTAGGCCTTGTTGGTTGCTAAAATCATTATGGTATCCTTTGATTGGGAGTCACGTCTACCCTTTGTTAATATTTACGCCTTGTTCATTTTGAGCTTGACGTAAATATTGACATTGTGTTGATCATCTTTGCATCGAACTATCATTTTACACACACATTTTACATAAGGAGTATTTCCTTATTGATTGAATTTATGTTTCACACTTGCATGATTGTTCCTTATGATTATTCATCTAGAAAATTTGTTTTCTAAGACAATCCATTTTAATCTCATTGAGATCGTGTCATCACGATGTCTATTTTCCTTAGACCTTCTTCAAAAAATCACGCACGCATCTCCATACTTACAAAATGTCTAGTTGGTTGCCGTTATGCTACCCGAATTGACATAGAGCCTTCTTCACTTTGAAGAAGTTTGATCACACTATCTAGGTCTAGGAATTTGTACCTAAATGACACCAAAAATGACTGATTATCGTGCGATTCCTCATGCTTATGACAATATGGAACCTAGGTTTAGGAATTAAAATAAAAATATTCCCATTACAACTAATCCTAGTTTGGTTCTTTGCACTAGAGGGCCCAACCAGGAACCATGTTCCCCACCTTCAGCTCATAGTCAGTGGTATGGTTTGGATGCTTCTGATCCAAATTATTATTTAGGTTCCCCCCATTCTTCTTTTGATTCAGATCCAAACTACCATTTGGATTCCCACGCTTCTTTTCAAGATTCAGATCCCAACTATTGTTCAGCATACCCCTAGATCAAATCCTAAATCACGGTCCTCCCTTCCTTCGAAGGACCTTCATTTCCAATCACCTCAAAAATGTATTCCTCCTTTGAAGACTTGTGTGACTCTAAGTTCCATCGATCAAACATATAATTCAGTTCTTGAGTCACAATCTTCCCTTTCTTTACAGGACCTCCTTCATCAATCGCCTCAACGATGTCTTCCTCCTTTGAAGAATCACGTGACTCCAAGTTCCGTTGATCAAACATCTGATTCCATTCTTGAGTCAGAATCCTCCCTTGCTTCACAGTACCTCCTTCATCAGTCACCTCGATAACCCTTTCCTCCATCAAAGAATTCCACGATTCATATTCCATCTAGTCAATCATCTAATTTGACTCCTACATCACAACTCAATGGATGGCTATATGATCCTATTTTCTCTTCCACATTAAGTCATATTTTAGAAAAATGATCTAAGACCAGATCTAAATCATCCATTCATGAGACACTTTCCTCCAAGCCTACTTCCTCTCTTGAGTCACCTTCTTCTGTCAATCAATCTTCCCCGCTTATCGAGCCCATTTCTTCTAGTCAACCTCCCATAGTCAAAGAACAACAACTATCTACTGATTGATCTTAGAATAGACTACATGAAGATGTCCCTTTAGAGGATTGCAAACAAGGATTCTTTCTAGAACTCGATAGGCTTGCATATTGGGGAAAATAAGTTTATCCCTTTTGTCATAATATAGAGGAGGAGCCTAAGGTCATGGAACTTGACTCTTCTTCTCGCATTCCATCGTCACTTTCTTCTGAGCATGATGAGATGTCAGGGTCTAGCATTAATCCATGGCCTATCTTCTCGTTACCAAATCATTCATTATCTATCATCATTCCTCAATCAAAATATCTCCTTGGGTCACTGTTGAGTAGCCCATCGTCTTCTTCTATCCTGGAGCCACCCCCAGGTAATCCTCCATTTTCTACTTGTGGGTCACCTCTTGGTAGCCCATTACCTTCTATTCTTGGGCCACATCCTGGTATCCCTTCATCCTCTTCTATCTATGGGAAACCTCAGGGTATCCCATCATCTTCTATTCTTAGGCCATGTCCTCGTAGCCCAATTTATTCCATCTTAGGGCCATACCCTAGCAGCCCTTCATCATATTCTTCTATTCTTGTGCCCATTTACTTGTAGCCCAACTTTATCCATCTTAGGGCCATAATCTAGGAGCTCTTCATCATATTCTATCAGTGGCTCACCTCCTAGTAGCCCATCCTCTTCAATTGTTGGACCGTATCCTTTTCATCCATCACACCTTTCTTCTATCAATGGTTTTGGAAAAGCATGCGGTCATTTCTCACATCAGGTCTAAAAGTCCAGGTTCGCTTTCTTCTCCTTCTCGAGATCATACATGTCACACGTCAACTTATAAGAAACCCAAACATGTTCATTATCAATCTAAGACTCAAAACATTCCATGAGCTCCAAAGATCCTAACAAATCAAATGATCTTAAGGTTAAAAATCAAGCGCGATTCAAGAACGCACACCAACACAACCATCAAGTATGGTGCAAAGTGTATAAACCTATGAATCAGGAACACAAGCTCCCACATGAACAATCCTTGTATTAGGATAAATCACAGTCATTTGTTGAGTATGAGCTCACCACGATCATCGAGATCAGAGAAAATATTACGCTTGATAAATAAACACGCCTAGCCTCCCTTATTAAGGAAATCATAAACATCGTTGTTGGATCTTACCACACAGAGTGAATTTGTTAGTCCCAGCCTCTTAAAAATATCAAAATATAAAAAAAACATCAAATCAATTCAAAAATACAATTTTTCTGAGAAAACATAACAAAATCAAAGGTACAAAGATAAAACATTGTAATTAGGTATTGCGTACACATGGATGTTTGTTTCTTCCCTTCCTTGTTATTATTATACAAGTCTTCCTACCATTTTCATCCCTTCGGTGATATTTTGGTTAGCCTATTTGCACACATTTTGTAACATTTATCTCTATGGTATCTGTTTGACCTTGGTCTTTCATCACCTTGGTAAATTAAAGAATGATTGACCTCTTAGAGATCCTATCACATTCAACATCTAATAAACTTGTTGCGAAGAAATTTTAGACATAATTTGTTGACACTAGGCAATGTCATCATTACAATCACTTCAATATCCTTCTCATTAAGCCATCAGTGGTTCTTAACCTCTTGTCAAACAAGAGAGCTAAAATAATTTTTTCGATAGAAAAAGAATCAAAATCAATCAAAAATCAAAATCCTAAAAGCTACAAAGAAAATGTAAATTGATATATAACTCTCTCTTGGGGTATTTCCAATAATCTCTATCGGGGCTATGGATGCATGAATGGTAGTAGAGAAATGTTGCGATTAGAATCAAATAAATATCCGTCACGGCTATGGACATGCCTAGCTGGCAGCAGAGCAATGTACGGCTCTCCCTCCACTCATCCATTCCATAAAAATACCTATCGAAATAAATCATTCCTACACATTGGCTAGTATCTTCACTTGTTGTCTATTAAATATTCCCTTCAAAAGGTAATAAATTTCCATGTGCACACAATAGAGCTCTATGAGTGAAACAAGATTATTATGTTACCAAGTGTCTTTTTTTGACACATTGTTCCAGACTCTTACTCTAGTGAATATCTCATCTCACGATTTATACCTTACTCTAATCACCTTTTCATTCGAGAGGCTTTTAAAGCTACATTTATAACATTTGTTTTTCTTATAACTTCATTCACAACATCCATGTGTATGGTCTTTCCTTTATGCCATGTTTTAAGACAAATTTTTCCCCTTTCACAAAAACAATCTTGCCACTTCCTTTCTATCATGTGCTTTCTTGGCCAACGTACACTGGGGGTATCCTTTCTCCTTCCCCATCACTTCATTAGTTTTTGTTCATCCTCATGTTGAAATTATTCATATTGGCTTTGGATCCCCCATTCATCATCAATGCGTGAAGAGTTCACCTTTGAACACTCCCACCTACTCGCCGGGACATTTTCACATCTTCATCTTTCTTGCACATGCACGTGGCATTCAACCCTTGTACATCCCATCTATAGCTTGGGGCATACACATGCTTCCTGTGTCTTCTTGTACATAGCTTCAAAAAACTTAGAAAAATCACAACAAACATTCAAATATGTTTCAAGAAACATACAAAACAATTTATATCATCCTACAAAACTGTCACTCTTTGGTTCTTTTCTTGTTCATGTAAAACAACGACTCGTAAATCATCTTGTTCTACCCTCCATTAACCAAAGCTAAGTTTTTTACTTTGTATGTACCATTTGGGGCACAACAAGTTGCATGGTACTGCATTTCGTAGTGCACAATTGATTTATCATTGGACCCAAGTGTCTTCCATCCTATTCCCCTTGCATATATCAAATTGTTTGGGGGCACCATCGTTAACCCTTATCGTTAATTCTAATAGGTTAGAACTAAAGCTCGATAACAAAAACATTACATTGTGTCTTAGTTAGGTTAGCTTGTTTACTTTCTTGTATTACATTGCATTATGTATGTTACATGAAGTTAGGAATAATTTACTTTCTCGTATTACATTGCATTTTGTATGTTGGATGGAGTTGGTGTTTTTAGCAATGGAAATTTGTTCGTAAATAGATTTTCATGTCATACTACACTTTTGTTCATTATCGTTTTAATAAGGACCGATGTTGAAGATCACTAGTAATATGATGAAAAATAAAGTTGTTAAAAAGGCATTGGATGGATATTAGTCTCATTCCCTCCTTCCTCATTCTCCTTTTCTTCTATATCCCCTTTCCTTCTTCTTCACACTATTCTTTATTCTGTTCTCTATCTATCATCTTTTCAATCGTAGATTGAGTTATTCTATCACCCCCATCGACAATCAAGGGGGAAATCATTCATTCTACTCATTTTTCTTCTATCCATTCAAAATTTTCTACTTTTTTATGCTTTTTTACTTTCTTTGAGGTGACGTCACTTACGTCACCCCAAAGAGGGGCAAATTTAGACTCCTAAAATATGCTTACACTTAGCATTTCCTCCAATTCAACCATGATTGATAACACTTCATTGATTTCAACCCTTCTTCGATCCATTCTTGGATCCCCATTCATGACACCTTCTTTCAGTCGTATTCCTCCTACAATAAGCTAATTGGGCTAATATTTCTCTTATTAGCTAAACATTCCTCCTTTCAACCATTCAGAACCTCCCTAGTTTCTTTCTGAACCACTTCTACAGGCTTCCTAGGCTATCTATCAGTCACAAATAGTTTATCAGACTCCTCCCAACTCTCAATGAGTCTCTAATCACTCGTTAATTATGCTTAACTAGCCTAAACCCTATCTTAACTAGCCTAAACCAAGCTTAACTAAGCCTAAAGAATATTTATCCTAATCTAATATAAAAGTGATTTTTGGCTTAGCTTTTAGTCACACATGCACCCAAAGTTCCAAATTCTTTCATTTGGAAAACTATAAATACAAGGCTAAGCCTACCCATTCAACACTTACAACTTTACATAACACAAAACCAAAACAAGCCTACGAAATATTTGAGATCTCATTTGTTTTAGCTTTCAGATAATTAGACATTTGATTTTAAGATTACCATTCCTCCATTGACCTTGAGCTAACACCTCCATTTACATCCTATAATCCAAGTTTTAAGTAATATAAAGAGAACCATAAGGCCTAGAAGACATTAATGGTGGGACTCCATTCTCGAAAGCTTGAAAAGTTTCATATAACATCTACATCACCCCTTTGATTGCTAAGTTGATCTTCATATGTTCAATGTTCTTAATTAAGCTAATCAAAAGAGTAGAGAGTAGTATATATACTAGGTTTTAATGTTTTTATCGAAGTTATGATGCATGTGTAAGATTAACTTTTGTTTAGCTCTTATCTCATGGTGAATGGTTGAGTTTAGTTAAGCTTTGAGGTTATTTAGCCTAATTCCATAGCTTTTCAACTCTTCCATTGCATACACTCGCTATGTCATCATGGGTGGTCTTCTCTATAAACATAACTTTGATGGTATCCTCTTACGATGCCTTACGAGTTCTGAAATTCCATACACCATCAAGGAAGTTCACGACAGGATTTGTGGGGGTCAATTCAGTGGCTTAGCTGTCTCTAAGCACATCCTTCGTCTGGGCTATTACTGGCCAACCTGAAACCATGATTGTTATGACTATGTCAAGCATTGTGTGAAGTTTCAGCAACATGTTAATCTTCATTACACCCCTAGTCATGCCTTATAGGTCGCATGAGACCTTTAGCCTTTCTCTTAATGGAGTTTGGATCTTGTCTGAGAGATCAACCCCCATTTTTCCCAATGTCATCAATGGATTATTACCATCACCGAATATTACAATAAATGGGTGGAATCTATACCTCTTATTTCTACAAAAGCTGAGAAAATCTGTGAATTCATCAACCATCACATCATTTGTCGCTTTGGTGTTCCTCACCACTTCAACACTGAGTAACGGAAAACAGTTCAAAAACAAAACCCTACAGAAAATTTGTGATGTCTTCGAAATTCAACTCATTTTTCTTCACCTTATTATCCTCAAACAAATGGCCAAGCTGAATCGACTAACAAAACCCTAAATAAAATTCTTATGAAAGTGGTTGACAATAATGGTAAGGATTGGCACACACACATTCCTTTTTCCTTATGGGCTTATCACACTAGTATTCGCACCTCAATTTCTCCCACACCTTTCTCTTTGGTCTACGGTACAGAGGTTTTCTTGCCTCTCGAAGTCCAAATTCCATCTCTTCATATCTCACTCAAAGATATGCTCAATGATGATGATTTTCACCAGGATCGTTTAGCACAACTTGAGTTATTAGATGAACATCATCTAAATGCTCTCGATCACCTCCAAATCTACCAAAAACATATCAAACGTGCCTACAATAAATGTGTCCAAGAATGAACCTTCAAGGTCGGTGACCTCGTCCTGAAGGAAAATCAACATGTAACAAAAGCAGAGAAAAGTAAACGGGGCAAGTTCACTCCTAATTGGCTTGGACCCTATATCGTTACTCATGCCTATGGATCAGGTGCTTATCATTTATCTTCACTCGAAGGTAAACTTGCACAACCTGAGCCCCTCAATGCCTTGCATATTTAACCATTCTATTGTTGAATCAATTCCTATATCACCTTCTATCTATTAAACACTCATCCCTTGAGCAACATTCACCTTCAACTTACCTATTTTAAGGATCAATGACTAAACAAGAATCATGTGATTACCCGTCACCTTTCAGCCTTATCTTCAATATGAGTACCATTGACTCTACTCATGGCATGATTCTCATGGATACTTTTCATCCTTTTCAGGATGGAATCCCATGGTCATTCGTCACTTAAAACCTCTCTTTCATAGCTAACCCCTATGTGCTATGGTTTTGTCTTCATAAAAGAATCCTATACTTCTCTATAGTCTTATCCATGACCTAAAAGTCCAAAACAAAAACAATTCAAAAGTAATATATGGGATTTTCAAATTCAAACTCCTTGAGTCAAACTTCTTGTAAATAGATGACTCCCTCCAAAAGGACATCTATCTTTCCATCTTGTTGCTATAAATAGATTGTTCCCTTGAAGGATAGCTATAAAAAGCTAGCCCTATTGTACATAGTCTATCACAAAAAGAAGACTATTTCTGCAAAAATAAAATAAAAATATTCTGAAGCTTCCTACATCGATCAGCTTCACGAAGACCTCAAGGAGATATTCTATTCATCCCACATAGAATTCCCACATCGATCAGTCTATAAAACAAAAGGCGAAAAGAAAAAGATAACTTTTTTTCATCATGGACTTGCCTATTCTGGTCTTGGGTATCTTACAGAAGAGGCATGTTGTCTCACACCAAGGTTATCGCTAAAATAACCCATTTTCACCTCACTGTATTTCCTTTCTAATCTTCTACCTACTCAAGGGACGTGCCACAAATGGGACATTTCATGATCATGTGACTTTCTTCACCCTTAGAATAGTCAATCATGCAACACCTTTAGGGTCTTACATTCATAGGCCAATCTTTGATATGATAGAATCATAATGGTTCTTACCAATTAGGTGGATTTTTGTCTCCTCTTACCATTCACCTCTTTTCTTACTTATTGATCCTCCTTCATAGGACCAAACCTTTGACACCTACATTCTGGGAATTCCTCTTCCAAAAACACAAAATCAACCTAGACGAAACACCTATTCAACCTATACTCAACCTTGCCTAAATGACCTAGAATCAACCATGCCTATTCAACCTATACTCAACCATGCCTAAATGACCTAGACTCAACCATGCCTATTCAACCTATACTCAACCACGATGCCTATACTCAAATGCCTATTCAACCCTCAACCATGCCTAAATGACTTAGACTCAACCATGCCTAAATGACCTAGACTCAATCATGCCTAAATGACCTAGACTCAATGCCATCTCAACCTATACTCATACCTATACTTAACCATGAATACTCAATGACCTATGATCTATACTCAATCATGCCTAAAACCTATTGACCCATTCATATCCCTTATCATATTCTTCCCTAGCTTATGGGAGAACATACATCGGCCTGAGGCCCCTTTTCATCGAGGGCTATGTAGGAAACACTCTAAGGGCATGGGGCCCTTGGAGGTTATCTCAACCACTTTTACCCCTAACCAGTTTTCTCCCCTTTACATTCACATTCTACCCTAGTTAGTTTCCATTTACACAAAAAACTTGGAAATTAATATATCATAAAAACATACATACCTACCATTTTATCACCACGACCATATTCTACTTAAATCATTTCATATTTCCATGATATTAATTACTTAGAAATTTAACCACAACATAAATACAATACATTATTTCCATAAGATCAGTAACTTGGAAATTACCTAGATTCCACCATGTCTATACCTGACCAAACCATGCCTATACCTGACTCCACCATGCCTATACCTGATTCCAAACCATGCCTATACCTGACCAAACCATGCCTATACCTGACCAAACCATACCTACTTGACTCCACCATGCCTATACCTAGACTCCATCATGCCTAAATGACCTAGACTCAATCATGCCTAACTCACCTAGTTCCCATGGTACACAATAACAATGGAAATTAAAAATATTACATCATCCATCCAATAATAATCATCAACTATATAAAGAGGAATGTATATGTATCAATACATATATACACAGGGATAAATAATTAAAGTGTCTCTAAAACTCTCATATACAATCTCACAAAATATTCAGCACGTAGACTAGTATATATAAATCAAAAATCATCATACAAGTATCAAATGTCATGATCAATCAACCCCACCTGAGACCCTCCTCTCCACTCTCACCCATCTCCTCCTCCTGGCCCTCAACTAGGGCCCAGATCTGCGAGAACTGGTAGCCTCACCTTGACCTTGTCTCTGGGGCTGACAACCCCCTGTGCTACCTGAGCTGTGAGTCTTGGACCTGGTCCTCTCACTAGTTGTCTGTTGGGCCCTATACTCGGCATATGAGGGAACATCAATACTTGCAGTGGCTAGATGGTCTTGGTAATAGTGGGCCTCATTTAGGGAATCCTTAAACCTCACCATAGATATGGTCTAGGGTGGTCCATCAACCTAACTGCCACCTGTGAACTCTTCCCTACCAATAAAGGACCATATCCTGGTGTTGGTGCTTGTACTACGGGACCCTGTATCCCGGTGCCTGTGTTGGTACCATATGTATAGCTACCTGGGCCTATAAGGTCGCATGACATATGCCTGCGTGGCTGCCAACTGTCCATGTAAACTAGTAACCTGTGCCTATAGTGCTGCTACCTATGCACCATCCCCTGCAGGAGCCTATACCTGTACTTGTTCTTAGTGCCTGGCTAGTAGTCAAGTCTAACCCTGTAATGTAGTCACCTTCCATATCAAAGTAACTACTTGTGCCTGTGTCATTGTCAACTGAACTCCCAGCGCAGTCACCTGGTCCATGTAGGACATCCCTCTGAACCATCACTGTGGCTAAGTCTGGCTGACCTAGCCATGGTGGTGTTTGCTACTTGTAACTCTGTTCTCCCACCACTATTCTGTATGCCACAGTGGTCCCTGCATCATCCAATCTCATATCCACTAGTACCTCCTCCTTTCCTTTGGGGTATATGGGCCTAGGATGGAGACAAAGGTCTCTCCACATCATCCCTTGTGGTATTGTGGGAAGGGTGGTGGTACATCCTACTGTAATCTAAACTGGTGTCAAAATCTGTTGATCAGGATCATCTCGTGCTTACTGGCACATCTACCCTGTATCCACCACACTAACTGTAACTCTTGTAGCTCCTCATCCATCCCTCTAAAAGCTGGAAAACTGACATAGGGCCGCCAGGCTATGTCCATCACATATAGGCCCTCCAGCTCCTGCCTGTAGTATACTAAGTCATGAGCTACCTCCTCTACTCGAGGATGACCACCTACAGCCACCCACCTCCTGTAACCTTCCCTTTATCCCCCATGGTGCCAATCTAGTACTAGAATTAGTCCTTGCAGCCACATTACTACCACAATATGCTCGTACGCCCAACAATGCAGTAGGAATGTACAACAAATGTTGTAGTGTCACATCCTCTGGTAAGCCCATAACTTCCTTATATAGATGCACTAAATATGCAGGTGCCCATGCAAAGAAAACCTGATCCTCAATCATATCTCGCAATACTCCCATCAGCCCTCTGGGAAATGACCACCCTTTGAATCAGGAAGTGCATAACACCCCACTACCACCATCATTAGCACTGCTAACCACATCTTCCTTGAGGGTGTGCAACATACAAAGCCCCATAAACAAGACTGGCATTATGCTCTGTCAGGTCACTCGCCATCTCCCCAAATACCTCAATCATGTCCTCAAAGGCTCCATTTGTTGATATTGAATATACTAGCTCACCAATAATAGGCAGCCACATAATCCTATATACGTCCTCCAATGTGATGGTCATCTCGTCAATGGGTAGATGAAAGGTGTTGGTCACTAGCATCCCATCTATCGATGAGCGCGACCATGAGACTGTGATCCAGTCGGATCTACCTGTAGCGCCTAATGCCCACCAATCCAACATCTCGCATATGTGTCCACTCGTCCTCAGTAACATTAGGACACATCTTCCCTAATAACGGTGGGACATGGTCCCGCATCGTCAACTGATGTCGTTCCTACATCCATACCACTCAACAATGTCAAAGACTAAACTACTTTTCCCATTTCTTTATAACCTAATTACCCCACCTATCTATTTCCTAACTACTTCCCTAGCCTATCATTTCCTTCTAATTTAGCTTACCAAGTTCCCATAACCCATTCCATCATTGTGACCTAATCTTCCTCTATTACCCACCTATGTTTACCTATATTTACCCTCACCCACCTGATTCTCTCCCTCATCCCTCTCTATTTCCCTTATTCACTACCTATCTACCCTCTAATTTCATTTTTTACCCCATTTTGGCCTTCTCAACTTAACCTATTCAGACTAATTCACTTTTCACAGTGACCGATGTCAGTCACATTGACCGATACCAATCACCCTGAACCGACATCAGTTGACTATTTTCCCATCGATACCGGCATGACAGACCAATGTCAGCCACGACCTGACTCGACATCGGTCTCTGGTTCGGCTCCAAAGCTGAACCCCCATGCCCCCAATTTTCTAAAAATTTAAAAAACAAGCCTAAAACCTACCCAAAAACCACCCAACCCCACCCATTTCCATTTTACACCCTAATTAATCTACATTGCACCCACCCCATACCCAAATTCTTCCATTTTTTTACATTTTGAATTTTTCATTCCCCCCATTTTATTTCATTTTTTTTCCTACAAATTCAATAAAAAATAAAGAGAAAAGGATTGAATCCTACCTCTACACGCCTGATGTCTCCTCACTGGGATCTCTGGTCTCTGAGCCGGTGGTCCTCCCACACCTCCTCCTACTGCCTCCATGTCTAAATCAAACCCTTGGCTCTCCACCAATCAAATCATGCCAAAATATCTTGTAGGCCCACCTCTACACCTCTCCAACCACTCACCTCTCTCCAAATCATCCTAGAATCTAGCCCAATCATGGTCACTCTCATCAATGGTATGAAAATGACTCTCTTCTTGTCATTTTCACAAATGGCAAAGCACAAATGAATCCGTAATTCATAGATTTTACCTTTTTATCCCAAATCCATGACCTGACCGACATCGGTTTCCCTAAACTGACATCGGTCATGTGCCCTAGTGCACTGCACTCAGTTTCTCTTGACTGACATCGGTTGGTCATGACCATGGTCAATTATCATTTTTTTACCTCATTGCACCATATAACACCAACTCTTCCTGCCCGAAACCTTTTTCTACCTAACCCAAAGTTGACCCTGACCTTATACCTCACCCTCATGACCTTATTACCTATCACCCAACCTCAGAATCAGTTGGGGCATGTTTTTTCCCCTACCATGGCCTTACCTACGGCCTTACCTAAATCACCCAACCCAACCTTGATCATTGTGACACTCAAATTCATGTACTCGTTATACCTTACGATGTGATACTTGTGTTGTTCAGCCTAATGACCTTACCTTTCCTGAAATGCCGTGTTGTTTATCCCGACCATACCTTTGGTGCCCTAGAACAAAACCTATTGCCCATTCCTACACCTGGCCTAATGGTGTTTCAGGACCATATCCTATACCTTGGATACTTGAACCACTTCAACCTTGTTTGGATAAACCTATCGACCTTTGACAACATAGAGTTTGCAAGTTCTTCAACTTGGTACCTTATCGTAATCCTATATGCGTGTGTGCGTTAGATTGTCACTACCTATTACCCGACTGAAATCACCCTTACCTACACCCAACCATACCCTCTGTTTTCATCACTTACCCATTTATCAAACCACTCACCGACTCCGTTTAACACCTCATCAGTTCCTGGTTTGAGGGGGATCACCTCCACCCACACTTGGGGTAACCTAACCCTCACTCAATACTTGGAGCACCAACTTCATGTTTTAGTCAACGTCGCTTATCAATAGCAAGCTATGCCACAAAAATGGGAAAATGTAGACACCAAATTTGGGTCACACTCCCCTTGGTCCCCTTCAATTAATTAACATAACACATTTAACTAATCATGACCCCTTCATCCCATATTAATATTCATCCTCACATTATTAAATTAAATTAATTATTTTAATTAAGTTAATTTCATCCTCACACCTCCACCTCATCATGACACCTCATCCTGGACCCATTCTAGGGGCATTTAACTCATAGTGACCAAGTCATTACTCTCAGCATTGAGTCATCACTCCTAGTGTTGAGTCACTACTTGACCTAACTAACTAAGAATTCTTCCTAAACCTAACTGGACTTCTTCTAAGATATTCATGCCTTCTCTCATGTGAACTCTACTTCCATGAGTGGACCCAACAAGGAAAACATGCCAAATCTGGGAAGATCTGCCTATTTTTGGTAAATAAAACTATTTCACCCTAGCCGACGTCAGTTTATCCTCGGCTAACGTCGGTCACCTAAACCGTCATTGGTTCCTTTATATATAATTTTTATAACCCTTTACCCAGGTTGGTCATTCAGTTATTAGAGCCTTATTGCATTCAAGCTGTGAATCTTCAAGCCCTCATGCATCTAGATGAATGAACACACAAAACCACAGTGCAAGACAAGCAGTCAATTCTCCTTCTAAAGTGTTGGAATACTCACAGGAGCACGCAGGTTGTACTGTCGTGGCACTGGACTCAAGCACCTCTTCTCCAATTAACCATCGACCACCTTCAACTAGCTCACGAGATCTACAAAATACCAAGTAAGTAATGTAATCTTAATCATTCGTGCTTTATCTCATTGTAGATCTCTTTGCTTCTTTTAATATTTTATTTCTTCCATTACCCATACATCATCTTCTTCCCACCAAATCACTATTCAACCACCCAAATCATTTTCACCCTTCTAAACCTCCTTCTTAGTATTCCTGAGTCTTCTCAGTCATATTACGACCCAAACTTCACAATACTCTCACTCTCTGTGCAATCACAGAGAGCCTAAAAAACCCATTTTTAATAGTTCACTACCTATTGCCACTACCGACGTCCGTTCCCTAACCGTACCATCAGTTTAGTACCCATACCCGCTTCAGTCAATAGACCGATGTCGGTATTTTTGTCATTTTATATTCTTAGACCAGTAAGCTTCCCACTCACCCAAAACTAACCTAGACCTCAACCAATCAGCCCCAGACACTTACCAAACCTTTAACAGACCTGTCTGACATAAATAAACCCCGGTTCTAATTAGATTTAGTGTTGCATTTTGATATCTAGCATAAAATCTAGTGTATTGTGTGTATGATAAACCTAAATCATTACATTGCAATAGGACCTATTTATTTTAGTTTCTTATTCACATTGAATTGTTATTAAACAGTGGATTGACAGCCTCTCTAGGAAGCACCAGGCTTCCTGGATCTAGCATACGACTAGGCAGTCCACTGTCATATGCTATTTAATACTCTTTTTTGGTCTTGATTTGCATCTACAGGTAGTCCTTCCTATGACAAAAAGGAGTTCTTTATGATCATCTTGGATAACGTCAACAACGCGCGCATTCTACCTTCCACCTTCACTTCACAGGTATTCCTCCTAACCTCTTACCTTATCTATTTTACGCAAACTACTCGGTGAAACAATTACAGTTAAGTCTTACTACTGTGACAGTCTAGAGTCCATTGCATTACCAAAACAGTGTATTTAACTACTCAAACTATACCTTATTAACTCACTAATCCTATGCAGAGATCTAAACACCATTAATAAACTTACGCACTTAAAAATTAAAGAGAGATGAAGATTATTCATGCATGAACAATATGGAACCTTCTTTGTAAAATCCACCTTTCTTATTCATTTGTCTAAAATTATAGTCTTCTTCTCAAGTCATGTTCTTTCCTCATGCATCTTATATCTCCTATGTTTCTTCTCTCCTATCCCTGAGAGACCTCTCCTCTCTCTCTCTCTCTCTCTCACTTACTCTTTAATTTGAATCATCTCCCATTTTACAACTTCTTGTTTGGAAACCTAACTAACTTTGAGGACTCATCACATGCCCATATAACATAATGGAGCATTTTTACATCTTTCTCAATACTTCATTGTCTCACACACACTCTATGACTCACTACCCCATGCCTAGACTCACTCCCATGCACTTTAGCGCATCTAGATTCCTTGAAACCACACATGGTCTCTTTTACATGATTTTAGAATTTGAATTACATTTTGGATGTGTTGGTTATAGGATTTGATCTTGAAAAATAAGCGACAATAAGGGGACAACAATCGCTCCTCTTTATGGGAGAGGTTCCCTTATTGAACACAAAAGAGAAAAACCAAAATGTTTATTGACAATATAAACATTTATTCCATATTTTGGTAAAGATTTTGATATTTTAGATGCCTTCATCCAAAAATTTTCAATATAAAAGAAAGGAGAATAGAGGAACTGGTATTCAGAAACTGAAGAGCGGGGAGAAATTTCAGACACATAGATTACAGAATGATATCTTATTGATGCTTGATAAAATAACAAGATTTAAACTATGTATATAAAAACACAAGACACCATGTATTAGACACAGAGTTCTAAGCATAATATCAACTAAAAGATACAAAGTTCTTGCTTAAATATGCGTAGCTTCATATGAATCAGACTAGGAATAGAAAGGGATAGAGCATGAGAGAGAATGAAACTTATTATGTATCGATCAATAGTTCAATGTTCTTTTACATTCAAGATATCAAAATCCGATCCTTTACAATGACAAGAAAAGTTCTTTAAATAACCCAAAAAATAGTTACACAATAGCCTTTCAGTTTCCTTTCTTTTAACCCCAAAAGCTAGTATCTAATTAAATATTATAATCCCAATTTATCTCTTGTTTAGATAACATATGACTAAAGAGATAAAATCCACCTTAAATAGATATTTAAAGAAAGGAAAACATGAACTAGGATGTCGAGATGCTGGAAGAAGTGCTTATAGTCCCTTTTGTCTTGAGCACTTGGTTTCTAAATCTTTTCAATGCCTCAGCTATGTCCATGCCCCGGGAAATTGTTGTATTGGCAGTTGCATGAGTCCAATTGCCCAGACACTTTTCCATTTATTTTCCAAACTCTAATTAGCATCTGTGATAGCTGTCTACAGCATAAAAATTTATTTCATCTTCTCCTTGGATATAGTGTCATGCATGAACAAATATTCTTTAACAAATGTCTTGAATTGAGACTTGATTTATTGGATAGTGAATTTATCATTTGAATCTCCTTGAAGATTTGGCAGTGAATATCCTGGAAAGCGGTCATGACACAAAATTTAAAAGCTTCTCCTTTTTACAACATGTTCCTGAGTTCTCCAATGGCTTCTTCAAGAACCTTTATCTTCCAGTCAATTATGAAAACCCAATGCTTAGACAGATTCAAATTTGCATAATCAAATACCTTATTTGACAAAAGGATTTGTACATTTGTTTCACTCATTCGTCTAAGATCCTGAATACATTCACTCCATAATTTTAGTTCCCTATCCAAACCACTGAGTGTTGTGGTGAACTTTAGCTGAATCTTAACAATTCTGTCATATGCCTTAAATGATTCCTTAATGAAATTTAAACCTGTGATTACCAGGTCATCAACCATGGCATCCATTTATTTCCCATAAGTAGCATGCTTATGAATATCTTTGATGGCTTGAACTTCATCATTAGACATAATGGCAGGTGGCAGGATGGAAGCTAGGGGGGTTGGGTCAAGTACCTTATCCTCTGTCAATAATAATTTGATGAAACTTGATAAAATTTGATTCTGCTCCTCCAACTGCTCCTGTGTCTGCTTCCCCTTTCCAACCCTTTCGATCACTTAAGAAACTATCCCCTTTAGGTTATGTACCTCACTTTCTGGTGTTGATTCTCCAAGATAAATTCTTGTTAATTCCAAATCAGCCATTGATAGTTCCTTTTCATCTTTTTCAAGCTTGGGTCTTGCAATTGCCATGAATTACTGGCCATGAGAATCTAAACCAATCTAGATGTGACCTTAGCCTTTTTAACTAGAGGGGAAGGAATAGTACCTAGAAGTGCTACCACTACATCAAACTTAGGAGCAACAATACTTGAAGTGGTCTTCCTTTTCGTGATTTCCAATAGTGGTTGTACCCAGGAAAAGGAAGAACTAGAAGTGGAGGGAACAATGGGTCCAAGTTCAGATGCACTCATTGCACTTAGAGTTATACAACATCCACTTCTAACACAGAGGTCTTAGTTTGAGTAGTGGGATCTTCCTTAGTAGATATTTCTATAGATTCTGAAACTGGTTTCTTTAATTGATCCTCCTTCACACTGATTTCCTTAGGGATAGTTTCCTCTAGTTTTCCTTACTATTTTTATTCACTGTCATCATCACCAAGGTCCATGATTTCTCCCTCATCAGGTACTGTTTCAATTTGCTTAGGAGAGGGTATTCACTCATTCTCTTAAATAACCTCTTCTGCCTTATCATCCTTCTTATCTTTTCCCTTCTTTATGTACACCGGAGTTGAAGATTTTGGTGGAGAAGGAATAGGTTTTTCATGTGCTTCAGGGGTTGATGAAGGTATTTATTTCTAAGGGGTGGAGGTATCTTGAGAAGGAGACCTAGATTTTCTTGCTCTAATCATCTTAATTTTCCTGCCAAACCAAAGCCTAGTTCTCACCAAGACAAGATTATTGAGCTCCTTTAAATCATCTCTCTCCTTAACAAACCAATCAATGGTTTCAATAGAAGTGTTCTTGGTTGATCTCTCATACTCAAGGGACTGCAGTTCTTCATCATCATTCTCAAACCCTTTAGGAACATTATATACACCAAAATCCTTGATGTATTGCAGAGAAAATCTTCCATAGTATCTTCTTCGAGCCTCATAATCATCAGAACAATTGGCCCAATACTCTTCAATATCGGCAAGGTGTTGAAAACCCATTTTGAAATTGGTGGAAATGAACTCCTTGATATCAAAACAAGTCCTAGGTTTATAATAATGAAGGGTAATAGGTGCAATTGTTTTATCAATCTCCTGAGCATCCAAAATAGTCTTGCAAGTGTAATTACCCAAAGCGATTGCAGGTATCTAGTGTAATGCCCACAATATTTCACCCACGAAATCCAAAATGAAACAAAGGTTATAATAGAAAAATTATGGAATGATTTTTTTTTGTTAAAAAAATGAAGGCGACGATTAACTAAACCCCTGGTTAACAAACCATCATCACAAAATTAATTAAATAATAATATTAATCCTTCATTTAGGTTTAAAAAATTTCATTCTTATAATCTTAAATTAATTTAATAATGCGATTCCTAAAGTCATTCAATAATTTATAATAAAAGTCTAGGTCTAAATTGCCCTTCCATTTACACAAAACTATTAATTTTAATTCTTAGATATAAATGTTGTCTAAATTATTAAGGGTATGGGTTTACTTAATTACCACTAGGTCATGACCTCTATAACTTTGATAAATAAAAAACAAAATATAAAATTTTAATTAACTTCAACACCACACAAGTGGCCCCATTCAAAACATGATCCATGTGATCAATTGATGATCTCACCTAACTCCCACCTAACATTTGTAGGGAAAAATCTTGGCCATTGGATGAACCCAATCTAGACCATTGGATCTATTAGGTTTCAACCAACCCTAATATCTATGGAGAGTTTCTTTTATTCTTTTCATTTGACTTATTTGCTGATTTTTTTGTTTTGCGGGTTAAGGGAAGGAGGAAGAGGAGAAAGCCATGGAAGAGGAGGATAGAGCTTGGGGATGGATACACACATCTCAAATCTATTCCATTTTTGTTTTTTACATGTTATTCTCTTCTACCCTATTCTAGGGTTTGTAATTTTCATTATTGTTGTAAACTTGATTTAATAAAAATACCCATTTGGTATGTCACTTTTGCCCAATAAATCTATATTCTATATTTTTTGAAATAAAAATACTCTTTTTTCTTTTCTTTTCTTTTGAGAGTACACCCATTTTGGGTATATATACATATGTGTATATAACCCAATTATAAGAAAACTATATACATATACACTTATGTGTATATATATATATATATATATATATACACTTATGTGTGTATATATATATATATATATATCCAAATTTCCCTAAATATTTAAAAACCTGAAAATCTATATTTATTAAAAGAATGGATATAAAAATCCATGTGTGTATATATATATATATATATATATATATGTATTAAAGGAGTTACGGGTTTGAATGAATGCAGACTGAGTTAAACAAGTGTTCGGCCGCATATATAACACATTGGCTTTGTTTTTTATTGGTATGTATAATAGTTTGGGGTAAATGGAAGGGCAATTTAGATCTAGAATTTTATTATAAATTATTGAATGACTTTAGGAACCGCTTTATAAAATTAATTTAAGATTATAAGAGTGATTTTTTTAAAACCTAACTGAGGATTAATATTATTATTTATTTAATTTTGTGATGATCATTTGTTAACCAAGGGTTTAGCTAATCGACGCCTTCGTTTTTTAATTAAAAAATAATAATATTCCATAATTTTTCTATTATAACCTTTGTTTCATTTTGGGTTTCATGGGTGAAATTTTGTGGGCGTTACACTAGATACCTACAATCTTCTTACCCTTGCAGGTTCTATGCAACTTATCCAACTATCTGCATATCTAAACCAAATCCATTTTGTCACTGCAGTACATAGGGAGTTTTACAGATTGTCCCTCAAATCCAGCGAACTGTAGATATAAGAATTTCCTGAATTGGGTGAAAATATGCCATAGACATAGATCAATATTTTCACTTCATCAGAGAATCTTCTAGCAATATCTCCTTCCAAGAATCTGACGATGTACATAGTGAAAGCATCATTCATCCTCCTGAAATGATGATTCCTAACCTTCAGAGTTAAATGTGGACGATACAAATAGATAGGAGCATATTTCTTGTCTTTAATAGGGGAGAAACCCAACCATTCTCTATAAGCGACAATGGTGTACATCAGATAAGAGGTCATGTAAAACGTCTGAGTCCTTCGAACATTTGCAAGTTGTTCTGTCAGGATGTGACAAATTATTCCTGCCCAATTCAAACTTTACTTTCCTTCACATATAATATTGATATAAGGGCACATCCAATAATGAAATTCATTGGTGGAGGGCATTCCCATTATCCTGGAAAGGAGAGTGATAACATATGACAATTATTCATTGAAATCAACCCTATACATTGTTTTGGGAAACCTTGAGGCTCCTTTCTTTGGGTTCTTAAACCAAGACTTGGTTACTCTACTCTTATACCATTCACTGTTTTGATAAAAAATAAGTTATGCTTGATCTCTGGTAAGAATGTTCGAGCCTTCAATCATGGGCATTCTGAAAGTAGTGCTAATACAATTTTCATCAAGTCGAGCCACTACTTGTCCCTGAGGATCAACAATTTCTTTTGTCTCTAGATTGAAACACGACCCACAAGCTAACAATATATCGATACATTGGAAATAATTTAGAAAATCCCCTGCCTCTGCAATTGCACTCTCCTTAATTAGCTGAGTAATGGGAGAAGGGTTTTAAAAATTAATGCATGCCCAGAAATCATCCAAATCAAGGTGCTGAGCCTCACTATCACCTATCTTTGGTATAGGTATCTCCAAAGAGGATAGGTGCTTGTGTCCCTTGTAACTAATCTTCATTTTATGGCAGGAGCAGAAGGTCTTTGTGAGATAAAATTTCTTAGTTCTCTGAGCTTTGCTTTGACGATTCACAGCTTCCCCTGTACCTACAAATTTGAAGAATAATAGGGCAGGGCTTGGACACGGCTACAAATAGTGGGGAGGGAGAAACTAAAAAGATTTTAGCAAATACAAGTGAGATGGTAAAACAACCAATTGTCTCCACTATTTATGCACATATCCAATACAAGTAGGTTGACGAGGTGAAATAAATGGGGTTATAAATACTCAATGCCGACCTAAGATAATGAAAAGTAAAAAAAGGTAGAACAAAATGTGCCCAATTGGTCCATGGGACACTAGGACGTCTAGGATGTGATAAGCCGAAATAGCCGATATGAATGGGAAATGGTAAAGGCGGAGAAAATGTGCATAGCTGTCCCAAGGGATGGTGGGACATGTGGGATGCACATGGAGCCAAAATAGCCTTAATGAATGGGAAGTCAGCAAAAGCAGTCTTTGTGGGGAAAAGGAGGTCAGAGAGCACTCGAGACACGCTAGACATGAAAAGGCAAACACCCGTTTGCAACACATGAAAATCAGATAAGTCAGAAGATTTTGACATAGATGGTCCTTGGGACATCGGGACATGATTTATCCAAAAATTTGAAATGACCTGAAAAATCGAGGAAAAATAATACAAAGCGTGGAAAATGGGAGAATCAGTGAACTGAGATCTTGGAGGAACTTGGGACATGAGGGAAAAAAATACCGAAATACACACATAACAAAGGAAAAGCCTTAAAACTAAAAATTTAGAAAAATGACTAACTATTTGGAGATAAATCTTCCTTAACGGGACCTTCATAGGGGCATATTTAAACTCACCTTACCCAAAAAATTTAAAAAATTTAAGAAGAAAATTCAAAACTCTTGGGGAAGTGACAACATCTGGCTCTTTCTGGGGATGGACTGATTTTGATCATAAAAGAATAAGGCAGGACCAAGCACTCTAGAATCTATAGGGAAAAGACCAGGGAAAAATCCATTAGGTGAATATAAATCAAGGATGAAACAATACAAAAGAGACACCCACACAACACCACAACAAAGACAAAAAATGGGAACTATACAAGAACTGTATAAAGGACTACCTAGAAACCTATGACTGAAACAAATTTAGAGTACTCAACACTATATGGAAATGGAAGAGAGGTTCCATCCATATAGTTCAAATAGAAATAATTTTCTCCAGAGAAATGTCTGATTTTGAGAGGGCCTAGCCAGAGAGAATCAAACTTGTCCATGAATTCCCTGAGGCTCCCACCTCTTGTCCCAAAGTAGTTAAATGTCTCCATCCTAGAAGTCTCTAGGTCTGGCGTGGCTTATCAAATAGTTGTTTCAATCTTTGTTGATGTGTAGTAATCGTATCCACCAATTGCAACCTGTTTTCATCCAACTTCTACAGGTACATGATTCTCTTCTCCAAAGCACTAATAAATTTTGAATCTTCAATGGCCTTCATCAATTGCAAAGTTGAAAATTCCACATGTCACTGACAAAATTAGCCTCAGGTCCATACACTACTTGGAAAGGAGACATCCTAATTTCCCTTTTGAGGGTGATTCTATTTTCCTAAAAAGCATCATAAAGATTTCTTATGCCAATTCATTTGTGATTCATTAACAAGATTTTGAATGATGGTTACCAAATTCTTGTTTCTTCCATTCTTCTTGTACATTTCCTTGGGGATAGTAATTAGAAGAATGTGCAAGGGAAATTCCATACCCATAGCATAAATCTATCATTTCATGAGAAGATAAGTTAGGAGCAGTGTGGGGTGACAATTTTACTTGGTACCCCAAATATAATTAGGATGTTTTCCTTGATAAAGTTACATATCACTTCAGAAGTTGTGTTTTTTAATGGAATGGATTCCACCCATTTGATGAAATAATTAGTGGCAGTTAATTCATGAGTGTGTTCAGCACTACGAATGGGGGTTAAGAGTAACCACAAAGTCTAGTCCTCACTATTGAAAGGGTTCTTCAATCACCACTGGATTAAGTGGTAAAGTGGCTACCTTGGGCATTCCCATAAAATTTTCACAAGCTTCAAATTTATTGACCCATTTAGTTTCATTTGCAAACAAGGTTGGCCAGTAGTAGCCTGCACAAAGGATTTTTTGAGTAGTCACAATAGATGAGAAATGTCCTCCACAAGCTTGATCGTTAATTCTATAAGAAACCTTTTATGTTTTTCTCTATCCACACATCTGAGAAACCTTCCATCAATCCCTATTTTGAATAAGGAATTGTCTCAAAGAACATATTGTGCACATCTCATTCTTAATATCTCTCTTTTCCTTATCATTTAGATAATATGGGCATTCTCCATAAGTCAAAAGATAGGAAATGTCAGCATACCATTCGTTAGTTGAACTGATAAAGAGAATGGTGGTAATATTTGTGTCTTCCTTAGGAGGGTTATCTTCAGCACCTTTAGCAATCAATTCACAAATCCCTTTTCCTCAAACTAACTTAATTGGCCTAATGTCCAAATCATACTCTTACTCCTTTTCCACCCAATTTCCTCTTTTGGTCGTGAACTCCTTTGTTTGTGAGAATAGAACTTAACCATTATATCTAGTATAAAGACAATAGAGTGAGAACTTAGGATATAGAAACAAAATTTTTTGACTTCCTTAACCACAAGAAAAACATGTTTCTCTATCTGAGTATATTTCAATTCATGATATTTAATGACATAACTCATGAAAGTAATTGGTAGTTCACATCCCTCGTGATTCTTCTGCGTTAGAATGACGGCCCAAGTATTCTCAGTGGCATAAAAATAGATCAAGAAATCCTTTTCAAAGTTAGGACAAGAAAGAATCAGAGTTCAGGCAATTGCCTTTTTGATATTTTCAAAATCTTCTTTCACTTTCAGTGTAAAAAAAAGACTATTTTCCTTTCATCATTTGAGTTATACTCATAGTTAGCTATGCAAAATTAGGAATAAATCTCCTTAAAAAAATTATCTTTCCAAATAAATAATGCACACCTTTTTTACTTATGGAGTGGAATTTTCTGAATAGCCTGAACCCTCTCTGGATCTATCTTGGTTCCCTCTTTGGAAACGATATGTCTAAGGAGCTTTCCTTCAATGATGCAAAAAATACACTTTTTTGGATTAAGAGATATCCCATGTTCGTTGCACTTCTGAAGGAAAACTTCAAGATGTTTGAAATGGTCTTCCCTTCTCTTGGAAAAGACAGTTAAATCATCCATATACGTAATGATACATTTTATTTTCAAATACCCGAAAGCCAAATCCATTTCCCTTTGGAAAGTGGCACCAACATAATCATACCAAATGGAATCCTCTTATAAGCAAATTTTCCCCACATAGTTTTGAAAGCTGTCTTATTTTCATCAGGGATATCAAATTCAATCTGATTGTACCTTAAAAAACCATCCAACATAGAAAACAATTCAGATCCGGTAATAACTTGTAAAATTTGATTCATCAAGGGGAGTGGATAATTATCCTTAATGGAGGCTTGGTTTAGATTTCGAAAATCTACAAAAATTTGAATCTCCCCATTATTTTTCTTACTAACACAATGTTGGCCACCCAAGCTGAGTGATGAACTGGAAAAATTATTTTTTCCTTTAAGAGCTTCTAAATTTCTTGATAAATGGTGTCTGCAATCTTGGTGTTGTATTGCCTCTGTTTCTATCGAAAGGGATTGATTATTGGTTTTCGAGGAATATAATGCTTCATTTTTCTTGGTTTAAAATATTTCACATCATATGAATAGGCAAGTACATCTACATATTTTCTTAATAAATTTATCTTTTTATTCCTTTCCTCTTGAGTGTAGCATTTGCCAATATTGACAAGCTTGGGTTCTTGATTGCTTCCAATGTTAACCTTTTCATACTTTTCTGACTGATGAACTCCATGTGAAACCTGGGTCTTTATATATCTATCATGTTTTTCAAACAAATCTTCTAGGGTTACTAGTCCCATGGGAATCTTGTTACCTTTCAATATGATACAACCATCTTTCTTAGATTCCTCTTTGACTCCTTCTTCTATGGATGGAACTAATTGATGATGAAAATAATCACTTCCTTCAAAATATAGCTGGCTGAAATTATCTTGAAGCTCAAGGAAAGAGAGAAAATGTTGATCGTCATTAAATACTTGCGAATTGTTTCACATTATCTAGCACACTTGGTCTATGTATCATTTTGATTGTAAACTTCTCCTAAGTAAATTCGAGATGAAGGATTAGCAAATAACTCCGAGATAGCCAAAGCAACCAGCTCTGGTGTTCTTTTCTCTCGCTTCAACTTCAATGGAAAAAGCATCTAGTAACTGAATTTAATCCCACACAAGGTTTCTATAATGATTTAGTCTCATATTCTTGACTTGGGAAATCCCTCTGAACTTTCTTTAAAATGAGCTCTACATCACCTCATGCACACATATTTTTTAATTCCCATTTCCCTAGCAATGGCCATTCCTAAAAGGAGAGCTTCATATTTTGTTGTATTATTTGTGTTATCGAATTGAAGCTTATAGGAGAACAGGATAAGACACTTTTTCAGGGGAGAACAAAACCACACGAGCTCCAGAGCCAGAGAATGATAAACTACCATAAAGTTAATGAATTTAGACATCATTAGGATCAATCGTTATACCTCCAGGGACCCTTCACTTCATCTTCAGACATGATCATGTAATTACCATGACCCATGTCTTCATAGAGAATTTTGCACTTTAGGGTCATCTAATTTTTGCACAATATATTGACTCCTCTTTTTAGGAAATAATTTCTTCACTTCTCATTCACTGGAATGAAGGCATGTGAGCAATCCATTTGAATTTCTCCTCCCAATTCTCTACAAAAAAATTCTGACTTAACAACATTCCATATGATGCGGGAATATATACCACTAGGATAGTAACCTTAATTCCTTTCTTAGGGAAAGTGGCAAAGGCAAAATTTTCATCTTTGATCCTTCCTACTAAAGGCACCTCCTTACTCTCCGTAGAATAACATGAGCCAAAAGTGTGAGTTAAGCTCAAGCCCAGAGCATGATCAACTTTAGCTAGAATTACATTATTTGATGCTCCTGAGTCGATGACACAATTATTGGATCTATGATCAACTATGAGTAATATAACATAGAAAGTCTCAATTTTTTCAGTTGTAGAAGGAGCTATGCTTTGATATTTTGTTGGGGTGAAGAGGTGGGAGTAGGTAAAAGGCCTTTAGAAGTGGTGGGTGTAGGATTGGATTTGAAAAATTTTACAACCAGAGAAAAGGCATTAGGATGTGTCTAGTAAAACTCAGCTTCTGAAATTTGGATTTTAGTTTTTTAGATATGATCAATTATATCAAATGATCTTGATGAAGATTGAATGTCTGCATTGGAAATGGTGGCCAACCTAGGTTTGTCAATTTTGGTGCTTGGGATTATTCTAGATATGGGGGTTGAAGCTCCATTCTCTTTAAGCACTGGAAAGGAAGTAGAACGAGTGTTAGCATTGTTCACCTTTATTAGGAGGTTGTAGGAATAAGAGAACCTCTTTTTGCGATAAGTGGGATTGTGGTTGGTACTTCCTTGGACCTTCTACTAGGTTGTACCACTTATTTCTTCTCATTTATCTGCTCTCTAGTCATGGCAACATAGGATTAAATATTCACGTCATGCCACTACCTCATCATAATCATCCTCATCATCAATCCCTTTAGTGGTAAGGAAGTTAACTTGAGAATTATCATCTAGTCTTCCCACTCTTTTTCATCTTTAGGTTCTTCATATTCCTCCACTTTTATCTCATTATTTGGTTCTTGAACTTCATATGTTACATTTACAGAACCTTAAGAGGTGTCCCCTTATTCGCTAGCTTAAGTTGAGTCGAAGGAAAAATGATTTCGAGGTTGAAAATTCTCACTCGGGATGTCCTTATAAGGGATATTCTAAGCTAACTGCTTTTTAATAGCTATGAGATCCAAATCACACAAAATTACACACACATAACAAGCATGTATCGTGGTTCACCCAATGTGGGCTACGTCCACCAAAGATAGAGATCTCATATATATAACATAACAAGAGATTACAAACCAACTCTTCTACACAAGATTACATGTATCTCTACAAAGATTCTCCTCCTCCTCCATATCTTTAAATGGATCTCCATGAATGCACTACAACTATGCCTCCAAACTCCATCAGCAGATCTCACATAACCAGGAATTACTGCATCTATGAACTGCTACCAAGTTCTCTGTGGATCTGCAAATAAGGCCTCTCACATCGGTCTACCATATGTGCAATATAACTGTGCACCAAGAAGTACATATGGTTCTTCCTTTATCTGAGAAATCTGAGTGAGGAGAACATGCACATATTCATCAGGTTTGAATCGATCCTCAAGATGGGTTCTCATGGTGGTCCAGTCAGTAATAGCAACAACATGGAGATGATAGAACCAGTTGGAAACATTGTCTTGTAATGTCTCCACAAAAATCCTAATAGAAACATATTCATGCTCCACTCCAAGTATTCCATATGCCACGATGAATGCAAAAATGTGTTCATCTGGGTGTGCTTTTCCATCACCTCTTAATTTAGGGAGTATTTTCCTATTCCCTTTTGGGAGATCATGGAATGGTTGAGCAAGGACCAAAGGTCCAACCCATTTTCCCCAAGGTAGAGGTACTGCCATTCTTAGAAAAATAGTTTGCAAAGGGACTTTGACTCAAGCCAACACCAAAGCTTGATTACTAGGGCTTAATTGTGTTTGGGGGTCTATGTTTCTTACAGTTATATTTTGACAGGGGGAGTACTCATGGATCTTGTTCTCCCCCTTACTGAAGTTTGCCTAAAACCTTGTTGTTGTAGTAATTGAAAATATGGATCGTTAATACCACGTGCTCTTTGACCTTGTGTATATCTTCTGTCAGCCAGGGTTCTATTGCACCTAGTTCAAATGAAGTTATTTCGGTAGGTATGCAAAAAATGTGCCACACGGTGGGTGCCAAAAACTGTTGGTTGTAGGATTTGATATCAGTTTTAGGATTTGATCTTGAAAAACAAACAAAAATAAGGGGACATTGGTCCCTCCTCTTTATGGAAGAGGTTCCCTTATTGAACACAAAAGAGAAAAACCAAAATGTTTATCTTATAGTCAATGCTGAAAACCCACTGCTCAGAAAGATTCAACTTTGCATCATCAAACACCTTATTTTCCAAAAGGATTTATACATCTGTTTCACTCATTAGTCTAAGATCCTGAATACATTCACTCCATAATTTTAGTTCCCTATCCAAACCACTGAGTGTTGTGGTGAACTTTAGATGAATCTTAGCAATTCTTTCATATGCCTTAAATGCTTCCTCGATGAAATTTAAACCTATTATTACCAGGTCATCAACCATTGCTTCCATTGCCTTCTCATAAGTAGCATGCTTATGAATGTCTTTGATGGATTGAAATTCAACATTATATGTAATGGCAGGTGGCAGGATGGAAGCTAGGAGGGTTGGGTCAAGTACCTTATCCTCTGTCAATAAGGATTTGATGAAAATTGATAAAATTTGATTATACTCCTCCAACTACTCCTGTGTCTGCTTTCCTTTTTCAACCCTTTCAATCACTTTAGACACTATCTCCCTTAGGTTATGTACCTCACTTTCTGGTGTTGATTCTCCAAGAGAAATTCTTGTTAATTCCAAATCATCCATTGATAGTCCTTTTCATTTTGTCGAGATTAGGTCTTTCAATCTCCATGAATTGCTGGCCCTGAGAATTTGAAACCAATCTAGATGTGACCTTAAAATTTTTAGCCAGAGGGGGAGGAATGGTACCTAGAAGTGTTTCCATTGCATCAAAATTAGGAGAAACAATAATTGAAGTGGCCTTCCTTTTCCTGGTTTTAAATAGTGGTGGTACCCAGGAAAAGGAAGAACTAGAAGTGGAGGGAGTAATGGTTCCAAGTACAGATGCAATCATTACAATTAGAGTTTATACAATAACCACTTCTAACACAGAGGTCTCAGTTTGAGTGGTGGGAGCTTCCTTAGTAGATATTTCTATTGATTCTGAAACTGGTTTCTTTAATTCATCCTCCTTCACACTGATTTACTCAGGGACATTTTTCTCTAACTTTCCTTGCTCTTTTTATTCATTGTCATCATCACCAAGGTCCATGATTTATACCTCATCAGGTACTGTTTTAATTTTCTTAGGAGAGGGTAGCCACTCATTCTCCTAAATAACCTCTTCTTCCTTATCATCCTTCTTAGATTTTCCCTTCTTTGTGTACAAAAGAGTTGAAGATTCTGGTGGAGAAGGAACAAGTTATTCATGTGCTTCAGGAGTTGATGAAGGTATTTATTTCTAAGGGGTGGGGGTATCTTGAGAACTAGACTTGGATTTTCTTTCTCTAATCATCTTAATTTTCTTGTCAAACCAAAGCCAAGTTCTCACCAAGATAGGGTTGTTGAGCTCCTTTAAATCACCTCTCTCCTTAACAAACCAATCAATGGTTTCAATAGGAGTGTGGTTGATTGATCTCTCATACTCAAGGGAATGCAGTTCTTTGTCATCATCCTCAAACCCTTTAAGAACATTATATGCACCAAAATCCTTGATTTTTTGCAGAGAAAATCTTCCATGGTATCTTCTCTGAGCCTCATAATCATCAGAACAATCGGCCCATTAGTCTTCAATATCGACAAGGTGTTGAAAACCCATTTTGAAATTGGTGGAAATGAACTCCTTGATATTAAAGCAAGTCCTAGGTTTATAATAATGAAGGTTAATATGAACAATTGTTCTATCAATGTTCTGAGCATCGAAAGTAGTCTTACAAGTTAATTAGCCAAAGTGATTGGGAACTGGATACCTGGAATCTTCTTATCCCTGTAGGTTCTATGCAACTTATCCAACTGTCTGTATATCTCAACAAAATCCATTTTTTCACTGTAGTACATAGGGAGTTTAAGGGGTTGTCCCTCAAATCCAATGAACCATATATATGAGAATTTCTTGAATTGGGTGAAAAATATTCCATAGACATTGATCAATTGTTTTGCTTCAACATAGAATCTTCTAGCAGTATCTCCTTCCAACAATCTGACGGTGTACATATGAAAACATCATTCATCCTCCTAAAATGATGCTTGCTAACCTTCAGAGTTAACTGTGGACGATACACATAGATAGGAACATATTTCTTGTCTTCAATAGGGGAGAAACCAAACCATTCTCTATAAGTGGCAATGGTGTACATCATATAAGAGGTCATGTAAAATGTCTGAGTCCTTTGAACATTTGCAAGTTGTTCTATCAGGGTGTCACATATTATTCCTGTCCAATTAAAACTTTGCTTTCCTTCACATATAGTATTGATATAAGGGCACATCCAATAATAAAATTCATTGGTGGAGGGAATTCCCATTATCCTAGAAAGGAGAGTGATAACATCTGATAATTATTTATTGAAATCAGCCCTGTACATTGTTTTGGGCATCCTTGAGGCTCGTTTCTTTGGGTTCTTAAACCAAGACTTGGCTACTCTACTCTTATACCGTTCACTGTCTTGATAAAAAGGAAGATGTGCATGATCTCTGGTAAGAATGTTTGAGCCTTCAATCGTGGGGATTCTAAAAATAGTGCTAATAAAATTTTGATCAAGTCGAGCCACTACTTGTCCCTGAGGATCAACAATTTCCTTTGTCTATGGATTGAAACACAACCCACATGCTAACACTGTATCGACACATTGGAAAGAATTTGGAAAATCCCCTGCCTCTATAATTGCACTCTCCTTAATTAGCTAAGTGATGGGAGAAGGGTTTTGAAAATTTATGCATGCCTAGAAATTGTCCAAATCAAGGTGCTAAGCCTCGCTATCACCTATCTCCAAAGAGGATAAGTGCTCGTGTCCCTTGTAATTGATTTTCATTTTATGGCAGGAGCAGAAGGTCTCTGTGAGATAAAATTTCTTAGTTCTCTGAGCTATGCTTTGATGATTCAAAACTTCCCTTGTACCTACAAATTTGAAGAATAATGGGGCATGACTCGACCATAGCTACAAATAGTGGGGAGGGAGAAACTAAAATGATTTTAGAAAATACAAGTGAGATGGTAAAACGACCAATTATCCCGACTATTTATGCACATCTTGATTCAAGTAGGTTAGTAAGGTGAAATAAATGAGGTAATAAATACTCTATGTTGACCTAAGACAATGAAAAGTAGAAAAGGCAAAACAAATGTGCACAATCGACTCATGGGACACTGGGATATCTGGGACACGATAAGCCGAAACACCTGATTTGAATAGGAATGGGAAAAGGCAGAGAAAATGTGCACAACTGACCCAATGGATGGCAGGACATGTGGGACACACAAAGTTGAAATAGTCGCAGTGAATAAAAAGTGACAAAAGCGGTCTTGTGGGGAAATGGAGGTCAGAGAATACTTGGGACATGCGGGACATGAAAAGCAAAAATGTTCGCAATACATTGGGATCGGGTAAGTTAGAAAAATTTGGCACAGAAAATCCTTGGGACATCGGGACATGATTTCTCCAAAAATCTGAAATGACCAAAAATAGAGGAAAAACATGAATATGTGGAAAAATCAAGAAATTAGGGAACAAGAGGCCTGAGGGAACTTGGGACATGAGGGACAGAAAAACCTGAAATACCCGCATAACAAAGAAAAAGCCTCTAAAATTCAAAGTTTAGAAAAATGACTAGCTGTTTGAAATTAGCTCTTTCTTAGGGGACATTTACAAGGGCATTTTAATAGTCACCTTACCCAAAAATTTTAACAAAATGAAGAAGAAAGTTTACAACTCTTGGGGAAGTGACAACAGGAGGGAAAACATAAATTTCAAATTTCAAATAAAACTCCACCTAAACCTCTTCTCATGACTTGAACATACCCTATCACCCTCACTTTGACCTTTAAAACTATTATTAAATAACAATTCTCAATTTTAATGCCTTTAGTATGATGCCCCTGCATCATACTACCAAGGTGGACAAAATGACCATGTCCTTTTTTTTGTATAGCCACGTCTTTAGTTGAGTCTTCATCTTCTTTTCACACCCTTGTCATTCCTTCTTACTTCCACTTTATTTTTTTGCCTCATGTCCACTTGGATCCCATATCTTGCTCCTTATCCTTGCATTTTCCTTGACATTGCTTCCTTTTTTCTTGAGTTCCATCTCCACCTTCATCATTCTCAAGATTCCATAATTTGTACCTACAAAAATAAACATAATAACAAGAAATACACATTGTTCTTCATGTTTTTTCACCTTCTCCATCTCTATATAGCTTAGGTCCATCACGTTCTCACCATTTTCCATGCCATAGTCTTCATTTCCTCACCTATTTGCTTGTTCATTCATTTTCTTCACCACATAAACTTGCTCCAAGTTTGTATCTATTTCTTCCTTTACCTCATTTGAATATTTATTTTCCCAAGATTTCATTGCATTCTCAACTATTACTGCATTTTTCTTTTCTTCATCCATCACACACAATAAATATTGCAATAGATCATCTATTTCACCCATGAAAGACTCATTACATCCTTTCTTGTTAGCATGCTTCTCAAATGCATTGTTAGAATCATATTTTTATAAAATTTCAAGAAATTCACTCAAAGCACCATCAATATCAATTGGTAAACCTTAAAATTTTCTCACATTGTCTTCATTATTTGCTTGCATTGCTTCTTTAGCCTCTGAAATTTGCTTGTTTTGCAAGAGTTCATCATCCTCTTTCATATTTTCATTCTCTTTTCCCTGCACCATATTGGTTTCCTTTCTTTTTCATACCATCCTTGGTCCTTTGTGCATTTCTTGATGTCTCATAAGGTCTGAATTCTCTCTCTTGTCCTTTCATTCATTTGTTTTTGCTTGATCTCTTCTCTCTTTGTGGCTGGTTTTTGCATCCACCTAGGCATCACACATCCATGGTTCTTGATTGGTTCTAAGAACTATACATGGCTCTTTTCTTCATTCATTTTCTTAACAAACTCTTTCTTTTGCTTTTCCTCTTGTCTTATCTTCTTTTCCTCTTTCTTGATTGCTTCTTTCAGTTGTATCCTTTATCTTCTCTTCACAAGTAGCTCTATGGGCCACTTCACTTTCTTTCTCATCACAAATCCAACATCTTATTTCATCACACCCTCATCTCTCATCAATTCTCCAAGCTTATTTATATCCTTTCTCAATTATCTGAATTCTTTCTCCATCCACTCTTCTTTCTTTCTTGCTTCCTCTTTCTTTTTGGATTCTTCTTTCTTCTTTCTTCTTTCTTCTTTCTCTCTATCTCTTCTTGTCTTTTCTTGTGGCTTATCATCTTCACCAACTCTCTCACTAAATCTTCTCTATCCATAATTTATCTTTTCTTATTTTATCAAGCAAGTTTTCTCTTATTTCTTCTTTCACATCTCACCTAGGATTCCAACCTGGTCTTTTGGTGTCTTCTCACTCTTATTTCACTCTCACACTTCCACTTCTTCTTAATCTTCTCTTTCAACATGTCACTTGTCATTCACACACTCACACAATGAATTGTTAGCCACAATTTACTATTATCAAAAATCAATATTCAAATTTCAATAAGAATCTCAAGATCAGATACCAAATGATGTAGAGGTGTATCAATTTTCCGCGCATTTAATAAGTTAAGAAAGATTACAAACCAAACTACACTCAAGCTCTGTAGGGAGTATCTTCAAAAGAAGCCTAAAATGACTCTATCATGCAAAACTGATCTTTTTGACTATAAATGTATGTATCAATCACTTACCCCTATTTACATACCTCACGCAATGTCATTTCAACTCCAAAGATGATCTCATTTCATTAAAACCTTCATTTACTCTTACCTTTTTTTAACTTTTCCTTCACGTTTCTTCTCTAGATTCTTAGCACAAATAAGCAATTTCGGGCCTTGTATCCTTAAACAACGCTTTCAGAACCTTTACCATGTTTTACCACTTGAAAAAATGTTATATTCAAGTATCAAATTGATACCAAATTATAAAAGCATCAGTTTTCACCTATCTTGCTCAAGATTGCCTCTTGGTGCTTTATGACCAAGTACTTTGCATGGTTCATGTTTGGAAGCTTATAGGTATACCCACAACAAAGTGACAGCTTCTCTAAACACCCTTTATGTCCAATACAGTGTGTGTCAAATTTTACAAGCCAACTCCTCTTTCTCTCTCAATCACCATTCCACCTTTCTTGACTCTCTAACTCCTTCTAGCCCTAAATTAATGGTTTTCAAGCTTTAAATTTTGACCTTAGGGGTTTCAAAATACAACCCAAACATATTTGGGCACCCATTTTCATGTTCTAGTTGTATACTGAGTTTCAAGTTTGGATCCCACCTTTAAACCCTACTTCCTTAGTAACTTGGCCTTTCTAAGTAGGCATATGACTGCGATCATTGTCCTTTAACTAGAATGTCGTCAATATCTTAAAATGCATCCACGGTTTCATATAAATTTTAAAAAAATATCTCTTAATAATTGTTCTTAATGATTTTTACCAAGTTTTAGACCTAAACTCGATGCTTAAGGGCTTCAAACACTAAACTTGCTCTAAACCCTAACTGTGCAACTTGTGCAAGCCCGAAAAGCTATATTTATTTATAAAATGAAATTTTTTAACTTCCAAGCTCTCAAATTTGGCCTCAATGACTATTTTTCCCTCCTCCACAGTCATGTTATAGTAGTGATAAGTGATAATGGGGATAATAACTCAATACACGAATGATTTTATCTACATACACGTGAAACATGGTATGTGTGAAACCCACTAAATTAGAGTTAAAGGAATTTGAAACGTTATTTGAAGAAGGTAGTCACCATTTATTTTGAGAAACTCACCAACTTAATCTTCTTGTAAATGTTAAGCATTTCTCCCATTTTCTGAATATCTTTAAACCAAGATATGCTTAGATCATGAAAAGCATAGTACATTCTTGTTTTCTTGAGGTTTACTAAACATGCAATGGAGAATAGTAGGTGGTTAAACCTTAAAGACATGCAAATAAAACCTTAATGCCTCTTACCATGAGATTAGAAATAATGAAGCTCATCAACGTGCCTTGCAAAGGCTATTACAATCACGTCTTACTACTGTGACAGTCTAGATTCCATTGCATTACCAAAACAAGGCATTTAACTACTCAAACTAGATCTTATCAAATCACTAATCATATGTAGATATCTAAACATCGTTAATAAACCTACAAACTTGAAAATTACAGAGAGATGAAGATTATTCATGTATGCAAAATATGGAACTTCCTTTGCAAAATCAACCTTTCTTATTCATTTGCCCAAAATTACAATCTTTTTCTCAAGTTGTGATATTTCCTCATCCATCTTCCATCTCTTGTGTTTCTTCTCTTCTCTCCTCGAGATACCTCCCCACTCTATCTCTCTCTCTCACTTAATCTTTCATTCAAATCATATTCCCTTTTACAACTTATTTTTTGGAAAACTAACTAACTTTGATGACTCACCACATGACCATACACCATAATGAAGCATTTTTACATCTTTCTTAATACTTCATAGTCTCCCATATGCTCTATGACTCACTACTCCATGCCTAGACTCACTCCCACACACTTTAGACCATATAGACTCCTTGAAACCCAATACGGTCTCTTTTACATGCTTTTAGAATTTAAATTAAAGTTTTGAGGGAAAACATAAATTTCAAATTTCAAACTTTAAAACTCCACCTAAACCTCTTCTTATGACTTGAACATACCATATCACCCTCACTTTGACCTCTACAATCATGATTAAAGAAGAATTATATATTTTAATGCATTTTGATGATGCCCCTACATCAGAGGCTAGTCTGAATCAAGAATATTCATATTTGTAGTCATCTAATGTGTGCTTAAGTATTGTGTGGGTATCCAGGGTCTATTTTGTAGGTATAGGTGCAACACAATGAATATGATATGACCTAAAATGAATAAGGAGTGATAATAAGTGACAAAGAAAGAACCATATTCCAAGAAATTACGTAGAAACTAGCACCTAAAATATATGCTAACACCTGGGTAGCCATGTCCCCTTACAGGTGCCCCTATCCTTGAGAACGTCACTTTCCAAAATAAGACATAGAGCTAATATAGTTCAGAAGCTACTTTTGCAACTTGTTCATCAGTCCAAAATCAGTCCATACCTATAGTCACAAGCTAAGTAATTATTTATCCCTTATTTATACTCTTGTTTGCATTTCCTTTGCTTTATCTTGTTTATTTACTATTTTATCTAGCTAATCAGAAGTGTCCTTACATTAGATTTAATTTCATTAAATCATTTGGTGAACCTGTCCCTTACATTCTCTTTATCAGATCTATTTTTCTCAACACCATAATCCTAGTTACATTAAGGTTCATATCTTCATCTTATATTCAGATTCACACGTGATTTTCATCTATTTCCTACCATACAATCATATATGCAAAAATTTCCTAGGGTTTCATGCTTGATCCTGCCCTTTGGGTCACTTTCTAGGGCTCCCAATTTTGAAATCACCTTTTGTTTCATATCTCAAGCGTAATGACTCAATTTTCAAATTCCTTTGAATTTATTTTTCCTTTTTCCATATCTAACGAAAAACCTCTTCTTGTTTTCTAAGATTTTGAGCCCATTTTTTTAGAAATTTAAAATTACAATTTTCCCCTTGTTGTCATGCAAATTTGCAACAGGAAAATTGACAATTTTCGAGTATGATAATGATACCCCTGTGCTGAAATTTTCAAGTTTTACCCTTTTGAGGCACCCCAGGTCTACCCAGTCAGTCCAATGTCCTCCCAGTGGATGTTAAATCAGTCCCTTAGGCAAATCAGGAAAGTCAAGTCAGCTCCCCTAGGTGATTTTAGGAGTTCTTGAAAAATGCTATTTCTGGGTAGTGTTGGGAAGGGCTACCACTGGCCTTCCCAGGGCTGTCGCAACCCCCTAGAGTGGAAAAGAGGATCCAAATATGACATAGAGATGAATTGAAGGTCTAAAAGCATCATGGAATTGATTTTGGAAGATTCATGAAATATTTGGAGGAGTTGGGGTAGTTTCATCAAAAATAGGGTTCATAGGCCTAGGATGTGCACAGGGTCAAAAAATATGCTGAGCTTCGGGAGGTGATTCCGGGATATCTGGATGGATTTAGGAGCTAAACAAGACGTTTTCAGAAAGGGAATTTAAATATCTACAAGATTGTGAAATCAAATGTTTCAAAAAACATTGGTGCAGTAGGGTTATATCTAGTTTTTTCCAGGATCAGTCAGGGATCCATATAAATAATTTGACTTTTCAGGGACTAAATGGAGGAATAAAAATCTGATACCCCCACCATTAGATTAAAAAGGAAATTTTTAGTCAAATTATTTTAATTTTTTTCCAAAAAACTCCATCGAGAACTCCTGATACGGCCTTCATAAGTTTGCTCTCAAGGTTCGACACTTATCCAATTTTTCAAGAGGACACATGTCAGCACCAGGAGCATGACAGGATTTCATATCCATTTTTTCCCTTTAAGAAAGGGACATAGGGGACAAAAAAATGTACCCAACTCTTTTTTAGTCCCCAGAACACCAATGTGACATCCCATTTGCCAGTTAAGCTCCCGAGAGCTAATTTTGAACTTTCCCTCTCCTTGCACAGATGATCGACAGGTGTTGTGATGAGGTGTGAAGTGGAAATTGATGTCCCCTTCATACCTTTGGTCAAAGGGACAAAATGGACACAAAAATGCACCCTCCCCTCTCCCTCCCATTTTCACACTATAAATATGACACTTAGCTCTTTGTTTAGCCATTTTTCCCCCACGCATCCATATGTTGTCGAAACTCTTTCAAATTTTTGCCAGATCTGAAAGAAAGAATTTTCACATTCGATCAACACCATAAAATAATTATTCATATGAAAATATCAAAATATAGAAAAAATTACAAAAATAACGGATCAAAGCGGTGGAGAAATGAAGTTTTTTCGAAGAAACCCTCGAAGTCATCCAACAAAGAATGGTTCATATCTTTCAAACCATTCAACGGATTGAGATGTCATCTTTTGTAGACTTCGTTATTTTTTAAGATGAGAAAGATGCAACAAACGAGAGGTCGAATGGTGTGTTGAATCATTTTTTCCAACAAAAAATCCTTCTCGTGTCCTAGCTCACATTCGTCAAATTTCCCATCAATCCGACAATGGAAACGAGTTAAAACTTTGCACACGAACTCCAAATGAAAAATCTATCACAACAGAGTTGATTTCATCATGATCAGAGACAAATTCTATCCCTTTATCTTCTCCTTCTAGGTGTATTCCATTATTCTCTCCTTATTTTTGGTAACCTCTCCATTCATTTAGAGGAGTCTAGTTCAATTCCTTTCCTATAAATATTGTACGTGAGTTCTATGTTGAATAGAATAATATGAGATATACAATCTCTATTCTTTCTCCTTCATTTCTACCTCTCAGTTTGGTATCATAGCTTCTATGATCTCTGACCTGTGTGTGTTTGAAGGAAGAAAATAAATTTTCCTTGAAGTTGAGGGATCTGCATGATGAAGAAAATATTAGAGACCTGCAGTTTTTTAATTCTCCTTCCTATTCATGGAGACCTGTAGTTTTTTGTCTCGGCCTGCTGCGTGGAGAAACATTTGGAGCGGCCTACAGTTTCTTTTTTGTCTCTGACTCGTGTCACATCCATGGAGATTTTTTCCTGTGCGTGAAGGCATAAAAATTTGGAGCGGACTGTAGTGTGCATTGTGGAAGAGAGGAATCAACGGCCTACTTCTTTTTTTCTTTTGTCTCTGACCCATGTAACCTACATGGAGGTCTGTGCCCGAAAAGAGAACGTTTTTAAAAAAAAACGTGGACATCTTCCAACTAGCTGTGCATGGAGATCTTGTTTCTACGCAATATTTCTTGATGTTTTGTGTGCTAAAAACAAAAACCAGCCACCTGCTACATGGAGGCACTAAAAATTCTTGGAGCAGCCTGCAGTTTTAGACAGCCATGGGGAAATCTCGATATTTTACTACCTGCACGCATGGAGGAAGAGAGAGTGGACTCTCCCCAAGATCTTCAACCTGTGTAGTGCTATGTAAAAGAATCCACAACCTGCGTGGTAAGACCAAAAGCTACGTGTAATGACAAGAAGAAACTCACTTGCTGCCTGAAGTTTTTTTTTTACCCTCTACAAGGAAGTTTGATACTGGCAACGTGGAGTTTCTTCAACACTACGCTGAATGTCGAGTGTAGACAACTCGATTGAGAGTGTCAATAACACGGTCGCCACAGCTGAAAGCCAGAATATCAACTCACCAACCAGAGAACACCATGGAGAAGCTCCTGAGAGCTCTGGGTTCTACTTGGCTTTGTTGAACGAGCTTCGAAATTCTGGCAATCTTGCATTTGAAAAACTAGTTCGAGAAGGATTTCTTGAATACTTTCTTTTCAACGTCAGCTGCCAAGAAAAGCGAGTATGGGAAGAATTAGAATCCGGATACGATGCTGATTGTGATGACGAAGAAGAACGCCCTACAAAGAGTCGCCGTCTCATAGCACGTGAATATCGCGAGCATCTACGAGCAAGTAATTCTCGTCAGTGAGTCAAAATTCTAATAACTTTTCAAATAAATAAATATATTTTTTATTACAATTTCTGCTCCAAAGTTACTTCTGTCTAACGCTCAGTTGCTCAAAGGGTCTAATTTTGCGGCCTGGAAGAAAAAAATGAAGACAATCCTTCAGTTTGAAGGATTATGGGGAATTTTACAGGGTCTGTGCCTACTCCCACAATCCTTGATGAACTAATAAAATATGGCATGGCTAGTGCTAAAGCCTTGATGATGATAATGCTTAGTATCAGTGATGATGTGTAACTGCATGTTCGGAATGCGGAGAAACCCAAGGAGGCCTGAGACAAGTTGGCAACCATTTATGAAGCCAAAAATCAGATGAAGATACTTCATCTTTAGTTGAAGCTGCACACCCTCTCTATGGGGTCTGATGAGAAAGTGGAGGAATTCTTGCGTCGCGTGGTTGAGCTGAGATCAGAGTTATTAGTGCTTGGTGAAATGGTGGACAATAAACTTCTCGTCCCAATCACCTTGAAAGCACTCCCTTCTCAATTTTGAGTGTTTGTTACAACACTGAATGTGTCTAAACAAACAGTGACATTCGAAGAGCTTGTGAATTTGCTGCAGCAGGAAGAGGCCATCACTTCATCGCATGAGGAGTCTCAGGACAAAGCCTTGTTCTCAAAGCCTAACCATGGCCAGAAGAATCGAAAAGGTCCCCCAGAGAATCCAAATCCAGTGCAACCCAAAAAGAAAGATCAAAAGTCAAAGAGATGGTGTCACATTTGTAGAACCAATACTCGTGACACTGATCACTGCTGGCACAACAGCTTGAAACAAGGGCCTTCAAGCCATACAAGCACATATAGGTGTGAAGATTTTCAAAAGTCCAAACGACATCACCGCTGGAGAAAGAAAAAGGACATCTTGCATCCCAACAAGAAGATGATGACTCTGATGAGGAGACATCAAAAGGATCCCATTGTAGTAAGAATCTTGTACTCGTCTCTCAAACTTCTCAGCCAGTGAAGAAATTCTGGTTGATAGACTCTGGTGCAAGCCAACATATGTCAGGTGACAAGAAGCTGTTTGATTCACTACACGAAGAGCCAACTGGAGATCAAGTTCAGATAACAGATGACAAAGAGTACATTGCAGAAGGAATAGGGAATGTCACCATTCCTCTGGGGTCCATGTAAATGTACACTTACAAAGGTACTATATGTTCCTGGTTTGACTAGCAACCTATTGTCAGTTACTCAGCTCTTGAATCATCACCTTAAGGTAGAATTTCTTGTTCAAAATGGCATTAAATCATGCTTAATCTCCCGAAAAGGTACGGTTCTTGCTAAATCTTTTGTAAAAGATAAGTTATTTGCTTTAGATATTGTTTCATCTTCTGTAGTAGCTTTATCTGCTTCAACAATAGAATCAACTGCCTTATGGCATTTTAGATATGGACACTTGTCAGTCAGTTCATTGCACCAGATGAGTTCAAAAGCAATGGTCCGTGGACTATCCAAATTGTCCAGTTCCTTACCTATTTACCCTGGCTGTCTTGCAGGAAAACAACATAGAGATTCATTTCAAGCGAGCACCTTCCATGCCAAGAAGTGTCTGGAGGTAGTTCATACTGATCTGAACGGCCCATTGCCTCCTTCGTTTTCAGGATACAAATACTTCCAGTTGTTCATGGATGACCTCTCTCACAAGATGTGGGTATATTTCCTAAAGCAGAAAAGTGAGGCTCTTCAACACTTGCATAACTTCTATCATTGTGTTGTCAAAGAGTCCGGAAAACCACTTCTTCTACTCCGCTCAGATCGAGGGGGGGAATTCACATCAAAGAAGTTCTTGGCCTTCCAAAACCATCACGGCATTAAGCAGCACCTAATTGCTCCCTACATGCCCCGGAAAAATGGCATTGTTGAGTGTCGTAATCACACAGTGATGGAGATGGCTCGCTGCATGCTATCAACTGCAAAGCTAGGAGAACGCTATTGGGTTGAAGCAGTACAAATGGCTGCATATATTCTCAATAGGGCACCGACAAAGATTCTACTAAACAAGATGCTAGAAGAGGTATGGAGTGGTAAAAAACCATCAATTTCTCATTTGCAAGTATTTGGTTGAATAACATACATGCATGTCCCAGCTCAGAAGAGAAAGAAGGTAGAGCCAAATACACTCTCGTGTATCCTTCTTAGCTACAGTACTACCTCAAAGGCATATCGTCTCATGGATCCTGAGACAAAGAAAATATACGAGAGTCGGGATGTGGTTTGTGATGATTCATCCTTTGACTCAATAGTATCAACAGAAGATCCACTTCCAAACACATCTCACCGATTAGTCTCTGAATCAGATGATGAGCCAAAGGAGACTACTTAGAGAAAATAAATGCTGCTAGGAGAACTATTTGTTGACCTTGGAGAACTGGAGAATGTGACTCCACATCAATCCTCATGGAAATGACACAGTTCTTCTCAAAATTAGTCAAGTTCTCGTCCAAAGTGGGTACAAAGCACTATCAAGGACTCACATTTGTAACAACTCCTAGATACATCATCCGGAGTCAAAACAAGGAGTCAAACAAGAAATGAGGTAAACTTTGCACTCATGAGTTCACTGATGAATAGCTCCGAGCCAGATAATGTTCGTGAAGCACTCAGTCAAACTCAGTGGAAGGAAGCTATGGATACAGAATATGACTCGCTCATGAAAAATCAGACATGGGAACTTGTTGATCTGCCTACAGGAAAGAAAACCATAGGCTGAAAATGGATTTTCAAGACAAAATATAAGGCAGATGGCTCCATTGATAAACATAAAGCACGAATTGTAGCCAAAGGATATGCTTAGAAAGAAGGCATCGACTATGAAGAAACCTTTGCACCCACTGCGAGGATGAAGACCATCAGAGTAGTTTGTGCACTTATAGCATAGAGAGGATGGAGACTTTAGCAGATGGATGTCAAGAGTTCTTTCCTAAATGGTGATATGAAAGAAGAAGTATACATGACCCAACCTGACGGATTTGTTGATGAAAATCAGCCTAAAAAGGTATGTTGTCTCATCAAATCTCTTTACGGACTGAAACAAGCTCCCAGGGCATGGTATATCAAGATCAACGATCACCTTTTGTAGCATGGGTTCACTTGTAGCCCCTCAGATTCAAATTTGTATATAAAGAAGGTAGGAAAAGAAATTCTCATTCTGGTTGTTTATGTAGATGATCTTGTGATCACTAGTAGTTCAGAAGATCAGGTTGATATTGTAAAGAATGATCTGAAAAGAACCTTCGACATGAAATATTTGAGGCTACTACATTACTGTCTTGGCTTGGAGATATGGCAAAAGGAGCATCACATTTTTGTCTCCCAGAAAAAGTACGCCAAGACACTCCTGGAAAAGTATAGAATGTCTAATTGTAAACCTATATCCACTCCCATGGAAAAAGGCTTACAACTTTCAAGATTCTAGGACTCACCTCAAGTAGATGCTACTCTCTACAAGCAATTTGTTGGAGGGCTCATCTATTTTACATATACCAGACCAGATCTCTAATATGCTGTCAGTTATCTTTCCAGGTTCATGCAGGAGCCAAATAAATGTCACTCGAATGTAGCAAATCATGTTTTGAGATATGTCCAAGGAACAACTAATTATGGTCTGGAATATAAGAAGAATGATCAATTCTTCTTACAGGGATATGTCGACTCGGACCACGCTGGATCTGTTGATGAAAGGAAGTCAACTACATGATAAATATTTCCTCTCAGATCTGGACCTATCTTGTGTATAAGCAAGAAGCATAATGTTGTTTCTATCTCATCCACAGAGGCAGAATATCACGCTGCACGAGGAGCTGTGTGCAAAGTGATATGGATACGTCACATTTTAGATGACCTGGGAATTCCTGAAAAACAGTCACCTATTCTCTATTGTGACAATCAGAGTGTGTTGAAGCTTGTGCAGAATCCAGTCTTTCATGAACGAACAAAGCATATTGAAATTGACTACCATTTCATTCGATAGCACGTCTTGAACCATCAAATTCAGCTCCAGTACTATCCTACTGAAGCACAAGTTGCTGACATTCTCACTAAATCCCTTGGCAAAGTGAAATTTGAATCTTTCAGAGGTCACATTTGCAAGAATAATGTAATAAGGGGGGAATGTTAGCATACGTTGAATAATTTATATTTTTAGGAGTCTATATTCTATTCTATCCCTTTATCTTCTCCTTCTAGGTGTATTCCATTATTCTCTTCTTCTTTTTTGTAACCTCTCCATTCATTTAGGGGATTCTAGTTCAATTCCTTTCCCATAAATACTGTACGTGAGTTCTATGTTGAATAGAATAATATGAGATATACAATCTCTATTCTTTCTCCTTCATTTCTGCCTCTCACTGTTGAGAAGATATATAGCTATTTGTACTACTTCATCCCAATAGTGTTCCTCTAGATTTGTTTTTATTAGCATGTAGTGAGCCATATCCATCATTATGTGATTGTAACACTCAAAAATGCCATTTTGGTGTTGTGTGTAGGGAGCAGTTTGGTTTTGCTTAACATCTTGTTGGTTCAGGAAGGCCAAGAACTTATTTGATGTGAATTCCCCCACTCGATCTGAGTGAATTAGAAGAAGTGGTTGTCTAGTCTCTTTCACAACACGATGATAGAAATTATGGAAATGTTGAAGATCCTCACTTTTCTTCTTTAGGAAAAACATCGACATCTTGCAAGAGTGGTCATCCACGAATAGGTGGAAGTACTTGTATCCTAAAAATGACATAGGAAGCAGGCCATTCAGATTGGTACGAAATACCTCTAGACGCTTCTTGGCATGGAAGGTGCTCACCTGAAACGGATCCCTGTATTGTTTTCCTGCAAGGCAGCTAGGGAAAATAGGCAAGGAACTGGAAAATTTGGGTATTCCATGGACCATTTCTTTTGAACTCAGTTGACGCAATGAACTAACTGACAAGTGACCATATCTAAAATGCCAAAGGAATGTAGACTGTACTGTTGAGGTAGATAAATCTACTTCAGAAGATGAAACAATATCTAAAGAAAATAAATTATCTTTTAGAAATTATCTAGCAATAATCATACCTTTTATGGAGATCAAGCATGAATTTAATGCCATTTTGGACACGAAATTCTACCTTAAGGTGATGATTCAAGAGTTGATTCACTTACAAGAGGTTGCTAGTCAAGCCAAGGAACATATACTACCTTTGTAAGTGTACATTTTCATGGTCCCAAAAGAATGGTAACTTTTCCTATTCCTTCTACAACATAATCTTTGTCATCTTCTATCTGAACTGATCTCTAGTGGGTTGTTCATTTCAGTGAATCAAATAGTTTCTTGTCACCTGACATATGCTTGCTGGCACTCAGAGTTTATTAGCCAAACTTTCTTCTTGAGAAGTTTGACGAGTACAAGGTTCTTACCAAAATTGGCTCCTTCTAATGTCTCCTCATCAAATTCATCATCTTTTTGGACTGCGAGATGTCCCTTCTACTTTCTTCGGTGGGGACATTGTTTGGAATTTTAGAAAATATTCGTGAGTGAGATGTGATTTTTTTGACTCAGAAGATCCTTGTTTCAAACCATTGTACCAATAGCGATTGGTGTCGTGAGTGTTGGTTCTGCAAATGTGACACCACCTCTTTGAATTTTGATCTTTCTACTGTTGATTTTGTTGTGCTTGAGTGGGCTTCTCTGGGGGACCCTTCCAATTCTTCTAGCCACAGTATGGCTTTGAGAACAGGGCTTTATCCTGAGTCTCCTCTTGGGCTGAAGTTGATGGCCTCTTCCTGTCTGTAGCAAATTCACAAGTTCTTTGAATGCCACTGTTTGTTTAGATACATTTAGTGTCATAACGAACACTTGGATTTGAGAAGGGAGTGATATCAAGGTGGTCAACACGAGAATTTTTTCGTCCACCATTTCACTGAGTGCTAATAACTGTGATCGCAGCTCAACCAAATGACGGAAGAACTCCTCAACTTTCTCTTCTGACCCCATAGACAGGGTGTGTAGCTCTTACTAAAGATAGAGAATCTTAGTCTGATTTCTTGCTTCATAAATGGTTGCCTACTTGTCCTATGCTTCCTTTGGTTTCTCTACATTCCAAACATGTGTTTGCACATCCTCATTTGATAGTGAGCATTATCAACATCAAGGCTTTGGCACTAGCCATCTCATATTTCATTAATTCATCAGGGGTTGTGGGAACAGTCACAGACCTTGTGACAATGCCCCATAATCCTTCAAACTGAAGGATTGTCCTCATTTTTTTTTCTAGGCCATAAAATTTGGCCCTTTCAGTAACTGAGCATCTGAAAGAAGAACTTCGGAGCAGACATTGTAAAAAAAAACAAATTATTTATTTATTTCAAGAGTTATTACAACTTTACTCACTGATGAGAAGTACCAGCTAGTAGATGCTCATGATACTCACGTGCTGAGAGACGACGATGACACTTTGTTGGGCATTCTTCTTCATCTTCACCATTGGCATTGTACACTCAGCTTCTAGATTCTTCAAACTCACTTTTCTTGGCAGCTAACATCGAAAAAGAAATATTCAAGAATTCCTTTCAAACTAGCTTGTCAAAGACTAGATTGCTTAGTGTTACAAAGCTCATTGAGTAAGTGCAAAGTAGAACCCAGAGCTCTCAAGAGCTTCTTCACGGTTTTCTCTGACTGGCGAGTTGATATTCTTGGTTTTAGCTATGGCGACTGTGTTATTGACGCTCTCAATCGAGTTGTCTACACTTGACATTTGGTGAAGTGTTGTAGGATCAACTTCACATTGCCTTGGTTGAGTATTAGTATCAAACTTTCACGCAGTAGTTCAACTTCAACTCTTTTATGAAGATATGCAGATCATGCAACAAACATTATAGATCTGGCTATGCTGCAACAATGATTGTCTTCCCACGTTGCTACGAGCAGAGAAATGCTTCAAACGCAATGTTATACTTCCACGTAGAGCAAAGCAGTCACTTCATGTTGATCAAAGAATCTTCCACGCAATTCCACACAGGTGCTTTTTTCCTTTGTTTTTTTTTCACGCAGGTTTGGGACCAGACACTTGTCTCTTGCTGCTTGCACTGGCTCTTTGGTCAAATTCCATGCAGGAATATAGTGTCTCCACATAGAGAGGAGTTTCAAACTGTGAATTCCACACAATTTCCACTCAAAATTTTCAAAAATCTCACCTCTCTACGCATCATTCATGCAGATGGATCTAAATTTGCTACAAATAATTAGAAGACAAAACAGGTTTAGTCTCCAACGCACAGCTCCACGCATGTCCTTCCACACGCACAAGAGATAAAGCATAGGTCTCAAAAAAATTCTCCACGCAGAAATATATTTGTTTGATTTTCCTCCACGCAGGTTGAAAGACCCAAACACAGGTCTCAAAAATTCTCCACGTAGGTGTCAAAGCAGGTGAAAAAGATTCTTGTTTTTCACACACCAGCTGCTTCCATATTTCCACGTAGTAGTATGCAGCAAAAAGAAAAAAGAAAAAAGTGCAGGCCGCTGTTTCCTCCACCACGCAGTACGCAAGAGGTGGATTCTTCCACGCACGCAAGCTAAAGAAGACTTCCTTGTCTCTACTTGTCTTTTCACACAGATTCTCCTTTCTCCACGTAGCAACAACAAGACTCCTTCCACGCAATAATCTCCAGATCTCTACCATGCCAAAGGGCAGTTCAATGTCTGATTTTATTTTCCATAGGCCAGAGGACTGTTTGCTGCTCTGATACCAAAATGTAGGAGGCAGATAGGAGAGAAGAATATGGAGTGAAGTACTCTACACACATTGATTTTATTATGAAGAAGCACGTACATTATATATGAGAAATAATCAACTACATTCCCCTAAACTGAAGGAGGAAGATTTGGAAGAAGGTGAGAGAATAATGGAATACACCAAGGAAGAGATAATAAAGGGATAAAAAGAACAAACACTCCTAAAATATGAACTATGCAACGTATGCTAACAAAAAATTTAGGACCTGTGGCACTTGGGCTCACTGCCTCTTGCTGTGCCACTTTGATATCCGAAGAAGACATCCTCGTCTCCGTTGTGTGGTGCTAGGCTTCCAAATAACTGACAAAAAAGATCTTATTTGACTCTATAACACAGTTCCTGGCTCCTAGTTGATTCCATAGAATCCAAACTGGTTTGATGGAACTCCATGTTACTTAGAGATATGATTGATCCAATGTCGGTGATGAACAATGACTTGTCAGGTACCATCCTGGTACAGGGTCATAAGAGACACTACATAGAATGAAGTTACGACCTGATGTCACATCCCTTTCTAGAATTCAATGCCTCCAATGCATGATGCTAAGCCTATTTCAAGACCTCAAGCCTCCAATGCATGATGCTAAGTCTGATGATTATCATCTACCATTCAAATGTGTCGTCGCAATGCCTTGACACCAAATGAAATTTTGAGCTAATCTTTTAAGATCTCCTTTTATTGAAAAACAATATTAGGGTCATTCTACTAGATTCCCATGATGGAATCTTCACATAATGAAGTTACGACCTGATGTCAATGCCAACAGTGATTCAACTACCATTCTGATGCATGGTCACAATGCCTCTACACAAAATGAAGTTCCGAGTTGATACCTACGAACTCTAATGTCTACACAAATGGTTAACCAATCTCCAAGCTCATAAATATGAGTATCCAACTGTAATAGTCACTCAAACATTTGATTAGGAGATATCTGCCCTTAAAAGGGTCTTTTTACAACTTCTAAATACAAGTGTAGGGAAAAAATTTCCTAATACATCATGCAAAACTAGTTGTAAAAATGCTCCATTTTTAGAGACTTTGTATAATAAGCTTAAACACCAATTTATAGGAAAATAATTTCACATGATAAACTTGTCACGAAAATTTCTCCTACTCAGTGGCTTATGTACTTTGTCTTCTCCACTGCATCATAATCATGGTTTGACCTCATTTGTCTCTTCCCTACCTGACAAATAACTCAACAAGGACAAAATATACTACATCTCCTGGTATTAGCAATTTACCAAAATAATTTCCCTTTAAAGGGTCTTACTAATGCAAGTATAAAAGAGTACAAACATTGCCCAAAAATTGGGTCTTTGACTAATCTCAATAAATGCTCTACAGATTGTCAAACGATCTCTCATCTGGATATGAGATATAGTGGAATAATCCAAATATAAATGCGAGAAAATTATTGAGGATGTTAAATCTATCGTTCAGCCTATCCCACCAATATGGACTCCACAAGTACAAGTTACTTTAATGAAATCTAGTGTTTCCATCGGTGCACAAGTCAGACTTTGAACTCCTTACATAAATTAGCACATATTAAATCTGCCAGCTTGTAGAGAATTTTTTAGGTACTTTCTTATACCAATCTTGATTATATGGTACCGAAAATCTTCCCTCGATCACTGACCCCTGTAGGGAAATATTCCAAATTAGGGATATTTTTCAACGCCACTATGATCTATCCCTTTATATAAGTTAACTTCGTAATTCACATAATTTCAGTTCCCTTGCACAGCATAGTTGCAGGAAAGTGTTTAGATTGCTGGCAAGAATGTTTTCCTACCTCTCCCTCAACAGTTTCCAATAATTTTGAACTGAAAAATTATCAACTTCATTTAATGATTGTTTTGAGGAATACAGTTTTGGAAGCATGATAATACTGAGGAGGGGTACATAAGAACAAGCTATATTTATACCAAACAGCGAATTGACTGATAGATTCGATCCAATATTATCCTGCAATGGTTTACTGATGTCCTTTCGTCTGTCGATTGGTCTGTCGGATATATACACTTTGTTGAAAATAAATGCTCTGCATTCCAAAATGTGGCTTAAATGTGGCCTATTGGGTAACTTTGTAATAACTCCCATTTACAATTTTGAGTCTGGGAATTGGAAATAGGTCTTATCTTTCTCGCGGGGCGTAAATACCTGACCTCATATTAAAATAGGTTCGTATTAGTCTCCATCAATGTATGATCACGATTGAATTCACTAGAAAAACAATATTAGCTCGGTGCTCAGAGTAAATATTCTGAGAAGAGAGAGAAGTCACCATATCGACGAAAATTTGAATATACCAACTATTATAATTTTTTTAATCAAGAATAATAATTTTTTTTCTATTTTTTTAAAGGTAGAATGGAAATATACATGTTTGATAAAAATGTATGGATACAGCTCCATTTGCCTATAAAAAGTTAGGACCTATAATAAGTTGCCACTTCATTATATTTATTATGGCTCATCACATTCATAACACCAATATTTGACACTGTATAGTTAATAATAATAATAGGACTTATAAATATTTCTCCAAAATATTCTCCCCCTCCTTTGAGCTCCAAGAAAATAGATTAGAGTTGTGTGTGTTTACAATGTACCTAGGTCCCCTATTTATATTGATTAGAAGCCCGAAATATAAGGATATTTGATAATATCCGTCGCTTATTTTTTAAAAGATCCCGTAATAATCCTCAACGGATTAGTCTTAGCCAAATTCTTCATGGCATAAGAATAATTTATCCACCAAATATTTAATCCACTTCAAATAATAGCCTTAATATTCTTTGAGCGGGTTATAAGGGATTAATTCTTTTTTAAGCTTTTAAATAAGCTTAAGCCATATTTTAAAAAAAAACTCAACCCCATAATAATATCCAATCTTCACGTGGATGGAAAAGCTTTATGTGGGTAAAAATTCCACATTATATGCAAGCCTTTTTAATAGGTTTTATCCACCAAAATTTATTCTAACGTGGACTTTTCCTCTCTTTTTTTTATAAAAGATTATAAAACCTTTTATGTGGGTAAAAACCATAAACCCACATTTAATGCCACATGTATAAATAATAAATCCACGTGGTCATATGAAAATTTTACACGTGTCAAATGAAGTTGTGTAGCTATGCCACATGTCACCATGTCATTTGTCCATTTGGCGTATCCTTCGGTTGTTGACTACCAATTAACCGAACTTTGACCGATCATAACTTTTGTATACAAATTCAGATTTGGTCCATTCGAAATGTGTTGGAAAGGTCTTGGTGAGGATGGCTACCCAGTTGATTGTACACTTTCCATGTATCCTTGCCAGGGTGTGGGGCCAGGCCGGGCCCCGAGTGGGGGTCCGGGGGTGGCAGCCCCCGGGTAGTAGGGGTCGAAATTTTTTTTTTTTTAGGCATAAAATTTTTTGGCCTCGAAAAATGCACCCGACATATCAGGAAATGTGCTTTTCTCAAATGGGTGAGTTTTTTGACCCATAGGTTTATGGGACGGATTTTGCCCATCGGCTTTGATACCCACGGTTTTGTAGAACTACTTAAGCAGTTGTCTATTTATATGGTCTTATGCATATGATAGATGTACAAGAAAATATATTGCAGATGTGTTTTGAATTCGGCTGTGAATTCTGTAGAGTTTGTTGAGCATAGCTCCAAACGGAGCTGGGTATTGTATTGAGAGAGCGGTGGCTTGTAATAAAATATGAGCAAGTGATTTTTGGTGGACATAGCCCGAAATTGAGTGAACCACGTTAAATACTATCTCTTTGTGTTGTGTTATTTTATTCTGCAATTTTATTTGAGATCTATAATAATTTTTTGCATATTAGTTTCTACTGTTGCGATTCTGTGAGGGATTATTCTGCATATTTTATCCCTTATTTCCTAACAATTGGTATCAGAGCCTGGTTTGGTTTGTTGAAGTGTTGAATCACAGGGAAAGTTTTTAGCTTGAGTGGGAGCTATGGCAGATGAAGGAAGATCTAGGGTTGATAAATTCAATGGGCAGAATTTCAGTCTTTGGAAGATGCAGATGGAAGATTACCTTTATCAAAAGGATCTTTATACTCCGTTGTCTGAGAAGGTGAACAAACCCTCTAGTATGACAGATGCGGAATGGGATTTGCTGGATAGGAAAGCACTTGGAACGATCCGGATGAGTCTTGCATCTTCGGTATTATTTAATGTTTCAAAGGAAAAGACTACAAAAGATCTAATGGATGCATTAGGGAAGTTGTATGAAAAACCCTCTGCCTCTAATAAGATATTTTTAATGAAAAATTTGTTTAATATGAAGATGTCTGAGAATAGTTCAGTAGCAGATCATTTAAATGATTTCAATACGGTAGTGAATATGCTAGCTTTGGTTACAATAGAATTTTATGAAGAAATTAGGGCTTTATTAATTCTGTGCTCTTTACCTGAGAGTTGGAACAGCCTGGTAATGGTGGTAAGTAACTCGGTTCCAGCTAACTCGAATTTGAAGTTTGAGGATGTTGTAGGGGTGATTCTAAGCGAGGAAATGTAAATAAGAAGCTCTGGGGAATCTTCTACTTCAGGGAATGCTTTGACACTGGAAACTAGAGGGAGACAGAAGAATAGAGGAAACCGTGGAAAATCAAAAGATTAGGCAAGGTCAAAATCCAGGAACAAGATTGTATGCTAGAATTGTGGAAAGCCTGGGCATGCCAAGAAGGACTGTTGGGAGCTTCGGGATAAGAAGAAACAACGGGAAGAAAACAAGGAGGAAAATGTGGCAATCGGGTAATGTATGCCATGATGATTTGATTCTTTCTTTGCATAATATTACTGAATCTTGGGTTTTAGATTCAGGGGCTTCTTTTCATGCTACTCCACATAGGCATTATTTTGTTGATTATGTTCAAGGGGATTTTGGGAATGTTTTTCCTTGGTGATGATGAGCCTTGCAGCATAGTTGGAAAAGGTTCTATTCAGGTTAAGATGCAGAATGGGAATACATGGCTATTGAAGGATGTCAGACATGTGCCTACATTAAGGATGAAATTTGATATCGGTAGGGGTAGTTGGGAAGTGATGGTTGTACTGCGATATTTACAGCAGACTCTTGGAAGGTTACCAAGGGTGCTCTTGTGGTGGCAAGAGGTAAGAAGGTTGGAACCTTGTATTTAACCACTGATAGTACTAATGATTGTAATCTTGTGGCTTCAGATGTAGATACAACATTATGGCACTACAGGCTCAGTCATATGAGCCATAAGGGCATGAACATCATAAAGAAGAATTTGCCTAGATATACAGAAACAAGTTTGGATTTCTGTGAAAACTGCATATATGGGAAACAAAAGCGAGTAAGGTTTCTCAAGGTTGGACCTACGAAGAAAGAGAGTAAGTTAGAGCTGGTACATTTTGATGTGTGGGGGGCCAGCTTAGGTATCATCTCTTGGGGGTTCAAGTTATTATGTTACTTTTATTGATGATGCAACAAGGAAAGTTTGGGTTTATTGTATTAGAACACAAATCTGATGTATTTGACACTTCTTGTTAAATGGAAAGCCTTGGTAGAGAATGAAAAAGGTCTTAAGCTAAAATGTCTCAGGTCAGATAATGGAGGGGAGTATTGCAGCAATGAATTTAATGATTACTGTTATAAGAATGGAATCCGCAGGAAAAAGACGGTTCCAGGAACTCCGCAGCAGAATGGGGGTATCAAAAAGGATGAACAGAACTATAATGGAACGTGCTAGGAGCATGAGATTACATGAAGGACTACCTCTTTCTTTTTGGGCAGAAGCGGTGAGCACAGCTGTGTACTTAATAAACAGAGGACCCTCAAGTGCCTTAGATGGAGGCATACCATGAGGAGGCATGGTATGGTAAGAAAGTTGATTATTCATTTCTTAGAGTCTTTAGATGTGAAGTGTTTGTTCATATAGACAAGGATGATAGGACCAAGCTAGAGGCTAAATCAAAAAAATGTACTTTCATTGGTTATGGTGGTGATGACTTTGGGTTTAAATGTTGGAGTATTAAGGACAAGAAAATCATTCGATCTAGGGATGTGGTCTTTAATGAGAAATTCATGTATAAGCAACAGTTGCAGGAAAATAAGGAAGAATCCAAGAAAGAATATGCAGTGGTAGAGGATCTTTCGGATGGGAAAGTGACCCATGAATCAGTTCAGGAACCTATTCAATAGGAACCCCAAACTCCTACAGTGAGGAGGTCTTCCTAGGGTAAGAAAAGAACCTGAACGGGTTTTCTCCTTCTCTTTATTATTTATTACTCACTGATAGTGGAGAGCCAGTGAGCTTTGATGAAGCAATGCAGGTAGATGCCAGTAAGAAGTGGGAGCAAGCCATGGATGAGGAGCATAAGTCTCTTATGGAGAACCAGACTTGGGATTTGGTGAAGATGCCCAAAGGAAAAAAGAGCATTGCAAAACAAGTGGGTGTACAGAGTTAAAGATGAAGAAGGAGGAAAGAAAAGATATAAGGCCCGGTTGGTGGTCAAGGGGTTTGCACAGAAACAAGGTATAGATTTTGATGAGATTTTTTCTCCTATAGTAAAAATGACTTCTATTAGAACTGTTCTTGGAATAGTGGCAGCAGAAGACTTGCACTTAGAATAGTTAGATGTAAAGACTGCATTTCTCCATGGTGATTTGGAGGAGGAGCTATATATGCAAGCAACCAGAAGGCTATGAATTCAAAGGTAAAGAGGATATGGTGTGCAAACTGAAGAAGAGCTTGTATGGCTTGAAACAAGCTCCACGTCAATAGTATAAGAAGTTTTGATAGCTTCATGATGGAGCAAGGTTATATCAGATGTCATTATGACCATTGCGTGTATATAAAGAAATTTGAGGATGGAAGTTATATTATCCTGTGTTTGTATGTTGATGACATGTTGATTGTAGGTAAAAACATGCAGGAAATAAAATTACTCAAGAAACAACTAAGTGAATCCTTTGATATGAAGGATTTGGGGGCAGCCAGAAAAATCCTTGGTATGAGGATAACTCGAGATAGGAAGGAACGAAAGTTGACTTTATCTCATGAAGAGTACATTAAGAAGGTCTTAGACAGGTTTAACATGCAAGATGCTAAACAGGTTGGGACTCCTTTGGCAGGCCATTTCAAGTTATCAAAGGAGCAATGTCCCAAGACAGAGCAGGAAAGGAACCAGATGTCAAAGGTACCTTACTCATCAGCAGTTGGAAGTTTGATGTATGTTATGGTGTGCACTAGGCCTGATATTGCCCATGCAGTGGGAGCTGTGAGTAGATTTATGAGTGATCCAGGTAAAGAGCATTGACAAGAAGTAAAGTGGATCTTTCAGTATTTGAGAGGAACCATGGGGAACAGTTCTGTGCTACAGTGGATCAGACACCACTTTACGTGGTTATGTAGATTTCAGACATGGCTGGAGATGTAGACAGCAGGAGGAGCACAACAGGTTATATTTACACTGTAGGTGGGACAACAGTGAGTTGGATTTCACGACTACAGAAGCTAGTGGCTTTGTCAACCACGGAGGCTGAGTATGTTGCTGCTACAGAGGCAAGCAAAGAGATGATTTGGCTACAACAATTGCTTGAGGAGTTGGGGCATAAGCAGGAGGAATGTAAGCTATATAGTGATAGGCAGAGTGCTATACACCTAGCTAAGAACTCTACTTTCCACTTTGAGGACGAAGCATATACAATTGAGGTATCACTTCATCAGGACAACTTTGGAGGAAGAGAAGTTCAAGTTGGAGAAGATTCATACCAGTCAAAATCCTGCAGACATGATGACCAAGGTGGTCACAAGGGATAAACTAAAGCTATGTTCAGCTTTGGTTGGCCTTCGCGGATGATTGGTGAAGGGTTAAGAAGTTTGCTCAGTGGAAAACTAGTCTCCAAGTGGGATATTGTTATGTTTGCGGAGCCTATTGTCATGTGTGAAAGTGTTGAAGACTGTACACTAAGAGTACTGTACACCTTCCATGTATCCTCTCCGGGGTTAGCCCCCGGTAGTAGGGGTTCAGGGGCGCAGCCCCCTAAAAAAAAAAATTTAGGCAGCAAAATTTCATTTGGTTCATTGCACCCATGGGTAATCGGGTAACCGTTATGGGCTGTTCTCATATGGGCCCATGGTTTTTTCGGTTTTTGACCCATGTTTTGATACCCACGGATTTTTGCCCATGGTTTTGATACCCACGGTTTTGTAATCAAACTGCTTAATCAATTTTCTATTTATATGGTCTTATGCATATGATAGATGTACAAGTAAATATATTACAGATGTGTTTTGAATTCGGGTGTGAATTTTGTAGAGTTTGTTGAGCATAGCTCCAAACGGATCTGGATATTGTATTGAGAGAGCAGAGGCTTGTAATAAAATCTGAGCAAGTGATTCTTGGTGGACGTAGCCCAAAATTGGATGAACCACGTTAAATACTGTCTCTTTGTGTTGTCTTATTTTATTCTATAATTTTATTTCAGATCAGCAATATTTTTCTGCATATTAGTTTCTACTTTTGCGATTCTGTAAGGGATTATTCCGCATATTGTATCTCTTATTTCCTAACACCTTATGAATAAATTTGGTGATGGTTTTAATGGTTGTTTGAAATGTTGAAATAGGGGTGAAGACTAAGAAACATTGAAAAAGGTAGTAAGTACATCCCGAGACAAGAACTAGTCCAAAGAAACAAAGAGCAAGTTGAAGGAAGGTGAGTGTCTAGGATTACTTCATGAAAGTTTCTAATGTTAAGACATGAAGGGACATGGTATTGAGTAATGTTTAGGACATGGTATGATGATTGAGGTTGAATCCATTGAGAGAATGATATGAATTAATATTACAAGTTTCTAAGCTAGTACTAGCAGCAGTGTTGATCCTCCAATGCAGAGATTAGGGGTATAAAGTTGAGATTGAAAACATCTTGAAAAGGTGATTGTATGCCTTGAATGTTTCCCTAGATTATTCTAACACTGCATCAAGTATGTCAATGTTGCTATCTCAACTAGATTTAATCATTTTTGAAGCATAGATTATGGTTCTAGGACAAGTCAGGTTACACCGAAGGTAATGTGCTTCACCTACCAGGCAATTATTTTTAATTTTTTTGAACTTTTGACAAGGAAGACTTTTACAGATGGTGACATTCAACTAAAAGGACAATAGGATTCTTTTACATATCACAAAACTGCAGGGGTGGCGCTCCATGATACTTGATACTTTTGTATGGTTAGACTCTAATAAATATAAACATGTGGAAAATTTGTAGATATATGATCATGGATGATGAAGAATCTGATTGAATACATTTAGCCTAACTACCATGTACGTTGGTAGTTGACGTCTAATACACATTTTTTCTATGATAAATCCAAAACAATGTGTAACAATTAGTGGTTGACGGGGGCAACGACGTTACAGAGGTCTCGGGTATTGACTCACAATGGTCTAGGCTTTGCTAACGTAATGTGATCATTAGGCATAGTCGACTTGACATGATGGTAATATATAACAAGGATACAAATAGAAACTCATAGAGGCAAGGTATAATATGTATGACCCTACATTCTCCTAGACTAGTTAGAGTTGCAAAAAATCTCATTAAGGGACATGAATCTTCTACCAAAAAAAACTTGTTGACAATGGATGCTGTGACTAAGGATTATTGTAGACTTAATACAATCAATGGTCTCATGTCATAGTCGGTGCATGGTTAGAGGTATGATTAGGCCTACACATAAAAAGGTATTGTTTGACTGATACGTGGCCCTAGTTTGAGTAAATTCATATGTATACTGGACAACCAGGAGATCATGCTAGATCTAAGGATACACAAAGGATTCTAAATGCTAAGTGCACAAAAATTTATGAGCTAAGAATTTAACAATGATGGTTGGTGTTATGGAGGTGCTGGAACATCACCATCATTTGGATCTGGTGATCCCGCATTTATGAATGTGGATGGTTGTGCAAAGAGAAAAACTCTCACCTTCAATTTGGTGAGAATTTCATCTTGGATGTTATCATGCTTCAAAAGATTTTGATAACATGTGATAAATGTTTGACCCTACCATAGAACAACTTGGCTAAACAAAAATACAGTCAGGGATATATTAGCTAATATCGGTTGTCTGGTACGAGCTAGACATGCATCCATCTAACACATATGTAGCCAGAACTAGAATGTCTAGATGTTATTCTCTCCACCAATAGTGAGTACATAAGGATAAATCCACAAGCTTAATACTGGATATATGTTCACAGTGTGTTTGGAATATTAGATATATAGAAAATTTCAGTTTCATCTTCTTTATTGAATACAACCATATTGCTCTTTCCCTGGTCACTCTGGTTCATATCCTCTGGAGTGTTGACAAACAATACAATCTATCGAATTATGTGATAATGTTATGAGTCACATTTATCTCAAGGAAAACAACCCTCATATAATGTGATTTTATCAACACTTGAGGTGAACAAAGGTGACAAGTTGACTGAGCTTGACCAGACCGTCAATCTCTAAATGAAAACACGTTGTTTGAAGTCGCTTCTCTGTCTTATTTTTAGCAAGTGTTTAAACTGACAGTTTTGTAGGTGAATGTATGTTAGCATCTCGAACCAAGAACAAATCTTAAATTGCCCCAGTGAATGAATTGCTAAAAATACACAAAGTTTTCCATTGGGAACCCCTCTCACTATGATTTATTTAATAGATTAACGTAGACAAAATCTACCATGATAAGATAAATTCTATCACAAGTCTAAATCTATGATAACATATACAAAGGACTATTATATAGTCTCTTTAGAGATACTTTTTAAATAACATGAGGTAGAGAGAATAATCTGATCTGGAACTGTAACCCAGGATAGTTCTTACAAGTATAATAAACAACAAGATGTAATTATAACTACATAACAATATACTTACCATAGACAATAACTAATTACTGAATAGAAAAATAGTAATAATCTCATCGAGGATGGGACAATCTACATAATTAATAATGCACACCACTATGAAATTCCTAATCATTGAAAAATCACTTGTGATGGGAATATGAAAATTCATGATGGAGGTAGATGAATAAGATGGATTGTAAAGCTATAAAAGGAGATGACCTCCTCATTGTAAAAGGACGGTTAATCTTGTTTATTAGCTCCCATACTCTCTCTAGATAACAAGTGATCAGAATGAAGCCTCTATTTCTCTTGTTTATGTTTTCCTTCATCTTTCTTATCATACAACTATTGCAAAGCTAATGAAAAATACATAAAGGAGTTTCAAGCTTTCTCTAGTGATGAGAAGAATCTAAGCTAGAATGTATTTGCTATGTACCCTCATGGTAAACTATCATCCTTGTCTGTGACATCAACTAGTATCGGTATGTTATTCATGAATGAAGCCATGAATTATGTGAAATGGCTTGGCTGGATAGTCTGATTAATCCTGGCGATAGATCTATGAGCTTTTCCTACTTGAAGTCATTAATCCCCCTCCTAAATTTCTCACTCCCACATTCCCACCTTCCATGAAAATTCCTCCCTTGCAAAAACAATTGAAAGGTCATTTGCAGTGAGGTGCAGTAGGAATAAGTGTTCGTGTGCATTGGATCTCTCTGACTCTCTAGGCCATTCAATAGTTGTAGAAGTATTTTTCATGTTCACATACACTATACGGAGCTACCCGTTCAAGCAGCCAGGGATCTGAGTGCCCAGGGTGTTGGTAAAAGAAAATATTTCAAACAATACCAATCTTGATCCTGTCAGATCAAAATTACTTCGCCAACTGGTCCTAGAGCCATGTCTTTGCAAGAGGGAGTCAACTCCAAGCATTAGGTCAAAGGTCTTGAAGAAGTAGATAAAGGCTAAATTAGTAGGTATGATTATACATGTACACTTAAGAATCACACTCCACTACCATGTTAGTGTGACACTATATGTTTTATAGATAGGCAATGCCTACAAGATTTGTTAGTGTCAAGAGACATGAGGTGAATGCATAACTTCCAAGTTAGCTTAGATTGCATAGTACTACTTGGTAGGGAATACTACGATTGATGGTACATGGATCATTTCCATTGCAACGAGGGTGATGTAGTGTAGTGCTTGGAATTGGTTAAGTAAGGTGTGTGACCGTCGTAGTGATTTAGTCTAGCAAATATACAAAGGACTCAGAAAAATTTCCCTGTTTATTATCAAAATTGTATCTTCATGATAGTTTTTTATAGGAATCTAGAAAGAGTTTCTATTAGTTGTGAGTACATAATAGGAAAGTGTTAAAGGTTTATGCGAGCCCTAGTGACAAATTGAAACGATCATGTCATGTTTCAAACCAGTGAAGGGCAAGTAAAGCCTTGACATAAACTGGAACTGGTTTGCATAGGCACATGAATTGCACATGACAAAGAGAAAGGACTAGACCATACTACACTCACTAAAAGGATCTTATGACGGGCCAATGTACAGCCAAGATCCCCATCTAGGCACATAAATCTATAAGTACAAAGCATTTCCAAATTCATATCTAGCCTTTTCATCCAATCTTCATACCCATATTATCATTTGTATACCTCACTCCACAACTAGGTACTGCATATCCTTCTTGTGAAGTTTTAAGCTATCCTATTTAATCATAGAATACAATGTATTAATATGGGGCTTTATTCTGGATTGTATGATTATCATTTATTAATGTGTATTTATAAGGTACTTAAACTCAGTTACACAGTCCTACAAAGTTAGCAATCTGTGAAGACACCCATATGCATTTATCACCTAACAATTTAAATGCTAGAAAATTGCACTAATTATTCAACACTTCATGCACATAGACGACATATCATCAATATCACACAATTTCTACTTCTATATTTGTTAATTAACTATCGTTACGTTGTATTATAAGTTGACCCTTCTATCTAGCTCTAGGATAACAATGGTAACAAACTTTCGTTACACATAGATACCCCTATTCTACTGGGAAGGTTACATTGACATGATAACATGTCTTACTAGTTACATTAAGTGGGGTGGCAGGACTATTTGAGTTAATAAATCATTCATTTATGTTTTGGGGATTAAATGGGTTCTTATCCTCTAAATCGATACTAATTATTCTTGGGGTCTTAAATCTGTCTGATAAGCTTGCTCACCTATTAATTAATCACTTTGGTTAGGATTAGATAAATCCCCTCAGGAACCCCATGTGTCACTAAAAGACAAACTAAACTCTCCTAAGGTTATCCCAACCCTCTTAGTCAAACATGATCATCCCTAACTAACTCAACCTTGCTATTATCCCACATGTAAAGGGATGCAAAGATTCTTTTATCCATTGGTCTATATAAATTGGTAGTTATGATTTCATGGGAAGGGGTAACAAAATTTCCACGGTGTGTGACATAGCCACTGTGGTGGTGAAAAAACTACCGCATGTGAAAATGCAACCAATATTAGTGAAAATATGACCACTGCCTACAAATAGTGGCGATTGCACAATTTATACTGGCGGGTTTTGTAACCACCAGATGTATATTTTATTTTTATACAAAATATTTCATTTTTTCTCAAATTTAGTCTAACTTGTCTTTATTTTTGGTGTTTAGATGGTTATAGGGAGGATATGTGAGGTAGACCCATGCCAAGGAGTTGGAATTGGTTATAGGGGACATTAGCTAGCATGCCACACAAGAGGTTATGCTTCTAGACCACACATAACTTTGGAAGATAGCTCAAACACCATTAGTGGCATCAATGAGAAAGCTTCTATGTGATGTGTTCACATATAGGGATTCATACTGGAACAATTTCTAGTATTCACTGGTAAGGGGAGAGTGAATGATCAATTTGTATGATGTGCACCATATTACAAGTCTTAAGATTATAGGGTTAGAGGTGGTTATGATAGTCACTAAAGGGCCTATATAGACAAATGAGTGGGCCACATATTTTGGGGGTGCAGTGGTGCTTGAAATGGGTGCCAAACAGGGGGTCAGGTTGGAGGGCTTAAGGGATAACCAAACACCTAAATTTTTTAAGGTTATAATTGACATCTTGTTCTTGTGTATAGTTAGGGAAAATGGGACATATCATTTTATCAACTATTGGGTTCTCATTTTCAAAGAGTTTGAGAAGCATGGACATCCATTCAATTTGATGTAGCACATGTTTTCACACACTTACATGGATTTATATAAGATAACAAGGTTAGGAGGGTAGTCATTGAGCTACCCGACCTTTGTGATGAGTTAGGTATGCAAACATTTTAGGTTTTATGCTTAGACAATTCCAGTAGGAGAAGCAAGGGACATTAGAGCATGAAAATGGAAGAACACGACCCCTTTTAAAGATACTCTATGGGAAAATAGGATATTCACTGACGCTAACTTAATTGTAGAGTCATACATAGTAATGAGGGGATCATGGGTTGGAGAGGGGGATTCACTAATGGCTTGTTCCTGTGGACACTCAAATGTGGTAAATTATCCTTTGATGATGACAATCTTGGTCATATTTCTTAGCTAGGACAAATGCTCACATTCTAAGTCTAATTAGTACATCTCTCTAGCTCTCTCTTGACTTTCTCATCTCCATACTCTGCTATATCAAAAAATAAGAAAGTATTAATTAATAAAAGTAGTAAATCATCTTTGTGCACTAGTCCATAAATTTTAATGTCACATCACAAATTGCATATTCAAAACTATATAGTCTAGTTAAGATAATATGTATAGCCTTGGATGACTTGTATAGTCTTGCCCCTTTGTATCTTTTAACTTTACTTTCAATTTAAATATCTTAAGAGTGTCTTTTAATCTTCAAAGGGTTAACCTTATCATAATATTTCATCTATGGAAGGATATATAAGCAATTCAATATCACTTTATAACTCACTTTACACTTTCATAAGATTCTATTGCAAATATCAATCCAAAAGTACTCAAGGATATCCTAAATCTTCCAAAATTAGCTACACATCACTTAGAATAGTAAAGCTCTTAGAGCCATGTCTTAGCAAGAACAAAGTCACTCCAATTATTGTTAAAGATATTCAAAGGAAAACAAGGTTTATTTTATTAGTTGAAGCACATCACATCACACCATTACCATATCAAGTACATTATCTAATCTATAATTATCCCACTATCTTGTGTCAAGATACATGAGGGAACTTATAGGGGTTGGCTTAGGTCACCTTCACACTTGCACATGCACATAGGAAAACTACATGAAGCTTGGTACCTCTCAAGGGCATGTAGTGAAACACTTAGATTGGTTAGACATGGGTTGAACACCAAGGGTATTCTATCCTCACCACACACTGATTTATCCTTTTATTATCTAATGATGTGATGAAGGGTATTACACGAATATAGGGTTTAAAATATGTTGTAGGTCATTACAGGTTGTGTGAACAAGAGTGACATAAAATGAGGTACATTTATAGGAAAGTGAAGTATACAAAAAGCTACAAATTTTGATTGCAATATGTTCCATGGCTGTATAATACCGGTCAATACCATATGAAATAATGGAAAGACCTACAAAATTTATATAATCCTGCACTAGGTCATTTTCTATTTCTGGTCTTAGATCAATTTGTTTCTCCCATTTGTACATGTGGATATTTAATGTTTGATTATGTATAACTAAGTCTCTATCTCTTCTTGTGTATTTGAGCAATCATTTATCATTGTTACAAATATTAATGCATTGTTTTGATTATGCATGGTTAATTGTAAATTGATTAAATTAGAATAACCTTTGGTAGTAAACCCTTACATCTTATTTATTATTGTGTACATCACATTTACATTCATATATACTTTAGGGTGTAAAGAGTTCCCTAACGAGGCAGGCCAAAGAAAAATTGGGTATCTATAGTTGCACCAAATTAGTTAGGTGCCAAAATAGTTTGGATGACCTATAGTAATTTCTCTTCCAGTCATACTAATAGTTTACCTAGATGCACGTGAGTGGTTAGACACTTGGCTAGAAAAGCTACGGTGGATGCCCTTAACACTGAGGGTTTTTATCATAACAAATTTGGGAGGAGAGAAATAACCCCATGAGAGAGGTTGAAGGAGATAAGGAGCAATTCCCTTACCTTATGCACTGCCACATACACAACCACATTGTCCATAATAACCCATAGTAGTGGTAGCTAGGGATACAAATAGATATGGGGACATGGAAAAGGAAATGTAAAATTTTCACTGACATAACTAACTAGTGAGGAGACCATTGGAGATAGGGGTAGACAAGGTGATGATGAGGAGGAGAATGAGAAGTATGAGGCATTTGAGGTTATCTAACTATGAGTGATAAGTAGGGGATCTAGGGAGGTATTTTTTGAGTTTTTATTTTTTCACATCTCACTTCAAATTTATTTTCTATAGTTATTGTGTTTCTAGGTCTACTTTTATGTTTTTTTCATGGACTCTTTCTAATTCTATTGAGTGTGTGCACAAAGACTACTACCGAGCGGATGTAAATAATTTGTAACACCCTGATAGACATGTTCACCCTAGATAAAATGAAAACATGTGACTAATTAGGTGTCAACCCTCACCTTCCATTGAGTGTTGATCATCACAGTGATGTGTTTTTTACAACACACCATAGTCTAGAACAACTGCTATTTACACAAACAAATAGAATCTAGGAGCTAGTGGATGAGCTGTAGTGGATGTGTAGGATTTTTTTCTATCAGTTAGAAGGTTAAGGAGCCTCTTCTTGTAGGCATATACCAAGTCAAGTGGGATGCGAGGTTGGCATGAGTAGGTCCAAACATAGGAGTAAATCGAGGAGCCCTTGCCACTCTATACTTTGATATCATAATAATATAACTGAGAGACCTCCTCACCATTTTAGGGGTGGGTCATACCAATGAAATTTTTGTTAGCTAACTATCTATACATATTTTAAATGGAGGTGTTTGTATGCCATTTTTTGTATTTTGATTTTTAATCCCACACTTTCCTTCTCACTGCGATATAGTGACATTGCACTTAAACTATCAACATGATATATATATATATATATATATATATATATATATATATATATATATATATATATATATATATATATATATGGTGTGCATGACTATGGGATTGTCATGTGAATGATTTCTTTCTTTTTTGTCCTTCTACATATGTATGATTTGGTGGTGATATAATGAATAAATTTCATGCTAGATAGTAATCTCATTTTTGCGATAAAATGTATGGAGATGCAAAAGAATAAATAATGCACACCTTGAAAAACTATTTTTCAAGAAAGACTAAATATTGAAATCAATGTGGGTAGAAAGAGAGGAGTGGAAGATTGAAGTGAAGAGGAACAAACGTCAATGACAAGTGAAGAAGACAATAGTGAAAAAACTTAGAAAATTGAGAAGTCATGCACTTAGTTTCTTAGGAATCGTGGCTTAGACATATGAACTCTTATGGAGGTGAAATAAATGTTGGAAAAACATGATTGGTCTAGATTTAAATATGCTGATAGTCAATCATGACAAGACAATTACAAGGGATCCTTTCTATCTAATCTTGGAATAAATAGATTGTTTGGGGTTTTGGACACTCTCATTAGTTTATTTTCTTTGATTTTTTTTTTGGAATCATTGCAGGGTTCATTTTAAGAAAACCCATCTGAAAACTTAGTTTAGAAATTGTGGCGAATCTCAAAAATTGACTTTCAAATCGTTGGTAAATTTCAGAAAACATGTTTCATGGTAAAGGCTATTTCGTAGAGAGTAATTTTCCCTGGTTTCACCAAGTAGGTTGGGCATGTTAGCATGTAGGTGGGCGGGAAGGTTGGTCAGGTGGGTTGGTCGGGTGGGTAGGATGGATAAGGGTTGGAAAAGTGGGTTAGATGGATAAGAGTTGGACGGGTGGGTTAGACGATTAAGGGGTTGGGCAGCTAAGATTTGGATGGTGGGTTGGTTGGTTGAGGGGTTGGGAGGCAAAGGGTTGGACTTGGACAAGTGGGTTGGACTGTTGAGGGATTAAATGACTAAGTGTTGGATGGGTTGATTAATTACAGATTGGGAGACTGTCATGGATAGCTAATATTTTTCTACCACATGTCCTTTGACCCATTTAGACCCCTATAAATACCCCTACAAGGTTCGTTTCTTCACTTTTCTACGAAAATATCCAGTGCTCTAAGCTCTCCAATTTTCAAATTTCTCCCAAATTTCAACAATGGTAAGCACCACATCTACTCCTACACCCAAATTCCAATACAAAAACCTCATGTGCCCATAGATTGTAGCCTTGTTGAAAGAAAAATATGCGTAAAAGGATTGGCTCGAAAAATCAGAATTTACTGGGCTTGTGGACATGCGCCACTTCGATATTAATACTTCAGTGCTTGATTACCTTCTCACCTAATAAAATGATAATTATGGAAAATTTTCCATTCTCCTCGTGCATCTGAGATGTCATCAAATTTCATTCACAATTGAGCCCGCAGACATACATCAGTTAACTGGGTTACCATTCAAAAATAAGCCTCTCGTTACTACAAAGGTTGTCTTGACAAATGAAGAAAAAAAGTTTTTGGAGTCTCATTATAGTGTGCAGGTTGATGGTAAGTTTATTATTTTCAAATTCATTTTCTCTTAACATTTGTCCACCACCCAAGCCTCTAACATTTTTTCTGTTATTGGAACTCCTCTTAATTGTTCATCACGAGACCTTTTTCTACAAGGTATTACAAACCAATTCTTTCTTGCAGTTATATCACTTTTTCAGGCCAGAATTGTATTACAGGGAAGATCTGCAGACATTCCATAGTGGGAAGTTCAATATTTATTGCAGACACTAGTAGGTCAACAATTCGATTGGTGCACATATTTGTCTAACCGAATAAAAATAGATGTCTCCCGTGCCCGCAATGCCAATCAATCTGATAAATCTAAGACTATATTCTCTTGTTGTGAATTTATTCTTGCTTTCTATTAGGAAGCGTTCTACAAATTTCAGAAAGCTAAATTTCCCACTACAATTAATGATAAAATGATTGGTCTCAGTCTTGAAGAACAACAAGTAATTATTACTTTTATAGTTTTCTTGTTATAATGATTTCAAATTCAATATTTTTCAATAAAATAATAATTTTAATATTTTCTTTAGCAGAGAAGAATTATAGCTGCAACATCTCATAAGGAGGTAATTGCTCAAGGTAAAGCCCCTCCAGAGGTCTCTGTTGATTCTAACATGGATTCAACATAATCAACACCAGTAAGAGCTCCTCGTCAAAAGAGACCTAGGGGGTCACTATTTGCATCACGTCTACCATTACATTTAATTACAGGTATGAAGTTTTCTTTTGATATAATTAACTAATTCAAACAACTAATATAGATTATGTAGGTAGTACTGTATTTTAATATTTTTATTATTCTTTTCTACATTTATTGTATTCTTGTCTACATTTATTTTATTCAGAAACTATCGAAACTGGTGATGATAATCAAATTCATTATGATGGTCAAGATCGAAGTGTTACGTTTGCATCTCCAATCATGCAAGGTAAATTGTAATATTTAATATTTAGCATGTTTTATTTCGTTACTATTTTTTAGAATTTACAAGGCCTAATCGTATAATGGCTTTTAACAATTTTCTGTTTGCTTCTTGCAAGTAATATGGCTTCTGAGAACATTCCACTTGCAAGGAGGCCACTAATACCGCCAACATGTACAATCTAAACAAAAAGAAGATCTTCAGGAAAGAATATAAGGTTTCCTACAGAATAAGCTGGAATAGTTCATCCTACAACCACAAAATTTCCTGGACTCTCACTAGGTGGTGTTTTAAGTGTAACGACCTCATATCTTTTCAACAACATCACCCTTGACGAGGAGTATTTGGGCTTTGATATTGGCGATGCTGACAAGGGTAACTATTTTGACACCCATGATATGATTCAATTTACTCCACCTCAACCAAAACCACAACAAAATGTGCATGAAGTACATGACAATGAATCTCCTCCTCCAAGAAACACTCCACAAACAGATGATGAAAAGACACATTTTATATTAGAAAATATGATATCAGATAGTATGGGGCAACAATTCAAGAGGTTGTAATGTCTGATGTGGATTTGGTGTGGGCTTGGGAGAGGAGAGCTAATTTTTTTATAAAAGAAATAAATACAAGATACCATAATCACGCTTAAAGGAATTCATTGTTCATTGCCGTAGAGATCCAACTGGCAAGGCAATACGTTTTGCTAAACAAAGCTCACTCCGAGACAATTTCATATACTAATAATTACAATGATGAAATTATAGACATAATGTTAAACATATTGGAGAATATGAATGCTAAAGCATAGGCTTACTACGAAAAATGGGCTAAAGACTGGACAACTGTTTTAATAGCAAATGCAGAAAAAGAAAAAGATGTGGTGAGAAGGATTTAAGTTTTACATGCAAAATCCTAATATTATAAGCACTGCAATATATATTTTTAAATTATCTAATAGATTAAAAATTGTATATTTCTATTTTGCAGGCAAAATATGAAAATTTTAAGAAAGAAGCAGCTGTATTTGAAGCACATTTAAAGAATGCCTGCAAAATCTTGAATTCATTTGTACAATTGAAGGAAAAACTCATAGTAATAAATAAATAAAATAATACATTGAGAAGGATAATCAAGAAGCATAAGATGGATCTAGAAGTCTTACTGAAGGAAAAGATAGATGCAAATGCAAGACTTTTGTCAGAAAGAGATGTATTGAGGGAGGAGTAGAATATTCTTGAAAATATCAATACCTCAGCATGAGATTTTCATGCATCAGGAGTTATAATAGATAGTTCTTTACAGACACAACGGATTCCTCCACCTTAAATGCAAGAAAAAGATCAAGCTTCTCTTGCTACATAAAAAAATCAATATGTTAGTGAAGTTCACCATGTGACAGGTGTGTTGTCACAATTCTGACACTGGCGTAGGAATTAAAATATAGCGACCAACCATTTTTTTTGTTTTTATTCTATGTGGCAGATGTAAGGACAACTATGATTCAAAATCATAGGCAGAAAAGAGGATGACCTCGTAATGTGTCCTTATATGACAAAACTTGTCCAAAATCTTTGAAATGTATTGACAACCCCCTTTTTGGAATTGTATTGGCCGACAATGCTTTATGAATTTGTACTTTTCTTCATAAAGTAATCCACCACATGAGAGAATGATTTCAAGAGTACTTTGGAAATTAGAATTGTAATTATATATTGTTATTCAATTTCTACATAATTCAAATGATGTTTCTGTCTCTTTGTTTACGTAAATGTTTCTTAAATTTACTTGAATTTGTTTGTTTAAAATATTTACGTTTTTGATTTCTTGTAGATGTAAAATAAATCAATTAACAGATATTGAAAATGATAGTGACATTGTTCCAATGGAAATGGATAAAATAAAGACAAATATAATATTGCATTTATTGAAAGTTGTAATCTCTATATGAAATACATCAATAGTTATAATTTATTACATTAAATTATTATAATGAAATCTATTTGAATTGGAACATTCCTGGATCAACACTTTCATTCGTGTCTTGGAAATCAAATGTAGCATGATCTGTGGATGCGTCTCCATCCCCAGGGTCAGGAAAAATATTACTAGATCCTCTTATTTCTACTGATGAATTCGATAATATGAGTGTTCTATCATAAGGAAAAGAATCCAATGAGTAACATGATACATAAAACCTCAGATGACTTTCTAGATTCCTATCCAATTTGTTTCGAACTTTCGACTTTAAAAATGATAGTGCACTGAAAAACCTCTCATCTTCCACAGAACCCAGAATCATAGTTTGACAGAGTTCATACAACTTAATATACTCGCTCAAATCTTCACTTAGAATACTACTACAACAAATGTCCTACCAAATCCTTTTGATGGCACCATAATCTTGTGGGTTTTGTAGAAGCTGAACTTGTCATATCATAGTATTAGCAAAATCCATTGACTGGGAACTAAGTAATTTTCTTTGTAAAATACCTTCTATAGAAACTCCGTTTGTCTCTTCAATCTTAGAGAAATGGTCAGTTAGATCATTCATGTTTTTGACACATAAAGGACTGATAGATGTATAAGGTTTTCCACCAGACAAATTCCAAAATTATGGATTTACAACTCCCTTTGATTCAAGTATTTTATCATTTTTGAATCTTTCCTGGATCTCTTTAGCTAATGATTCAGAAATCTTTCTCAACTTATTCATGGTTTTCATTAATACAACATCATATAGATTCCGTGTCACTCTTACTTCTTCTATTTATGAGCCAACGATATCAACTCTTTTTTGGAACGTATGAAGTGGAATCTATTTTCCATGTGCGGTTATACACAAATGATCATGTATATTGTATTTTAAGAAGCACCTGGGATTTTTCAAATCTGTCAATGCATTCCAGTTTTCAAAAGCAACACCTTGAAAACTCCCATCAGAAATATATAGACTTTAAATTACTCCATCACACACATCTTCTGATTCTTATGAAGTTTGTTATGTAGAAAGAACAATATTTTGCATGTTTTGTTAAGATATTAAGCTCCATTAACATGGGAAAAATACCGCAGAGTGTAAGTAAAGTTTCTATGTCTATTAGATGACACAATAGATCTTTAGCTTTATTTACATCCCTGCAATATTTATACATAAATCCTGTGGTCAATGAAGGATATTCATCAAATATTCTACAGGTAGGTTCATACATAGATATCCATCTTGTATCTACATCTTTGAGAAGATTTTTTCCCTTTGTCAGTCCAATTGGCAAATTTATTAAACCCAAAAATCTCTTTGGAATAATAGAATAATAAGCATGCAAATCATGTTTCAGCTTCCTCCACTCTAGCTACATTTTCAAATGTGCTCATAATTTTGTAAGCCAAATTCATTAGCTCTGAGCCATATAATGTACATCAACCATATATCAGAGCAAAAATTTTATGAATTCTAACACAAAAACCATTTAGTGGATCCCTGCATTATAACTACACCATCAAATTTATAACACAAACTAATTTTGTTGCAATGGAAAAGTCATCCATTCCAGCGATATCCTTCAGATTTTAGACCACCAATTTATAAATATTTTCAGAATTACAATTCCCAGTCATTTTATGAATTGCTAAGCGGTGTGGATTTATTATTTCATTAGAAAATGTGTAAACATGAATACAAATCCATGAAGTATTATCTAACTGCAGTAACCTCATCTATTGAAAGGGAAATATACTTTTCCTTTTGAAAAAATAGTTTAAGATCCTCCTTTTCTACCAAAGATAAACATTTTGGCAATTTCCCAGCTGCTGGTATCTGACCAATGAGATTGAGAAATGTTTTGTAGACCAATAACCTGATACAAAATTTAATTTTCTCAAAAATATGACATCGGTCTTCCCCTTTTCAATACATGGAATATAATAGCAAACTAAATAAGGGTTTTTGCATGCCAATTTCTGCCTCCATATCTTTGCTCAATATTGCTACTATGGTCCCACCTTTTTCATTCACATATTTCATACTTTTTTGTTCCTTTTCATATTCTTCTGAAAATTTTACATGTAAACATTCTTTTTCATCTTTCCATTTATGTGTTCTGACTATGCTGTCATCCTTTTACTTTTGGGAAATGTATATTTTCCACAATACTTTTCAATTGTGTCCATTTGAGCTGCATCATGTGATCCTTCCCCTATTTCCAACCAATATTTTACATCAAATTGTGTTGGAACATCATTACCATTTTCAATGTACACAGGTTCAATAAACATATATTTCGCACACCCATTTGAACTGGAATTTCCTTCCAATTGTCCAATTTGTCCTCTTTCTTCTAAAATATTTTTTCATCTTTTTTTTCTTGGGGTTCAACATCTACATCTAGGATCTCAGCAGGAATATCTTGATTCTCATGTCTCCTTTTTCTAGAAATAGACTTTTGGAGTAGAAGCTTCCTTTGCTCATGTATTTGAGAATTCAATGAATTTTATTGTACTTCTATGTCATCAAGGGACATAATGTTTTCCTCAACATATAATGGATCATCGATATTGCACTTTAAATTGATTATTTTGTGAAGGAATTACATGAAACATCTGCAGGGTTTTATAATTCTATAAAATTGTTACATATATAGTATTAATTTTATCTATAGTTAAATTTGTACACATTACAAACAGTTCCAAAAATAGTATGAAAAACATAATTATTAAATTACTGTAAGATTAAATACAATGTAAATAGCACATGCCATATATTCATATTTTCAGCTGATGCAGAAACCACCTTTGTTTTTTGTGATTTTCCAAAATAGCCAAGCAAAATATTTGTACCCCTTTTTTGAACTAAGATGAATTTGTAACCTTCTTACCCTAATTTCGAGTATCCATGATTGCTTAGGGAATGGCTCTTATGTTCTAAGGCTATGACATTGGATCCATTTAGGGTTAGACAATAGTGGTAGGATGATAAAGGGTTGGACAAAAAATGCCTGGATGACTCTGTGGTTGGATCAAAGGTTTGGATGACTTAGGGGTTGGACGACTCATGCAAAGATGTTGGATGACTAAGGGTTTAGACGGTTGAGGGGTTGGACAGTTGATGGGTATGATGAATTGAGGGGTTAACAACTAACTGCTAAGTGGTTGGACGGCTTAGGGTTAGATGACTAAGGGGTTGGATGGCTCAGGGTTGGATGGCTAAGGGGTGGACGAGTCAGGGGTTGGACAACTCAAAGTTATATTACTCTGATGGATAAGGGTTAGATTAATAAAAGGTTGGATGAGTTAGGAGTTGGATGGTTAAGGGTTGGATGGCTCAGGCTAAGGGGTTGGATGGATCAGGGGTTTAACGACTCTATGTTGGATGGTGAGAGGTTGCTTATGTTTACTTCATAAATATGCACACAAAATGATTCGAAATGGTGAAAAATTACATTCATAAGATCTTATATATGTGTAAAATATAGGTGAAATGAATAGTAAAAGGGAGTGTGCAGTCGAATTTGTTGGCGAATAAGTCGACTACGAATCACAAAATATTCACCAATTCAAATTTCCATAATTCTCAATTTTTGAAAGATTATGAAAATTCACCACTAAAATTTACCTCTTCCCTGAATCATGGATAACCCCTTGTGTCTAGTCTCATGTGACAAGAAAGACACATGGGATCATCACCAAAGACTACGCATAGGCGAGTAAGAACAACTCTCTTAAATGTCAGCCTCACATAACTATATAGACATAAGGGATCATCACAAAAGGCTAACAAGGGAGAGTAGTGATGGAGGACTTGGATGATTATTTAATTATTTTTCTGGAGCTTGTCGATGCTTTCTAGACAGGAGGACTTTATATTTTGATAATTTGGTGAAATATTTCTCCCATACCTAACCCCATGCAACTAGTAGGATACAAGGGCTTAACACCAAAGGTTAAGAAGTATGTGACAATTTATGTTAGTTCCTCATGTTATGAGAAAAAAATAATGAAGGGGGAAGTCTACCATGGAAAAAAGTTATAGAGTATTACCCCTTAAAAAATATTTGACCAAGTTCACAGGGTTTGTAGAATGAAATGGGCCACTGTAAGTAGGGAGGAAAAATACAAGGGACTCATTGTAAAGTTCATGAAAGTGAGAGAAAATATATAGAGATGAGCGTGCGTGTCACAAAACATTATGTGGTTAAGAATATACATTCACTGGATTTGACTCCACTTAAATCTCTTCTTGTAAACATTTATAAGGGCATTCTTGTAAAAAAAAATGAGTGAAACTAAATGTAACCTTCCATATATGGAGGGAAATGTAAAATGAAAAATGAAGATGTAATATCATTTGAGGTGATAGGGAGTTCACAGATTCTTTAAACTCCTAACCCTTGAGAATCCAAAGGTGATGTTTTACCCATTCGTAAAGTCCTTTGTGAATAGATAAGGCCCTAACTAGTTGGGCCTAATCTAGAGACCTTACACATTTTCTTGTTTATTCAATTGTCTTGACCTATTTATGTCAGGTCACCTGCCTAGATTTGGTAATTCATGTATGATTTTTATTTATTAAGATTGACCATAACGGGGTACATATACCTCATGATGTTGGGAATACTTGAAATATTTTTAGGGCCTAAGATTTTTAGCATGGGTAAGGCGGGACTCCTTATACTCAATCTTCATCTAAGAGCTGAAAAAGAGATACTCGTAGGTTAGGTAGTTGACAACTTTGAGAGGCAAAATAACTTCAATGCCAAAACACTAGGGAGTTAAGAAAGGTTCCCTTGTGTGCATGTGTATGATCTGATAATATAATCCCCTAAGGTAGGATATAGTCAAAAATGCCAATCCCAGTTGTTTACCTTAACAATCTTATTCATAATGGACTTTAACATGCCCCTATTAGTGGATTCATGGGACTTGGTAGGTTGGCATGTGGATAATGTTGGCTCCCAAAATAACACCCTAGGAGATGAGCAACTAACCTGGGTGGGTTGGCTTTGAGAGAATGAAGAACAATCAAAAATTATTTGTTGTTGATAGCTGAGTATGTTTTCAATACTCAAATCAATAACTCAAGTCAAAGAAGTGATCAGGAGGCACCTTCACAAAGGGGATGGATTTACCCTGCTACTTTTGGCTCTGTCTTGACCAAGGTGAGAGGACCTAGTTGGGGATCTAATAAAGGAAAATATTTCATGGCTTGGTTTCCTCTATGGTTGGTGCAACTTAATTTGAAGCAAGTTAAGCCACACATACAATACTTCTCTCAAAAGAGTTATCACTTGATTTATTGTAAGCACTTGATAGTCAAATACATATCTAACAGACAGATAATGAACAAATTCAGATATTGCATTTACATAACATTATTGACCAAGTGTGCTTTGAATGATATTGGATCACAAATTGGTGGGTTTCTTAGCAAAGCTTACTGTAATAGACAAATTTTAAGCTCAGACTTTGCAGAATAAGCATATGTATGGTTTTCAGGTATGATATGCTTAGTAGGTATGAAGGTCACTGGTTGTTTGTTATTGAGATTTGAAGGGGGAAGGGTAGTTGCTTTTATGACCTTGGTGTCTTAATGTTCCCATGGAATGAATCCATCCTTAACTGAAATTCTTGGAAGGAACAATCAAGTTAACATAATATGTGAAATAACATTTTCATTCATTGATACTCAATGTGCACAAAATTCATCTACAATATTCACAATCCTAACTACAAATCATGAGTTAGTGAGATAAATCACTTGTTGTATTTGTCTCATACATAAAGACCCTTAAGGGATAACAAAATCTATTCAAAAGTGATTTCCTTAGGTTTTTACAACTAGACTGAACTATTGCAAAATATACACTATTCTACAATTCCCACAGTGACCAGAAGAATGTAGCAACTAAGAAAGACCCTTGTGTACTTGACAATGTAAAGTCTAATGCAAGATAGTAACAAAACTATATTGCCTCATTCATTCATTTAAAACATAAGAAACAAGAAAGTATACCTTGATCAAAACAGTCATAATCTATTCATGTAAGTTTTGGCTAGGGGACATAAACAAATGCCTTCAAAACCTACTAATGGTTGTACAACGTGCAACCACCTTAGCTCTTCCTTATAGACTTAGACACATACAGTCTTTCAAGAAACTAGAAACTGGAACTAAAAAATCAACTTGATCAAAAATTCTACAACTACCCCCCAATCTGCCTCATACACCAAATGGTAGACTATTACAATATATAGAAGATGAGAGAGAGAGAGAAAGAAGAAAAATCTAGATTTCCCCCTTCACCCACCAACAAGGTGCATTAAAATTATGCAAAGGAGCATGGGCATCCTACCAAAGTCATTCATTCCTTCTATCTAGCGTGTGTTTAGAGAAGAAACAAACATCATACTTCATTAAGATGGGTGGTTGACAACATTGGGACTACAACTTTAATGCAAAATATTGTTTTCTAATTTTTCTCCCACAAAATATCATAAATTTCTTAATTTGATGATGCCAAAGTGAAGGGATTGAAGATACCTTTCCAACAATATAAACTTTATAAAATTTGGAGCTCTAGATCGAAAAATATGGCCCTATGAAGTTGTACACATCTAGATGCACAGAAATGTGACACATGGAAAATTTTAATTAGCTCATGGACTACCTCTGCCAATATGTGCACTAATTTTCCATTTTCCATGTGTTTGTCTTTAGTTGGCTACGGGCTCGAGCTTTGCTTACGTGTCTACTTGCTTTGTCTTTTGACTGCTCCTTCCTTCTTTCGGACTTGAACCCTCTTATTAATTTTTGTTCATTTCATGGACTTTACGTCCATGGGAGTCCATCCCCCTGAAGTGTGGTGGAACAACGCCATGTGTCCTACTTGGACCATTGATTTTATGGCCATTTTTCATATTATTAACCTACCACATGTTATTTGACCTTTGCTGACCTTTTGAGTTAGTGCACCACCATGATACAAACTTGAAGAATTATTTGACACAATTTAATCCGAGGACCTGAGGTTCACGGAGCTGAAATGCGTTGAGGAGATTCGAAATCTTGCCACGTGGCCACTCCTTCCATCCTTGATAGTCAGTCATGTGTCCCAACTGACCCTGACACTGAATTTGATGGGTAAATAGACATCAAATGACTTTTAAAGCATAACCTGCAAATGAATTAACCTTAGTCTCATGTGGGTTTTTGAATGCCAATGAATGATGCTTTTGAAAGGTGGAATTTGACAGTTGTATGAACATTTTAGGCTTCGTTAAAATGACTAAGTTCATTTTAAATTTGAGATTTTTGACCATTCCTGCAACATTTTCATTTGTGATTGGGTTGCATGTTTTTGGACCTTAAGAGCTTCAAATTTTTGGAGTAGTTTGGATCATTTTGTGTTGACTGCAGGTTCTTTGTGAAAAACATAGACAAAGTCCTGATCACTAGTGAGCCTGAAGCTTTCATACTTTGATAAACCAGACCATTAAACCAGTCCCCCAATATTTTTGTTGAATCTTCTCTTTTATTTGGCCAAGGCACATGAAATTTATCAAAAATTGACACTTCTCTTGACTCAGAATGATCTTCAAAGTACGGGGAACAATATAAAACACACAAAACTAGTTAAATACATGAGGAGTCAATGAAAAAGACCAGCTCAATCCAAAGAATTGGATTGAGCTCCAACAATGGCTCCTGCTCGGGGATGGGCACCCCCTGTGGGTGAGACAAGAACAAAGACCAGATGCCTAGTCCATTAGGCAAGGAGTCATGGGGATAAAACACACAAGGCTTCCAAAATAGATGCATAATAGGTTGCGGGAAAAAATAGACAACAACAATAAACCTGGTCACTGTAGACCACAAGCACAAAAAGGGAAATAACAACACAAACAAAAACACACAAAACTAAAGCAACAAGAATTTGTACTGTACAAAATCATACCTGACCTTTTGGCTTAGTCTAAGAAATGTTTGAGATGCATGCCATTAACAAGAAACTCCAACAAAGTGTCCTTCTAAGTCTTTGAGAAAGAAAGTATGCTTTCCAATCCTGATGTCAATAGAATATGGTCCCATCCACAGGGCATCAAATTTTCCATGTTTTCCCTTGTCTTCATGTCTGTTGTCCCATAACAAGACCAAGTCTCCAACATTGAAAACTCTTGGAGTGACCTTCTTGTCAAAGATTTTCTTGAGCATTTTCTCTAAACTTGACATGTCTTTGATGGGACTCTCTTCTTTCTTCATCTAATTCCATAATCTGATTGATTCTAGCCTCATAGGGACTTACTTCTTCTCCATCTTCAAATTTTTGCATGAACTGATATGTAGAAAGTTACAAGTGCAAGGGAAAAAGGGCTTGAATTCCATAAACTAGCTCAAAAGGAATCTTTCCAGTTGACCTCTTGGTGGTAACTCTGTTTTCCCATAGTGCAAATTTCAGTTGCTCACCCCATTTCCTTTTGTTTATCTGTAATGTTCTTATGAGGATCTTAAACAAGTTCTTATTGTTGGATTCATCTTGGCCATTTCCTTGAGGATTATAATTTAATGCATAAGCCAAATTTATTCCATATTCCTTGCACATTGTTGCTAATGGTTTAGCTCTGAAGCTCATGGCATTGTCAACAACTATCTTGGAAGGCACCCCAAATCTACAAATGATATTATTGAGAATAAATTCCATGACTACTTGATGAGTTATTTTTTGGTAGGAATGATTCAACCCATTTGGTAAAGTAGTCAGTAGCTACTAATATCCATTTATGACCAACACTTGAAGAGTCTGATATCTCACCAATAAAGTCCAATCCCCATTTTTTAAATGGAGATTCTATAGACACAAGTTGCAAGGGTAGGGCCCCAAAGGCTTTCAATCTTCTAGAAAAATGTTGGCAACTCTCACACCTTCTAACCAACAAGGCAATATCTTTGAACAATGAAGGCCACCAATAACCTACCCTCAAAATTTTATGAGCAATGACTCTCCCAGAAAAATGACCTCCACATACTCCCCCATGGAATTTTTTAATTATCTCAGGTGCTTCTTCTTCAGTGACACATCTCAGCAAAACACCCTCTGGGTTCTTCCAAGCTAGTCCATGATCAGTCAAAATATAATTTTGGGAAACTAGCTTGAGTGTCCTTCTTTGATTCTTGTCTAAGTGCAAAAGGATAATTTAAGTTCATCAAGTAATAAACAATATCTCTATACCAAGCTGAAGTGCTTACCTTTTCATGAGGGTGTAGCCCATATTCTTCAACATTGTGTATGTTCAACTACCTGCAGATTGCTCTCTGCCATCAACTTTGCAAGGCCTAGACCCCACACCAGCTTGGTAGTTTGTATGTCCATGTCATATTCTTGAAGCTTGTTAACCCAACAACATACTTTACTTGATACCTCCATCTGAGAAAAATGTCCTTTACCATTGTGTGAGGCACATATGTTATAATCTTTGAGCTAAGAATATAAGGTCTGAAGATCTTGGTTGCTTTGACAAGAGAAAAATATTCCTTTTCCATAACATATACTTTAGTTCAGATCCTTGCAAAGCTTTGCTAAAGAAGGCAATAGGATTTTTGTGAACTTCTTCATTCATTTGTAATAACACAGAGGCAATAGTGAATTCATAGGAAAATGAAAACATCTGAAATTACTTTCTATAATCAGGGTTAGTAAATACAAGGGAAGTTTTGAGTGCCTCCTTTATTCCATTAAATACTTGGACAACCCCTTCTTCCCACTTAATGACTTGATCCTTTTTTATCATACTTTTGATGGGGATAGTGATCTATACAAAATTAGAAATGAACCTTCTCACAAAGTTTATCTATCTAAAGAAGGACTGAATGCCTTTCTTGTGACCATAGGTTGTGGAACTTTACTTCAAAGATTGCTTCTATGTTTCTGGACAATGTTATTGGTTCATGTGACACTAGTAACCGGCGTCAGTTGCAGGCCTAACTGGCGTTGGTCAGTTGGGATTTAGTGAAATAACCCATACTCCCTAGGTCTTAGATAACCATCGTCAGTCAAGGTAACCCTAAGTCGGTCAGTCCTTTTCTTAGAGAAGTAATACGCTGGGTCAAGGATAATCATCGTTATTAAGGTTAACTGACATCGGTTACCTGATGCGACAAACGATTTAATTAACTCTTAGAAATTAAATCTATTTTTAGCATTAATAGTAGATTTATTGGATCAAGTAATCACATGGCAAGTGCTCCTAAGTTTACTAAATGATCCATATAAGATAAATCTAGGGTTTAGCAAGATAATTACAAAGAGTGATTGAATTAGATCCTTAATTCGATTCCTAGATTGAGAGGATGAAGACAAAGAAGAAGAACTCTCTCTAAGAAAGAACAGGTTACATGAAGTAGAGTTCCATCCAAAGGAGATTGGACAGAAGGAAATACCAACATCTAATTGAGAAGAGGGTAACTCATACATAACTTGTATAGTTATTTACTCATTACATGGCTTGCTAGTATGCAAAGCACATAAGTTTCTTCATATCCACATGTTGGTGAAATCTTGTAGTATAAATCAATGTAGATCTAGTCTTGTATTGTAGATCCCATAAGAACATATTTATTGTTGATCCATGTGAACTAGATATTGTAGTGGAGGTCTGTATTCAATGTTTGCATGAGGTTATGCAGTGATACAGATGACATAATTATCTTGGTCAGTTAAAGTTGCACAAATGGTAGAAAACCCAGTGTGAAGAAATCCCCTTGATTGCAGATCCACAGAGAACTTGGTAAAAGTTCAGAAGAAGGAAAGTAGTTCCTGGTTCATGTGAGATCTTTGGTTGTTTGGAGGTACACAGTTGTACAATGGATCATCCGTTTAGATTAGCAGAGGAGAAAAAGTTAGAGACATGAATATACTCCTATTTAGAAGAGTGTGATGATGTGGTACTCTGATGTATAATATGATATGCACGATCTCTAATTGGTCGACGTAGCCCACATTGGGTAACCATAAGTACAATTGTGTTAAGTGTGTGTACTTTGTTTTGAATGGATTATTCCAGTTTATACTTCCAATGCTGTAGGATTGGGGAATGTGATTCTATGTGCATGACTTTGTTTGTTATGAATCATGCAACCTCTTCCTAGATCAGTCCCGAATAACTCTCACTAACTGATACTTGGACATAGGGATGGGAACTTTACTAATTACTTATACTCTTTTTGGATTAACTCATGACTCCTTCATGTGATACTATGTGTAACCAAGCATAACTTTACCTTTTGCACTCCAAAGTGACATTTCTTAGGATTCAATGAAACCCCATACTCTCTACATCTGAGCAACATTTTTTCAAGGTGCACAAAGTGGTCACCCCTTTTCTTAGAAAATAAATAGTTAAATCATCTTGATATACTGCAATAAAATCATTGATAAAACTAGAGAAAGCCACATCCATGGCCCTTTGAAAAGTTGCTCCAACTTTCATTAATCCAAATGGCATCCTGACATAGACATATGTTCCCCATGGGGTAGTGAAGGCAATTTTAAATTTCTCTGATTGTTTCACTACCACCTAGTTATATCCAGAGAAGCCATCTAATGTAGATAACAACTTTGATCATGTTACCTTTTGCAATAAATTGTCCATGTTTGGAAATGGATAATTATCTTTAAGTGAGGATTTGTTGAGATTTCTGAAATCCACACAAAGCCTTATGTCTCCATTCTTCTTTTTGACTGGTACCAAATTTTCTGCCCATGAAGAATATCTAGTGGGTTGGATTATCCCATACCATCCCTTATCTTTGTCAATTCTTCTTGCATCTTGGTTGCAAGAATAGGGTTAATAGGCCTCTACTTCTGTCTGAAAGGCTTAGTGTGGGTGCCAAGGGTATCTCAAGCTTGAAAAAATCCTCCCTATAAGCCTTCAACTCAGAATAAGACTAGGCAAGGCAGTCTTGATACTTTCTTAACAATTTGTATAAGCCTTTCTTTCATCCTTATTCAAATTACTACCTAACCATACGTTTCTAGGATCTTGGCATGAACCCAAATTACACTTCACAACATCTCTTGGAAAAGTAGCAAACTTACAAATTGCTTGTCATTACTATCAAAGAAAGATTCTAAACTAACTAATCCCCTTGGGATTGTATTAGTTTTTAACTGAATTACCTCTTTACCAAAGAGGGTTTCTTTCCCCTCACACACCTCTACCATAGGCTCCAAATCAATGATATGGTTAGTGAACTCATCTTGGAAATTCAGAAATTTGTTGATGTGTGAATCATTATCAAATACTTTCCAGTGTTGTATATTATCAGGTATAGAGGGTCGAACCAATATTTCCACTTCAAACTTGTAATAAGGGGATGAATCTTATTTTCATTGTGAACCCAAGAATGCTAATCTATTATCTGCTACATTTTGGACTTCTGTCATGGTATTCAATATTAAATGAATCAAAACATTCAATGAGATCCCAAACTGCATTTCATGTACTATTTTAATCTCTGATTTTTTTCTACATATATCTTTCTAATTTATTTAATCACTAACATCAGAATATCCTTTAACTATGAGGTCCTTTATCCCATGTCTCCAAGTAATTCTTAATCCTAGCAATAGTGCTTCATACTCAACCACATTATTGGTGCATTCAAAATTCAATTTAAATGAAAAATTGAATGACTCATTGCTTGGAGAACTCAACACTATTCCTGCCCCATTACCATTACTTGAGCAAGCTCCATCAAAGGTCATGGTCCATGGGACCTCAGGGTCTTCAAACTGAATATTTGCATCCAGACAATGGTCTTCAAAATTAGTGTTGCCTATGAAATTATCCATGTCTACATCAGCAAAAAGCACTTCATAAGAAGCATTGTTAGGATCTTTAATGAGGTGTAACATCTTATCTTCTCTGTATAACTTGATCAATTTCCCTTCCAATGGTATGGAAGCATATGACATATCCATTTGGACACTGCCTCCCACACTAGCTGCCCACCTTCTTGACAACAACATTCCCCATTTGGCAAGGCAGTCAATAATGACAACATTCATATTCAAGTACTTCCTTGGATGTGATGCCATTTGTACAATCAATCCTTTCACATAGCCCACCACAGGTACTTCTCTAGAATCCATAACATAACATCTACCAAAAGCAATAGTTATCTTAAGGTATAGTTCATTCATGACTGCAAGAAGAAGGATATTACACGAAGCTCCAAAATAAAACATAAAATTGTGTAAGAGCCACCCATTTATAATAAGTGATGTGAAAAAGGGGTCAACATCCAATTGTGTTTCCACTAAATAAGTTCCCAGATATACTTTAGGAGGATTTTCCATCTCTTCTTCAGTTTCTTGTACCTCAGTTTTAAAAATTGTGGGAGATGATTTATCATAAGAAAGGTCTTTATTGGAAATAACATCATCTTCTTTAAAGCCTAAATACTCAAAAGCCCTATTTTTATGCTCAGAGATTATTAACAGTTCCACAATGGGAACTGTAATCTTTATCTAACTTGAAATCTGAGCCATATCACATATATTATACTTAGGAAGAGGAGCATTGGAAGACACTGTGACATTTTTTTCATATGGCAAAAGGTTATTTTTAATGGGGTTTGGGGAAGAAATTCTTGTCTCAAGATGAATTACAAGGGTTCTATTCAATACATTTTTATAAGGAGCACCTTTGGGAATATTAGAAAGAATGGGCATCCTTGCTTTGGTTGTAGGAGCTAGTCCTTTAACTTGTCTATTTCTGAGATTGTACTCCTTTTCCTGAGTAACTACAACATTGATTAACAATTTTCTATCCTCACTAGAAGGAACATCACCATTATACTTCTTGATCATAAAATCTCTTAAATACTCAAAAAAATGATTGGGAAATTCAAAATCTTGGGCCATATCAGCCTCAACATTAATTTCAATAGGGAGAGATCTAATCTTTTAAACACAAGTCTAGAAATCAACCACAGTTTGGGCATAAATGAGGTCAGTAGAAGAAACATCTTGCTCACACTCTAGTTGACATTCCATCATGCATACATCACTGAAATCACATTCATCATTTTCATGTGGATCACAAGGCACATGGGGAAATAAGATTTTTTCACAGCAATCAATGGCATATTCTTCTTCAATAGCAGCTACTCTTCCCACTAATAGGTCAGGGATTGCTTTGTTATCTTTATAATTTTTTTGCTTGTTGCCTAAATCCATATGTCATTTTCATATATCTTATGCCTGATGCTCTCCTCTAGCTTGATTGCTAAATTTATTATGTCCAGTGTTCTGATGTTGATTCTAAGGATTGGGAGACAATCCCTTTTCTACTCTTGCTAACTTTTAATAAATTTCTTTAACAACTGCCAAAGTTTTAACAACTTCTTCAAGGTCAATTGTCTTACCAGTCTGAAGCTTTTCTGAATCAAACAACTTCACACCCTCTCTTTTGGATGAATTTCCAATGGCTATAATATTATTCTCAATATGGATAGCCATGATAAAATCTTGTCTCAAAGTTATAGGATTTTTTCCTCTTAAGTAGTATGCCACTTTCTTATCAAATGCATCTGAGTTCTTAATAAGACAATATTCATCACCGGGTCTTATACTTTTTGGAAATCTTGTTAAAGTTTTATTGAATCTAGTATTGAATTCTTTGAAACACTCATTGGTATTCTTCTTAATGTTCTCAAACTCAGAAAATAGAAATCTTAGATCAATTCTATCACCATATAAAACTCTGAATGAATTTTGCATCTCCTGTCATGAATCAATTGACCCATCAGGTAAGGAACCAATCATGAGCATCTTCTTATATATTGTGTACAAACAACTTTACACATACATACTCAAACTCAATTTCATAGTCTTCCATTAGATTCTGAAATAAATTCAAATGATGATCGCCAATGATGGCATTATTTCCTTGAAACTTGGGAAATCTCATTCTAATCTCATTAGGGACCTCATTTGGATAACCTTCCATGTCATCAAAATTAATAGGTTTATAAGTGTTAACTCTGAAAGGATCTCTAAGAGGGGGGTTAGCCATGTTATTATTTATAGGAGCTGGTGGAGGATGATGTAGCCAATGCTGAATAGGAGTTTGTTGATCAAACGGATCTTGAAAAATATGATGAAATCTTGAGGGAGGAATAGTTTCTAAATAAAATCCCTAGTTCTCCTTAGTAAATGAAAGAATAGGATTAGGCTTACCATATGCTTAAAAAGTGTCAGATGTGCTAGAACAATCCTTAACCACTGAAGTATCAAGATTATTATCTTGACTGCAACTAATTCTTGAACTTTGATCAGTTATATGCTTCCATGTCTGTTTATTTTGCTAAATAGACTCTAACTCAAGAAGAAAATTCTTTATTGGATCTGACTTGAAAGAAGACCATAATCTTTCCAGTTTAGCAAAATATAAATAAGATTAGTAGTTATAATAAGATGAAAATAGTCTATCCCATCTTTTCTTTATGGAGTTTCCACTATAATATCAAATTCTAGAAATAAATGGAACCTTTAAGCATGTAGAATGTTTGTAAATAGTCCCCAGAAATGGTGCCATTCGGGTGTTGTTGGCGGGCTATTAGAAAATATATCAATAAATAACTAGGAGAATTTCCTTGACAACAACACCATTTAGGTGTTGTTGATGGGATAATAGAACATATATTAATCAATAGCCAGGAGAATTTAAAGAATTTTCCTGGCAACGATGTCACTCGGGTGTTGGCTCCTAAAATAGTATCCCTAGGAGATGAGTAGCTAACCTGGGTGGGTTAGATTTGAGAGTGATGAACAATGAAAAATTATTTATCATTGATAGTTGGGGATTTTTTCAACACTCAACTCAATGAATTAAGTCAAGGAGATGATTAGGAGGCATCTCCACAAAGGGGATGGATTTACCCTGCTATTTCTGGCTATGTCTTAACCAAGGTGAGAGGACCTAGTTGGGGATATGAATAAAGGAAAAGCTTTCATCGATCAATTTCCTCTATGGTTGGTGCAACTTAGTTTGAATTAAGTGCAACCACACATAAAATACTTATCTCAAAAGAGTTGTCACTTAATTTACTGTAAGAACTTGAAAATGAAATACAGATCTAACATACAAATAATGAATAACTTCAGAGATTGCATTTGCATAACATTATTGACCAAGTGTGCTTTGAATGATATTGGATCACAAACTTGGTGGGTTTCTTGGCAAAGCTTATAGGTAATAGAAAAATTTTAAGCTTATCTTTACAGAATAAACATACGTATGGTTTTTAGGTATGCTATGCTTAATAGGTATGAATGTCACTAGTTGTTTGTTATTGAGATTTTAAGGGGGAAGGGTAGTTGCTTTTATGACCTTGGCGTATTAATTTTCCCATGGAAAGAACAATCAAGTTAACACAAAATGTGAAATAACATTTGCATTCGTTGATACTCAATGTGCACAAAATTCATCTACAATATTAACAATCCTAACTACAAATCATGGAGTCAGAGATGAGATAAATCACTTGATGTATTTTTCTTATAAACCCAAAAGACCCTTAATGGATAACAAAGGCTATTCAAAATTGATGTTGCCTTTAGGATTTTACAATGCCCATAGTGACAAGAAGAATGCAACAAATGAGAAAGACCCTTATGTACTTGACAATGTAAATCTAATGCAAGATAGCAATAGAACTATATTGCATCATTCATTCATTCAAAACATAAGAAACAAGAAAGTATAGCTTGATCAAAACAATCATAATATATTCATATAAGTTTTGGCTAGGGGACATAAAAAATGCCTTCAAAACCTGCTAATGGTTGTACATTGCAACCACCTTAGCTCTTCCTTACAGACTTAGACACATACAGTCTTGCAAGAAACTAGAAACTAGAACTAAAAACTGAACTTGATCAAAAATTCTACAACTACTCCCAATCCGGCTCCTCACACTAAATGGCAGATTGTTACAATATATAGAAGATGAGAGAGAGAGAGAGAGAGAGAGAAGAAAAATTTGATTTCCCCCTTCACCCACCAAAAATGTGTATTAATATTCTCCAAAGGAGCATGGGTATCCTGCCAAAGTCATCCATTCCTTTTGTCTTGCATGTCTAGAGAAGAAACATACACCATACTTCATTAAGATGGGTGGTTGACCAACACTGAGACTACAAATTTGATTCAAAAATATGTTTTCTACTTTTTCTCTCACCAAATATCATCAAATTTTCAATCTGATGATGCCAAAGTGAAGGGATTGAAGATACCTTTCCAATGAGAGCTCTAGATAAAAATATGGCCCTATGAAGTTTTACATGTCGGAATACACAGAAATGTGACACTTGGCATATTTTGATTAGCTCAGGGACTACCTCTTCCAATGTGTATAATGCTTATCCATTTACCATGTGTCAGTATTTGGTTGGATGTGGGGTCGGGCTTTGCTTACGTGTCTACTTATTTTGTATTTTGACAGCTCCTTCCTTCTTCCAAACCCAAAACCTTCTTATTAATTTTCATTCATTCCATGAACTTTACATCTGTGGGAGTACATCACCCTGAAATGTGGTGGAAAAACACCACATGTCCTACTTAGAGCATTGATTTTGTGCCACTTATCATCTTCTTCACCTGTCATGTGTTCTTTGACCTTTGTTGACCTTTTGACTTTGTGCACCACCATGATATGGACCAGAAGAATTATTTGACACAATTTAATCCAAGGACCTGAGGTCCATGAAGCCCAAATGCGTTGAGGAGAGCTAGAATCCTACCACGTGGCCCCTACTTCCATCCTTGAGATTATGACGTGTGTCCTTACTGACCCTAGCACTGAATTTGATGGGTAAATGAACGTCAAGTGGATTTTAAAACAAAACCTACTAATGAATTAGCCTTAGTATCCCATGGGTTTTTGAATTCCAATGAACAGTGATTTTTAGAGGTGGAATTTGATGGTTGTATGAACATTTCAATCTTCATTAAAGTGAACAATTCCATTTTAACTGCGTTTTTCAACCATTTGTGTAACCTTTTCCTTTGTGATGGGGTTGCATGTTTTTGGACCTTCAGAGCTTCATATTTTGGGAGTATTTTGGATCATTTTATGCTAGCTGGCACGTTATTTTTTTTGAAAGATGTAAACATAGTTCTGAACACCAATGAGCTCGAAGCTTTCATAATTTGATAAACCAAACCATTAAACCAGTCCCCCAATATTTTGGTTGAATCTTCTCTTTTATTTGGCCAAGGCACAAAATTTATCACAAATTGACACTTCTTCTTAACTCAGACTAATCTTCAAAGTATGGGGAACAATATAAAAACACACAAAACTGGTTAAATACACGGGGGAGTCATTTTAAAAGACCATCTCAATCCAAGTAACTGGATTGAGTTCCAATATATAATAAAGAGATGCAATGTGGTGTGAGATGGATTTTTTTTTTCATAACTCACAGATCTCTTAGTTCTTAAATGAGCTCCCATTTACTAAGATAATGACTTGGGAAAATTTAAAGTAGAACATAATTTGGTTTTGATTGAATTTTTTGATGACCAAATCCATGACAGTGGTAAGAGACATGGCCTCTACTAACTTGGTGAAATACTAAGTAGTTGTAATAATAAAGTGATGCATGTCTAAAGATGTGGGGTTATTTTACTGATTAGGTCAAGCCCCAATGTGGAGAAGGGTCATTATGTAGTTATAGGTTGTACATCCTGTGTTGGAAAATGTATAATGCATAATAATTCTAGGCACTTTGGACATTTGCTCACATATTCAACATCACCATGCTCAAGGGTTGGCCAAAATTAACCCATCCTATAGATCTTCTAGGTAGTCATGTGATATCCGCAAACCCCTTTGTGATAGTGGAACAAGACACATTTCATCTCTTATTCATCAACACATCAAAGGATCATATTGTCAAACATTATCCTATATTAAATTGATTTTAGGATAACATATTTTGTGGCCAAGATACAAATGCACCATATTTGTTGGGAGTTAGCACCTTAGGGGATGTGGGTTTGATGAGGTAACTAATGTTATTGACATACCGTGATGAGGAAAGTATAATGGGATGGTATATATAGTAAATTAACTCTGTAGGGAAATTCATATTGAAAATATATTATACTTCTAATGGAAAATTGGACAACTAATTAGTCACAATTTTTCTCTTTATTGACTTCTGGTTAACAAAAGTCAACTCAAACTCATTGAGGAGAGTGATGAGTTGAAATTTTTTTTTAGAGAGGGATGATTGAGTGAGGAGTGTATGGAAAACTTGTGATCTAACAATTATCCTTATATCTTGATTCGGAATGTAATTATTTAGATGTTTAGTTGTGAATACAATTGTGAGACACTCCTCCACATAGGCGTATTGAGTCTCATAATTGAGAAGGATGTTGCTGATAAAGTATATGAATCATTCTCTTTTATCATCTTATTCTCAGGAAAGTATGCAAGCCAAGAGACGTAAATTATGCGTATGTAAGGAATGAGTGATTTTTCATAATGTGGTGCTATGAACATGGGTGGGGATAGGAGGAAATGTTTTATGGACTTGAAGACCTCTTTGAAGTTTTCATTCCATGTAAGACTATTTTAATTTTTGAGAAGGTTATTACTATGATGAATAACATATGAAATATTAGGAATGAACCTTCGTATAGCTCCTAGCTTCCCTAAAAATGACCTAAATATAGTCTCGTTAGTTGGTGGGATCATATCAATGATGGCAAAAACCTTTGGAGGGTTAACATCTATCAAACACTTTGAGATGATGAAGCCTAGGAGTTTTCTACCCATGAATCAAAACATGCACTTCTATGGGTTGAGTATAATGCCAAACTTTATGAGGAAAGTGGGGATATTTGTAGGATACCTAGGTGATCTTCCCTTTTATTGGATTTAGCCAACAAGTTGTCAACATGTGTGTCAAATATTGTTGGTAGGTTTCCCCATAATTTTTAAGGCTAAAGGGAATGACCATGTAATAGAAGGATCCCTGAGGAGTGGTGAAGGAAGTCTTGGTTTGGTTGGACTCAAAAAATACACAATAGATTGTAGTCCAAAAAACCATCCATGAGAGAAACGAGCTCATATCCAACAATTTCATTAACAATGAAATCAATAAAAGGTTGTGGGAAATCATCCTTAGGGTACACCTTGTTGATGGCTTAGAAGTAAATGTAAATCCTAATTTATCCATTCTTATTAAGGATGGGAAAAATGTTAGACAACTAATTTGTGTAATTGACCAATCTAATAAAACCAACTTTGAGAAGTTTGATGACATATTATTTCAATGTGAGTGATTTTTTTGGATTCATGGGCCATGGATTTTGTATTACTAGCTTGGCTTCAGGTTTGGTCATTAGGTTATGAAAAATTACATTTGTTTTAATGCTAGTCATATATGATTAATAAAAAGTAAAGGCCTTGGATATCTCGGAAAGGAGGTTCTTATGGTCATCCCCCTCTTGGGGGGAGTGAATATAATAATCTTTATAATTATTTGGTTTTCCTTTGTCTCGATGTTTATGTAAATATTGACTTAAATGAGAGATGCATTTCCTTTGTTGAATTATTGTAGAGTGGGAGGAAGGTCTAGATTATTAATCCCTAGATTTACGTATGTCGAGATCCCGTGTAGCAGAGTCATAATACTCAACCTTATAGTAGGAGATGAAGTATTAAGCTCCTAGGGGTGGTGAAATGATGGAGGGTTAAGGAAAAATACCTCTTTTGGTGAAAGGAAGAGATATGTTCATATGATTATAGGAATTCAAAGATAAATTTATCATTTTTATCCATGTCAAGATTCAACGCAAGATCATCTATCTTTACACTATATTTTTTGTTCTTAATCACCTTCTTGATGAGGGGTCCATCACACTATGGAATTGAACTTTGAAATCCCATAAAAAGGTGAATTAACATGTTGATTCCATAGTGATGGAGTACAAAAAAATGGTTTTGGGATCTAGGGATGGACTCTATGGATATATATTCAAATTTATTAACAACCCTTGGGCAATTTTTTTGTACAATTACAAGTGTTGAGATTTGGTTTGGTAATCACTTGACACATGATTCGTGATGCGTTGAGGATTGAAAAATATGTAGATGTTTTAAATCCCCAACGTATGACATAGTAGTAAGCCTATAAGTAATACCTCGTATTCATCCATATTGTTGGTAAATTAAAATTCAAGGAGGAAAACAAAAGGTATGATTCTTCCATTGAGAGAAAACAGGATCACACCTTCCCCAACACTGGTGATATGATTTAATATGTGGTAGTAGAGGGTCAATAAGTAATTTCTAGGGAGGGAGTCATACACAAGGCTTCATGATGATGTTTGGTTATTAAAAATCTCGACAATAGCACTATTATGTGACCATGGTAATGAAATATTGGATTTTCATGCCCTCAGATGTTTGGCATTGTGTCTTGGTTTTCATTGATGTGAAAGTGGCACATTAATGTCAAACGGGGTCGAGGTGAGTCAGGTATCTCCATGAGGTGCCATCCATGAGTTTTGATGAAGGTTGATTGGTAGTATCTGGTTTTGTGATCTTCACATGGTGTTTAGGCATGGTCTTGAGCATGGTGCAAGCTAGTATGGTCTAGCAAGTCCAAAGGTGGTAAGAGGTCTTCGCAAGGTCAAACATGTTCCATATGATGTGACACTGGTTTTTAAGTGTCTACAAGGTGTTATCATGGCCATCTCATGTGAAGTTTGTGTTGAGTCAGGTCATTCTAGGCCTAATCTTAGACCTAGTTCAAGCAGGATGGCATGGAGTAATAAGTAGTATGAGGTATATTAGGTCAGTATGAAGCATGTGTAATGTGTCTAGAGGTTGTATAACATGTGTGGGTGATGTATAAGGCCATACTTAATAGGTTTAATGCATATACAAGGTCCTTGTGGAGCAAGACAATGAAGCTAAGACATGTAAACATGGGTAAGTCATGGTGTATGGAGAGTTTTAGGTATGATAAGGAATGTATGAGAATTTTATATTATCAAAAATGTTTTTATGATGTTGTGGGTCAAGTTTCAAGTCAGGTGATGAATATTTTTGAAGATATTGAGTTTTTGCCAAAACTGGGTTTTCAAAGGTGTGGTTTTATGTTAAAAATTGACTTTCAGATGCTCGTTGGGAAGTGTGTGATTTTCATGGTGACCTAAGCTCATAGGGGTAGAAGAGTATATCAAATATGAATATTTTACAAGAATAATGAGGTGGTTATATCTTCAAGTTTTTATGAACAATCGTTAATAAGCTAAACTACTTTTTAACCCTCATGAATCCCTAACTTTGGAGAAACATGGGATAAATTGGTTGTACAAGTCAAGAATTGATTCCTTTTCTAATTTTATGATTTTGGTCATGATTATGAATCCTCCATATTTCTAGTGATGTATTTTAGAGGTTTTGATTATTTGTGGGCCCCACCCAAAAGGAAATTTTCTCGAAAATTTCAATTTGCGAAAAAGTTTCCCATTGAACCTATTGAATAATTTAACATTTATTTGATCATGGGATTTTTAATACTTGTAAATGATGGTTTTAGGTCATGATTGTGCCTTTAGAAAGTAAATTGTGCCCTATTAATGAGGACTAGTTTTTAGGCAGTTTTGAGCAGTCTGGGAAAAGAGTGGTTTTAGAGGTGCTACAGGTGAAGTTATGACTTGGTTTGAATTTTTTCATGATCCCAACTCTAATATATTTCCAATGATATATAAAATTTTAGGTTTTTATAATATTTGAGCAAGTTATGACCTATTATTTGAAGTTCAATTTTGAGGGTGCTTGGTTGTGCATGCTCTTGAGTGGCTTCATGAGGCTTGTTGATTTTTATGAGTTGTTTCATATTTTCTAGACGTTTCTAAGTGTTTTTAAAACATTTATAAGTGTGTTTCATGCCTTGGTGAATTTTTTTTTTGTCTTTTTCACTCCTTGATTGGCGAGTTTTTTGTTTTGTGGTTTCAAGACTTATGAGTTCTTATGGTGGTATTGGAGGCTCTAGGTGATTGTGGTGACCTACATGGACCTTTGTGTGATATTTTTATGATTATCCTATGACACGTAAATTTTTTTTTACACTATGGTGGACAACCTACATGATTTTTGGAAAAGAAACATGTATAAATGAAAATTAGAAAGATTCATTTGTTAAAGGTGTGAGAGTGGACAAAAAGTGTGACCTAGAGGGGAACTTGTTGAGGAGTGAGAGTTATTTGTGACCTATAAAATATGGAAATGAATGATGTGAATATTTCATAGGGATAGATCAGATGATGTCGAGCTAGGGAAAAGGTGAAATCAACCTGAAGAAGAACAAGATTTTGAGAAAATGAGAAGAAGGTATGTTTGAGAGGGGTTTGATGTGCATGGAGCTGAATATGTGGTCACAATCAGTTGTGGGAGAAAAAATATATAAGTGATATTTATGTTTAGGTGGTTGAATGGGTGCTGTGATAACCTTAGGGGGTAGTATCCTCCTTGTATAGTGGGTGTTATACTAAATAGTGGTGGGTGCTCCTTGTGAAGTCCCATGCTTCACTAAATAAATCTTGTTTGATGTGTAATATTTTTGCAATTACTTTGTTATGAGTAATATTAGCAGATGTTTTAGTGGTTTTTATTCCCCTTTAGGGTTTCCCACTTATATATTGTGTTTTTTGTTCTCTCTCTCTTGTTTCATGCACTTATAAAAGTTTGATACACACTTAATAAGCTCACACAGTTTATGGATGTTGAATGAATGTTTTAAATGATGAATGAATGTAATGGAAAATTAATTAAAAGTTTTGTAGGACTGATTCATCCCCCGCTCTCAGTCCATTATGCTTCTAACAATTAGTATCAAAGCTAGGTCCTTCTGAAGCAAGTGTAAACACTTGAAGGAGATCATTGAAGCAAATGTATGGCAAGAAGCTCAGTTCAGGATGGAAAAAATACTTTGGTCAGAGTAAGAGTATGTTTTAAATCCTTTTTTTATCTACATATGGCTATCAATCCTTGAGGTATACTATTTATTCTCCATATTTCCATCTAGTTGTTGATGAAAAGTCTAATGAATATGATAAAGCAGGTCTTAATACAAATCCTGGAGTATGTTACCCTAAAAGAGGAGGTGATTTCGTCAATTTTGACACATTACTCATGACTATGGAGAATGGTTGTAGTTCTAAAGGTAAGAACCAAGTTGACGATGATGATTTAGATGAAGAATAAGAACTTAACTTCAAGGTTGAATTTGAAAATTTTCTAGAAAAAATAAAGCTACAAAAGAAGAAAAATAAAATAAGGTCATTAAATAAGGATTATGAAGAATAAATCAGCCTTCTAGAAAAGATACTAAGGAAGGATGCTGAGGAGTTTTAAGAGATCAATAAACATCTTGAAGACCAACTTGAAATAAGATCAACAAGTCTCAAGAAGCCAAGGAAAAGAATGTACTGAAGTTGGTTACTCAGGTTGGAATGCTCACAACCAATATCAAGGAAAAGGAGGATTAGTGTATCAAGTTTAGTATGAAAATGAAGTACTTATAATAAAAATTAGAGTAGGCATCAAGAAAAATAAAGGTGTACCAAAGGTTTGAGAAAAACACAAGCAATTTAGATGATCTACTGAGAAGTCAAAGACACTCTAATGACAAGTCAGGTTTGGGCTTCAAAAAATATTCTAAGAAGGAAGAAATACATGTTGGGCCAAGTCAAGGACATGGTAAAACCATGAAGGAGGTAAAATATCACAATAATTTTACTAGACAACCTAATACATCAAGATATGATAGAAACTTCAATTGATATTGTTACAGTTGTTATAATTTTGGGTACATAGAAAAAGACTATAAAAGGACAATCAATAATGAATTTACATGGAGTAATGGTAAGGATGATCACTCACATCAGTCAAGAGATATTACATGCTACAACTACCAAAGAAGGGTAACTTAGCTAGGTATCATGTTTTCAAGAGCCACTTAGACAAAGTTGGAGAAATGAAGCACCAAGAGGTAGGAGTCCTATTGTTTGCTTTAATTATAACAAAGTTGGGAACATTATTAGATATTTTATATGGAGAAAAGATAGTTATAAGAAGAAGGAATATGTCAGATCTGAGAAAACAAAAGAAGACAGTAAATATACTCATGTTGAGAAGCCTAAAGTTTCTTGTTCTAGTGATGATAAGCTTAGTGATCATAAAAATCTTTTTTTCTGTTGAAGGACCTCAAGAGTTTTTGTTTGCTCAAGAAAATTATCGAATGAATGATAGAGAAGCAAAGGTAAAACAAATAAGAGAGTGGAAGGTCAAGTTTTCCCATGAGGACATGAATGTTTTGCATCACTAAACATAACCAGGTGTAGGAAGAAAGGAAGAGTCTATATTATGGTTTGAGAAGTGTCAACATCGTAATGTTGTAAGATCCAAGAACTACAATGTATGATTTGTTATGGTTATCATCATTAAAAGCTGATGTAAAGTGTCCTAGTGTTGTTCCAAATGTCATGTGTCATATATTCTTGACAAAAAGTCAAGGTATGGTCTTGGTCTGAAACAATGGTGCTAAGCATGATAAGTTACTTGTATCATGTATGTTGTGTTGGTTTGAATGATGATTACTCTATAGTCTGGTACTGCTGTGAAGTAGTATGATATTATAATTTACATATGTCTAAAGGTATTAAAGTATGTTATGTCCTTGAGTATGAAGGATTCCAAATATGATTGAGCCCTATCATGATTGTACAAGTAAGAAGGTTGTGACAGTCATGGTTCTGTATACATTAAGAGTAAATGGTCTCATCTTGTGTCATAAAAGTCTCAGTACAATTTGTATGTTCCAAAATTCATTGTCATGTGTCATGGATTCTAAGTGGTGTAGAGGTTTACAAAAGGTATTTGAATGTATTTGAAGTATGTTAAGGGTCTCTTGATTCTCTGCTACAACTATGAGAAAGATAAGTGAAGTATAAGTATGGTATTCTGAGTATGAAGCTATCATAATCTAATAAGTTCTACAATGAATGGTCAATGGATCCTTGCATTGCAATCATTTCAGAGATCCTTGAATGCATCAATATGTGTAATTTGGCTTGTGCCAAGAAAGAATGTTGTATGACTAAAATAATCCGAAAATGTTTAGCCATAAAGGTGTGAGCCAGCCTAGGGGGAGTTTCATTTTTTCTTGAAGGTATATTGAAGCATCGTATCATCATGTGAAGCTCAAAGAAAAGATGACTGAGTCTTTGATCAAATTTGAAGAGGTAAAATATGAGTTTTTTTGTGATTATTCTATATCATCCTTAAATAATTTTGTCTATAAATGGTCTTGTTTATCATCATGAAGCTATGTTGGTGTATACCTTGATCAAATGTATAGGAGTAATGAGCATCATGAAGTATTGTAAGTAAAGGTTGAAAGCTTGAATAGGAATCATGAAGGAGTGTGAAGATAGATAGTTTGTTTAAAGAATTATATTTGTTCATGTTAGTTGTGAAGAAAGGATAATGTTTAATGTGTTTTATTGGAGACCTAACAATGTTTGATGACATGTCAGAGGGTTAAGATGATAGTCTCAAGGACTGTGAAGATGCTTGTAAAACTGAAGCTATGAAAGAGATAATCAAGGTTTGATGGACTGAAGATATGGTATCATAAAAATTAAGGATTTGCAGGGTATAGTCAAATCTGGGCATGAACATGAGTTAACATGTTGAGGGTAAGCTTAAGTTTTGAAGGTTTTATGGACTATGAAAGATATGTGGCATACTGGTTGATTCAAGATAACATGAAAGTGTTCACATAAAATTCTATTGAAGGCTCTCCCAAGAAGATAAGGTACAAGATCTATGAAGGTGCATCAAAAGATATAGTCAATGAAGTGTGATGTCATGTAGGGTATGTTGAGTTGTTGTGCCTTGATAACATGTTGATACCTAAATGAGGTTTAATTATGCTCTAAACTATGTGAGCAATTCTTGAGTCATATGAAGTGAGTATATTGAAAGATTTAAGGTGTGCACTTAGATATGTGTATGTGCTAAAGATGTTATAACATGATCTAAGTCAAAGTGAAGTTTATCTCATCACAGGTAAAGCATAAGTAATTGGTAAAGTCAAAAACTTGACTTTGGTTTGCATTGTAAGATATATAAGTATATATACAAGGTTATAATACGTGTGTGAGGAGTTACATAAGAATTGGTAAGAAGTGTTGAGATGTATGCATCATGAATAGTGCTTTAAGGTCTATGATACTTGGACTCATGTTTGAAGAGACTATGAAGGCTTGAATAGGTAGAAATATATATTTCATTAGGTTACATTAGTATAAAAGGTGACAATATAGTGTTTGTTTTCCTAAGTATTATACTTGTCCTTGATTTATTACTGGATCGATAAGATATAGGATTGAAAAGGCTATTGATCCGATCTGAGGTCTGTGATAAATAAAGATCTGTATGAAGTGTATCGGGTGACAATATTTGATCAAGGTTTGCATTCCTTAAGAAGTTACATTCTGAGGTTTTGTGGCGTTGGATCCCACATTGATTTATAGAATGTGAGAGAGACATATTGAGAATCATATCATCAAATAGGTTGAATGCTTTGTTTAATGGCTCTGAATTGTAATTATTAGGATCTCAGGGTGAGCATATTGCTTGTTAAAATTCATGGATTATGTCACTCAACAAGTTGACAAGTATTGATACAACATTGAAGATGTATTAATCAAAGGGGATGTTTTATTTAGTTGTTCATTATATATGAGATGGATATAATATGGTGTGTTTTGAGGTCTGAAATGCAAAGATGGTAGAGTTGTGATAAAAGTTGATGTTTTCTATGAACCCAAGGGAAGTTTGGTCATGAGTACATTTAGGGTATAATAGGTGCTTGAGAGTAAAAGAAACAAGATTTGAAGTCAAAATTGAAGTGATGTACTGATTCATAGGGGGAGTTTAAGCTAGACAAAGAAGTTGAAGAACATAGAATGAAGGATTAAGGCATCTTAAGTCATGCATGATATCATTTCAGGGGGATATGTGTGCATAAATTATTACTAGGTCCATGGATCATTTGTTAATGATAGTGTCAAGAAAGTGAATATGCAACCCAAGGAGTCTTATGAAATAAAAGTTAAGCATTTGTAATGATTGTTTTCATTACAGTTGTTTTTTTCATGTTAAGTTTTCATGTAGAATTTTTCATAGATGTAAAAGGGGGAGAGTTAGACTTAGAAACATGAAAAAGAGGTCTTATAGAGTCTTTGCATTATATGTGGTTTCCATCAATGTTTTTGAAGGTGGTTGCCATTAATGACAAAGGGGGAGATTGTTGGGCATTGTGTCTATGGTTTTCATTGATGTCAAAATGTCAAATTGATGTAAAATGATGTCAAGGTGGTTTAGGTGTCTCCATGAGGTTTCATCCATGAGTTTTGATGAAGGTTGATTAGTAGTAGATAGTTTTGTGATCTTCACATAGTATCTAGACATGGTCTTGAGCATGGTGCAAGCTAGTATGGTATATGTGAGTGTACTCCAAAGGTGGTATGAGTTATTCATGAGGTAAAACATGTTCCATATGATGTCATAAAGGTGTCTAAGTGTGTGTAAGGTGTTGTCATGGTCAGTTCAAGTCAAGTTTGTGTTGAGTCAGGTTATTCTAGGCCTCATCCTAGACCTAACATGAGAAGATGGTGGAGTAGAAAATAGTATGAGAGGAAAAGAAGGTAAGTATGAGCAATGTGGAATTGGGGTGTCTAAAGGTTGTATAACATGTGTGGGTGATGTATCAGGCCATACTTCAGAGGTTTAGTGCATATAAAAGGTCTTTGTGGAGAAAGATAGTGAAGATAAGGCATGTAAGCATGGGTAAGTCATGGTGTATGGAGAGTTTCATGTATGAGAAGGAATGTATGAACATTGGATATCATCAAGTAGGTTGTTATGATATTGTGGGTCAAGTTTAAAGTCCAGGTGATGAATATTTTTTAATATATTGAGTTTTTTTGCCAAAACCAGGTTTTCAAAGGTGTGGTTTTGTGCTAAAATTGACTTTCAGATGCCCGTTGGGAAGTGTGTGATTTGAATGGGGACCCAAGATCCTGGGGGTAGTTGAGTAGGTCAGATATGAATATTTTCCAAGAAGAATTAGGTGGTTTGATTGTCATGTTTTTATGAACAATCATTAAGAAGATAAATTGCTTTTTATCCCTAATGAAACCCTAGCTTTGGAGTGACTTGGGATAAATTGATTTTACAGATCCATAATTGATTCATTTTGCTAATGTGATGATTCGGTTATGAAGAGTATTCCTCCATATTTCTATTGATGTATTTTATAGGTTTTGTTTGTATGTGGGACCTAACTCAAAAGGCAAGTTTCTAGAAAAATTTAGTTTGTACAAAATTTTCCCAATGAACCTATTGACTAATTTACCATTTATTTAAACACGGGAGTTTTACTACATGTCCATGATGGTTTCAGGTCATGGTTTTTTCCTTTAGAATGTAAAGTGTGCCATGTTTATGAGGATTGTTTTTAAGCAATTTTGGGGCAGTTTTGAGCAGTCTGGAAAAAAGTGGTTTTAGAGTTTGATGAATGTCTTATTGTCCTCTCTTTACACTTCTTTGATTCTGCTTTTCACTATCTAATGTATTCTAGGTTGATCAACCTACTTGACTAATATAAACACTTATACTTGAGACCTATACACCACGATTACATACTTTGAAGGACAAAACACCCTCACACTACAATGTTCATAATTAACACACTTAACACACATCACACACCTAAACTAAAGAATATCAAAGATAAAAATAGTAGAGTTTAGTCATTAGGCCCAAGACCACTCCTATGCATGGCTAAAGGCTTGTAGCCCTATCCCTCCTTTCTGACTGAGATAAGTCTTCTACTCTCTAAATAGGATAAACCCAATCGATGATCCAAGAACCCATTATAGTGTTACAAAACATATATAGGAAGAAAATAGGGTTTTTTTTGTACGAAATTCTACTTTTTTTGACTGGTACGGTCCTAATTAGGTCATTTAGAAGACTTTAGGTAGGTACACAGGTCTTCTAAGACGAGTACAACCTTTCTACTCCTTCAAAAAGGTGAAATGAGACATTTCACGACTACTCCAAACTTCTTTTGACCTTTTTATGTGATAGAAATGCACAATAAAATAAGAAATAAACACCAAATATTATAATATGCAAATTGAAATTCATTCAGGATATCTTATTCAATAAGACAAGGTTACATATATAGAGTAGATTTCTCCTATAAAAGAGGAGTCAACTCTAATCTTCAAAAAACTCTCACATATCTCTCCCAATCCATATTCTCACTCAACAAACCTAGAATCTCTCTAAGAGATCTCTACGAGTTATCACCAACTCATTATTTGCACAATAATAATGTTCACAATATTAAACTATTCCTAACATTCACCCCCTTAGTGTGAACATGGGAAAAACATACACACTCTCATCTGCAGTATGCTCACCTCTATGGAGCATGTCAAACTATGTGACTCATGACCTTGATACTAACGAAGGGAGTGATTCTCATCCTTCTATGGTTTTACAAGCTTACCAAAAACCTTGACGTGTAACAGATCCATCACCTGTCCACCTCATGTGGTTTTCTAGATCTCCACAAACCTTTTCAAGATCCATGAACTTTCTTACTATGGTGCTTTTGTTCACCTATTTCATTACATTAAGGAATTGTATACATTACAATTGAACAATAATTTGTTCTTATTTTCACAATTACACACTAAAAGTAAACACTCATCACATAACTGAAAAAACACGGCCACCAAATCTGTGTCACAGCTTCATCGATGGTACCTGACAAGAGGTCGTTGATTACCCTCCTACCTCCATTGCCTCTAGCCTCCATCTAATGTCCTTGCCTAACTAAGATGAAAGTATAGTTGAGGATGATACATGCTCCCTGTCACGATACAGGGCGGGGTCGAGGGGCAGAGCCCCAAAAGCTAGGAACTGATTTCATTTGCATTTTCTCTTTAAAATTGAGTGTCGGATTACACCGAAAATGCACTCATTTGTCCTTTTTAAAACACTTTTTTTTTACTCTTATAAACAACACGACTTATTATATTGACTCACAATGAACATTTAATGAGACACTCGATAATGATATAATTAGACAAGGTAATAATGGCACCTACTTTTATAAACATAACCTGGCAGTGTATGCGATGACATAACAGAGTTAAGAGACTCCAATACTCATAGTTAGAAGTGAATGGGTCTAACACTGACGTAGAATTAATGAAATCGATGTAATTTGAAAGCCGAACTGCAGATACCACCTCAGGAAAATAAATATGAATCAACTTGGCAATACTATCACTTTTAATTTGAAAGAAATTAGTCCATGTGCCTTGCAGATGTGATATTTAAGCTGCCACATTTTAAATCCATGCATTGGAATGATCATTCTACAATTATACGCCTCCAAATTAAATCCACACACAACTAACACATTGATAACAATATCAAACTAAATGATCACGAACAGAATTATTCTTGATCGAAAAACATGTTCTGCATTTCTTCCAAGGTGAGATCTCTGGTCGACAACTTTAAATACGCAGAAAAATATAATATCTTTCACATATCAAATAATTTCATACTCTTAACAATGAAAATTGAGCTATCAAAATCTCTGATGCGTCGGATTAGCTTTAGACAACGAATTTATAATTGAATACAATGCACACACATATTCACAAATATTTTTGTGTAGGCTATTCTCAAAACATTTCTATAGATCACAACTCACCAATAAACACCTCCGAATGGTTGTAAATTTGCTTCTTTAGATGTCTCTTGTGAATATCACCCTTACAAGCCATCCAAGGAGTCTGAATGCCTTTGCTAATAGAACATTGAGATTGCTAAATACAATGCAGTAAAAAATGCATTAGATAACTCAATACCATGACGGTCAAACAAGGAGGCAATCCATTAATCAATCATTATTCTCATGAGCAACGTTGCTCTGATACCACTGATAAAAACTACACAATAAAATAAGAAATAAACACTGAATATTATAATATGCAAATTGAAATTCATTCGAGATATCTTATTCAATAAGACAAGGTTACATATATAGAGTGGAGTTCTCCTATGAATGAGGATTCAACTCTAATCTTCAAAAAACTCTCACTTATCTCTCCCAATCCCTATTCTCACTCAACAAACCTATAATCTCTCTAAGAGATATCTACAAGTTGTCACCAACTCATTATTTGCACAATAATAATGTTCACAACATTAAAATATTCCTAATAGTATGCACTAAAACATCACAAAACCCTTACTGTAACAATGAACTAGAAATTACATGCCTAGACTATAGGAATCTAATGGAAAACATACCTACCAGTGGAATTGACCTCTGCACTCCTAGATAGTGTTAGGGAATAACATCAACATGATGATTTCAAAATATTAGCAAACTCCACTGGACGGTTTACGAGAAAAAGGAATCCCTAAATCGAGGGAAGAGAATGAAAAATTGGTTCCACAAAAATCCTACAAGTGTTTCAAGACCTAAAAAAATTGTATTGGACTTGGAACTATGTCCCCTAACTACTCCATACATCACAATTGAGCAAATGAGCTCGTGGATGGTGCCTGTAGACTCTTACTTCATTACATGTATAGACTAGTTACTAAAAGACAAGAAATAGTCATATAATTCTCTATAAACTATCAAACTTCTTTATTCACCTTCAATTACATCTGTTACAATCATTCCTTCAAGGATTATTCATGTACAAGCTAAAAATCCAAATTTTCACTTCAAAGCATACCATTCCTAGTTTTTCTCAACCACTTCCCTAGATATCTCAACAACTCTTTGACTTAACAAACAGTTCAAACCATCTATTCTTATTGAAAATAACTTGGGTCCATGTGAGGAAAGATCTCCAAGTTTGTTTTTCAAAAAAAAATTGGCCTCTACATACTCAAATAGGCATTATTTTGGTATTTACAACTACTTGAAAAAATTTTAAAATTTGAATTACATGAAAATGGAGGGAAAATAAAAACACTCAACCTAAGCCAAACTATACTCAACTCAAGCATGAAAAACACTCATGACAACATCATGATGTTCCTGCATCATTCTACCAAGGAGCAAAATAAACCTTCTTCATGGATTGTTGTTCTTTGTCAACTCTGCAACACTTATACCCATCTTGATAAGATCAACTGCAATCATCTATGTAGCATCTTCAGCTGGTAGGTTCTTCCATTTGATCAGGTACTGGTAATACTCCTTGTCTCTTGTTTTCTTTAGAACTTTCTTGTCTAGGACTACTTCTATTTCCTTAGGCATTTGTTGCTTCTACTGAATAAATTCTTCACTTCCTATTTCAAGTCCATTTGTTGCTTGCTCCTCACCCTTATATGCATACAGGTCTGCAACATTAAATATTGGAGAGATTCCAATCCCTTTAGGAAACTCTATTTCATATGCATTATTGGAAAAATTTCTTAGTACCTTGCATGGACCAATATTTCTCACCTTCAACTTGTTGTACTGTTTCTTAGGGAATATTTCCTTTCTAATGTGAGCAAGTACAAGGTCTCCAACACTAAAAATTTCCTCATTTCTTCTCTGATCTTCTCTCTGTTTGTATTTTATGGCATTCTCTTCAAGATTAATCTTCACTTGTTCATGTAAGTCTTGCATTTCATTGGAAAAATCCTATGCATTTGCACTTCTTACCTCCATCTTGCCTAAGTATCTCAACTCATATACACCCCTAGGATGTATTCCATACAAGATTTGGAAAGGACTCATCCCTATAATTCTATTAGGAGAGTCATTATATGAAAACATTGCTTGTGCAAGTACAAGATGCCATTGTTTTAGGTGCATGCTCACTAGGATTCTTAGAATGTTTCCGAGGATTCTAGTGACAACCTCAATCTTCCCATCAGCCTAAGGATGATATTTTGAGATGAAGCTCAAATTTTTTCCCAACTTCTTCCAAAATTTCCTCCAAAAATTCCCAACAAACTTTGTATCTCCGTTCGAAACTATGCTTCTTGGAAAACCATGTAGTCTTACAATTTCTTCAAAGAATAAGTTGGCTATATGAGTTGCATCACTTGTCTTTGTGCATGGGATAAACTGAGCCATTTTTATGAACATTTAAACTACAACAAATATGGAATCATGACCTTTTTGTGTCTTAGGTAGACCAAGTACAAAGTCCATGCTTATAGAATCCCAAGGTCTTCTAGGAATGGGTAGTGGCTGATATAGTCTTGCATTCTGACTGTTGCCTTTGCTATACTAACATACTTTGCATTTTTACACAAACCCCTTGATATATTTATCCATCCCTGGCCAATAGTAACGGTTTCTTAATTGTGCTAATGTTTTATTCTACCCAAAATGTCTTATTCTACCCAACGAATGTGCTTCTATTTCAACAAATTGTCCCTCATGGAACTTTTTGGGATACAAACCCGACTTCCCTTAAATAACAAACCTTCTTGAAGCATGCAATCTAACCAAGGACTTATATCTCCCATGATTAGATTCCTACAAGCATTGTATGCCTCCTTGAAGTCTGCATCATCTTCATACATCTCCTTCAATTCGTCAAAGCCTATGATGTTCACTTGAGACTCCCGCAAAACCAAAACTTCCTTCTCAAAGCATCTACAACCTTGTTAGTTTGACCCTTTTTATGCTTAATGGTAAATGTGAAACTTTTCAACAATTCAATCTACTTGACATGCTTCTGACTTAGCTTGTTTTGATTACTAATGAATTGCAAAGCACAGTTGTCAGTGAATAAGACAAATTACTTAGGCATAAGGTAATGCCTCCACTTTTTCAAGGCTTGTATGAGTGCATAGAACTCCTACTCATATGTTGAATACTTCCTCTTAGCATCACTTAGCTTCTCACTAAAGTATGATACTAGTTTTCCTTCTTGGCTCAAAACAACCCCTATTTCTAACCCACTAACATCACATTCTACTTGGAAAAGCTTATTGAAATCAGATAATGTTAGAATAGGCCCTTTAGTTACCTTCTTCTTCATAAAATTAAAGCTTTTATCAACAACCTAAGTCTAACAAAAACTCTTTTTATCACCCTTGATTGTATCTATCATTGGTGCAACAATTCCACTGAAATTTCTTATGAATTTTCTATAGAAACTAGCCAATCCATGGAAGCTTCTTACCTCATATACACTCGTAGGTGTAGGAAAATCAAGTATGGATCTGATTTTCTCCTTATCCATCTTCAAACCTTCCTTTGAAATAACAAAACCCAAGTACACTAACTCTTTTTTTTAGAAAAATGCACTTTTTCACATTACTCAGCAATTTCTCTTCATGTAACTTGTTTAATACCATTCTCAAATGCTTTAAATTATCATCCTTTTTTTGACTAAACACCAAAATTTCATCTAAATATTATAACAAACTTACCTGTGCAATCTTTGAGCATTTCATTCATTAATCTCATGAAGGTGCTTGGAGCATCGGTTAAGCCAAATGGCATGACTAACCATTCATAAAAACCATCATTAGTCTTGAAGGATGTCTTCCACTCATCCCATTATCTGATTGTAATATGATGGTATCCACTTTTCAAGTCTATTTTAGAGAAATATGCAGCTCCACTCAAAAAATCAAGAAAATCATCCATTCTAGGAAATTGGAACCTATACCTGATGGTTATCTTGTTGATAGCTCTAGAGTCTGTACACATCCTCCAAGTTCCGTCCTTTTTAGGAATTATCACAGTAGGAACAACACATGGGATTAAACTTTCTCTTACCAGCCTTTTGTCCAATAGTTCTTGCACTTGTTTGATTTCTTCATTCTCTCTTGGAGTCATTCTATAAGAAGCTTTGTTTGGAAAATTTGCTCCTGGGATCATATCAATGTGATAGCTGATACTTCTCAATGGTGGTAGCTCATTAGTAAAATCATCCACAACAATTTCAATATATTCATTCAATATGTCTTGTATCTCTAAAGTAAAATCGATCAACTTAGTGTTAGTGACTACATTTTCAGGCTTACCAAGCACAACAAAGTTTACCTCTTCTTTCTTCATTTCATGCAAGAAATATTTACCTCTGATCAACTTCACTTTATAACTCTACTATGCTTCTTCATGACCATCCTTCAATGGTGTAAGGGTATGCTCCACTCCATCCTTCATGAAAGCGTATGTGTTTCTTCTTCCATCATGTATAGCCTTGTTGTCAAATTGCCAAGGCATCCCAAACAAGATGTGATGAACATCCATGGGCATGACATCAAAAATAACTTGGTCTTTGTATGAACCAATATGAAACTCCACCTTGCATTTCTCATTCACCAACAATTGATGCCCTTTTTCAACCAATAAACCTTATATGGTGTTGGATGTGCCTCTTTCTTCAAGCCTAGCTTTTCCACCATCTCAATTGACACAATATTGACAGTAATTCCACTATTTATTACAACCTTGCAACACTTTCCCTTGATTTTATATATAGTTATAAACAAAGTCTTCCTTTTTGGTGGTTCTATAAATTCCTTATTGGGATTTAACAAAACTCTTTTCATTAAAAGTAACTCACCATCCTATGGAATGTCTTCTTGTTTTGTTGTTGCAAACTCTTCAACTTCTTCTTCACCTTAAACTACATGCAAACCTCTCTCATGGATGGTTGAAGGGTTCTCTGGAAAATCATAAGATATGTTCCCTACATACTTGTTGCATTTGAAACATTTTACCAAAAATCTACCTCTTCCTCTTTGATAGCCTTAATATGGTCTACTTCCTATGAATGAAAAGCCTCCAATTGGTGAGAAGTATCCTCTGGTGCTTTGATAACTATTGCCTTCTTCATGGATGGTCTACAATTGTCTTCTTCCAATTGACTGCTCGAATATGCCTATGAATGCTCTACCTCTTCCTCTTGAAAATGAGCCACTCTTTTTGTAATTTTTCTCCTCATCTTTGCGTGCTAGTTGATAAGCTTCATCAACTGTTCTTGGAGACAAAACACTAATTTCATCCAAGATTGAAAATTTTAGTCCATTGAGATATCTAGCCACCTTCTCCAAATCATCTTCTACTTGACCTTCCCTTATGGTCAATCTATAAAATTCTTTTGTATGATCCTTTACATACATATCTTTTTGTCTTAATTTTTGGAGTGTCCTGAAAAAATTTGTCTGGTAATCCTTGGGTATGAACTTTTCCTTTAATTTTTCCACCATTCTGTCCCAATATTTGATCTTTTCTTTGCCTTTACTGATCCTATCTTTCTTTACTCCATCCTACCATAGGAAAACATGACTCTTCAATCTTGTCACTATAAACTTCAATTTCTTATCATTCTCCACTTTTTCATACTCAAAGCACTTGTCCATAGCATTGATCCAATCAATGAGGTCTTCTGTCTTTAAACTCCCTTCATACATTGGAACTTCCACCTTTGGCCTGGAACTGGCTCCTGCAATAGCTTTGATCAATCTTTCTTCTTCTGCTTCTAAAGGAGGTATTCTCATAGTTAGTTCACCTGGATGCTCTTCTTCTTCACTCTCTTCCTCATATCTAGTGCCTCTTCTCTGAGAAAAATCCACCTCTTGTAGTCTTTTTCTTAGAATTCTGACCTCCTCCATCAGTTGGCTCCATTTTCTTATCTCCTCCAAGAATTTTTCCTGAGTTACTATAGTTTCTCTTCCTCATCTAGCTCCTCTTCCTCTATTTTTCATTCTCTTCAACCTCCTTTCTTCTACCTAGATCTTTATATTGTGAACAATCTTGTTCTCTAATACCACAATGATGAATGTCTTTTTGTCCTCTCTTTACACTTCTCTGATTATTCTTTGCACTATCCTATGTCTTCTAGGTTGATCAACCTAATTAACTAATATCAACACTTAGACTTGAGACATATACACCATAATTACATAATTTGAAGGAAAAAACACAATCACTCTAGAATTTTCATAATTAACACACTTAACACACATCACACACATAAACTAAATAATACAGAAGATAAAAATAGTAGATTTTGGCCATTAGGCACAAGACCACTCCTATACATGGCTAAAGGCTTGTAGCCTTGTCCTTCATTTCTGACCGAGATAAGTCTTCTAACTCTCCAAATAATATAAACCCAATTGATGATCTAGGAGCCCCTTATAGTGTTACAAAACATATATAGGAAGCAAATAATGTTATTTTGTACGAAATGCTACTTTTGTTGACTGGTACAGTCCTAATTAGTTCATTTAGAAGACTTTAGGTAGGTGCATAGGTCTTCTGAGATGAGTACAACCTTTCTAATCCTTCAAAAAGGTGAAATGAGACATTTCATAGCTACTCCAAAAAAAATTTGACCTTTGTATGCACTAAAACATCACAAAACCCTTACTGTAACAATGAACTAGAAATTACATGCCTAGACTATAGGAATCTAATGGAAAACATACCTGCCAGTGGAATTGACCTCTGCACTCCTAGATAGTTTTAGGGAATAACATGAACATGATGATTTCAAAATTTTAGCAAACTCCACCAAACGGTTTACAAGAACAAGTAAGTCCTAGTTCGAGGGAAGAGAATGAAAAATTGGTTCCACGGAACTCCTACAGGTGTTTCAAGACCTCAAAAAAATTATATTGGCCTTGGAATAATTTCCCCTAACTGCTCCATACATCATAGTTGAGGAAATGAGCTCGTGGATGGTGCTTGTAGATTCTTACTTCACTGACTGTACAGACTAGTTACTAAAAGACATGGAAAACAATAAGTAAAATACAAGAAACAATCATACAATGCTCTGCAAACTCCCAAAATTATTTATTCACCTTCAATTACACATGTTACAACCATTCCTTCAAGGATTATTCATGTACAAGCTAAAAATCCAAATTTTCACTTTAAATCATACCATTCCTAGTTTTGCTCAACTACTTCCCTAGATAGCTCAACAACTCCTTAACTTATCAAATAGTTCAAACCACCTATTCTTATTGAAAATGACCTAGGTCCACGTGAGGATAGATCTCCAAAAAAAATTCACACATTTTTTGGCCTCTACATACTCAAATAGGCCTTATTTTGGTATATACGACTACTTGACCAAATTTGAAAATTTGAATTACATGCAAATGGAGGGAAAATGACAACATTCAACCTAAGCCAACCTAGACTCAACTTAAACATGAAAAAAACTCATGAAAACATCATGATGCTCCTACATCAAGGGTGTTAAATGTGGATTTTTACTTGGTTTTAATTTTTTCATGATCACTTAACTTAAGATATTTCCAATGATATATCAAACTTGATTTTTTACTAAGATTTGAGAAAACTATGACAAGTTCTTTGAAGGTCAATTTTGAGGGTGCTTGGTTATGCATGATCTTGAGTGGCTTCATGAGGTTTTTTTACTGTTATGAGTTGTTTTATGTTTTCTGGAGGTTTCTAAGTGCTTAGACAACATGTATAAGTTTGTTCCATGCCTTTTTGAATTTGGTTTTGGTCTCTTTCACTCCTTAGTTGGTGAGTAACTTGTTTTGGCGTTCAAGGCTTGTTGAGTCCTAATGGTGGTCTTGGAGACTCTAGGTAATTATGGCGACCTAGAACAACCTTTGTGTGATATGTTTATGATGATCCTATGATGTGGAAATTATTTTTACACTATGGTGGCCGACCTACATGATTTTTTGAAAAGAAACAACTATAAAGACAAATTAGAAGGTTCATTTGTAAAAGGTGTGAGAGTGGACAAAAAGTGTGACCTAGAAGGGAGCTTGTGGAGAAGTAAGAGGTATTTTTGACCTGTACAACATAGAAATGAATATGTGAATATGTCATAGAGAGAGATCAGATAATGGAAATCTAGGGAAAAGGTGAAAGAAATCAACTTGAAGAAGAAGAAGATTTTGAGCAAAAAATAAGAAGGTGTGTTTGAGAGGGGTTTGATGTGCATGGAGATGAATATGTGATCACAATCAGTTATGGGAGAAATAATATCTAAGTGATATTTATGTTAAGGTGGTTGAGTTGGTGCTTGATCACTTTCGGGGGTAGTATCATCCTTGTATAGTGGGTGTTATACTAAATAGGGGTGGGCGTTCCTTGTGAAGTGGGTGCTTCACTAAATAAATCTTACTTGATGTGTAATATTCTTACAAGTCCTTTGTTATGAGTATTATTAGTATAGGTTTTAGTGTGTTTTCTTCCCCTTGAGGGTTTCTCACTTATATCTAGTGTCTTGTGTTCTCTCTCTTGTTTCTTGCACTTGTAAAAGTTTGATACACACTTAATAAGCTCACATGGTTTATGGATATTGAATGAATGGTTTGAATGATGAATGAATGTAATGGAAAATGAAGTAAAATTTTTGTAGGATTGATTCACCCCCCCATTCCATTGTGGTTCTAATATTAGGTAGGTAGAAATGGTACATAACTTGACCTTTCATTTTAAAGGGGAGAATAAGATATTTATATTTTTCAAGAATGTCAATTATTTACATCACAATTTTCAAGGATACAAGCTCAATCTTGGTTTGGGATTTTTTGGTCCTTTAAGGAGGATCCTTTTCATTCCCACCACTCTTTTCTATGGTTTAGTCTCATGGGGTGGTCTAAATAAGATAAGAGGGATACCCCTGCAAATGTTTGGTGCTTGTAATGAGGTTCTTACCCTTGTTGAGGGCATTCATATTTTGTACTTCATTTATGGGTAAGTCATGGTGTACACGAGTCTCTATCTAATTTATGAGATTATGTTGAACGAGTTAAATTGGGTTGGATCTCCTTTGGATATGAAGACTTTCCTTAAGTGTAAGCATCAAATTTCTTGAAATATTATGGAGTGGATGGACTTGGTTAAGTGGATCCAAGGTCATCATAAGACCATGTTGTAATTTATGTCCTTATTAATTACATCAAATTATGTGAGGATTATCTTGGGACCTAGAGTAACTGTGAGCACTATTGTGCCTATAGATGTGGATTTGAGATATCATAACATTACCAGGTATTTTAGGTTAAAAAATAGTTGATCTCAATGTACTTGAGCTTCTGCAAGAAGGAGAAGGGGACTATGTTGACAAAGACACCATTGACAACCATTGTATGTTTAATGATTTTGTAAAACCATACTTATAGATAAAGTTCCATATTAAATTTACTGGCCACCTATGCATTCAAAGGGAGTTGTTATAAGTTGAAGAATTATCCCACATCCCTCATGATTGCACCAAGTGGGATCATGTCCATGTTAATATGGTTGATTTTTACTTCTACAGAGGACATGACATATGTCAAGTGTTTGATTCCCAAGGCTTCTAAGAGATTGAGTCAATATGTTGGGGAATTATTAAAAAGATCTAGGAATGATATATGGGAGGTATTTTCTATATCTATAATCAAAACGTAATTCCCTATGGGTTGGGAACCACTATGGGTTTTAAGTTGCAAAGTATTTTAGATGGGAGATTTAGGTGTCTAATATCCTCTAGTCTAGGTGATAATATTTTTCTCTTCATTACTTTATAACTACACCTATCATGAGGGTATCCCCTTATGTGTGTAGATACAAGTCCAAATTGGGGCTAATCATGTTTTAAGTTGAAGCTTTGGTGTTATGAGTGCCAAATGGAGTAGTTTTCTTGTATGTATTATTAGATTGTGTGTTTTGGGATACATTTTGTTGATGGTTGGAGAATGTGTTTTGATATATGTTTAGATTGTAATTATGGGGTGCAATGGGTCCAATTTTATTTTCATGGTTATCATGGGATATCATGTCCTTGAGAAATAGTTTTTGAATAGTTATCATTAGGTCTCACGAAAACACTTCATGACATTATTATATTATCTACAAGAATGAGTGTCATGCCCTCTGACCCTATGGAATATAAATAACACTTGGGAATCGTAATAATTTGGTAGATAATTTTTTTAATCAAAACCCTGTGATGAAGATAAAAACACCATCCTTCATACATTCAATCAACAAGAATATCGCAAACAACTATTTTCACCCTATCTCTGCCCAAGAGGATCATACAAACCCCAAAAGGCTTAAAACTTACAAAAATAATAAATATCACCTAGAAGTGTCTTACCATCCTCATACCATACTAACACCTTCATTCACTTCTAATTCACTCATCAAAACCCATCCAATTTCATGCAACTCTTTTTGCTCTTACTTTTCATCCATTTTGCCAACTTCTAACTTCTTATCTCCTTTGCTAAAGGATGAAATTAATGATATTTTGGTTCTTTGATGCTTCCAAGAACTTCTTACCTGTTCCAATAGCTCAAAAAATCTTATCTCAATCATCAAAAACATTTAAAATGGCCCAACTCATCAATCTTCTCTTCCTGACTCAAAATTACTCATTAGATGCTCTTAAGGCATGTATTCTCACACAACTCATGGTTTGGGAATTTTAGGGATATTCAGAAGAGTTTTTAAACTTCCTTAGATATATTTTTTGAACCCTAAGATGATCACAAAATTTTGGAAATCAACTCCTTCTACAACTCTATATATCCCACTTTTCCACTTTTTGCTCTTGAGAAGGTAACTAGCTTAGGACAACCTTGCAACACCTATAAATTTTCTTCCACATGGAATGAATACATAAAATAGGAATTTTTAGGAACCATTATGTAGTACCTTAATCCTAAGAAGTTTCAAATTCCATCTCAAAAGGAAAATACCACGTCTTTGTAAATCCAACCTCTAAACTAGCTCTTCACTGAGTTTAACTGACCACCTACAAGAGTGGTAAGGATATCTTCACATTCCACAATTTAAACTTCAAATTTATTATTATAACATCTAGGGGACATCCTAAATATGGTCCCTTTCAATTTTTATTTTGAAACTCATTGATTTGGTATCTCAACTTTTAAACCCTAGCACTAACCTGAGTGAGGTTTCCTAGAAACCCGGTTTTCTTGAAACTATTATAACTTTTACTAAACTCACTTTATAGTCACAAAATTTTAACCATAGGAATGTATGTATGTGCTCAAAATTTATATATTACCAGTGATCTTGAAGAATAAGTACACACATGCTAACCAAGCTTCCTTCCTCTGATGCAGTTTGTACATGCACAGTTAATACAAGGTTTTGATTCATTCTCTCTCTAACTCTCAAATGCCATCCTTCTAATAGTGTACATCCTCAACAATAACTAGCCCTATTGTTTTTACAGTGATGAAATCTAGTGAAAATTTTTCATTCTACTTTTATTAAATCTCCAAAGCTAACAACTGGTTTCCCTCAAGAATAGACACAATATATATTAGCCATATCACAATCATTAAACATTATTCCTTTGAAATATAAATATAAACTCATGAAAAAACATCCCTTACTCTCCTCAGCACGTGAAAGGTCCTATAAATATCCTTCACATTATCTTTACCACTCATTTCAGCCATGCCAAAGTCAAACCATCAAAGAATTCAAACTTCATTCTCTTACCAGGCAGAGTAACAACTTCCCATTTTATCATAGTATTTGCAAGCTCTAAAGTCCATAATCTCATCTCATACACAGTATACAAGGGAGATCCTTTAAACATAAATCATTTATAGTCTTAATAGTCACATATCATCAAAACATATCATTAGTGTCTTGCACCAATCCAATGGAAATGTATGCACATATTCCTTGATAGTCCATTGATGGATTTATGTCAACATTAGGGTGGGGAACCACCGTTTTCAATACAAAACATAGTGACCTCCTTCGAGAGAAAGATGGTTCACACTAGGAATGGAATCATGTGCAAATACCAATTTATGATTTTCCTTGAACACTCCAAATAAAAAAACAACTATAAGCTTCACTGTGCAACTTAGAAAACATGCAACTAGACTTTATATTTTCAACAAGAAATAATCATTCCATTCTCAAAGACCAGAGTTCTTTGCATTCATATTATTATATTTATTACAAAATTTTCCTTCTATCAAAAAATGGATTCTTTCATATCCTCTCCTCTCATACCTTGCTCATAAGGGTTTACTCCCCCTCTCTTCTCCATTCAAATTCCCTCTTTTGTAATATAACTTTTTTTTTAATTTCAACTAATTCTTGAAATTCCACATGTCCTTCCCTTAAAAATAATCTTATTTTTACCATTTTATTAACTCACCCTAGTTCTCCATCATATTAAGGCCATTCTATTCAAATTAACATTTTAGTTAGGCCATGTAGGCTCATTACAAGTTTATAAACATCTTCATTTACAACTTTAGGCTCTTGAATTATAACTCAAGAATTCAACTTTTTGAATATGCAACTTTGGAGGAAAAGACTCCAAAATCCATCTAAAGATAATTAAATGCTCAAAATGACTTAAAGACTTTTCAAACACCTAAATGAGGCCACTTAGACCTAGAACAGACCAATCCCATATTGAAACCCAAAAAATTTTCATTTACAAGTGTACAAGGTTTGATGCTCCTGAATCACCCCGCCAAAAGTTATTTTGGAATTTGTTAGGATAAATGCAATATAAATTTTTTTGATGACCATTATAACCTTATTTCTAATTTTACATGGCATTTTGATTAAAAAATTTGGTCGCGAGGCTTGTTAAAGTCAACGACATGGACTATTGACACAATATTATTATTATTTTGGAAATTATTTTTATTGTTGTTGGGTGGGGTCATGACATTGTTAGTGGTATTGGGTTGTAGTCACTAGATCACACACTTACTATGTACATCTAGCTTCTAAATATGTCATTTATATGCATGATTCCTAAGCAAGAGAATTACTCATTAACAACCCTTTTATTTACTTTGACATTGCTTTTATGCTTTTCATCTTTACTGCTTGTTGTTTATGATTTGAAACTTACAATTTTGCATACCGACCGACATCCTAGCCTACTTTGATTTCACTATGTATCCTTTTGGGCACCCTATATAGAACCAACCATTAGGGACAGGAGCACTCAATCACAGTTTTCCTTATGGGTGCTTCTGTCCTTTTTCTATATTTTTCCAGCTTTTCGGATGTTACTTCTTTCTTGTTTTATGTTATCACCACTAGTAAACTTTTATCTTATTAATGATGAACCTTGAGAAAAGGAATCATATATATACATAACTTATTTAACCTCATTAGTGGGGGGAAAGCATTTTCAAGAGGCACTTACTAGCACAAGGAGCTAAATATTTCCAGCCTACTACATCACCAAAGGATTGCATTATTCACTGCATAGGGGGGGATATTTTGAATTCCATACCACACATTTTACATTAGGAAAATTAGTTGTAGCCTTATATTCTTTGTTCCATTGGCACTAAGGAAACCTAGATCAAGGGACACTATTCAAATCACACACACACACACACACACACACACACACACACACACACACACACACACACACACACACACCATAACTACATTGAGTGTGGAATGTAGTGCAAAAATAAATGAAAATCACATTAGGGTGACTGTTGATGTCAGTTTCACTCAAAAATATGCATTATTTATTCATCTAATGTGTTCTTGAGTATTGTGCATGTAGCTAGGTTTTATTTTTTAGGTACATGTGTGACTGAGTAAAATTATAACGAACCTAATGTGACTTACAAAAAAAAAGTGACATAGAAAGAAATAGGACCGAAGCTATTCCACACATGCAATACCCAAAACAGATCCTAGCACCTAGGCATTCGTGTCCTATCCCATTCAATGATAACACTCTTATCAATTCCAAGAAGTGTTGGGGTTAGCATACCGGTTGTACAGATATATTAATCATGTCTAAGCATAAAAGCAATCAATACGGAAATAAACAAGATGAAACAATACACTAGATTTAACATGGTTCACCTAGTGTGGGCTACGTCCACCAAGAAACAACCAATTTATTATCATAGAGGAAATACAATGAAGATTTGAAATCTTCCACACCTTCTTGGATGTCTTGTACTTTCTTCTCTACAAATTTATCTTTTTCTCTCTAAAAGAAACTTCTCTTGATACTCAATTAATTCTCTCTTCTAAACCCTAGATTTATGCTTATATATGCATCTACAATCTTAGGGCACTTTAGCTATGAAATTACAACCATTAGATTCACTTTACAACTAAAGATAGATCTAATTCCCGTAATTTATTATAGTAGTCATGCATAGGAAACTGATGCCAGTTAGCCTTAACCGATGTCGGTTATCCCTAACCGATGTCGATTCCTCCTTACCTAACCGATACTGGTCCATGTGTGACTGAAAAAAGTTAGTCAATCAACATAAGTTCGTCAATCGAAGACGGTTCGTCAACCGACACCGGTTACTGTGTATTCCATCAAGTCTACAAAAGCATGCCAGCGAAGTAATTAAGCTCCACAACTCAACAATCTCCCACTTGCAAAAAAAATTGTTGCACTGTACCGTACAACTCCTTCCTCTTATCCTTTCCTTGGCCTATTTATTCCTCCTCAAGTCTCAAACTCGAAGACAAATAGAATTGGAGTGTAGTTCCAAATTCTCCTTTACCAATGACTTTGTTAGCATTTCCATAGGATTTTCCTTTGTAAGAATTTTTTCCAACTTTAGTTGCCCATCCTATAATACCTACCATATGAAGTGATATCTCAATTGAATGTGTTTCGTTCTAGAATGAAACACTGAGTTCTTTTCTAGATGAATCACACTTTGACTATCACTATACAATCTATAATCCTCTTGCTCATGTCTAACCTCTTCCATGAACTTGCTCATCCATATTCATCTCCTTGATAGCTTCTGTAGTTGTAACATACTCAGCCTTTGTATTAGACAGGGCCACAACCTTCTGCAATCTAGAAATTCAGCTAACTGTTGTCCCACCTATTGTGAAAACATATCCAGTGCAGCGCTTCCTACCATCCAAATCACTATCTATTTCTTAATCCACATAGCCACGTAAAGAATTATCTGATCCTCCATAGCATAACTACATATTGGATGTCCCTCTCAAATACCTGAGAATCCATTGGACTAATTTCCAATTCTCTTTACCTGGATTAGCCATAAATCTGCTCACAACTCCCATTGCCTGTGTAATGTTTGGTCTGGTACAAACCATAGCATATATCAAGCTCCCAGATGTTGAAGCATAGGGAACTCGTTCCATGTACTCAACCTCCTCGTGTGATGTAAGACACTAATATTTTCTCAATTTGAAGTGTCTAGCCATATGTGTATTTATAGGTTTTGAATTTTACAAATTAAACTTTTCCAACATCTTATTGATGTAATGCTCCTAAGATAAATAAAACTTCTTGTTCATCTTATCTCTGTGAATTTGCATACCAAGGATTCTCATTGCAGCTCCTAAATCCTTCATTGCAAATGTGTGAGCTAGCTTTTCTTTAAGCTCACCAATGTCTTGCATACTGGATCCTACAATAAGCATATCATACACATACAATTAATAAAATAATATAGCTCTCATTTCCAAGTCTTTTGAAATAAACACAATGTACATATTCACACCTCAAATAACTATGCTCTTACATGAAACTATCAAACCTCATATACCATTTCCTTAGAGCTTGCTTGAGCACATATAGGCTCTTTTTTCAATCTACACACAAGTTTCTCCTTACCCTTGACTTCATACCCAAGAGAATGATTTCATTATAAATAACTTCCTCTAAATCACCATGAAGAAATGTCATCTTGACATCAAGTTGCTCTAAATGTAAATCCTCTACTGCAACTAAACTCAATACAGTATGAATAGATAAGTCATCTTAACAACAGGAGGCAAAGTTTCCCTAAAGTCAACACTTGCTTTCAGTGCAAATCCCTTTACTACAATCATGTCCTTGTATCTCTTTTTTCCACCCTCTTCTTCTTTGATCCTGTAAACCCACTTGTTTTTCTAATGCTTCTTTTACCTATTCACAATTTAACCAAATTCCATGTTTGGTTCTGCTCTAAGGATTCCATCTCCTCATTCGTGCCATGTTCTCATTGCTTGTGGGATTTATCCTGCATTGCTTCTTCAAATATTTTTGGTTCACCACTATCAGTCAATAATAAATAAGAAAAAGGAAGGTGAAAATATTTTTGGAGCTCTACTTACCCTTTGTGACTTTCTCACTGAGATTTGGGGTGTCGGAGGCTCAATCTGCTCATCCTATAGATTTGTATCTACTTTTGAAAGTGACCGACGCAGGTCACCTTCTACCAATGTCAGTTTGGCTAACTGACACCAGTTTGTCTCTTCTATAACCGGATCCGGTACAAGGGACCGATGTCAGTCAAGGGTAAAACCAATATCGGTTACTGTGTAAACCTGTAGGTGTTAATTTTGAATTCGAGAGTTCATTTTCATCTAAAAAATTTCTCCACTGGTTCACCTTTGGGTACCAAAACTTGATCCATGTACATTATAGTTTTCATTCCAATCAATGTCACGACTCCTAATTATCTCATTCTAAATCCCAAAACCGAAATCTGAAATCACGAGAGCCATAACCAATGAAAGTACATCTTTTGGATTTTGCATCTAATTTCTTTTTATTGTCCTTATCAATATGCACAAAATCTTCTGATCCAAATACTATAAGAAAATAAATATCTACCTCTTTTTCAGTCCAAGATTTCTTATGGTATTTCACCATTCAGTGCACTTGAAGGTCCACGGGTTAATCAAATAAACCATCATGTCTACTGCTTCTGCCCAAAACTGTAATGGAAATCCAACATGTATCCTCATGCTTCTAGCATGTTCCATGATTGTTTTGTTCATTCTCTCTGTAACACCATTCTACTGTGGTGTTCTAGGAACCATCCTTTCTCTGCGTATTCCATTTACTAAAAAATAATCATTGAAAGCCTTGTTACAGTACTCACCACCATTTTCAAATCTAAAGCAATTTAAATTTGAATTCATGTAGACAAATATAATGATCCTACCTTCTTTCCTCTTGCTAAAATAATAGATCCCTTGGTAACTTTCCAAGATTCAGTTGTGAGTGTAACCATCCAACCAGTTTCACACAATTTTCCTGACAGAAAATTAGATTTCTTTTAAGGCTTGGAACATGCCTCACGTTTTTCAATATCCATGTATTTCCATTCTGCAATTTAAGATGAAATTCACCTCTACCAATAATATTGCATGGTTCATCATCTCCTAAATAAACATGCCCAAAATTACCCTAGACATAATTTCCAAAATAACCCTTATTAGGGGTTTCATGCAAAGAAACTCTTGAATCTAAAACCCATGAATCAATTCTATGATCCAAGGAGAGAATTAGGGCATCTTGCATTACCTATTTTTCAAGAACATTTTCCTCTTTACCTTTCTCTGGTACATTCTCTTTGTTTTCCTTGGACCAACAATCCTTCTTTGCATGACCTTTCTTTCCAAAATTCCAGCAGATTATACCTCTACCTATGGATTTAGATATATCATTCTTAGACTTTGATTTCCCATTATTATTGCTCTTGGATATCTCCTTTTTCCTTCCCCTCCTTTCTACATTCAAAGAATTCCTAGATGATGATTCTCATGTACTTT